>OZ017738.1:165432539-166032539 GCA_963969285.1 Odontomyia ornata | reverse complement strand
GGCTCGGCGCGGCGCCACCAAATGCTCGAGTGCACAAACGTCGTCCGTCACCAGAAATAGACGCAAAAACTGCGCATCACCGAATTGCACACTAATATCTACACCACGAAACACACCAGCAACGACCAATTCAATTATTCCAATTGCAAAATTTGCTATTCTTCACCAGGCAACATTTCCGCGCAGCTCACAAGCAAGTTGAATCCAAGTCAGACACACACATTCTACAAATCGCCAGCAATACTCGTCAACAGCCACTTGAGCCTTCTTCACTCATTGAATCCGCAGCGGCAGCCAAACGGGACCCGTGAAGTCGACAGGTGCTTTTTGGTGTATGTTTCTCGCGAAATTCGTCGTCTCGCAGCTTCGCTACGCGGAACCGGAACGGCGCGGCGCTCACGACCGCGGCCGATTTCGCGGTTTTTGGTGAACGGTTCGATGGCGCAGGGCTGGCAAAGCTCGGAAGCGTGTACAATTCACACAACGAACACAATCCACGTTGTACGTCGTAATATGTCTAATTAGCGCTACAGGGAGCTCAAACAAGTGTCACGCACAGCCGCCTCATTCGGTCATTCGATTCAGACTCCCCTTGCCAAACAATCACCGTAATTCCCCTTGACTTTTCGAAATGCAATTCCTATAGCGGGATCGCTCTCAAACAGCGAAATTTTCCATCATAACTTCGCTTGTACGCATCATAGTCTCGCAGTCTTATGCCTCTGAGAATTTTGAGACTTAAATCAGCACTCTCATCTTTTGCAGTTATTTTAGCTTTTGTCTCCTTTGGAAGAAATGTACTTTCTAAAGATAGTGGTGTACTTGTATTGGGTAACTGATTGATACAAAAAATCTGGTATGAAAAGAAGATAATAGCCAGAATGAAAATAGCCAACAACGTTATTTTAGTCTTCTGTTTGTAGAAGGCTTGTAGTACATATTTTCTCGTTTCCCCCATGTTTTCCTCATGGTCGTATGTACGTGGCGGGCAATGGTCTAGCTGGAAATTTTGAAACTATATTGTTTGGCACCGCTCGTCGCCGACATTTAGCAAAATTTATCGTAGGTACACAAGTCACTCGTCGGTTCTTCCCCGATGGTGATAATGCACACTCGTTTCGGTTGTTTTTAAAATTTACGTCGTCTTTTGTAGATTCGATTACGTTTTCAATTGAAAGCAATTTTCGTTTATAATGATTAGGCGTAATTAAGTGGGAAAAATCGGAAGAATTAGACAGGCACACGTTAATTACCGACAACCAAAAAAATTGTTAATTAATATTATGGTTGGAATGAGTAAAATTTGACAAATTTCAAGGGTTTTAAATGATACAATGATTTTATCGTTCATATAAATTAAGGGGTTAACCATTTCGTTCTAAGCAGTTGTATACCGCGTTACACCGCAATTTGTTAAATTATATTCAAAAGATATTGTAATAAAATCACTACACCTTAAAAATATTAAACAATTTTAGAATTTTGTTTCCCGGGAGTCAAGTACAAAAGAAATTTTCTTGACGTATTTTTCATGCGAAAACCGAGCGAGTGTTGCGACGGGGAAGGTGACTGAATGGTGACTCCTTGTTAAATTGAGTTTGTGCTGTGTGCCTGTGGCAGCGCTGGCTTTTAGAGCCATAGCTCCTCGATTATTACAACACCACAGTAGCATATCTTCCAACATCGTCAAGCCCGGACTATCAATTGCATTTGGCGCTAGAGGACCAGAAGATAATGCTGCAAATAATGTAAGTGGAAATAAAGAGTTGCTTTTTAAAATTTACCAGCAACTAAATTCTTTATCGGAGAGTATCGATTGACAAGATGTTTTTAAGCGTTTAGGCCTTTCAAATACCTCTAAATACCTTATCATCTAGTCACATTCCCATGGATACGCTTCGTCTCATTTCGATCAATGTCAACTCTATTGTTTACTCTGACAAGACTATCTCCTAGAACGTATCGCCAAACAACACCCTGACATCGTGCTTCTCACCGAAATCCACCTCAATTCATGGCGCTTCATGATATTCGAGGATTTTGAATTTGTAAGAAACGATAGGGTAAACGGTGATGGGGGAAGTGGCAGAGGATATTGGTTAGGAGACCCTATTGTTCTCGAATCCAAAAACTTCGAATCTCTTGAAGTTTCCGTTATCGAAATTTCACTGCCTGGTGGGGATAACCTCTTTGTTATCTCTGCCTAACCAACTGATCGAAACGTTTTCACGTTTAAGGAGGAGCTCAATTCCTTGTTTAAAATACTCAAATTGAACAACCTGCATTGTTTAGGGTTCAAACACAAAAAAAGGAATTGTTCGAATAAAAGAATGAAATTTAGATTTTGAATAACATCTTTATTCACCGACGGTTCGATTTCAAATCCAAGCAAAATAAAATAAAAAGTACAATATGACATTAGAATGTGACTAAAAATAGCACAAGCAAAGCAGCAAACATCATAAACTTCCTTGGCACAAGAACAAATACAATCCAACATTCTGAATTGCAACCGTATGATCGTAAATGCCTAACGGATGGCAAAATATCCAAAAACGTTTAAATGCAAATTGTATTAGCTAGAATGTAATGTTGTTGCTATCGTCATCGGTTGTACAGCAATGCGGGGCTCGATGGGGTCATATTGGATAATAGTTTTTGATTGTACGGAAATGCAGCGTTCGATGGGCCGAGACTGAACATTCTCCCCCCGTTGAAAGCGTTGCTTGCAATGTTTTCAAATATGTTATTACTGCATCTCGATTTTTGTTTGTGGAGAATTATGTTGGCTGTTTTACGAAAAATGTGAGGGAATAAAGGAATGATGATGGGATGCATTCGAATTTTTAAGCATTTAGGTTGCGGGTATTAATGGGAAGTATACAAAGTTTGGATATTGGTATTTTAATCGTGTTGTCTTTCAATTGAATGGTTGGGACACGTACAAGACCGTCCGATCCAGGGTGAGTGTCTACAGCACGTCCCATTGGCCAGCGAGATGGCATTAATCGATCTTCCTTCATAACCACCAGATCTCCAATTTCCAAGTTTGGTTCGATCTTATTCCATTTCGGGTGTTGTTGAAGTCGTGACAGATACTCGTTGCTCCATCGTTTCCAAAACGCTTGATATATTTGTTGTACGACCTGCCATCTTGTAAGACAATGAGTTTGCGTGTCCAGCAACGATGACTCGGGAAGCGTGAGTAAGCAATCGCCAATAAGGAAATGTCCCGGTGTTAAAGGCGTCAGATCACTTGGATCGTGTGTGATTTCGCAGAGCGGTCTTGAATTAAGGCCAGCTTCTATCTGTGTCAAAAGAGTGGTAAACTTTTCAAATGTCAGAGTAGTTGATCCAATGGTCCTCTTCAAATGATATTTGGTGGATTTGACACCTCCTTCCCACAGTTCTCCAAAATTAGGCGATGCTGGGGGATTAAAATGCCATTTTACACCTTCGTTTTCCAGAGTAGAAGCGATGCTTTTTCCTATTGTGTTGGCTATCGTTCTATGTTGTTTTGTCAAAATGGCATTAGCGCCCACGAAATTTGTACCACAGTCGCTATAAATATCTGTGCACAAACCCCTTCTGGAAGTAAACCGCTTAAATGCTGCCAAAAATACATTGGTAGTGAGGTCACCTACGACTTCTAAATGCACCGCTTTGGTTGAAAGACATAAAAATTGCCGCATATCCTTCGTAACTTTTGGCTCCTCTTCCCTTGGACATACGGATGTCAAAAGGTCCGCAGTAATACACTATTGAATGGCTTGGAGATGTTTGCTCTCGGCGCCGGAATGTCGCCCATTAGTTGTTGGCGAGTCTCGTATTTATATCTGCTGCAGGTTATGCACTTACGATTTGAGAGGCGAACTGTGCTTCTGCATTTTATAATCCAATATTGTTTCTTGAGCACTGCCATCGTTAGTTGTACGCCGCTATGAAGAGTTTTGTGGTGCACATCTCGAATTATTCATTCTATGAGGTAATTGTTGTGAGGTAAGATAATTCCATGTTTTTCATCGAAAGTCATATCCCCATGGCGTAGTCTGCCTCCGACTCGTAAAAGGTGATCAGTATGCAAAAATGGATCAAGCTTTAATAGCGTGCTTAATTGTGAAATGGGTTTTTCTGTTCTCAATTGAAGAATTTCCTCTTGAAAATGATGGAACTGAATTCTTTTGATCCAAAACGATAACGCATGATCAATTTCTTCGGATTTCAAGTACAATGATTCTCTCTCTAGCCTGCCGTTTGATTTTACTGGTGAAACGAAAGCAATAAGCTGTCACTCGGCACAATTTGGACAATGATGAATATTTGGATAGAAGATCCTATTCCGTGGAGAGATCAACGTGAAGAGAGGAGATTTTTCGAATTTCCAGTTCGGTGGAAGAAATATTGGTGGGGTTTGGCCACATTTGGGTTTCTGATTTTAGCCAATGAGGTCCGTCCCACCACAAATTGCATTTTCTTAAGTCTGCTGGTGAGAGTCCTCGAGATGCTACGTCGGCAGGGTTCTCCTTCGATGGTACGTGCTTCCAAGTATTGGCACCTAACAATTCATGGATTTGAGTTACTCTGTTTGCCACAAAGCTTTTCCATTTTGATCGATGAGCTTTTAACCAATATATGACGATTTGCAATTCGGTCCATGTGTGAAGTGTAAGATTTTTTATTTGTACTGCCTTTATGACGGAGTTTATTAGCTTTGCAAGCAATAATGCGCCACACAGTTCTAATCTGGGCAATGAAATAGTTCGTCTTTGCAGTCATTAAAGAAACCTTTCTGACGTTTCTACACTGAACGCAAACATATACCACTGCTGCATAAGCCTTCATTGAAGCATCGCAAAAGCCATGAAATTCAACGTGATGGTTTGGATCCGTATAATCAATCCATCTTGGGATTTGAATTGATAGAATTTCTTGTAGAGAATTATAAAAGTCCAACCACTTGTTGCTGATGTCGTCTGATATTGCTTCGTCCCAGCCAATACCGATGAGCCATAAATCTTACAAGAATATCTTCGCTTGGACATTTGTAGGAGCTATCCATCCTAAAGGGTCAAATAACTTAGCGATTTCGGAGTGGATTCTTCGTTTCGTTAGATGTTTGATGAGTGGTTCTATCTGAAAGGTATACGAAAAACAATCGTTTGCTGGATTCCATTGGGCACCTAGTGCCTTTACGTTTCTAGCCCCATCGATGCACAATGGTAAGACATTTTCATTGGTTTCCGGTGATATGTTACGTTAAACCTCAGGTGAATTCGATGACCACTTTCGCATTTGAAATCCGCCTGATTTCATGATAGCCTTGACTTGATTCGTTTTTTCTATAGCTTTCGGAATGATTGAGTCGCCAGTAATTAAGTCGTCCACGTACATGTCGTTGGGTATAGTTAGTTTTGGATCCGATCGGATGTCTTTCTTCTTCATCTGATGCTAGTTGCTTCAAAGTTCTGATCGCGAGGGACAACGGTGCACTTTTAGTTCCAAAGGTAAAAGTTGAGAGTGCAAAGTCTTCTATGGGAGCGTTGGGTACCTCGCACCAGAAGATACGTTGAAAGTTTGAGTCTCTTGGGTCTATCCTGATTTGGCGATACATTTTTACAGCGTCGGCCATAAGAACAATAGAATATTTTCTCCATCGATGTAGTAACGTTGCCAAATCGTCTTAAATTGTTGGTCCTATCATAATAACGTCATTCAATGATATCCCGCTTGATGTTTTTTGGGAGGCATCAAACACAACAGGAAGCTTGGTTGTACAACTACTTTCTTTAATGATTGCATGATGTGGGAGGTAACAAGAAGCGTATGTCCCATTCCCGCTGCGTTTCAAAATGGCATGATCTTCTTCGGTAGTTTCCACTCGATCCATATGTCCAAGAGTCAAATATTCATTCAAACAAGAAGAATACTGGTGCTTCAATTCAGGAAGCCTCTGGAAACGAATCTCCATTTGATGGAGCCTATTAATGGCTATATCTCGTGACTTGCCCAGGTTGGTGTTTCTCTTATCATTTATGAACGGTAAGCCGATTTGGTATCGACCGTCTGAACACCGTTTAATGTTATCTTTGTAGAAATTTTCACATTTTTCTTCTTCTTTGGTGATGGGTTTCTCAGTTGGCGCTTCCTCCAATTCCCAAAATAGTTTTAACTGACTATCGAGTTCACATTTTATGTGGAAATTTTGAATACTAGTAGCTCAAGGGTGACCAGGTCTAGTAGTGTCCCCTGAGAGAATCCATCCAAAAATGGTTTCTTGTGCGATTGGTATCCCTGATGGGCCCTTTCTGAAACCCGGTTGCATAATTTTTGCGTATACATCAGCCCCAATAAGTAGATACATCCTCCTTGGTTGATTAAATAAAGGATCTGCCAATTTAAAGTACTGAATATGATCCCATTGATTACAGGAGATCATTCGACTGGGGAGAAGATTTGCCAATGTTTTTTAAGACAAAATAGTTTATGCTAACTTCATTGAAGTTATCGAGAGGTTTAAGTTGCAAATTTACTCTACTAGTAATTCTTCCTGCTTAATATGACCAAGGCCCATCACATCCACACTTATGGAATCTCTTTGTAACCGAAGAGTTTGAGCTGCAGCCTCGGTAATGAACGAAGCTTGCGAGCCAGGATCTATTAAGGCTCTCAATGTCTGTTCGATTCCCGATGGCGTTATATACTTTAATCATTGCAGTTGCTAGTAATATTTCTCTGCTTTTGAAGGAGTTATTCGCCATGTATGAGTTAATATTCTGTTCCGCCGAAGATGATACGAAAGCTTGTGCTTGAGGAGACAATTTTTGGATTCAAATTTCTATTTGTGGATGTAAGTATATTAGCGGTCCCGGTTGCTGTATTTGAACCCAAAGTGTTCTGACGGAGCAGCGTGTGGTGTCGTTTCTGACAGTCCCTACAGCTATGTTTACTAGGACAGTTTGATGATAAGTGCCATTGCCCTAAGCAATTAATACATAAGCCTTTAGCCTTGATTGTATTAAATCTCGAAGCATGTTGCATCGCGAGAAATTCTGGGCATTGCCGAAGATTATGTGATTGAAAGCAAACACAACATATAGGTGTGGTCGCGGTGTGGAATGTTCTAGTTTGCGAAAAGCTCTTATCTGGTTTGGCATCCCTTAAACCTTTGGAGTGTGCAGATCTGAAGGACTTAGGTGGGAACGCTTCCAATGCTCTGAAACGACCTTCAAAGAAGTTTTGAACTTCTTTCCATATTACTTAATCCGTTCGCCCACTGAGACTTTGTTCCCAGAGCAATCTCGTAGTTGGTGGTAGCTTTTCGATCGTGATGTAGACTATCAAGTCATCCCAAGTGTCGACAGGAATGTCTAAGTTTTAAAGAATTTGTAGGCACTCTTCAGTGGTATCAAGCGTAGCTCTAATACACTGGCAGTTCTCATAGACTGTTGTGTTTTGTGATAAAAGTCGCTTTAATTGTGTATTTACCAGAGCACGTTTGTTATTATATCGTTCTGTAAGAAGCTGCCAAGCAATGTCGTAATTGATATTGGTTACTTGGATATGTCTCAGAAGCTGATGAGCATCTCCAGAAACATGAAGCTTGAGATATTGCAATTTTTGAGCAAGGAAAAAACTTCGATTCTCATGAACAAGATGCTTAAACAAATCGTTAAACGAAAGCCAGTTTTCGTAATCACCGGAAAATTTCGGTAGTTCTATTTTCGGTAATCTTATTCCAGTTTCTTTATTTGATTGAGCCGCCATTGCAGCCTCGGAAGACGCTTCGTATTTCTGTGTCACCTTTACAGGCCCGGATGGCCAATCTGTGATAAAGGCTTCTTGAATGAGAGAGTAAGATTGAATGTATAATTCTTCGACGTCGGAATAGACGTGGTTTTCAAAATAACTTTTGCCGATAGGCGAAAGAATCTCATTGTCCACTGCCTTTAGCGCTACAATTTTCACATTGCGAGCTTGAAAATCATCCCAATACTCTTTAAGCATTTGAAGCCGAGCTGAATAATAGGACTTTGTCTTCCTGTCTTTCCCATCCTTCTTCTAATTTCTTATAAATAGTTCAAGATTTTCTCTTAAGTTAGATTGTTGCCCGATCAGTTCATCCATCGTGTTCAATTTGTAGGTTAATGTAAATAGAGATAAAGAAAAATATTTACCAATCCAGTTACCAGTCGCGTTATGTGCTAATTCCAACACGGGGTTCACAATAGAGTATTTTTCTCAAAAATTCAATGATATTAGAGTATAACGTCCACTTTGTAGTTTCAAAGTTCCTTTGCCACGAAAAGTCACTACAGTTAAAACTTTAAGTTTAGAATTCAAAACTAAGGAGTTCAAAGTCACTGTTCACAAAATTGCAAGAATCCGAATTGTAAATGTTACCACACAATTTCACTAGGCTTCTAATTGCGTTTAGAGAAGACTCTCTAGATTTCAAATTGTTTTCGCAAACCGATATTCTTAACAAATCATGTGGGTTCAAAATGATATCAAACTACACAATTCACGAGAGTTCAAAATGTTTTCAAAATTCACAAAATCACTAGATTTCAATATGTTCGAAATGGGTAAAACATCCGGCTTGACGGACCATGTTTAGGGTGCAAACACAGAAAAAAGGAATTGTTCGAATAAAAGAATGAAATTTAGATTTTGAATAACATCGACGGTTAAAATGAAAAGTATAATATGACATTAGAATGTAACTAAAAATAGCACAAGCAAAGCAGCAAACATCATAAACTTCCTTGGCACAACAACAAATACAATCCAACATTCTGAATTGCAACCGTATGATCGTAAATGCCTAACGGATGGCAAAATATCCAAAAACGTTTAAATGCAAATTGTATTAGCTAGAATATAATGTTGTTGCTATCGTTATCGGTTGTACAGCAATGCGGGGCTCGATGGGGTACTATTGGATAATAGTTTTTGATTGTACGGAAATGCAGCGTTCGATGGGCCAAGACTGCACCTGCATAGATATTATATTCTTGCCGGTGATCTGAATGCGCGGCATACATCACGGCTGAACGCCAGTTAAAAAAACCAATATCCCTTTTGTATACTGGCATGAACTGGGAGCTCGATTTGATGTGTATCCTATTTACACCATCAAGGCTCCCGGGGGAGATCTCTCCGTACGACATTTACCTGCTGCTGTACTTATCCCAACTGGATCAATACGGGCAAATGTTAACTTTAAAGAATTATTTTAATTTTCTTATTCATTTTTTAAAACATTTATATTAACGTCAAATTGATGAATCAACTAACTATCAGTATTGAATGGGACGCTTTTCACTTTTACCCTGACTTGCCGCGCTTCACAGGTGAGCGCCAGTCTCTAGAGGGAATCATCTCGACGTTCTAATGGATCGGGGTGGCCACACGACGTGGAACGCCAAAAGGCCGATTGAGGATCACGGCTCAAGCCAACACCCCCTTACCCCTTACCATTTCGTTGAACACTGTACAACACTTGCGTCTGAAATTTCAATCGCGTAACTACTCGTACGTTTAAACTGATAAATGAGTAGCAGCACGCTCCCTTTTGGACTCGAACAAGACTGTCGGCCATAGCTTGCCCAAGAACTTTAAACATCGTTCTTTCGTGAGCTTTCAACCTCAATTCTCTTGAAAAGTGCCGAGTAGCCGAACACGAGCACTCTCGTTCATCGAAAGCTTTACCTCCCCGCTCCATCTCGCTTGCCCGGATGGCGAATATGCGAAACGGGGGAAACTGAGCGAAGGAGTGCTTTTCGCTTAAGCTTTCGGCTTTTTCAGGATATTTTTGGGCGAATTGACGAAACTGGGGACATTGAACGAGAGAGCGTTTTTGCCTAAACATTCAGCGTGCTCTTCTGCTTAACTCTCTTGGAAGCACACTCAAAGCTTGTCGTTCATGATGTGATAATCGTGTGAAGCGCATTGGGGGTTAATCTTTTTTATTTACACTTCCGCTTGCTTATTTACTTTTGCAATGGGCGTATGTGCTTGCTTGCCTAATTTCAATGGCGAAGCGCGAGTATATAGGCAGTGTTTGCTCGCTCGCAACTACTTCAGTGATGAAGCGTAAGTATATACGAGTATGTTGTATTTGTTCGCTCGCAACACACCAACAATGATCCAAAAGGTGTATTCCTGAAATTTTGGATAACAGAGAACCAAATTGAATACAGTCCCGATCAACAAATTCATATCTGCACCTCTGCATTGCTGATGCAAGGCTTGAATTCAGCTTTGATGGTCCTCAGCGGGAACTGCAGGTGCTTCCTTGCGATAGCTACCATAGCGCAATCGTGATGGAAATCAGTTGCCATTCCTCATTCCAGTTCAACATGAAAATTATCGAATGAATTTCTAACAGGTTTGGTAGACAGACCTACGCTAATACAAGAAGGGTTTTGTATTCAACTTACAAAATGCAGTGACCAGCAACGAATAAAATCAAGAAACATGACAAAGAAATTTGCTTGTTTAAAAGAAAATCCATTGTTTTTCCATTTTCAACTAACAAAAATCTCTCAAATCATGAATTCCCAAAAGCATTTATGTCATCGATCTTACCTCAAAATTTTACGAGATCAAATCTAAACTGCAGTGTCTGATTCGATGACAAGTCCATAAAATCCCAAAATAGTGTGTTATTGTTGTTGTAATTGGAGGAATTTCAAATGGACAAACTTCCGTGAACTTACAGACTTAAGTATTAGGACCTTACGGAAGACTTCTTAAATATAGAATTTTGTTGGGTTTAACGGCATCCATACGAATCTATTGGACAAAATGTGAAATTCGAAGATGATACTGTTATTAACAAAGTTGAAGGAATTTTGACTTCTGAGGTATTTGTTCTCGTTGTAACATCACACCTGATATTGTTTCTGATTTTTTAGATTACAGGTGTCCAATCACGAGGGGAGATACACATTTTATGTATTTCCCCCCACCTGTGTCTCCACTGCAGCAAAAGCTGGCAGTTCAAGAAATGTTTTGAAAAGCTTTCATGAAGACCTTTGATTTGATACTCATTTCAGCTACCTTAGACAAATTTTTTTTTTTCAGGGGCCACCCCTGTACTCTTATCACGAAAATCTGCCATTTCCCCTTCACCAGCTCCCACAACGGCACTGATAAGGCAATTTTAAGCCTTTTTTTGAAAACACCCCATTAATACCTTTCCAATGACGCTACTCGACTGGCAATTTTGGAAAGAAATTTTTAAGTAGAGACCCCCCTTAAACCAGTTTGAAAAAATTTTCGACCCCAAAACTTTCAAGACGTCACCACTTCTGACTTTTCCACAAAGTTTCATGGCTGTAGCTTATATAGTTTCGGAGAAAAACTGCGGTGGCATACAGACCGACGGACGGACACAGGTCGTGATTAAAATAGGGTTTTGTTTTTAAAACAAAACCCTTAAAACGGATTGGGGAAAGTATTACGGGGAAGCTTAAGTTAGCGAACTTAAACACCATTTAAATACCACCACCGGGTAACGTAGTACGAAGAATGCATTCTCAAGCCAAACTGGGATGGGAAACTTTAAAATGGATTGTACACATTCTAAGTAAAGTTAAAAAGAATTTCTCAATTCTAATGCTGATGACTACAGTAGAATAGACTTTTATTATCTCAATTTAAGTGAATGCAATCTAAATTAGGATAGTTGGGCTCGACGAAATTTTTGATGCCACTCCCGTATGTGCAAGGCAGCTCCACAACGATATAATCTGCAATCAATAACCACAATCATCAATAGCAATTTACTAATCGAGTTGCCGGAAAGAACGCCTCCTCGAAGATACAAGAAACAATGCTAATGCTCCACCTATGAAACGTGATGCATCTATCCCAATGAACGACAATAAACACATAAGTCTGAGATTGCTGAGATTGGTCTTGTCTGGGGACGTGTGAATGCGCTGGCAGGCTAGCGTTGTGGTGTCGTGGGGCGGGTTCTTTTCTCCAGCACATGGGCCCACTACAAAAGAATTTCGCATCCACGTATTCTGGGGTCAAAGAAATGTGGACCGAGGTCGAAAAGGAGGTAACCAACTAAGGGTCAAAGGAAATTGCTGACCCAAAGGGCAAACTGGACCTGGGGAAGACAGACGGACTTAAGAGGATTTCGTCGTTATCGACAATTCTTATGGAGCACAAATAAGAATGGGACAACCAGATGGTAACGGTGCACCCTCCCAACTGGATCAAGATCCGAACGTAGACGTGACCATGTATTTCCAATTTGAGTGAAAAACTCATACAAAAGCACTTTGTATGATCTTTTCCCTCAAATGAGGAATACAAACGTAGCCGATTTATGTTAAAGCGTTATGCAATGAAATCACATAACCCTATATCATAAAAGAGCATGGGAGCGGAAGGCCACTCTACCTGGCAAGAGCCACTATTAAACGAAAGAAAAGGAGCGCGCTCAATCGCTAGGCCATGCTAGTGGAGGAGCCTGCCATCGATGCGGGTCCTATACCCGGTCAGGTTGATTGAAATGGAAAGTCCGACGTTGTACGTTTAACAATTGATGGTTTTCATTAACGTAACAATAATTACATGTCGATCTTCAACATACATGTTGATTTCTATTTATTGTTCTCTTTATTTTTAACTATTTAACTTTCAAGGATTATAACGTAGAATTTTTTTCTAAATATAAATCAAATAAAGATATTTAATGCTGCCGACTTGATATCTATTGATAGAACTTCCGAATTACATTTCCCTTAGCCTGTGCTTTTATGTATATATATAAGTAACAATATCACAAGCAATATTTTATGCTCACAAATATGTATGTGATAAAGATTAATTGTTGAAAATATAAATTTTGTAAATTAGAAAATGCTAAGTATGCTTTTTGGCCAAAAAGAAAAGAAAAATGTTCATAAATTTAACACCATGATGAATTTTCCTAAAGCTATTTTAGCCTAGTAAAAAATTTAAACAGAGAACCCAGCCTGGAACCGTTTGACACATTACTTGGGGTCAAGTCTCATTTTGTTACGCCGTGAGGCGCCTTCAAGCTGGGGGATCTTTTCCTAGCGGGAGGGGAGAGGGGAAGAGGAAGTGCTAAAGACAAGCGATCTCCCAGCCCCAACGCCCCCGGCTGCTGTGAGTCCCTATTATCTTTTAGGACTGCCCGAGCATAATGTGCCACCTGGTTCTATTAGTCAACCGATTCGAGCATCACCGCGACTATATTATCTGGGGTGAGCTCTCCCGTCTCCCTGTAGAGGTTTCTTTGCAGCCTGACCAAGTTTATGCAGGCAAAAAATTTATGGCCCTCCTCTTCTGGACAATACCGACAATCGGGGGACCGTGACTTACCAATCTTGTGCAGGTAAGACTGAAAACACCCATGCCCGCTCAAAAGCTGAGTAAGATAGATGTCAGTCTCACCATACCTTCGATCAAGCCACGGTCTCTCATCCGGGATGAGGCGCGCAGTCCACCTTCTCTTCGTGCAATTCACCCAAGACTGCTGCCAATCATTGAGCGAGACATCCGTCTACGTCGCAGGTAAAACGCGCGGCGCTCACTAGAAAGGAGGGCGACAGGTATCACGCCTGCAATAACTCTCACCACCGAGCCAAAGATTGTCGGATACGAAGATGCAATTCTCAGGGCCCCTCTTCTCTGTACCTGTGCCAAACGCTAAGAGCGTGTCCCATACCTCTGCTCCGTACAGTAGCACTGACCCTACAGCACTCATCAAGAGGCGTCTCCTTGACGGACTGGGTCCCCCTACGTTGGCCATAATTCGACTCAGAGCCGATATTACCGAGGCAGCCTTCTCAGCCGTTTGCCTGATTTGCTCAGAGAAACTCATCTTCGATTCGATCAGTAGCCCCAGGTACTGCACCGCTGGCTTCGATTCGATTTGTATGTCTGATCATCATACTGATCATCCTTACTCTTCTTCTTCTTTGTAGCACTACAGCCCCTCTCGGGCCTTCGCTTAGAGAGAGTTAGAGTATCTCATTTTCATGACCGTATTGATTTTTTCGGAAGTGGGTTTGGTCAGTACCATGCTCCCGTGTGCCTGCTTAGCTATGATATGATCTGATTAAATCAGTACATATCACCGCTGAGTGAACACTCATAGTCTGTCCGAAAAATCCCCTGAACTAAATCACGTTGCTCCCAACGAGATTTGAACCTGGGATCTTCGGCTTATGGGTTCATGCTCTAACCTTTAGACCACACAGACTATCTCTAGGGATTCTCTTTTTTTGTCAAGATGACCAGTTCGGTTTTCTCCAGTGCTAAACTGAGCCCGCGAGCAGTCGTCCAGTCCCCCACTCGGCGTATTAGCATACCTAGCCTAAGTTGCGCTTGTTCAACGGTCCGTCCAGCGACCAGAGCCGCAACATCATCCGCATAGCCGTCCAAGCGCGACTCACCTGGCATCTCAAGTCTCAGTAGCCCGTCGTAAGACACGTTCCACAGGTCCGGACGAAAGATAGATCCCTGGGCAACACCTGATGTAATTCCCATCCTTCGTTTGCCCTGTGTCGTGTAGTAGAGCAGGCTTCAGTCCTTTAGGTAGTTCCTCAAAAGCTGCATTAGATATTCTGGAATTTATGCATGTTTACAATTACGTTAGATGTTAAGCTTTTAAATTTACAGTTATTTTAAATAGTATATAAGCTGAAGAATTGTATCAATAAACCCTCTTTTACTTTCCATCAACGAAGTGTTTCATTTAGGTAAATTCCCACTGCGAAGGCGCTTGTGCTTGCGTGGGAATAAATAAGATGGAGGGATATAAAAAAATGTGATATTGAACATGAAATTTTTGCCACAGCGAAGACGTCTGACGCTAACGTGGTGAAATTTAAGAAATAAAAGAAAAATTTTAAGACGGGAAGAGTACAAAGTATAAAAATATAATAACAATAATTTTTGGATCAAATTGAACAGCGAAGGCGTTTGACGCTGGCGTTCATGTCTACGTAAAATATAAGCCCCACTTAAATGCAATCCTCTTTGGCTTCTCATTTTAAAGTCAATATTAAACAAAGAACAAAAGTTTCTTAACACCATGATGTCCCCATAGGAGATGTCCACGGTTAGCAGCGACATTGAGGCTAAGAACTTATCACATCAGGTCCAAAAGTGGCTTTATTTGGTATCAACGTTCCAGGAGGTCTCTAGGAGCTTCATTGTCGACAAAGCGCCAACAACGTAGAATTGATGAGAAGCGATTATACGACTTATTCATATTAATGAATATTGGATGGTAATAAATTCCAATATGATTACAAAGTGGGAAATTTTGCAATGCCCACCAGCATGCACAAGCCGATAAATTTTTGCATTTCCTCACGTGAGCATATTACCACACAATTCCCTCATGTATTGATCATCCATGACTCATATCCCGTCATCCAGTAACTGGATCTATCTAATGTAAACATCTCGTTATTGAATATCAAATTTCGCTTACTTGCATTGCTGACATAAGCATATCAATGTCCAATTCTTAGCTTGAATCAAAGTAACAAAGAGAATGCTTCATCAGCATTCTTATCATTATAAAAGCAGCCCTTTGAGAACTAGTAAATCAGTTGTAGTGAAGTATTCGAATGAGTTGAAGTGAAGCATTCATTAAAGTTGAAGCTGAGTGTTAAGTTGAAGTATTCACTAGATTTGGAGTATTCATTAGAGTTAAATCTAACTATGATAGCTTGAATAGTTAAAGTTGAGAAGTGTTGTTGTTATTGTTATTAAAAAGTGTTAATTAAATAAAATAAGTAAAAGTGAAAACCAGAGTGTTTTTATTAAAGAGATTCCGAGGAAGGAATTTCCAACATATATGTTTTTAACAATTGTAACGTTCAATAACGTAACTCGTGTAACATCTGCCCACCGATTCATTTTGCTTTGGGTTGGCATGTTTGGTTTACGTTTTATTTGAGATGCATAACAATTCGTTTGGGTCACCATTAGATTCGAAATCTCATCGGTCAAATGGATGCAATAGATTGGTCACCATATGCATAGATGGACCTTCCTCATAAAACTGACGTGATAAGGGTAGTATTATCTGATCCCATCTATTTCTTTATCGATTTCATCTATTGCTTGTGGGGTAAGTTGCATGACGTTTCTAGCGGTCCATTTTCAGGATGTAGTTCACTGCAAACCGCTTGGTCCTGGTTGAGACAGATCTGGAATCACATCTGACGGCTCATCAATGGGTGAGTTTCTGATACACTCTCCATAGGCAGCATCGGTGGAACTATCTGCATCAGAAATCTCATCAGGATCATCAAGGTCATCATCACCGAAAATACTCGGTTCTTGTGCATCTTCGCCAGAATCATCCGAATCTAGCACGTTGTGCACACCACAACTATTTTCATTGGAATCCGATTCATTACAACTAAATGCGAAGTAATTTTCTTCCAATAAACATCGCACGTCTTCACTTGTAAGATTCTTTCTGTGAGCTGAGGGCCGTTTGGGGGACATTTGCGAGCAAAAACAATCAATGGCATTAACAACAATCGCTGTATCACCGAAGCTGACAGACAACAATTTATTTGACCCAAAATATTATTTTCAAATGACGAAAATGAACGAATTTTGTTAAAACGATAACATATGTATTGTATACTATAAAAAAGTATTGTGAATAAATGATTTTTTTAATCATAAATAAGAGAAAAATCAAAATATGTACTTGAGACACATATGGTTCATGAGCGTGCCGAGGCTAAAAAGACCATATGTGTTTCAGGAAAATATATATAAATATAACCTACTTCTATTTTTTATCAATATTTTTCTATGTTTGGGGTATTTATACAATCATATAAAAACAACTTTCATCAAAAAGTAATTTGAACTTGCGGAGAAATTTTCTTGTTTTGTTCAATCAAAGAATAAATATTTTTCTAAAACTTCACATTAAAGTCTCATTGTTATTTTGTATAGTTTTCCAATAGAAGCGTAACGAATTTAAATATTGGATGTAAAAATCCGAATATGGTACAGTGGAATCAGAGAGGATGCAATGAAAACGTAAAAGTAGCTTTATTGGCATTATAAATAAGTTTCATAGCATAGCAATAAAGAAAATCCGAACATAGAAAGAAATGAGCCATTAAAACTAAAAAAATTCATCCATCGAAAGTCATGTAATGATTTTACGTCTACGTGCGAACGCGGAACTGACCTCTCATCGGTTCTAGCCGTTAAGTCTGAGTAGTGCCTACGGATGGTACCAACCGGTCAACCAATCCGTGCACCGTAACCCATTCACGCGGTGGCTGTTTGTCGGCCAGCTAGATCGGAGAGGATTTCGGTCGCGGGTCTCCGAATGGGTTACGCTCATTTACAATATTCAGCCACCAATACATTCCCGTTTTCAAACGCGTCACAACACAAAACCATACGGAGAGGAAACCTACTTTACGTTACTCCGTATTTCTTCATTTACTCAGTCAAGGAACAAAATCTAATTTTTACTTCGCGTTCCCGAATTTCCGACGCGGTACCGAAAAGTATAGTACGTTAACGTAATTCCGAAAAAAGCTACGCTAAAGAAAAATCAAAATCAACTAAGGTACCGCGTACCGCGCACAACGCGAAACCGACCTCAGCGGATTTTCTCAAACCCTACCCTCGCGACGGCATACCTACTCTGCACCTCATTTCCCGCTGAAAAGAAGAACCACTGGAAAGGAAAGTCGTTATTAGAGTTTAGTAATTCATGTTGTTATATATTTGTTTTCGAAAAAAAAAAAAAATCGTTTCCCTTCTACAAATGCTTCTTTTGAGCGCATAGTTCAATTTTTCGTGCTCACGATATTAACAATTTGATTACAATATAGCTTATTTCATTAAATCTTTTACCACATAAAATAAATGACTTATAATAAATAAATTTTTAATTTGTCCAAAACCTAATGATTTATCTTTTTCACTTTACTAAATTGGTAAACAGTTTTCCAAATATTTCTTTTGTAATTAACAATATTCATTAACTAATTTGATTGAGTATGTTGAAAACCACTAAAAAGTATAAAGCGTGCTTTTTATACAGTATTGGGTTCTGGCATATGAGTATAACAAATTTTTAACACCGACAATTCCTTTAAACCACGTCCTACCTCGTTGCAACAACCCGAACATAATTTAATTCTAGACCGCTATGTCGGCGGCTTTTAATGAATATCTTTGATTAGTGTTAATATGCACGCCTATGCAGGAAATGCTTAATCGCGAAGTAAAACCCTAAACGACCCAAGCTGCAATCGACTTCACCTTGTGCGCTTTGGCGAAGTTTTTTCTTTTTTTTTTTGTTAATTATGTTTCGTTATGAACTCTTTAAGACAGTTTCGACCGTTACCGTAATACTGTTAAGAAGTTTGTAAACATAATTCATTGTCCGTACAAATTTCAAACTCTCGCCTAAATAAATCACTCTTACAGACTAAATGCTTGATCACGCAATCAATGGGAAAGTACGAAGAAAACGATAAACAACCATTAACCGAATACGAAAACTTATTAAAATTTTATAAGATGTTCAATCACTAACGATAAAAATACTGATTCCGAAACCCCGCACCGCTTCTGAATAGCAGACTATTTGCAGTAAAAAGATAGACTCTTAACTAAACACATGGCTAACCCTGTTTGAACCCATCCGCCTTGATACAGGATAAAAGAAATATATCCACACTAATTTTCATGATATGACCTTTGTTACTTGTGCGAGCACAGGCCGATGGCTGACGAGTGAATTAAAGAGTCATAATTTTCAATTTTTCCAAAATACTTGGAACTAAAGATAATTTGGCATTTTTGCTCAACTCAAGTTTCTGCTTCATCCTTCGATTTCTCCTAAGCATACACTGTATCACTCGTAACAGATCAGGTGCAATTATCTTTGTGTTAGCTTTAAAACTGACCTTTGCTTCGCCTCTTATTAGGACTTTTTAATAGACGACTGAATGGTGCTCCACACCGGGGGGGGAGGTGTTGCAACTGAATTGATGCCCTCGTTATTGTTGTAGGGTCGCCAGCTTGTATAATGGCAATGGGAACTGTTTGGGTCGGATCTCCAGGATTATGTTGTCGTTGCGGCTGTTGTGGAGGAGGCTGTTGTTGATGTTGCTGCTGGTGCTGCTGCTGTTGTTGTTGCTGCTGCTACACTCTGATCAATAGCCCGTTGCCCATCGGTGCCGGTGGAGTAGCGCATAATAAACGGCACCATTCGTAGCACACACAGTCCGTTCCTAAATAGCAGGAGGAATCCGGAAAAACATACTATTAGAGCGGTGAAACGAAAACTCACTAATGGAGTCGTATTTAAAATGCTACTTTTTATGGTTACCTTTTTTGTTTTACACTCAAGTTTCCAACGCTGTTTCGAGAGGATTGAAACAGTTTTCGGGATGAATCGACCGTGGAGCAAGTTCTGAGTACTGAACACGAACAGCTGTTAGCGCTACAAAATCGAAATATTACACAAATCTCCGAAAATTTAAAGAAAACTTCGTGATTATACAGAAATGCGACCACCTCGTATTTGTGCACCGTTAGTTGCTGTTTAATCGTTCGCTATCGGCCAAAACTCCTTCTGCGTGGCGGCCACTACCTCCACACTTCGATTCCATGTGGCTGTCAAATTCTGTTGGCATCCCACGACAAAATAGACATGGGATGTGCACTGGTCGCAACCAACGTAAAATGACAAGCCACCTAGCAGCAAAGTGTGTTGGTAGTGGTCACCAGCGGCGTCACATGATTCATTACAGTCAGCGTAGTGTATGTTGACTTCCCATGTTTCGAAAAGAACGAAAATGATCAAAAAATGTGTGGTCAATATTTCGTAGGCTCTCCAACAGCCTTAATAACAGCTTCTAAACGCATTCGTAACGCCAGAACGAGATTTCCGGTAATTTCAGATGAACTATTTATCCAAGCACACAGCAGAACAGATTTTAGGGTCTCTTTGCTAGTTATAGTTACACTTACGGCTGGCTCACGAATTCTGCGATCCAATTCCTCTTACAAATGCTCTATAGGGTTTAAATCGGGAGAGTGAGGCGGACTGTGAAGCTGGTGAGGGACGTTATACAGCAACCATTCCTTGACACTTCTAGCTGTTTGTTCTGGATCATTGTCCTGCTCAAAGATCCAACCGGCTGTAGGCTTAGTTTCTGCAATGAAGGTATGAAATTGCCTCGCAATATGTTCAAATACATGTATTGATCTATAGCACCATCAATAAAATGTAATTGCCCCACAGCCGCGGCTGACATACAACCCCATACGAGGACTGACCCTCCACCGTGTTTCACTGTAGGACGCAAATTCTTCTTTGCCAATACTTCATTCCGCTTCCTCCATACGTATCTGCGCGCATCAGAGCCATAAATATTATACTTGCTCTCGTCATTAAACAGAACTTGATTCCAAAAACTTTCGGCCATTATCACTTCTGAATATCTTCACCTTGTTTCCAGTACTATTCTCCGCCTTATTTATAAAGTCCTCAATTATATACTTGATCTTATCTTTTGTCTTCACAAAATACACACTTCTGAAATTCGAATAATCATCTTTCAGCACAACGAAGCACCAACTGTCGATTCTTCCATGGGACCGCATGTATCAGCATGAATTAATTCACATGTCCTGGTACTCTTGTATTCGCTTCTATTGAATGGCTATCTGTGTAGTTTCCCAATCAAGCAACTCTTACACACCGGGTTGGATGTTTGTTTAACCGCAATGTTATTTTTCCGCAAAGTATCTTTGACGTAGGTGAAGTTTTGGTGCGCCAATCTTCTGTGCCACTTGTTTAAATCGTTCAACTAGTTCTGCAGTACTCGCAATTCCACAATTATTACTCGTATTATAGCGTAAATCCAACACTCTGTCTATAACTGTGTCAACCCACTCCTTTCCGTTCGATACTTGAACTGCCATGCGTCCATAACCAATCGCATTTATCACTGCTCCATTACCGATGATTAAAGGTTTTTGGCGAAGTATTTGAGAATGATGTAAACAATGCATGGTCTCGAAACATATGTTCAGTAGCGCCAGAATCGACTAGCCACTTAGATTTTACAGTTGATGCGACAGATTAGATACCACGAACGCGTTACTATTCGTTTTATTTTCACTTCTTAACATTTTTTGTTTTCGAAAACGACACTGAGCTTTAAAACGTCCGAACTTGCCACAATAGAAACAGTTATTATTATTACTCACGTTCCCTTCACTGTTAGTTTTATTGTCACTTTTACTCTCGGTTTGATACTGTCCACTTTTACCACATTTGAAAACTTTTGATGGTCCTTTATTTTTCACAAAGAATGCAGAAGGTGTTGCTTGCTGTGCTCCTCCGATACTCTTTTTTACTCGCTCTTCTTCAATCAGTAGTCTTGCCACTAGATTATCAAACGTTTGTTTGTCATCAGGTGCCGACTACAAATTTATCTGAGATTTCTTCACCCATTTGTTTCAATTGGTTTTGTAGTTGTTGCATAATATGCACACTGGTCTCAGTTTTCTGTTCATATACACTGTGGAGTTTTCGCTACATCTCGGCAGAACTCGTACATGTAATAATATGTAACATTGCCTCTTCCGACATTCGTGTTACCAATAACGTCTGCGCTTTGGCATCTTTAGATTCCCATGCAGATATCTTCACTTGTTTTCCCACCACAATGTTTAACCATCCATGGCCCCTCAAATGTACTGTTGTTTGGAATTTCCATATATTCCAATTAGCCTGATCACGATGCCGCAAACTGTAGTGAATTAACCTCACTTTTTCCTTCTCGCCGATTTTGCTGCCGCCGTAAACAACATCAATCTACATCAAGCTGTTATATGTACCTGGGCCCATAACCTGATGTTTGAAATAAAAAGAAAGCACTTTTGTGATGAACACACTAGTCCTTTACTTAATTCACTGATGCAACGTGTTGATTTTTAGAAGTAGATTTAGAAGTAGAATGGAAGTGCTGCAAAGAAAAACATACCAACATAGACATTTGAACATCATATAATATTTGCATTGTTGCCAACTTAAACATTTTCAAATAAACATTGCCATATTAACAACAATACGACGCTTGACTTAAACCTGAACGATGATTGGTATAACTCTCCAGAAGGTTTTATCAACAGCGATGACTCTCTAAGCAACCCAAAAAATGGGCCACCAATCCGATTTGATAATTCATTGAAAAATTGCGGAAATCGATTAAGTAGAGCATTTTATGATATTCAGTAGCAAAAGAAACGAAGGAAGCGGAAACTAGCAGATACGATTTTATTTTGTTACGAAATTCGCTACAAAAACCTCAAAGTCGGTCACTAATAAAACACTTCAATATTCCATTCACAGTAAGATCGAAAAATGTATATTTTTGTAATTTCCCATGTATCTATGTCAACAAGCACTTTAAAGATAAACCACAAAAACCACTGTTACCATTTATCCATGCCATTCATTCGTGCATTTGTGACCCAGCAACGTCATTATTCACTGGCAGCTACAACGACGGTGGGCTGGCCCATTTAAGTGATGACGATACCATTTAACGGTGAACTTGCCACAACCCAAAACCGAACTCATTTCCTCCTAACCAGAATGCATATTCACATACGAAGTTAGCCACCAAAATTGCATACAACTTCACGTACGAACGAATTCTCATGGCCAAACGTTGCATTCTAATAATGCACCACACATGACACACCACTTAACATTTCCATCATTAAGAGTCAATGACACATTCACCAAACAAGTTATGGTAATTTGCGGCGATCCAGCAGGCTAATGGCCACAAAAGCTACAAAACAACGTCGAATCATCAGATATGCAAATATCCAACTCAATTCAACATAAATCTCATAAATAGATAAAATGACGACACCTCAGATAAAATGTCGTATCTGAAAGATGTTCACCTACAAACCACGACAACAAATCTTCTGGAACTTGTTCTTGGCGGATCCTGAAATCTTTCCCAGTTGGAGGTGAACATTTGCATCATTATCACTTGCATCATTCCTCGTTCATTTCACATTTGCTTGTCCTCGTACACGTACATGTGTGTGCGAAACCCAGAACAACAGATAATGATTTTCGGTCTTGTATCGATTCAATGCGAAAAGATATTTTTTTTGGGTTTTGAAAAGTTTAGCGCCACCACGTCGAGCTCTGAGCGAGATAAATGAAATTAATCATTCATGTCGTCTGCAGGCGGCATGGTCTGGCCTTGGGGCCTTCAGGGCTTGGGATTAGGCTTTGTTGCCAGTGGCACTGCCAGCGGTGAGAATAAGGATCATTAGAGTGGAGTTTCAATCTATTCAAGCTCAAAACGGAAAATGATAGCAATACTGTGAAGGTGGCATAAGGGATGTGATTAGAAAGCATTAAAAGTTTAGGGTTCTTTACAGGTCCCCCCACGGGAAAAGGTCGAAATTGACGACCACGAGGCAATTCATAAAATGATTGGTATTAAATAAAATAATTTATTTTGCAACTTGTTGATAAATACCACGCAAAAGGGAATAATTGCAATCTAAAGACACGTAGATATCTTACTGTGATTTTGTTAACAGTAACTTTGTATCCTTCAATATAAAAATGATCACATATTACTGTGGGCAAATAATAGTAAGACTTTTTAATTTAAATTTCGCGCTGAAATCCATTCGTCGAAATATTTTTTTTCTACGTTGGTATGACTGTCAGTGACATCTGTGCCAAATATCACATCAAAATAATCATTGATGTTTAGTATACGCTTGTCTTTCTGAAGTACAAAAAGTGCATTCGGCGATTTTTAGAATGAGTGAAATTATTCAACAAAGAAGTTCCATTAAATTTTGTGTGCGGAATGAAATTTCTGGTGCCGAAACGTTCAGAATGTTGCAAAAGGCCTTCGGTGATAATTGCATGTCGCGAGCAAGTGTCTTTGATTGGTACAAATTGTTCAAAGAGGGTCGAGAACACGTTGACGACAAACCACGTCTAGGACGGCCATCAACATCAACTGATGCTGAACACGTCAATAAAATCAAGGAATTGGTGCTCGAGAATCGACGCTTAACAGTCACAGACCTTACTGGTATCGTTTGAATATCGGAAGGATCAGTGAAAACCATTTTGAAAGATCATTTGGGCCTAAGAAGAGTGAAATCACGATTGGTTCCAAAACCACTCAATTTTCTGCATTGATTCTTCGTGAGTTTTTCGCCAAAAATTCAACCAACATCGTTCCACAACCACCGTATTCACCTGATTTAGCTCCGTGTGACTTCTGGCTGTTCAGGAAACTGAAACAACCGCTCCAGGGAAACCGTTTTGAGTCAATTGAAGACATTGAACGTGAATCGCTACGCGCATTGAAGGCTATTCCGGAAATTGACTTTAACAACTGTTTCGAGGAATGGAAAAAACGTTGGCACAAGTGTATTGCAGCCGGGGGGATTACTATGAGGGGGCGAAATAGATTTGGCAGAATAAATAAAGAATTTTAAAATTATGAACAAAGGCTTACTATTTTTTGCCCACAGTATGTATGTTTGTGAACAAAGAAATGAATGGCACAAGTAAACACAAGGAATGTTTGCACCATAATTTTAAAAATAACCAGGTTCCGTACTCCTTGGTATTGAGCGGAAACACAGAACTACGAAAAAATAGCAATAAATAAAATAACAACATCCGTTGGCGGTTTACATGTCAAAGAGAGGTATATCAAGGTCGTTACACTAGTTGTGCTGGGTTGTAAAGAAATTTTCGATGCACCTTAATGCATCTTAGCTATAAGC
This sequence comes from Odontomyia ornata, assembly GCA_963969285.1. Taxonomy (NCBI): domain Eukaryota; kingdom Metazoa; phylum Arthropoda; class Insecta; order Diptera; family Stratiomyidae; genus Odontomyia; species Odontomyia ornata. Next base: position 166,007,675 of record OZ017738.1, on the reverse strand, counting down.
AGGATAGCATTTTTATTGGCGTGATGAAGACCAATGTTTCCAACATAAGAATTTGTAGTGAAAGTGATAGGTATAATGTCCGTGAAGGACGGCAGCGATGGTCTGCTGCCTCGGCGAAAGAGGATGGTAGGATCCGCTGAGATTTGGCCTTGTCTAGGGACGCGTAAATGCGCTGGCAGCCTAGCGTTGCAGTGTCGTCGGGCGCGTTCTTTTCTCCAGCACAAGACTCACTGCAAAAAATATTTTTCGCATCCACGAATTCAGGAACATTTCACGTCCGACATGAGGAACGATTCCCAGTTGACTCCTCTTGTTGCTTGTGGTCACCTTGCGGGACCACTTCCAATGGCCATTGACGAGCCTTCCATTCATTCCGCTGCACACTTGCCTTCGCCAGTGCAATACGTGCCTGTGTAGCGGGAAAAGATGTTGCCATGTCCGCATTTTAATTCCGGATTTGAATTTTTTTTTTAAGTATGAAAGACAATATTATAGAAAAATTTAAGTAATAGTAGGAATAGGTAAAACTCATAAAGAATATAATTATAACGCAAAGTCTGAATTAAATATAGAAAAAAATGATCTAAAATTAATATTTAATAAAAATAAAAAAGAAATCAAAAACGTTTTATGATTTACAATTATAAATTGAAATAATTAGAAAAAATGTCCTTTCGAATCTGCAATTAAAATTTCGGATAGGTGTTGTGAAGGTTTTCGAGGAGTTTGCTTAAGCGACTGCTCGACTAATACAGGGCAGCTAATTTTCTCGCGATCCCAAGGCGACGAGGGTCGCGAAAAAGGAGCTGAAGGATCGTTAGATGGAAAATCGATAGTGTTCGGGGTCGAAGCGCGGTGTGGGACGACAGAAGAAAACGCTTAGCGGACGGACAGACTGACGCAAATACTTTCGATTTGCTGTAAATGGGTAAACTATGCGTGTGATTGGACCTAAGTACGGATGGATAAAACAGACATTTATGTTTAAACTATCGACGCAGGTAACATATTTTGCGTGATATACCCCAACTTCTTTCCCCGATATGTCGGTGAGGAAGTCCTACAACCTTCTGTGCAAGGCTTTTCAGGAAACGGTGATATAGCTGGGCATTGTAATGCCCAGCGGCACCACTTTCACGGAAGTTGCGGCGAAAAGCCTCATCCCCTTCTTTAAAATTGGAAGGTCGGGACCTCAGGTTGTAATGCGTCTTATTTGCACGTCCTACGACCTTTATCTTCCGTCCATTTTGTTGGCGGAGGTCTCCTTAACGCTCGTGGGGCTCCAGCAAAACGACGGGATCTCCCGAACACTTCAATTGCCGTAGTGGCTTGTGTGATTAGACAAGGGAAATCATGTGCTGTCCAAAGGCGGCAAAGTAAGGCGACACATCGATGACGGAATCATAAGACGACCGCAGAGCGCAAGTTGGATGGACATAAGAACGAATCGAGGCTAATATTGTGCGATTCAAACGTTCTGATACGTTAGATTGAGGGGAGTATATTGGCGTCAGTTGGGGTTCGACACCGTGCTGTTCGAGTAGACCCTTAAACTGCCGAGATCGGAACTATGCTCCGTTGTCCGAGTACACACTTTCTGGTACCCCAAACACATTGAATACCCGAATCTCTAAAAATTTCACGATTGGTGGATTCGTGAATTTGCGAATAGGTTCCACGAGCGGGAGTTTAGAGAGCTGGTCCAGCACCACAATAACTCTAATGAGTCCCATAGAAGAACGAGGATATGCGCCGAGTAGATCTATGTACAGACATTGGAATACGCGCTCCGGAACGTTGAGTTGCCTCATAGGAGGTCAAAGAGCCTGGTTGGGAGCTTCAATACCTTTACAGGTCTCACAAGTGCTTACATAGTCTTTGACCTGGGATGACATTTTAGGCCAAAAAAGTACTTCTTAAGTCGCCTACGCGTCCAACCATAGCCACCGTGGGCACTTAGAGGATGTCGTGTGCGCGGAGCATCAGATTGTGAGTCATATCCTCCGGCACCTAGAGCTTCCAAGACTCTTCTTCCTGCAATGGATGACCTGTTGCGTATTAATTACGTCGATAAACATAGCAGTCTATCACCTTCGAATCAGGCAACTGTGTTTGATGGGTTCCGATGGCTTGCCTCAACTCGTTGTAGCTGTCTGAATTAAAATGCGGGCTGTCTAAGTCTATCTCAATGGGGTCATCGTCATTCACTAGCAATTCTGCTCCCTCGGGTGAAAACATTCGCGAGAAAGTATCGGGCACGATCTTCTGGGTCCCTTTTTGGTGTTTGATAGAAAGCTTGAACCCATGCAGTTTAAGACCCCATCGGGCCAGATGTCCATGTAGGTCCGCTTGATTCATCAGCCATTGCAACGAAGCGTGGTCCTTGATGACTTTAAACTGGTGGCCTTCAATGTACGCTCGGAATTTCTTGACAGCTATCACCACTGCCAGACATTCTTGCTCGGATACGGTGTAGTTCCTTTGAGCCAAGTTCAGTTTACTGGACATGAAAGCAATGGGAGCTTCCTCTCCCTCTTTGGTCAATTGCACTAGCACAGCTCCGACTCCATGTTGACTTGCGTCGAAATGAATGGAGAAGGGTTTCTGAAAGTCAGGGCTGTGCAAGACTGGAGCACATGCCAAGGCTTGTTTCAGCTCTTCAAATGCCTTTCGACTAAGTTCGGTCCAAATAAATTTACCTTTCCGGAGCATGTCCGACAGAGGCGCTGAAACTGTTGCGTAATTCCGAACGAACCTTCGGTATCAACCGCATACTCCGAGGAAACGTCGTTGCTGCTTAACATTTTTCGGTAAGGGAAACTCATCAATTGCCCGAGTTTTGTCCTGATCCGTTTTGATAGTGCCATGTCCGATGATATGGCCTAGATTTCGGTGTTCGTTCATAACAAACTTACTTTTCTGGACATTGATGGTGAGTCCCGCCTTACTGATATGCAGCGCTACTTCTTGCAACAGTAGCAGATGGTCAAACGTTTCTGTGTTGAGTAGAAGATCATCTAGGTACACGAACACTTGATGTTTCAGATACAGTGGAATTACTTTGTCCATTAGCCGGGTCATCGTTTGCGGAGCGTTGCACAGGCCAAAAGGCATTGTGACGAACTGGTATAATGGTCGTCCAGGCACTGTGAAGGCGGTTTTATCCCTCGACTCTTCATCGAGTGGAATTTGCCAGAATACATCTTTAAGGTCGAGACTGGTAATGTGATTTGCTTTCGGCAGTCTCCCCAATATTCCATCGATGAGCGGAAGAGGGTAAGCGTCTTTGACGATTACTGCATTGACTTTACGGGCATCTAGACAAAGACGAACTTTACGTGCCTTCACCATCAAGGTTACCGGTGAGGACTAGGCACTTTGAGACTCCTCCATAACCCCCAACTCTAGCATCCTGTTCAACTCTGCGTACACCAGCTTTTCCATGGCCGGTGAGATGGCATAGAGTCCTTGCTTTATTGGCTTACTATCGCCAACGTCGATGACATCTGAGACCAGGGTGGTGCGGCCAAGGCCTTGCGTAGCCTAAGATGGAAACGCAGCGATACATGCTTCCAGACTTTGTCGTTGGTTGGGCGTTAATTCGTGCCTGTTGGGTATAGAAGCGAGTTCGTTGACATATCCAGTATTTCAGGGTGAGTCTGTGAATAGGTCTGGGGCCAAACTAAATTGAAGGACGAATGTAATAGCCTTAGTTTGACCTCTGAATGACACGGGTGTTATCAATTTACCCTGGATAGGATGTTTGGTGCCATAGGCTGTGCTGATTTCAGAGCGCCAGGGTTTTACCACCACAGGGTGTTGATGGAGTACTGTTGCGAATCCCGTTGTACCGGCATTCTCCCATTCGCAACTTCAAATTGCTGCCGTAACATCTCCACCTTCCTTTGGGCATATATACCCTTTTCCTCAATAAATTTATTTATTTTTATTATCATTTAACAATTTCCCTATTATTTTTATTTCCCCATCATCACAGGTCTACGCTTTTCCCTTATTTTCAATAGCAAAAAATAGTATCATAATAATTTTAATTTGCCCACTAACAACACTCCATTCATTAATTCCCATTAACAAAATTTCATTCGCTACATTTTCCCTAACAAAACCTAATTCCTTCCTTCATACTAACTACTTTTTTTCATTAGCTCCCACTAAAAAATTTTATTTTTCATACTAACAAAAAATTCACGCTAACAAATTTCATTTTCATGCCCATCATGAAAGATGCATAGTTGAAGTTGCGAGTTCGATGATTGGGAAATCAACAGAAGGTGGCTCCATTGGTAGCGGCGTGGATTCTCGACCGGGGGTTCGCTGGAACCCTGGGTTTGCTTTTGGCGGTGGTTAAATTTTAATTTGAGGAGAAAGATTCAGTATTTGGTTTTCGGGAAGGGAAAGTTAGTTTTTGCGTTTTAGTTGGGGTGATATGCGGAATTAAGGATTCAGTATTTAATTTTTTGGGAAGGAAAAGTGAGTTTTTGTTGAGGTGATTGAGTATTTGGTTTTTGAGAAGCAAAAGTGATTTTTGGTTCGGAAGAAAGTGTAATGGCGACGACAACAGTGAATGGTGAAAGGGAAAAGTGGAGTTGATACTTGGGGAAGACTCAGTGATTGAATTGTGAGATAGATGGATTTAGCATTGTGAAGTGCATGAATTTTTTTTATGAAAAAGTGAAAGACAAGCATCGCGTGAATTTTTCGAAAAGGTGTCAGGACAATACTATTTGTGAATGATTGTAGTGATTGAAACGATTATTAACAATTCAAACTGAGTTGTTTAAGGAAAAAATGGTGCAAAAGTGAAAATTTTTGTACCGCGTGGAAACCATTTCGGCAAAAGAAATTTTTTAGTTAATATTCTCAAAATTTGGACCATATTTATAGAACAAACTATCAAGCACGTCAATTTACATAGTGGTTATATATGTTTCATACAATAACGTGAAAAATTGCGACGCTCATTTGTTGTACTACGGCACTCAAAACAAAAAAAACCAGAACCCTTAAGCATTTACATATCAATAACGGCTATCCGGAAAGGTGGAACCAGCGTTTTATCGATTTAAATTTACAAAGAAAAAGTTTAAATCACATCAGTGGCCGATGTTTTATTCAGTTTATTCAATTTAATACATATTCAGGAATTTTTAAAGTAACTTCTTCAGTGCCCCCCTTCCAGTTGCAGAGCACTCGGCGTCATTGGAAGGAGTTAGTAATTTATTTACTATCCTTTTATATTATATATCAAAATAAAATTTAATATCCATTTTTTTTTTCATTCATCAAAGAAAATCGGGCTATGAATAGGTATTTGAAAAATTTCCTCTCCTCTCGTGAACAAAGGGGGTTTTATTTTCTTTGTAATCAATTTGGTTCTTTCATTGACCTGGATTTTTTTTATATTGATTTGTTTCGTTTCTTGCAATAAAATGGCCCGTACGTATTAAAATCTTTCATTTCTTAAAATGACCTCCCCTTTCCCGTCCTTATCCCTTCGTGTTGGTTTTTTATGTGAAGGGTGGCTCAGCACGAGCAGAGGATGTCCCGGAAGCCCCACTACACGACTGAGCGCTAGCCGGCCTCAGTATGCCACCCCGGGTCACTCACCCCTCTGCTGAAACATAATGTCTGCAACTGCGGTGACTTCCGCGTTGTAACTGTACCTTTGAGCCGAGGCTCAAGGCAAGGCAGCTAATACTTACACCCGTGTCAATCAGTGCAACAGCGATTTCGCTGGTGCGTAAGGTCGAATGTCATTTTCAGAAACCTCCGAGATGTTACATACGTTTAATGTTTGGCGACAGATGCGCACTCTCCTGCGGAAGCTCCTCCAAAGACGAGTTGATCACTTAGTTTTGTACTGGCGGGGGGCAACCTCTTCTGCGGCAAAAATCGTCTCTCGTGCACCAATATACTCCTGGAACCTAATGTAGCATGGTTTCAAAACACGGGTCTGTGGCTGCCGGGGTTCTTCAGGCAGTACGTGAGGTGGTCGCTTCAAAAAGGTCTTTGGACAGGCCTCCGGAGAAGATGTGGCATCTGCTGCATCGTGAACAAGCAAATGTTTCATCGTGTTGTTTGTATCTAGTGGGTTTGCTGGCGAGGGACTTGTCGTGGTGGAACTGTTAGTAGACGGGAGGAAGTATCGTTTCGTTGCTGAGTTTGTCGCGAGTGCTGCGGGCTGTCGTGAGCACTCGCTAGCAAGTTTTTTGGCTTCTTGAAATTGGCGCAGTTTGGCGTATAAGTATCTGGCTTCCTACAACGGAAACAAAAAATGTTAGCCACTGCCTGGCATGCGGTAAAACGGTGTCCCGTCTGCGGGCAGTTCCAACACGTGGTAACTTGTGTCCTAGAAGCCAGTTCGTGTACTTCGTTCTGATGTTCTTTTTCTAGTTTTATGGATAATGGAGAGAAGGTCTCCAGCGCGCTGTGTGTTATGGGTGGAATGAGACAAGCTGGCTCTGCCACTGAGCGTCGTTCTGGTTACTCTCGTCGGCTAAAGAAATTACCTTGGGGTGTGGAACGCTGGGAGTACTGCACAGCTTCAAGCTCCTTTGCTGACGCACGAAGCGCATGCACATTGTGGCGCAGGACAAACACCAGTCACTCTCTTAACTCGGGCCTGATTCCCTCCCATAAGAGACTTAGGAACTCAGACTCCGGCATGGAGCTCACCAGACGTTCTAACAGGCAGCACAGGGCTTCGTAGCAACTGTCTATGGTCTCCCGCGCCTGTTGGTGCCTGTTTCTTATGCACTGTTTTAAGGTGTCATCTCCCTCGACTGGTGTGAACTCCTGCAATGCAGCATGCTTCAACGTCTCCCAGTCAAACGTTGGAGAAGTGTCCACAAACCGCCAAAACCAACGAAGCGCTCTCCCAGTAAATAGCATTTGGGCGCAGCGTGTGCTGGCTCTCATGTTCCCCACAGGTTCAAAGAAGCCATATTTACGACCCTTCTCAGAAAGGTCATTCTGGCCTGTAAACACCAACTTCCAGCCAGCCACTATCTGTGCTACTTTAAATGGTGGAAGATCCCAGGTGTCTCCAGGCATGGGTCGACATGGTGGATCTGAAGCCAAAGACGAAAGTTAGTCTGCTCTCCGAATCTGGGTCGGCTGCTTCATCGTTGGATCTCGAGGTCCTCGTGCCAATTTGAATCGCTATAGCGCGGTCTCTTTTTCTCTACAACGACGTATGAAGGAGTTTATACGTTCCACTTCAAAGTAACAATCACCGCAGATTTGGTCTGGTGAATCATCTTCAAAAGTGATATTAATCTTGAAGTTCTCCTTCAGAAAGCTAACGACACCAATTCTTCTCGTTTCATCGACCTAACAATCGCCCATTTCGTCGCCAATTCGTGGGCAAAGCCGGCACGCGTTTTGAATGTCCATAATGTGATTCTAAAAGTGGAATTTAATTCGATAAAATCGTATAAACTAGACCCTAAAAGGACGCTATAAACAAAATTTAGGTTCTAACAGAATAAAATCTTCAAACAGTGGCCGAAAGTGGCGAACTATTCAAAAAAAAAAGCAAAGGTATATAAATATAATTAGCTAAATGTTAAGTTTAGCTTTTAATGATAAATTTGAAAAAAATTTCATCGCAACTGTACGACACAAAAAAAAACCGCAAGATCGGACGGCTAGAAGCAGAGGAACTCGAAATAGCACATCAAAATAATCATTATAATGATTAAGAAAACACAGTTTTCAGAAGAAAGTGCTGAGCTAAGGAGTAACAAGGAGTTGAAGAAAAGACTCAGGACTCTAAATTCCTTCCTAGATGCCTTTGGTATTTGCGAGTTGGCGGTAGGCTCCGAAATGCAAGGATTCCTGATGAAACAAAACATCCGATTTTGCTACCCCAGTGCCATCATGTGACATATCTAATTGTGAGGCAAACCCACTTGAAAACAATGCACGGAGGCGCACAACTGGTGCGCAACTACTTGAGAATGCGATACTGGATCATAAATGATCAGAAAGTAAATCGGTACGAAATTCATCGATGTATGATCTGCTGGAAATACTCGACCGCTAAAAACCATCAATTAACGGGCGATTTACCTGCCATACGCGTAACACTAGAAAAAGCTTTCACTCATTGCGGAGTAGACTACGCAGATCCTTTCACCATACGAATGTCCAAGGGAAGAGGAGCTGCGGTCGTAAAGGCCTACATTGCTTTATTTGTATGCATGGTACCAAAAGCCATACATCTCGAGCTTGTGAGCGACATGTCAACAGAAGTATTCTTAGCAGCATTCAAACGGTTCACAAGCCGAAGAGGACTTTGCCGGGAGATCTTTAGCGACCACGGCACCAACTTTGTCGGGGCAAGTAATCGACTAGACAAAGATCTAGAAGAAGCAGTAAAGAGATCAAGCAGCGAGTTAGCACGAATAACTGCAAAAGACGGAATCACCTGGAAGTTTATACTAGTGTCCACACCTCATTTCGGTCGGCTTTGGGAAGCTGGTATGAAATCAGTCAAGAATCACATTAAGTGCATTTTCGACGAGCAAAATATTGTCCCAATATTTGAAGAATTCACAGCGATACTGCGCCAAATCGAAGCATGTTTAAATTCCAGGCCAATAACTCCTATATCAAGCGATCCAAATGATCTTGAAGCCCTAACTCCAGGGCACTTCCTCATTGAACGACCTCTCCTGGCTAATCCAGAACCTGATACCTCATGTAGAACACTACACCAGCGCTGGAAAATACTAACTAACATACATCAAGTATTCTGGAAACGATGGGTGACAGAGTACCTGCAACATCTGCAAAAACGTACGAAGTCGACGAGCGTAACGCGAAAATCCCAGAATTGGTCAGCTTGTTCTCATTAAAGAAAGGGACACGCCAACAACGAAGTGAACACTGACAAGAATACATAGAATGCACCCAGGCAGAGATGGAATCGTACGAACATTTACAGTTAGGCACCATGGAAATATGCTGAAGCAAGTAGCGATCACCAATTTGTGTAAACTACCGGTATAAATACCCAAGGAGTTTACCGGAAATCCAACAGCAATAACACCAGTAGAGAAAACTGCTGCAAATATCGAATTGACAAAACCAAAATCATCTCCTGACAAATGCGAAGAACGCTCAACACCTGAAACCTCTATATCTAACTGAAGCAGAAAATCGTGGCAGGACGAAGACGGATTGCACCTATAGACAAACCTAACAAAGTGAAAAGACCAAGAATTGCACCATGTATCTGGGCGAGGGCTCTATTGAATACAACAAAACTCCTGTCTCTCATGGCACCATCAGAAGATTTGAACGCTAAAAACAGCTCCAACCAGCATAATTATAACATCTTCAGGGCAAAATCAGGTTTTTATATCGAAAAACTGGGCATGGTGCATAGCATTCGTGGCGAAGTAAGACTTGAGGAAAATTTTTCGATTGCAGAAGTGATTCAGGATGAGAAAAATATTCTATCCATAGGTAAACAGATAGAAGATATGTGTCAACGCACAAAAGAATGGACCGACTACACCCCCTGCAATGGCCTTCTGAACCATCTACAGATTAAACAAATGGAGCTCCTTCAACAAACAGAAAAGTTACGAACGATAACAGGCTCCAGAAAAAAGAGGGGCTTGGTAGAAGACCTCCTTACCACAGTTTTTGGTGTTAATGATAAGGTCTACACTGATATTGACGCCATGGATAAAAACCAACACACAATATAGCCCAGTCATATTAGGTAAAAAACGGGGTCAACCTCGGAATGAAAGATAATAAGCTGCAAATTGGTATGAACCTTTGTTTTGTCATTCTAAATGTTGTCTCAAAAGTCTAAATCGTTATCGTGTTCGCGTCTCAAGATATTCAAGGTCAAAGGTCACAAAAATCGGTTTTTCGCGAATATCTGGCTTCCTATCGGTTAAATGAGATTTGCATTTATTATAAAAGTTGTAGGCTATAAAATTCCCTACAACTTTTGTTTAAACTTTTTTTTCATACGACCAACCGTTTTGAAGGTAGAGCGCGAAGAGTGCACATCGTACAGTCATATACGGCCTAATGCAAGGTCAAGCGTGAGTTATGGTTATCAGTACGTTATAAAGTCAATTATTTACTTGGAAATTATAATTATTAAACAATGCCTATTATTTATGTACTAACTATTAATTATTTATATTTAATTAAAGTAAGTAACTTGATTATTTATATATAATTATTCATATTTAACTATTTGACAAAACAAAGGTTCATACCAATTTGCAGCTTATTATCTTTCATTCCGAGGTTGACCCCTTTTTTTACCTAATATGACTGGGCTATACAACTTTTCAAAAACTTTGGTGAAAGTTGGAGCCGAATTGCGACCTCTAACGTGGTCAACAATCTCGTTATATACATACACACATATACAGATATATCCATATATATGCATATATATATACATATGTGTATATATATATATATATATATATATATATATATATATATATATATATATATATATATATATATATATATATATATATCTATATATCTATATATATACACATATGTATATATATATGCATATATATGGATATATCTGTATATGTGTGTATGTATATAACGAGATTGTTGACCACGTTAGAGGTCGCAATTCGGCTCCAACTTTCACCAAAGTTTTTGAAAAGTTGTATAGCCCAGTCATATTAGGTAAAAAAAGGGGTCAACCTCGGAATGAAAGATAATAAGCTGCAAATTGGTATGAACCTTTGTTTTGTCAAATAGTTAAATATGAATAATTATATATAAATAATCAAGTTACTTACTTTAATTAAATATAAATAATTAATAGTTAGTACATAAATAATAGGCATTGTTTAATAATTATAATTTCCAAGTAAATAATTGACTTTATAACGTACTGATAACCATAACTCACGCTTGACCTTGCATTAGGCCGTATATGACTGTACGATGTGCACTCTTCGCGCTCTACCTTCAAAACGGTTGGTCGTATGAAAAAAAAGTTTAAACAAAAGTTGTAGGGAATTTTATAGCCTACAACTTTTATAATAAATGCAAATCTCATTTAACCGATAGGAAGCCAGATATTCGCGAAAAACCGATTTTTGTGACCTTTGACCTTGAATATCTTGAGACGCGAACACGATAACGATTTAGACTTTTGAGACAACATTTAGAATGACAAAACAAAGGTTCATACCAATTTGCAGCTTATTATCTTTCATTCCGAGGTGAAAGCCCTAATATGACTGGGCTAATATTACAAGCCTTAAATCAACACAACGTAGAATTGATCGCACGGATAACAAGCGTCAACCATCGCACTGACGCCCAGCTTGCACAAGTTGCGATGAAATTAAATTAAGTGGTAGATTCGATCAACGACAAACGACAAATTGGCTTACAAGTCATATTCACTTATCTCATGGCGATTAACTTTTTTGAAGAGCTCCAGGTGAAGTACCAAAAACTAGTAAACACCACCTATGGATCCGAAAGCTTTCCACAGTTCGTTTCAATTGAAACAATGACGAACACAAACGAAAAGGTATAATCGAAAATTGGCCCTTATTTGGAGATTCCGCATACTCTAGTGAAAGCAACGACGATTGCACGCACCGATGAAAATATCATCATCTATGGCTACTTCCATTTAATCGAAAGGGATAGATACGAGCTAATTTATGTCACTGCGATTCCTTTTGAATCAAGTGTGCATCAATATCTGGTTCCTATCGTAAAAACTCCAACCTTGGCGGTTAACATCAATCAACTAACGAATTGCGAATTGGACGATGCACAGCTGAAGTCACGCACAATTAAAGACGACCGATACCTCTGTACTCCCAGCATGATCAACAACATGGATGCAAACCCGAACTGCATCATCAACAAACTACAGTAGACACAAGAAGCAACCGTGCCCCAGCGTTGAGGTAACATCTCCTCAAACAACATGGAAGGAGCTTATGATGAAAAACCCATGGCTATTTGCTGCAAGCACACCAAGCACAGCCTTTGTTATCTGCAAAGATAATACAGAGGAGATTTTACTAGAGAACATTGGAATCATCCGCACCAAAGATAATTGCGCTATCCAAACAGAGCGATTCATTCTACGATCAGAAATGACCCAACAAAAGAGAGTACTGACGAGCTTCGCGAAAGAAGTGTCCCCACCTAAGCTCGGAGACAACAAGTACCACGCAAAATCTATGGACCCAATAGGAAGAGTAAAGGAGCAAATTTTCGATGGTGATTTTTTCAAGCCAGAGCCGATTGCGATTACAACTACCTTACAACAGTTACGCAAGCACGCGGTACCGCTAACACCAACAATGCTGATCATCATCGCGATCTTTATAGCCAGCGTCTACATCAGAAGCATACTGAAGAAGACAAGGATGCCGAACAAATTGCAGGAGTCCGTATCAACTGCATCAGAAGAAAACGTGTCGCTTAATGAAAGATTCAACATTGTTCTTTCCGGTGGTGCCCATAAATGTTCAACAATGGAACAGAGTTCGCAACAGTAGTCAATGTCCATTCACCCGGTCATTCCTGTTATCAATATAATTGACCCATTTTCAGCCGCGAATTTGCCTAACTGAACTTGTAAGCAAAAAATGTTTGCACTCTGAATGGACATTAGACATACAGCATAAAATAGTGCATTTTCATTTATGTTTTATTGACTTTAATTATTGGCATACGAAAAGTATTATTGTATAATATGCAATTTTCTCTCTTTATGAACGCTGAACGACTTGAAAACAATGCACGCAATTCATGTGTTCCAACACTTGTCGAGTGGTGTAATCTATATATGAGTGTCTCATCCCGTTCTGTAGGCTGCCGCTCATCAGCCCCTCCGACTGCCTTTCTACAGAACCTAAAACTCGAGCTTGTCAACTGCTAAAAACGTGGCATATGCCGTGCCATACGAAACTGTATTGAGTTGATATTCCGCTATCGTAAATACCTTGGGGATGCTTCCTCCAGAGAATCCTTTGGTAGTTTCGGTCATCTCGGTGCATTTGAATTTGCCGAAACGTTTTTTCGATGTCTGCGCTATAAACGTACGGGTATTTTCGCCATCTTAGCAACATCTGGGCCAAGCTTTCCTGAAGCCTTGCTCCAATGTGCAACTAATCGTTCAGACTAGGGCCATGGAGTGTTTCGTCGTGGTACTGTGCTTCTTGATTACCGCATGATGTAGTAAATAGTAAACATTCTTACTGTCACCGCTGTATGGAGTCACGCATGTCATATGTCCGAGTTTCAGATACTCTTCGAGGAAGGTGTTGCACTCTACAGCTAGCTTCTCGTTTGTAGGGTTTTTTCTCGATTTGCCGGTGTCTTAGGAGAGCTCTGGTCCTTGGTTCATCCAGGGAGTTTTGTGATTGATTTCTTTAAAAGGAAGGCGAACTATGTATCTGCCATTATCGTCTCTACTGTAAGTGCTCTGAAAATGATTTTCATACTCCGTGTTAATATCTCTTTGCTCATTCTGGTTTTGTTTGCCATCAATCTCAAAAAACTTTTCCATTTTTCTGTGAAATTCAGCCATAGACACTAAGGAGGTTATTTTCTTTGTTTCTGAAGGATTTCTATCAGCCTTCCCTGAAAGTATTTAGCCAAATTTCGTTTTTTATGCCAGTAAGGGTTTGCCTTTGATCAAGGAATCCTCCACTATTTCCTCAAAAACGTCCGCATCAATTATCATGTCGATGGCTCCTGGCAAATTAAATTGGGGGTCTGCCAGATTTAATACCTTCAGACTGCGTGGTAAACTCAAAGTTTCCCTTCGATCAGGAAGCATCGTTGTTAGCCTGGCCATGATTAAAGCCTCGAATGAAACTCTAAAGTCCAAGGGGAATCTGGGTGTTATTGTAACGAATATCCTCTACCGGACAGTTTTGGCTTGAACTCCTCCAATACCTGTAACCCCTGCTAAAATGCTATCTGAAGGCATGCCGAGCTGCTTTGCAGCTTTCAATTATATAAATGGACTTTGAGACCCAGGGTCAACTAAAGCTCGAAGTGGAATTTGTTGACCGGAGTATGATTCTGCTTTTACTATTGCAGTGGCAAGAAGAACGGTGTTTGTTCCGCTCAAGGCACTTGTGTTCATTGTGGCCTGAAGAACTATTGCAGTGGCAAGAAGAACGGTGTTTGTTACGCTCAAGGCACTTTTGTTCATTGTGGCCTTGGCGTTTCCGGTGGGAATGTTTGAAGTGACAGTCTGACGATCAGTGGTTGAGTAATGCAACATGGTATGGTGTGGTTTCTTGCATTCAAAGCACGTATTTTTGCTCTTACATTTAAAACTCGATTCGTGTGCTAGGCAGTTCTTGCACAGACCGCTATCGGCAACAAATCGATTTCGGTCATCGACACTTCATTTTTTAAATCCATCGCAGCGGTGAATGGCTTTTTGGCTTTGATTGCAAAACTTGCACTGGTATGTGTATGTTTTACTTGCAGCTCTCTTGTCCGATTTATAAGGTTTCTGTTGCAATGACAGGAATGCTTTCTTTTGTGTCGTTTGCCGTTGTACTTGTGGACCTTCCCCTCGTTAGGACCATGTGCCTCCTCATCAGAAAGTCGTAAACTTGCTCCAAGCTCGACATACCTCGGGCGTTGTTCTCATTTTCTTCGAATATGCGGAGACTCTCTGCATGTTGCTTCCTCATAGCGATTCTAACCATTATCTGACATTATAGACTTTTTAATGCCGTTAAACAATTACAATTATTTGTCACGGTCATTAACAACTGCCTGAAACTCGACAGCGAAGCAAAACTTCTAGGGCTACAAACCAACGAAAATAAAACAAAGTTCATAACGCAGTCGAGGAAAAATACCCCAAATACATAAAATATCACACTTGGCGAATACAGTATCGAAAATGTTAGCGAATTTGTGTATTTAGGCGCCAAAATAATGAAAACAGGCAATGAAAGCAACGAAAACGCCGAAGGATACAGCTCGCAAATAAAATATTTTTTTTCAGTATTGACGATCTTGAAGACCAGCTGCATACACAGAAAAACAAAGCTCCAAGTATACAAATCTATGGTAAGACCTGTGTTATGCTATGGGTGTGAAACACGGACCCTAAGCCAAGCATCCGTAAATATATTGAACGCCTTTGAGCGACAGGTCCTGAGGCGAATAATCGGAGCGAAGCTAGACGGGGACCAATGGCGAATTCGATACAACCATGAGCGGTATGCAATTTTTGACGAACCGGAGGTCTCAAGGATTGTAAGACTGCGGAAGCTGCAATGGGCTGGACACATGATTCGTATGGACGAACAACGGATAGTCAAGAAGGTATTCGTAGGGAGAACTGAAGGCCGGCGGCCAGTGGGGAAACCGAGAAAACGCTGGTCTGACTCGGTCGACGAAGAAAAATCATCGCTGCTCGGATTTCGGAATTGGATGACGCGGTCAACGGACCGAGACAGTTGGAGGCGCTGTTTGCTGGAAGCGTAGGCCCGAGAGGGGCTATAGTGCTAAGAAGAAGAAGAAACAATTATGAAGCGTGTCGTGCAAAGCCAGAAGAGATGTGGGACACAACTTTTTCGGTGTCCAGAATGGTATCTATGTAGGTTGTTACCATCTGTCGGTTGTTCGAGAAGCACTCTTGCAGTATAGTTAGAGTAGTTTCGTAGTTGGCTGCACTCAGCTGTATAGGCCAGACTGCGCTTCTTGCGTCTCCCTCCAGATTCGAGAGAAGGTACTGCATTTTTTGCGTAATAACATTTATTGTGGATTATGCTCAATAAATGTTTTCCACTGCTGGTAGTCAACGTTGAATTTGGGTATCATTATATGTGGTAAATTGGGATGATGACGGCCATAGCTTGTAGAGGTGTCCATGTAAGGTGGCCAGTTTGATGGCGCTGTGACACTAGATGCAGCATAACTTGCTGCTGTTGTGGTAATCGTAAATGCAGGAACATCTCCCGACTGGATCATCGGTGATGAAGCCACATTTCGATACTGTATTACCGCTTGTTGACCTTCAATGAGTAGATCCTTCAGTTCTCTATACAACTTTTCCGTTGCAGCAAATAGTTTTTGCTCAAAGTATGGATCTTGTAAGGCGCTCACCAGCTTTTCATTATTATCTCGAAACTCGTGCCAGATTTTTTCGACGTCACTCAGCCGCTTGAAAAAATATTCTTCCGTTTTTCTCGAGCTTGAGTCCTGCTTAAAGTTCCTGGCTGAGTTTTGCACCGACTCAGTGATTTCTTTTTGTTCTAAAATGGTAGCCTCAGTGTCCATCATGTACTTGATGACGTAAAATTATACTCAGGACTGATACCAAGAATAAGCCACTTCAGCCTTTGCTGGCAGTCCTCGCACAAGCTGGATCCACAAAATACAGAATTATCAAGAACAGCCACACCAGCTGCTGTTGATAAAATTCAGAGTAAATTGCTCGATGGACCATATGTAAATTGTAGTTGTACTCAAGAAGGACCACACCAGCCGTTGTTGATAATTACTTTTGCTTAGTACACAGATAAAAAACAAATTGTTCACTTTGTTGGCGTACGTAGGAATACAAATTTATTATCATTTACACATGAACTTAAATACAAAATATTTGATGACTAAAAATGCTTACAATGATCGAAGTCAATGTCCATTAAAAGAAAATCGCATATTATACAATAATACTGTCGCGTGTTATGGTTTGCGGCCAATAATTTTAATGTTCCGGAAAAGTAAAAATGCAATGTCTTTTTCAATTAAGTTTAAAAGAGTTTATTTAAAAGAATGCACAATTATTAATTTCACTATTAAAAGTCTAACTTCCACTTGTCAATAAATTTCTATTGCAATTGTCTTCTAAAATCACTTCAGAATCACTCAATTAATATCGCCTTTACCTCGCGCTCCACTCTATCGCAGTTTTTATTATCGCGGTTGCAATGAATGATTCCCCCATTCATTCAGCTTGCCTTTATATAGGGTCTCTAGCCATTCAACCCATTTCTCGTACATTTGCGAATGTTCTGCCGAGAGGTGCCTAGTATATTCGAGCTGCTTAATGAATGGAGTGACGTCACTTTCAGATGTTGATCATGCTTGGTGGGTTCTCGTGGTTTCGAGTAAATTTACTTTGTTGATCATGAGGTTCTTAATGGTTGTGAAAACAATTGAAACAGTAGCTCGCAGAATTATTCGTGCATGTAACAATACTTTTCTTATGCCAATAATTGAAATCAATAAAACATAAATGAAAATGCATACTATACAAAAAACTTTTTTATGCTGTAGTTAATGTCCATTCAAAGTGCAAACATTTTTTGCTTACAAGTTCAGGTAGGCAAATTCGCGGCTGAAAGTGGGTAAATTATATTGATTACAGAAATGACCGGGTGAATGGACATTGACTACTGTTGCGAACTCTGTTCAATTGTTGAACAGGTACAGTGAATTTATTTCGGAAAATCAAAAAAACAATTAGGAATATAAATAACTCACTCAGTTCCTCCATTACGCTTTCCCCTTCACAGGCAAGGACACTAATGGTGAGTCCTTCCTCTGCGTTACAGGCACTACTCTCTTGAGGCACCATCAATATCAGGGTTTACAAGTTCTCTATTGTTCGCAAGTTTTAACAACTTACAATTTGCCAGCCCAGGCTTTATTCTAATCCGCAAGCAGCGCGTGTCTTATCATAGATAGTCACGGACTAGCTAAGCAGCCAATCATGTGAAATCAAAATCCATGTAATGGAAGACACTTAGGCACCGCTTTGTTTGGGGTGCAGATCAGAATCGGCCGCAAAAATTGGTGTTGAGTAACAACTTCCGAACACACTCTCCACTTGTGTGGTTACCACGTATACATAATAGTATGCGTCTTGGTCCTCCGCATAATTCTTTTCATATTTTTAAAACTGATATCAAACATTTGCTCTCTAATCATTCTTTTGATATTGTCTAATAATTTTTATTATTTTATATTACTTTAAAAATTTGATATTTTTTTCATTATTTCATCTAATCTGTAATTGGATTATCTATCTGTTGGTTATGATGTTAAATAAATAAATAAACCTTACAATTATCAAAATGTTGACTTTAACTAACGTTTTGACATTGGCAGTTTATGAAAAAAGTATAAGGTTGCAGTTATATAAGGAAACAAAATTGTTATGTCTCTAACGGAAAACCCTATACTAGTAACGAGGAAAAAAAAGTGGAAAACGAGTATTTTCTCTTTTTTTTAATAAGAATCTTTAGTGTGCAGGATATTACTATAAGTTCTTTGTTAAGGTATTTTAGGAATGGCTTAAAATGAAAGTCTACATTTTATAGTTTAGATATGAAATTCTTCTGGTAGGAGCATATTTTTGTCTACCAAATTCTCTGTTACTCTACTGCTTCAAATTTTATAGGATTTCCCATTAAGAGGTGTTATTTTGAATAGCCCGCTATTTCGGTAAATGCTATTTTTGAAGCTGTCATTTTTCACATTTGACAAGTAGAAACTACGCCATTGATAAAAATGGAACGATACACGCTTCAACAACGTACTGAAATTATTAAAATTCACTATAAAAATGGTGAAAATTTGGCACAGACGGTTCGTAAAACTCGAACATTTTTGGGTCGTCTTGAAGCACCTTATCGGACCGCAATACAGAAATTGGTGGAAAAATTCGAGCTGTTGGGACAACTTAGTGATGTGAAGAATAAAACCCGTGCACGTCACTCAAGAACAGCCGAGAATATTGCTGCTATGGCCGAAAGTGTTGAAGAAAACCCAGGTTTGTCCATTCCTCGTCGTTTTTTGTAATTAGGCACTCCACAAACGTCATTATACCGTATTTTGAACAAAGATTTTGGTCTTAACGCTTATAAAGTTCAGTTAGCATAAGAATCCAAGCTGGGCGATCATCAACAACGTCGTGTCTTACCTGCTTGGGTCCTTGAGATGCATGAAAATGATCCGGAATCCCATCAAAAATCATCTTGAGTGATGAGGCCCATTTCCACCTTAGTGGCTTCGTCAACAAGCAAAATTGTCGCAACTGGGGCTCGGAAAACCCAAGAGTTATTGTTGAAAAGCCTCTCTATCCTCAACGTGTGACTGTTTGGTGCTGTTTATAGTCCGGCGGAGTTATTGGACCTTACTTTTTCGAAAATGAGGCAGGAGTACCAGTTACGGTGAATGGGTTGCGCTACCGAGAGATGATTAATGATTTTTTATGGCCGGAATTGGATGGTATGGATCTGGACAACGTTTCCCTTCAACAAAACGGCGTTATGTGCCACACAAGCAACGAAACCATTGATCTTTTACGAGAAAAGTTTCCGGACCGTGTTATCCCTCGAAGAGGTGATGACAATTGGCCACTGGGATCTTGTGATTTAACACCTTGCGGCTTTTTCCTTTGGGGCCACGTGAAAGAGACAGTCTACGCCAACAGCCCAGCGTCGATTCAAGACCTCAAAGATGGAATTCGTGAGGCTATCGAGGACATAGGACAGCCACTTTGCGATTTGGTTACGGAAAATTTCATGAAAAGGATATGGTCCTGTATGCGTGGTCGTGGTGCTCATTTTCCTGATGTTATTTTCCATTATTAACGGCATACCTTCCTCTTTATAAATGAAATAAACGTCCGATCACTTATATTGAAAAATTGCATTTTTCTTTTAATATCAAAATAACACCTCTTATTGGAAAACCCTGTAGTTGTGAGTTTAGGATCCCTTCAGGTTAGCATTCCTTCCTTCATTATGTACTTTCGCATCATATTTTAAATTTATGTAATTTCCGGTTTCCTGCTAGTTGTTGGCTCCTGAAATTTTGGTTTTTGTACTTCGTCGTTCGCTGCAAACAAACTAGCTAATAAACTCGCACAAAAACAGTTGCAACCATCATCAAACAACTCCTACCACGAAAATTAGCTATGCTCTTAATTGAGCAACTTTTCTGCCCATATGAATATTTTGCACTGCAATCCTAACAAAATGCGTTCAGATGGGTGAATATGAATGAATTCCCAAAACTACTTTTAGTTGAGGAGCCCAACTATTTCTGAAACTTTTTTCTCTAGGAAATTACATGTTGAAATACTTTCTCATGTTCTCTCATAATAATGCTTCCATAACTTTTCGTAGTTACATAATTCGCATGTAATTTTGCAGAACTCAAAGAAATTCATATCTGATATCATTGTTTGAGTTGAAAGGGAAAAAGGGAAGAGAGAAAGATGAGAACATAAAATTAACATATAAAATTGATTTCCCACACTAAAACAACCGCTAAACTCCAACAAAAAGCAAAACCCATCCCGCTATCAACAGTTGGTAAATGCATTCAAAGTATCTCGACCTGGATATTAGTTGTTTATCCAGATAAACAACGAGAAGATACATGATACGTCGATTCGCACAGAAATTGCAGATTGCATGTGGACTGTGTGCAGACCTATTAAAACTTTCGCATCAGCTCATAAACGAGCAAATTTTCCCCCATAAACGGTATCATTTGTACTTTATTATATTACCGTCACATGTACGTGGAATTTCGTTGGGAAATTTAGTTAGGGGGAGGTGGTTATGGTGGTGAAGTTGGTTTTGGACTTGGTCTCTTTGTTAATTTGAAATGTTTCATTTCGTTTCGCCTCATCATCATGACCTTTAATTTTCAGCCGGGCCAGGCTCTGACACATAAAGACCCAATGCAATTTTTATGTTAAATACTTTTCGGTGTTTCCTTTTTTGTTTGGTTTTATTTCTCATTTTTCACTGAATTTTATGCGAGTTTTTTGTTGAATGAATTCATAATATTTTTCCATGTTTGTCACTTTATGTTTACGATGTCGAATTGTGTGAAACGTAGCGAGTTTACGATTATATTAAGAGTTTGCAGTTTATTAATTATTTTTTTTTCCTATTCGAATGACGAAATAGGCTAAAAAATTTTAGGGATTCATTTACTGCCTCGTTTGCTGAAATAAATAAATACATTTTCAAACCAAAAAGTAAAGAAAATAGGTATTGATAATTTGAAATCGTTTTCTCGCAAAAAAAAAAATGCGCGTGGAGTACACGCCCGAGAAAAGTGAAACGTCTTGCTATTACGTAAATGGATAAACACATACTCAAAAAAGTCTGCGTACACTTGCTGGTCGTAGCAAATATATAAATATAAAAACCTTTGCCATTTGTTTATAACTTAAAATCGTTTCTTTATTATATTCATTAAACTATATGGTACATAAATATGTAACTGCTCACTCGTTCGCTGTTTAGAATAACCAAAATAAAAAAGTTTCTTCCAAAAAGTCATGAAAATCCATCCAAAAAATTCTGCGTACATCTGAAAAAATTTATTCATTTTATTTGAAAACCACTATATTAGCTTTCAGATTTTGAACCTTAATATCTAGTAGCATAGCCTTTCCTATAAATGACTTCCTTTAGCCTATTTTGCATGGATTGAACAAGTTTTGATGTATCTTCGGCCGTTATTTTGCTCCACTCGTTCATTTTTTAATGACTCTTTGCTAGTTATGTCATTCTCTCGAATTTTTCTTTCAAGTAAATCCCACAAATGCTCAATTGGGTTTGAATCTGGTGATTGACGAGGTGTACCTAAGAGTTTTGGGACGTTGTAGGCCAACCAAAGCCTATTTATTTCAGCTGTATGTTTGGGGTCATTATCGTGCTGAAATAAAAATGCGTTCCCCAGCCGCAATTTCTCGGCACTTTGCTTAATATTATTTTTTTAAATATTAAGGTACCCGTATTTATCCATTGTAGATTCTATGAAAACGAGTTACCCCACTCCACTGACTGCCATACACGCCCAAACCATCACACCGCCGCCACCATGCCTTACAGTGGGAATCAAATTTTCTTTATTGAATTCTGTCGAGCGTTTTCTCCAGACTAATTTGCGTCCTTTTATCCCAAATAAACAAAACTTACTTCCGTCCGAAAAAAGAACGCTTTCCCAAAATTCTTTTCGCATATTTACATAATTTTTGGCGAATTCCACTCTCTTTCGGCGATTCCGTTCCGATATGAACGGCTTTTTACGTGCGACTCGACCATGGTAACCGCCTTTTATGAGAATTTTGCGCACTGTTTCATCGCTTATTGTTTTATTGTATTTCTTTCTTATATCCTGCGCAATTTAGAACGCGGTTAATCGGGAATTTTGTTTCACAGCATTAATAATACTCGTACGTTCACGTGCTGTAAGTTTGGGAGGACGTCCTGACCAATGCCGTGAAATAATCAAACCGCTTTCTTTGTAATTAGCAACAACCCTTTGGACCGAGGAATGGGTTCTCCCAACTAATTTTGCGATTTCACGAAAACTGTTCCCGTTTTCACGCAATTTTACTATGACTTTACGCTCACTAACACTGATTTCCTTATTTTTTACTTCCATATTAAAGAATAGTCTTTTATTCACGCAAAACACACAGACAATTTTCCAATGAAGTACTGTCACGCAGAACAATGAAAAAATGAAGGCATCAACATTCCACATTTCGGGGAATCCCCAAATTTTGTGATGTGTACGCAGACTTTTTTGGGGCTGCTCACAGACTTCCAAGTATTGAAATTACTATATGTTCGATAATTTTGGGAATTTTTTAAACAAACCTGCTTCAATACATTTCTTGCAGTTTACGCTCTTTTATCGAAATGATTACATCAAGATCACATTGTTGATTCCAACATAATTCAGTTTAAACTAATGAAATGTACGCAGACTTTTTTGAGTATGTGTATGCGAGGTATGTTCAAAAAGTCAGGTAACTTTTAAAATTTCGCGGGCAACGTACATTCGATTATCGATTTTTAATTTTTTTATGTTGGTACACTCATCATGAACACATATTTACAGTTTCAGCTACATAATATTGTTACATGTACAAATAATTACATGTACAAATAATTCTGCGAGCTACTGTCGCAATTGTTTTCATCATCATTAAGAACGTCAACAA
The DNA here is from genome assembly GCA_963969285.1 of Odontomyia ornata. Lineage (NCBI taxonomy): Eukaryota > Metazoa > Arthropoda > Insecta > Diptera > Stratiomyidae > Odontomyia > Odontomyia ornata. The sequence continues at coordinate 165,984,646 of OZ017738.1, read as the reverse complement.
ATGAATTTACTCGAACCCACGAGAACCCAACAAGCATGATCAACATCTGCAAGTGACGTCACTCCATTCATTAATTTACTCGAACCTACCAGGTACCTCTCGGTAGAACATTCGCCAATGTACGAGAAATGGGTGAATAGGTAGAGACCCTATATAAAGGCGAGCTGAATGAATGGGGGGATCATCATTCATTTGACCGCGATAAGAACTGCGAAAGTGTGTGGGAAGCGATATTATTCGAGTAATAGAGAAGTGATTTTCGTAATAGTGAAGTGATTTAGAAGACAATTGCGATAAGAAATTTATGGACAAGTGTTAGATTTTTAATAGTGAAAATTAAAATTAGTGAAAGTGATAGATTGATCATTGTGCAATTAAATAAACTCTTTTAACTTAAATTAAAAGACATTGCGTTTTCACTTTCCCGGAACAGTAAAATTATTGGCCGCGAACCAAAAACACGCGACAATATGTTTAGCTTGTTTGTGAGAGGCATTCGGTTAGAAGCGTTTTTTTTGCTGGGTGATTTTTGGCTACCGAAAGAAAAAATTGGATCAAAGATCAAGAATTTTTGGCCAGAAACGACACCACGATCACGCCTCAGCCACCATTTTCACTGGATTCAGCCCTAAGTGACTTTCTTGTTCCCAAAACTGAAGAGACCTGTGAAAGGACGGAGATTTGCAACCATTGAGAAGATAAAGACTGCATCGCTGGAAGAGCTCAAGGTTATACCGAAAAGTGCTTCGAGGATTGGACAAACCGTTGGAACAAATGTTAGTAGTATCTGAGGGGGATAACTTTGAAGGATCAACATAAATATTGACGATTAATAAATATTTTTTCTTAAAAATTCAAAATCACCTTACTTTTTGACTATATATATATATACATATATATATATATATATATATATATATATATATATATATATATATATATAATGTATACAAATAAACGTATAAATAATCATATATATATTGTTACATGTACAAATAATTCTGCGAGCTACTTTCGCAATTGTTTTCACAACAATTAAGAACATCAACAAAACGAATTTACTCGAAACCACGAGAACCTAACAAGCATAAACAACATCTGAAAGTGAGTCACTGCGACATTCATTCACTGATGCAATGTTCGCGCTAATTCACCAATGTACGAGAACTGAGTTGAATGATTAGAGACCCTATATAAAGGCAAGCTGAATGAATAGGGGGATCATTCATTTCGACCGCGATAAGAACTGCGGAAGTGTGTGGGAAGCGATATTGTTCGAGTAATAGAAAAGTGATTTTCGTAATAGTGAAGTGATTTAGAAGACAATTGCGATAAGAAATTTATGGACAAGTGTTCGATTTTTAATAGTGAAAATTAAAATTAGTGAAAGTGTTAAACTGATTATTGTGCATTTTTGTAATAAAATAAACTCTTTTAACTTAAATTAAAAGACATTGCGTTTTCACTTTCCCGGAACATTAAAATTATTGGCCGCGAACCAAAACACGCGACAGTGGTGTCAGAAGTGGGATAGAAAATTTTGGAAGTGAAAACGATTTAACATTTTTGAAGTGCACAATAGTGTAAATTAACGTGGAAACCGGTGGCAAAATAGCCAAAAAAAAAAATAAATAAAAATGCCAGGAAATTTTCATCTAAAAATTGATCAATTGACCATATCGGAGCTCAAGGAGGAGTTGGAACAGCGAAATCTGGCCACAAAAGGTACAAATGCCATATTGATTGCACGCTTGCGTGACGCAATCGAGTCGGAAGGCGTAAATCTGGATTCGGGTGAGCCCTCAGATGCGGAAAAAGGCGCAGAAGGTGGAGAAGTAGGCGCAGAAGGTGGAGCCAGAAACTGCGCTAATGCAAATGTTAATGCTGATGTCATCCAGTCTAACTGCGAAGCTAGATGAACAGTCCACGAAGCTAAATGAACAATCAGCGAAGCTAGACCAACAAACGTTCGAAATCAAGGCAGACATCAAGGCAGACATCGCACAGAAGCTGGAGAAACAGTCAACTGATTTGAAGGCAGATTTGGAAAAACAGTCTACCGAAATAAAAGCAGAGCTCAGTAGTCTCAACAACCAAATTAAATGCGTCGAGGAAAAGGTATACCAGGTCGAGGAGAGAGTCAACTATGTGATCAGCCAGGTCGAGGAGAGAATCAACCATGAGATGGAAAACATGAAAAAAGAATTGGAAGCAGCGAAGGCAGTAGTAACCACCTCACCAGCCCCGCTTATAACCGCAGCGCAAAGCACATCCAGAAATGTGCAAGTACCAATATTCGATGTGCAAACGGTCTGGAGTAGTTACAAGACCCAGTTTGAAGCTTCCGCAAGGGCAAATCACTGGAATGAGCAGGAACGAGCAACTGCACTGATTCTTGCTCTAAGAGGCCCAGCTGCCGAGCCGTTGCAGACGATCCCCGTTAAATTGCACTCAAAACCGAATGCTATAATGAATGCGCTCGACACGCGTTATGGAGACGATCATCTAAAGCAGATTTATCGGTCACAGCTAAGGTATCGGGTGCAGAAGTCTGGTGAAACCCTACAGCAGCTAGCCCAAGACATTGAGCGACTCGCTCTTATGGCTTACCCAGCCTACGACCCAGAACATCGAGATGATGCAGCGACAGAAGCATTTATCAGCGCACTAAAGGACCTGGAATTGCAACAAGCCGTGCGTTTAGCCCAAAAGCAAACGGTTAAGGACGCATTGGCTTACAGTCTGAACTTTAAGGCAGCGAAAAATGCGACTCGTACCACTGCCCGGGTCCGTGAGGTAGTGGCAGACGAGTGCAGGTGTGAGCGCGTGGAAATTGAGCGAGACCCGCATGTAAAAGGTGCGCCTAGATGCTGGAATTGCGGAGAGAAGGGACACCTGCAAAGAGACTGCAAGAAGCGAAGAAAACCGAGCTATTGTCCAGAATGTGCAGCTAGGAGGAGATCCAGACCGAGTCAGGAGCCCAGAATGGAAACCCCTCAAACAGAGGGGTCGGGAAACATGTAAGAGCCAACTTCGTGGGGCGAAGGTTGGCTAGGGAGATCGACGTCCCCAGCACCACCATCACCGTGTCAAGACTACATCGTGGAGAAGCGGACTTATGCCTTCCGGGTTAAGTTGACAGAGAGCATTGCACCATAAAAATTGACAGCCCGATCGATCGTCCGACCAGACCATGTGAGGCAACAACTACTTCAAGAGGGCAGAATTTTCTCACTACGGACAGCTACGGGAGAAACTGCACCTGTCCATTAAGGGGTCAACCTCCAGATACAGTTGGGAGACCGTACTTTCCGACATAATTTTCTGGTCGCGAACATTATGGATGACTGCATTCTCGGAATGAATTTTCTGCGACCACATGGAATCACGTTGGATTTGGGCAAACGTGTATTGAAATGGCAGAATGTAGAAGTACTGATGGAGGATCCCAGCGTCCAAATTCCCAAGATGAATGTAGTGGTATGTACTGACACTGATGTATTGAGTTCTTCCGAAAGCATTGTATGGGCCAAGCTTGATGGTGATTCTGGAGACCAGCAATCTTATCTGATAGAGCCAACGAAGACATCGGCATTGCGCAGTTTGATTGTAGGAAGAAGCCTTGTAAGATCTTTAAGGAACGGATATGTGCCGGTTAGAGTCCTTAACACCGCAGACTCAACCACGAGCATCAAAGCGGGAGAAGTCATCGGCAGCTGCCAGCCTGTTTCCACCATCACCTCTTTGGAAGCCACTCACGACCATAATTGGAAAAGGAGGCAAGACACAGAAAAAGCCCGGGAATCCACGTGTGCCATATTGAAGCAAGTCAAATTGCCAGTGCAGCTATTCAAACGAGCCTCTGATCTGGTCACCAAGTACAGTGACATCTTCTGAACAAGCCCGGATGATCAAGGCCGAACGAGTATGGTAACTCACGTCATAGATGCACAGGGAGCCAAGCCAATTCGACAAGCACCGAGACGTCTTCCTATAGCCAAACAAGGAGAAGTGAGCGCGCTGATCTCGGACATGGAAAAACAAGGCGTCATTGAACCTTCTGTCAGTCCATGGGCCGCGCCTGTAGTTCTACTAAAGAAAATGGATGGTAGCACTCGTTTTTGTGTCGACTATAGGCAGCTTAACGACGTCACTAAGAAAGATAGTTACCCGCTTCCACGCATCGATGACATCATGGACACTTTAGCCGACGCAAAATGGTTTTCTACACTCGATCTCAAGAGTGGCTACTGGCAGGTAGAAATCGACAAGAAGGACCGAGAGAAGACCGCATTTTCAGTTTGAACCGGATTATGGCAATTTGTGGTGATGCCGTTTGGGCTTTGCAATGCTCCAGCCACTTTCGAACGCTTGATGGAATACGTGCTACGTGGTCTAACCTGGAAAACTTGCTTAGTGTACCTAGATGACATCATCGTCGTCGGGAGAACGTTCGAAGAGCATGTGCGGAACTTAGAAGAGGTTTTCTCCCGATTGCGGCTAGCGAATTTGAAACTTAGTCCCGACAAGTGTACCCTTTTCGCAGCTGAAGTAAAATACCTGGGACACGTCGTATCAGCAGAAGGGGTCAAAACAGACCCTGGGAAAATTGAAGCCGTGAAAAGCTGGCCAACACCAAACAACAAGCGCCAACTACGAAGTTTTCTGGGTCTGGCAACCTACTATCGAAGATTCGTCAAAGACTTTGCCAAAATAGCTAAGTGTCTCCATCAGCTAATCGAGAAAAATCGTCCACATGTCTGGAATGAACAATGCCAGACAGCCCTTGAGACCCTGAAGGAAAAGCTGTGTGAATCACCCGTGCTGGCGTATCCGAAACACGGAAAATTGTTTGTAGTTGACACCGATGCAAACACCGGCGGTATTGGAGCTGTACTCTCCCAGCAGATCGATGGCGAAGAAAGAGTCCTCTCGTATTACAGTCGGGTTCTTTCAAAAAGTGAGAGGAACTACTGCGTGACCAGGAAGGAGCTATTGGCTATAATATCGGCCACCAAGCAGTTCCACAAATACCTATATGGCCAGAAATTTGTTCTTCGAACGGACCATGCATCACTGAGATGGCTGCTCAACTTCAAAAACCCCGAGGGACAAGTTGCGAGATGGATCGAAAGATTGCAGTCATACGACTACGAAATCGCTCATCGGAAGGGCGGAGTCCATGGAAACGCTGACGCCCTATCCCGCCGTCCATGTCCAGCTAACTGCAAGCATTGCCGGCGGATTGAGAAAAAGGAACCACCCGTTGATCTGCGATTGATAACGGCCGGGTTCGATGAAGGTTGGTCATCGGAGGAGATTCCAAACGCCCATTTAGCCGATGAAGACATCGGACCATTGCTCGTATGGAAGGAGACAACTCGGCGACCTGAGTGGAAAGACGTTTCGATGCATGGCGCAACCCTGAAAAGCTATTGGGCACAATGGAACTCTCTTCGGGTGGAGGGTGGCATACTCAAGCGGAAATGGGAAACGGCGGATGGCAGCTCCTATAGGATGCAAACTATACTACCCAAAAGCCAAATTCACGATGTGATTAAGGAAATGCATGAAGGATCCTTGGGAGGCCACCTTGGTGTTAACAAGACCTTAGCGAAATTGCGAGAGAGATTCTACTGGCTACACGCTCGAGAAGACGTAGAGGACTGGTGTCGCAGATGCACGATTTTCGCTTCCGTCAAAGGTCCAAAGCGACGACTGAGAGGACAAATGCAAACCTATAACGTGGGGGTACCATTTGAAAGGATTGCTGTTGACATCGCAGGACCCTTTCCTGAATCTGAATGGGGAAATCGATATACGCTGGTTCTAGCCGATTATTTCAGCAAGTGGCCCGAGGTCTACCCCATTCCCAACCAGGAAGCAACTACTGTAGCCGAACAGCTAGTGTTAAATTGGGTCAGTAGGTACGGCGTACCTTGTGAACTACATTCAGATCAAGGTCGAAACTTCGAATCACTAGTTTTTAGCGAAATGTGCGAGCTGCTGGGAATACGGAAAACGAGGACAACATCACTGCATCCCCAATCCGATGGAATGATCGAACGTTTCAACGGCACTCTCAATAAACACCTGGCCAAGATGGTTGACGAGAACCAAAGGGACTGGGACCGACACATTCCACTATTTTTGATGGCGTACAGAGCTGCCGAACATGCATCGACGGACCAAGCCCCATCCAAAGTCATTTTTGGAAAGACTATTCGTCTGCCAGCTGATAAAAAGTTCGGAACACCCCCCGAGAAACCCCAAACCATCTCGGAGTACGCAAGTGAGCTAAGACAATAGTTGAACCAGATACATCGGACAGTGCGAAAACACATCGAATCGGCTACTGACCGCATGAAGACCAGGTATGATCTAAAGGCTAATTCAACTGGCTTCCAGCAAGATGACTTGGTGTGGCTATATAACCCGCAACGGCGAAAGGGTAGGTCTCCAAAGTTGCAACATAATTGGGAGGAACATCGTAAGCCGAGAGCCAAAATGAAAATCGTACATCTGGACCGTCTTGCCCCATATTACACCCAGGGAGAATCGACTACAACTGGCGACACATCTTTTCGGGGCGAAAAGAACTGAGGTGGGGGCAGTGTTACATGTACAAATAATTCTGTGAGCTACTGTCGCAATTGTTTTCACAACAGTAAACCACGAGAACCTAACAAGCATAAACAACATCTGAAAGTGAGTCACTGCTCCATTCATTCACTGATGGAATGTTCCCGCTAATTCACCAATGTACGAGAACTGAGTTGAATGATTAGAGACCCTATATAAATGCAAGCTGAATGAATGGGGGGATCATTTATTTCGACCGCGATAAGAACTGCGAAAGTGTGTGGGAAGCGATATTGTTCGAGTAATAGAAAAGTGATTTTCGTAATAGTGAAGTGATTTAGAAGACAATTGCGATAAGAAATTTATGGACAAGTGTTCGATTTTTAATAGTGAAAATTAAAATTAGTGAAAGTGTTAAACTGATTATTGTGCATTTTTGTAATAAAATAAACTCTTTTAACTTAAATTAAACGACATTGCGTTTTCACTTTCCCGGAACATTAAAATTATTGGCCGCGAACCAAAACACGCGACAATATATTTACATATATATATATATATATATATATATATATATATATATATATATATATAGTTATGTATATATATATATACAGCGGCTCACAAAAGTCAGCATACAGCATGTAAAAACACGAATATGGTACAGTGGAATGAGAGAGGATGCAATGAAAACGTAAAAGAAGCTTTATTGGCATTAAAAATAAGTTTCATAACATAACAATAAAAAAATCCGAGCACAGAAAGATATAAGCCATGAACACTAAAAAAATTCATCCATCAAAAGTCAGCATACACTACGAGCCATGTTTCGAAAAGAACGAAAATGGCCAAAAAACGTGAGGTCAATACTTCGTAGGCCCTTTAACAGCCTAAATAACAGCTTTTAAACGCCTTCGCATCGAAAGAACGAGATTTCCGGTAATTTCGGGTGGAATATTTATCCAGGCACACACCAGAGCAGATTTCAGGGTCTCTTTGCTAGAAATAGTTACACTTACGGCTGGCACACGAATTCTGCGATCCAATTCCTCCCACAAATGCTCTATAGGTCGGGAAACTGAGGTGGACTTTGAAGCTGGTGAGGGACGTTATACAGCAACAATTCCTTGACACTTCTAGCTGTATGTTTTGGATCATTGTCCTGTTGAAAGATCCAACCGGCTCTACGCCTAATTTCTGCACTGAAGGTATCAAATTGCCTCGCAATATGTTCAAATACATGTATTGATCCATAGTACCATCAATAAAATGTAATTGCCCCGCACCCGCGGCCGACATACAACCCCATACGAGGACTGACCCTCCACCGTGTTTCACTTTAGGACGCAAATTCTTCTTTGCCAATGCCTCGTTCCGCTTCCTCCATACGTACCCGCGCCCGTCAGAGCCATAAATATTATACTTGCTCTCGTCACTAATCAGAACTTGTTTCCAAAAACTTTCGTCCTTATTAAGATGCAGGCGAGCGAAGTCAAGTCTCTTCTTTTCATTCACTGGCGAAATGATACGTTTTCTGCGCGGAACTCTACCGTTATAACCCTGATTACGCAAAATTCGACGTAGTGTTCTGGACTCACTTGCTTCCCTGTTGCATTTGAAAGTTCAGTGGCCATTGCTGGAGCACTTTTTTGTGGCTCCTTACTTATTTTCCGTAACAAGTCTCTCTCATCTCTCTTACTTAAGGATTTCGGTCTAGCTGTTCGTAGTTTATTTTTTATTCTCCCTTCCGTTTCCGCTTTTCATATGATCGTTTGCACCGTTGTCTGACTTTTTTCAACTATTTTAGCAATTTCGCCACACGACTTTCCTTCCAGTCGTTCACTAAGGATAATTTTTCGCACTTCCAAACTCGTTTCCTTTCTTGTACTCATTTTAAAGTATTAAAGGCACCCAAATCACTTTAGTTTGATCGACTTGCAATGTACAAATGTTTATCTTTGTATATTAACACGGTAGCAATCTTAGACTGATTCTTTGGAATTTTCTGTGTTGTATGCGGACTATTGTTTTCTCACTTTCAGCGAAATTTCTTGTTAAGTACTATGCATATGTGTATGTATATATATATTCTCATTAATTCTGTGTAAAATAGATTACAATGTCTCTGATATTCCTCTTAAGTTCGTTTTTCACCCGTCGGGTGTATGCTGACTTTTGTGAGCAACTGTATATATATGCATACATCTGTACCCGTACACATTTGAATGCATGTGATGACATCATTATCACCTTTTCATTAACAGCTATAAAATTTATAATTAACATTATTTGTTTGGTGACAACATCAACACTAATTCAGTAACATTTGTTTAATGCATAATTAATAACAATATACCTTATATATATATATATATATATATATATATATATATATATATATATATATATATATATATATATATATATATATATACGAGGTGTGTTCAAAAAATATCGCGAATTTTGTTGTTTTTCAGAAATTATTTATTTATTCATGAATATCTATTTTGTCCCCTTCAAAGTAATCCCCATGAGATATTTTACACTTGTGCCAACGGTTTTTCTAATCTTCGAAGCACTTCAAAAAATCATTTTTTTTAATCTTGTTCAGCTCCTCCTTCGATGCCGTCTTTATCTCGTCAAGCGTAGCGTAACGTCGTCCTTTCATGGGCCTCTTCAGTTTAGGAAACAAGAAAAAGTCACAGGGGGCCAGATCTGGGGAATAGGGTGGCTGCGGCATCATTAGTGTGTTGTTTTTGGCCAAAAAGTCGCGCACAAGCAACGATGTGTGAGCAGGGACGTTATCGTCGTATATATATAATTATTTACACTTTACAAATGTAAAGTAATAATTTAAATCTGATAGGCATTTTAAATGTTAAATAAAGTAAATCGTTTTTTAAGTGAATCGAATTTTAAAAAAAGTGATAAGTTGTAATTAACAATAAAATTTATGTTATAAAAGTTGTAAAATAAAAATAAACTAAGATTTATCTTTTTCTTTAGTAAGAATTATTAAAATTGAAAAGATAATTAATTTAATTTTTCTCATTCCATATATGGTGACCGTGAAATAAAGGAAACGCATTGACCACTGGAAGATTAAAAATTTAAGAACCTTCTTAATTACCTGAGGATTTTCACTATCTGGAGAATTAAAAGTACTTGGATTTGGCGAATAATCGTTTAAATTATTTGCCGGATAGTATTGGAAAATTGACAAATTTGAGAAGATTCAACATGGGAGGGGAGAAGATACGGATTTTGTCGAAGAAAATCGGAACCTAAACAATCTAGAAACTTTGGATTTAAGGCCAAATTTACTTAAATACATACCGGGAGAATTTTGATCACTCAAATCTCAAATCAGTTACAAAAATTTAAAAAGGCTTAAGGCCCAACTCGAAGGTATCAATTTAGTCGAGTGAAGCAGACATCTTTGACTTAAAGAAACCAAATTGTTTTCGTAACTAGTAAATGAAAATCAAGACGAACAGTTATAAAGTTTAATAAAAAGTAAAGCTCGCAAATAGAATATTTTATTGAGTTTTGACAATCTTGAAAACCAGCTGCATGCACAGGAAAACAAAGCACCAAGTATACAAATCTGTGATAAGACCTGTATTCTGCTATGGGTGTGAAACCCAAGCATCCGAAAATAATTGAACGCTTTTGAGCGACGGGTCCTGAGGCGAATAATCGGAGCGAAGCTAGACGGGGACCAATGGCGAATTCGATACAACCATGAGCTGTATGAAAATTTTGACGAGCCGGAGGTCTCAAAGATTGTCAGACTGTGGAAGCTGCAAAGGACTGGACACATGAATTGTCTGGACGAACACCGGATCCCCAAAAGGGTATTCGTTGGGAGAACTGAAGGCTGTAGACCAGTGGAGAAACCGAGGAAACGCTGGTCTGCCTCGGTCGACGAAGACATTTCATCGCTGCTCGTATTTTGAAATTGGAGGATGCGGTCAATGAACCGAGACAGTTGGAGGCGCTGTTTGCAGGAAGCAAAGCCCCGAGAGGGGCTGTAGTGCTACGAAATACAGTTTGAAGCATTCGAAGATAATTTTCAAACTCGGCTGAAGAAAATATTACATACTACCGATTTGAGTAATCAATTTAATTCAAGTGGATTATTCATGTGAGTTTTCTTATCTTGTTTTTAATCATTTATTTCATTTCTTAATTGTATTTACAAGTGTATTACACTAAAACAATCAGACATACACTAAATATTATTCAAATTGTTTTGTCTCACTCAAGTGATATTTTTTTACCATAGTGAAAGTAAATTAATTACTTGAACTTAATCAGTGCGAGTTAAACAAAAATGCCTGACTTCCAGGGTCCTATTGACCGAAGTGATGGTGACTAATAAGACTGCTCCGGTCCAATGAATAAAACCGTCTAGGTGAAGTCTATTCCATTCTGGAAGCAATTCCCTGAGGCGTGGTTGCTTTGGTTTGAGGGTCAATTTTCTCATTCTGGAATTACTACAGAGCAAACAAAGATTCGTCATTTGTTAAGCACGTTAGATCGGGACTTATTTAGAATCTTGAGTGATTTAATAACTACGTTAATATACTTGTTTTAAAAAAGCTCTGATTGACAGATTATCTAACATATATTAGAGAATGAAAAATTAAAGGAAGTTCTTACTGGACTTTCGTTAGGTGATAGTTCCCCTTCGCAATCACTTCGAAATGCGCATTAGAAATGAAAGCAGATCAGGAGATAATATTATTAAAACTTTGTAGTTACAAAGATTGCTTCATTATATGCAAATTGTTTTAGCTTGCTATACTGGAACATTAGATGAATTAGCTGCCTGTGCAGATAGCATTAATGAAATTCCTAGAACTAATTCAATTTATTGTATTATGCTGCGGGATTTCACAGTGTCAGTGCAAAAATTTGTAATTGAAATTCAATCGGTAAAAAATCAAAAAAATATCTAGAAACCGTGGTAGAAGTTATATTCCGAATAATTTCAATGAAACAAAATAACAGAAGTAATTCTTTTAACAGAAATGTACATTCAACGATATATTATTTTCATAACTCATTTGGAGATAATGCTTTTAAATGTGTTAAGCCATGTAAATTTTCCTCTTCACCGTTATAATCGAACCCGTCGGTAATCGAATAAGTTTACCTACGAAGACGACTACACATTTTTGATCTTTTGTCTAAATTAACTTTTTTGATAGATACTGGTTCAGAAGTATCAGTAGTTGCTTCTAAAACTAAAAAAACATTGGAAGATAAGTTTCTTTTTACTGTTGTTAGGCCTACTATTAAAAAAACTTACGGTGTTAACCCAATTCAAACCGAATGTGGTCTACATACAGTGTTCACATGGAATTTTATAATAGCTGATGTTACTAAACCTATTTTGAGAGCAATTTTTTAAAGAATTTTGGATTAATAATAGATTTTAAAAACAGATATCTCATTGATCCACTAACAAGCATTAAAACTAAAACTAAACTATCAAATTCAACATTGAAATCCTTGGCAAGTTACTTTAATAATTCTATAGATCCTAACTTAAAAAGGTTAAAAAAAATTTAATAACATTACTATTCATGATAGAATTTTAACTGCATGTCAACTTTTTATTTCGGCAAATCTCACACTAAGTAGCGAGCGTGTTATAGAGACAAAAACGGAGTTTAACAAAATGTTAGCAACGAAAATCATTTGTCTTTACTTTTAAACTTGGTAAAAACGAAAAAAAGTAGTCCGCGTGATACAGTAGTTAGAGCACTGTAATGATTTTAACCTTTTTAGGTCCGAACGCGGAACCGACCTCTCATCGGTTCTAGACGTTAAGTCTGAGTAGTGCCAACGGATGGTACCAACCGGTCAACCAATCCGTGCACCGTAACCCATTCACGCGGTGGCTGCTTGTCGGCCAGCTAGCTCGGAGAGGATTTCGGTCGCGGGTCTCCGAATGGGTTACGCTCATTTACAGTATTTTCAGCCACCTGAACACGCCCGTTTTCAAAACGCGTTACAAAACAGAACCATACGGAGAAGAAACCTACTTTACGTTACTCCGTATTTCTTCCTATAACCAGTCAAAGAACAAAAGCTAATTTTTATTTCGCGTTCCCGAATTTCCGACGCGGTACCGAAAAGTATGCTACTCTAACTCAACCCGACGAAAACTGCTCTAATAAAACGACAAAACAACAAAGGTACCGCGTACCGCGCGCGACGCGAAACCGACCTCAGCGGATTTTTCTAAACCCTACCCTCGCGACGGCATACCTACCCTGCACTCACCTTCCCGCTGAAAAAGAAGAACCACTGAAAAGGAAAGTCGTGATTAAGTTTAGCAATTCATGATTTTTATTTGTTCTTATTCATTCGCACGTTTAAAAGATATTGTTAATTTACATTTAACATTAATCCGCCTCAAAGTTATATTTTAATTTATTCCTAATCATTAATTTTACATGCGTTGTGTGTTTCTCATCTCTATGCCATCTAACCTTCTAAAGTTCTTATGTTTTGCTAAAACTCGTCCCTTGTCACACGAATTTCGTAACAAGTTTTTTACTGTTTTATTTCGTACTCTAAAAGTCTTCAGTGTTCTCTAATTAATTTATACACCAAATGAAATTAAAAGTATGAAAGAAAAAAAATTCACATGTAATATCGAACATGTTGGTCAATTGTAATTTCTTCTTGCTAATCTACAATTACTCGTATATATATTATATGAACAATTTTTAGTGAACGAGGTTTGAAATAGAAGAAGAAATAACAACAAAGCAGCACTTTAACTCGATTAATCTACCCAAGTTAATTTCTAATCGATTTATTCGCGAAAATTAGACAAAAATAATCAACAATAAGTATGGAAACATCGTTATACAAGAAGGGTGAAGCAACGATATTTTGAACTAGATAAAATATAAGACCTATTATGTTAATCTAATTCGCCTGATTTCTATGGGTCTAAAGAATTTCTTATTATGTTAGAAAATAAGAAAAAAAAGGAAAGGATCACTTCGAACAAAAGGTTGCAGCAAGGAAACAATTTGGAAGAGATTTTACAAAATATAAACGAAGAAAATAAATAAGTTCATACACCCTAAATTCAGCATTTTTACTTCTCTATTTCCAAGCAGAAACGACAGAGAGGAAAGAGATGCAGGGAGGCATATTTTAATATATACTATATATTTTATTTATTCGTGACGTCTTAATTTATAGTATATACAAGGGATTTTACTTGGAGGCAGGAAAGGTAGTTACTGCATACCTTTTCGGTGTTTGGTGAAGCTTTTCGCATAAACAGAATACACAATGAGTCATTGATTTAAGCACATGAGGGGCAGAAATTAGCACAAAAACCATTTGTTTTGAAGATAAAAAAACAAAATAAATCGAATTTATATGCCTTTAGACCCCACTGAATGAACGTGTTTTCTAGTAGGTAGGGAGTATTAAACAATAATCCATAGAACAAAGTGAACAGGATTATCCCTAAGCCGAATGTCTCTGGTTTGATTCTCGTTAGCCGCAATGAGATTTAGTGCGAGTTGTTCTTTGCACGGACAATAAGCTCGTTCAGTATGATACGTGCTGGTTTAAAATCAGAATGTATCGCAGCTGGGTTGACAGACACACGGCCAAAGCATGATACTGACCATATTGCCTTGTGTAGCCCGGACACATTCGATCATGATAATGAGATACTCTGACTATCTTTAAGCGAAGGCCCGAAAGGGGCTGTAGTGCTACAAAAAAAATAAAAACGAAAAAATCCCGTTGGCACCACCAGCTGGAAAGGCAAATTTTTCAAAGGTACCCATATTTTTAAAAGCAAATAATCATTTTATCAGCCCCCTATTTAAAAGGCAAGCACTGAGGACAGTTAAAAGTAGCAGGGGAGTCATTCTACCAGAAGGGTTTTATAAAATAATTAGTAAATAAAACAAGGTCTTCTGAATGTCAAAACTTGGTTCACACATATATTCATGGATTCAGCTCTGAAAAATTTTGTAGTTATTAGGTATTTTACCTTGCCGCGATTTTATTTTCAGCCTTTTGAACTCAATATTTGGGTAGTCATGATAAGATATCAATATTTTAAAATATTTCCAAAATTTTCATCAAAGCCCTTACATATCTGTGATGCATGGGTCCTTTGCGAACGTCTATTTACATAGTATCACGTGTATTGTTGTTGTAATTGTTAAATTACAATTGTCTATAACTTAGCTATTTATGGCGTGATTTTTTTGAAACTTACAGAAAGCGTTTTGCATCAGAAAATTGAGATACAAATTTTTAGTAAATTTAGGGGTCATCCTTCGATTTTATAAATGAAAACCTTAAATTCATAAAATGTTCTGTTATCAACATGTTGATCGAATTTTAACTTCTAAGATATTTGTTAGCCTTCTACTCATAAAGATCTACTTTCGTGATTTTTTTCAGATTTTTCTGTGCAAAGATGTCTAATCACGAGAGGCAGGACACAAATTTTTCGTATATTTCCCCTTACTATGCATCCCTCATTGTTTAGGACCTTTTTTGGAAAGTTCTCACCAAAATCTTTTATTTGACATCCATATTGGCTACCTTTGTTTGAAAAAATGTTTAAAAGGCACCCACTTTATATAGGGAGACCCCCCTCCCCCTTAAACACCTTAAAATATTTGTTTTGCACTGTAACTTTTGAAGGGGCACCTTTTTGACCTACGTAGAAAGTTTCATCACTCTAGTTAATGTGGTTTGCGAGAAAACTTACTGTTACGCACGGACAAACATACGGACAGACAGACGGACAGACTGACAGAAAGGTCGCAAATTTACTAGAGTATTGTTAAAAATATTTTACGATACCCTAAAAAGGGTTACCAAGGGTCTGTTGCATAAATATTCCAAGTTAAGCCATTAAAATCTTTTCCATGAAAAGTATTCGTTATTTCCGTTGCTACTAACATAGCGAATTGCGTTTGCTTTCTTACCTTTGGGAGATTTTTAGATTTTTTTAAAATGTTTGTATCTTAGGATCTTATCAATCAATGTGCCGGACCTTATTCAAATTGGAGTTTCACTCTAGACGGGGCAAAAGTATTTAATTTTTAGTGAAAATGGCAGCTACATTTTTCGGTTTTAAATTTTCGGCTTTTGTACTTCTCATCCGATTTTAATAATTTTCTCCACACTACAAAAACAGAACAGTTATCCATAATCCCACGTTTTATCAAAATCCGTTGGAAGATATGGCTGCTAGAGGGCTACAAAAATCTAAAAATTGAATATTTGCGCCGCCACCATTTTCAAACTTGAGCATGGATGCTCATTAAAAACAAAAATTCCTTAGAACTAATTATTTTCCATCTCGAAACTAAGTTTCATACACATCGGATTAAAATTGCGGCTTTTAGAAGACTTTGAAATTTTGAGCTTCTACTACCCGTTATTTTTTTGACACCTGACCTCTAGTTTTTCCACACTGTTTTTTTAGAGATTTATAGTTTTCACCAAACTACCGAGTTTCATCAACATCACTTGAAAAGTTTGGTCACAATTAGAAAAACAAATTTTTGCACGTTTTTCGACCTTTGACCGGCCGCCCTTTGACCTCTGTACGAAATTTCATCCGAATCCGATCTATCAGAAATCACGATGAGAAATTTGTTTTCGCTCGGCCGATTTAGCTGGTTAAAGAAATCAACCGAGATATTTACTCAATGCACCAATCCCTAAAATTTGGTGAAAATCGGAGCAAAATTGCGATATATATATATATATATATATATATATATATATATATATATATATATATATATATATATATATATATATATATATATATATATAAGCTACTCCCGGCAATAGGTATGTTTTTATCGAGAAATTTACCTAAAATGGTGAATTGAGACCATGTGGGGACTGTGGAATACTAAACGAAATTGCTATACCGGATCAGTATCCGATTCCTCATATCCATTAGTAAAATCATGGATATGAGGAATCGGATACTGATATTTATTTGGATGCAAAATTTTTCTACTATTAGTGAAGGCATACCATCAAATTCCTGTTGATTCAATTGATATAGACAGCAACTTGTCTTCTTTTTGGCCTTTTTGAATTTCCGAGAATGACATTCGGACTTTGCAATGCTGCACAGACATTTTAACGTTTAGTTCTTTATTTGTAGATACATCAAATTTTACCATAGGTGGTGTAGTTCATTAGAAAATCAATTTTTTTCGGCTAAACTAGCAGCCTCTCAAATCAGATACAGTGCTTTTGATAGAGAACTGTTAGCAATTTAATATGCAATAAAATATTTTTGCTATCTACTAGAAGGACGCGAGTAGTCTGTGTGGTCTAGTGGTTAGAGCCGAAGGTCCCAGGTTCAAATATCGTTGGGAGCAACGTGATTTAGTTCGGGGGGATTGTTCGGACATACTATGAGTGTTCACTCAGTGGTGATATGTAGATCATATCATAGCTGAGCTGGCACACGAGAGCATGGCACTGACTAAACCAACTTCCGAAAAAATCAATAAGGTCATGAAAATGAGATACTCTAACTACCTCTAAGCGAAGGCCCGAGAGGGGCTGTAGTGGTACAAAGAAAGAAAGGAAACTAGAAGGACGTCCATTTATCAATTATACAGATCATAAACCATTGATTTACGCATTTAATCAATCACCTGAAAAAGCTTCAATCAAGACAAATACATTTTATATCTCAATTCCCAACGGATATCTGTAACATATCAGGAAAAGAAAACTTAGCTGCTGGTGCTTTATCATGAGTAGAAGCAATTGAAATATCTTCGAATATCGATTTTGAAAAAAATTCTAAAGCACAAGATAATGATTCTGAGTTAATTGAATTAATTAGAAATGCTAAAATTAAATAATTAAATACCTAATTCTAATATAAATATTCTTTATAACAATGATTTCACTAATTATATACCAAAAGCATTCAAACAGCAGATTTTTGAAAATGTATCATCTCGGTATGGGGCAGATCTAAAGATTGTCTAGCTTGTCAAAGAACTAAAATCAGGCCTCATGTTTCTGCTCTATTTTCTATACTACACATTAGCTCTTAGGTATTTGAAACAATTCATTTGGATATTATAAGTCATTTACCCCCCTGAAATAATTTATATATTTTCTGATACTAATAGATGGAACTTCGGAAAGGCCAGAAGCCATCCCATTAATAGATACTGGAACAAAACCCATAGTTCAAGCATTTTATTGTAACTGGATTTCTAGATTTGGGGTACCTAGAAATGTAATTACTGATCAGGGAGAATTCAGGAAAAGTTCAGGATTCAAACGTAACCATGCCACAGCGTGTCATCCGCGATCTAATGTACTAATAGAGGGTTCCCCAATAAGAGGTGTTATTTTGATATTCAAAAAAAAATGCCATTTTTTAATATAAATGATCGGATGTTTATTTCATTATAAGGAAGAAGGTATGCCGTGTATAATAGTGGAAAATAAAATCAGGCAAATGACCCCTACGATCACGCTTACAGGACCATATCCTTTTCATGAAATTTTCCATAACCAAATCGCAAAGTGGCTGCCCTATATCCTCGATAGCCTCACGAATTCCTTATTTGAGGTCTTGAATCGACGCTGGGCTGTTGGTGTAGACTGTCTCTTTCACGTGGCCCCAAAGGAAGAAGTCGCAAGGTGTTAAATCACAAGATCTCGGTGGCCAATCTCGTCGAGATATAATACGGTCCGGAAACTTTTCCCGTAAAAGATCAATGGTTTCGTTGCTTGTGTGGCACGTAGCGTCGTCTTGTTGAAAGTAAACGCAGTCCAGATCAATACCATCCAATTCCGGCCATAAAAAGTCATTAATTATCTCTCTCAATCCATTCACCGTAACTGGTACTCTAGCCTCATTTTCGAAAAAGTAAGGTCCAATGGCTCCGCCGGACCATAAACCGCACCAAACCGTAACACGTTAAGGATAAAGAGGCTTTTCAACAATGACTATTGGGTTTACGAGCCCCAGATGCGACAATTTTGGTTAAGGTAGAAATGGGCCTCATCACTCAAGATGATTTTTCGATGAAATTCTGGATCAACTTCATGCATTTAAAGGACCCAATCAGCAAAGACACGACGTTGTTGATGATCGACCGGCTTGAGTTCTTGTGTTAACTGAACTTTATAAGCCTTAAGACCCACATGTTTATGCAAAATACGGTGTAATGACGTTTGTGGGATGCCTGGTCTCAAAGAATGACGAGGAATGGACAAACCTGGGTTTTCTTCAACACTTTCGGCTACAGCAGCAATATTCTCGGCTGTTCTTGAGTGACGTGCACGGGTTTTATTCTTCACATCACTAAGTTGTCCCAACAGCTCGAATTTTTCCACCAATTTCTGTATTGCGGTCCGACAAGGTGCTTCACGACGACCCAAAAATGTCCGAGTTTTACGAACCGTCTCTGCCAATTTTTCACCATTTTTATAGTGAATTTTAATAATTTCAGTGTGTTGTTGAAGCGTGTATCGTTCCATTTTTATCAATGGCGTAGTTTTTACTTGTCAAACGTCAAAAATAACTGAGGAGATCACATAGTCTTTTCACAAAATGTCAAACACGATTTTAACAAAATTAAAACAATTTATTAATCGAAGTGTCATCAATGGCGGTTGAAAATACACAAGAATGTTTCACAGAGTTTTGAATGTTTTTTTTGGTTCCGCTCTGCCGCTCCTCGTAACTTTTAATTCGCTGATTTCTTCAGCCGATGCCAATCCTTACGGCTTTCATGTCGATTCTCGATATGTCGCCACAGTGCTCCCTTCCAAGCAATTTAGTCAGCTGAAGATGACAAGATTGTCAAAAATGCGCATTACATCTTGAATGTAACATTTTTCGTCTGCATCGCTTTAGCTTTAGGACCCTGGTATGTCCTTAAAGTTGTAGGTCCTGGTATTGTTTGTGGCGTCATTGTTGGTGAATCGGAACTGCATGGTGAAGCTTCTGCCGTGCCCTCATAGTATGCTGGCTTGAGTCGCTCGATGTTGACATTGATGAGTTTTCCTTTCACATCGAGAGTGAAAACATTTTTTGTCTGTCATTTCAGCACCTTGTAAGGACCTTCATACGGATGTTCAAGTGGCTTTTTAACACGATCCACTCGAATAAATGCATGCGTGCACGTGAACAGATCTTTATGCAGAAATATTTTTCTTTTATAGTGTTGGGCCGCTGGAGTAGCGCGAATCTCCTTCATTTGTTCGCGAAATTTTTCAACGAAGAATTTAGGATCGGGAGGCATAGCCTCATCGAAGAAAAATTCTCCTGGGATCCGTAATGTAGCACCATACACCAATCATGCTGCAGTAGCACCGATGCCATCCTTTACGCTAGTTCGCAGCCCAAGTAGAACAGTTGGTAAAACGTCCACCCAATTGGGATTGTCATGGCACATTATTGCTGCCTTTAATGATCTATGCCAACGCTCAATCATTCCATTGGCAGAAGGGTGATACGCTGTAGTCCGAATTCTTTTACAGCCAACGAGGTGCGTCAACGCCTGGAACAGCAGCGATTCGAACTGTGTGCCTTGATCCGATGTTAACATAGCAGGTGCACCAAAACGACATATCCAAGTTGTGTAGAATGCATCTGCAACGACATCAGCTGTTATAGATGGGATCGGAACCGCTTCTGGCCATCTCGTAAACCGGTCAATCATCGTCAGCACATAGGAGTATCCTCGAGAAGATGTCAATGGTCCAACAATATCAATATGTACATGGGCAAATCTTGCATCTGGCATGCTGAATTGCTCATGTCGTGGTTTGGCGTGCCTGCTTACTTTACTGCGCTGGCATTTGAGACATGTCCGAGCCCATTCCAAGATATCTTTCGACATACTTGGCCATACATACTTCCTTGAGACCATCTTTTTTGTTGTGCGCCCGCTGGGATGTGATAGGCCATGGTTTATATCAAAGATTTTCCGCCTAAGAATTTTCGGGATGTACGGACGAATTTCGGAAGTAGAAGTATCGCAAAAAATAGTGTTATCCGTGTTGTCGATGCGAAGTTTACGCAATTTTAACGCTGGCTCCGAACCAAGTAACTACTTCAGCTCGTCATCCTGGTTTTGAGCTGCCGCTAAATCCTGGCTGGTGATTGCAATGGGGACTGTGATCGCGCTTACTCGTGACAACGCATCTGCGGTGGCATTCTCGCTTCCTGCAATGTGGATCAACGTCGTTGAAAACTGCCCAATAAAATCTAATTGGCGCAATTGTCGTGGAGAAGCTTTCTTCGCTTTCTGGTTAAACGCGAACGTAAGCGGTTTGTGGTCCGTTTTGATTATAAGTGGCTTGTAATTCACGATCATAAGTGCTGTATTTGCACTGCGCAGCTGTAAATTTCTTTGAAAAGAATCCCAGCGCTTCCCAGGTCTTGCCATTTAGCTGCTCTAACACCGCTCGCATGGCAGTATTGGATGCGTCGCATTTAAGTGCCAGTTGGGTATTTTCAATTGGATGCCGCAATAGTGTTGCATTTGCCATCTGCTCTTTGCATCGTTGAAATGCCGCTTCCGCTTCAGGATTCCAGGCTATTTTCGATTTGTCATTTTTCTTAGCGCCAAGTAAAAATCTATGTAGCGGCGCCTGAATTTCAGCTGCACTTTGCAATGATTTGCGATAAAAGTTTATGGCTCCTTGGAATCTTCTTAGTTCGGCAATTGTTGCTGGTTTCGGGAATTCCAAAATAGTTTTAACTCGTGCAGGAAGAGGACTGATACCGTTTTCGTCGATAAGGTATCCCAGATATTCCACTGATGGTGCGCCGAAAGCACATTTCGAGACATTGACTGACAAACCATATTCTCTTAGCCGTTCAAATACAATTTGAAGATGCTTTTGATGTTCTTCCTTTGACTTCGATGCAATTAATATGTCATCAATGTATGCGTAGCAAAATCGCAATCCACGTAGCGCAGAATCAATGTATCGCTGGAACGTTTGCGCCACATTGCATAACCCGAATGTCATCACTTTAAATTCGAAGAGTCCAAATGGGGTGATGACGGCGGTTTTCGGGATATCTTCGGGAGCCACGGGAATTTCGTTATACGCGCGTGTCAAATCTAATGTTGTGAAAACTTTGCATCCACTCAAATTTTGCGTGAAATCACTTAAATGGGCGATCAGGTACTTATCCGGAATGGTCATGGCATTCAGACGCCGATAATCGCCGCATGGTCTCCATTGACCCGTTTTCTTAGCCACGAGGTGTAGTGGGCTTGCTCATGGGCTGCTAGACGGTTGGCAGATACCAAGTTCGAGCATAAATTCAAACTCTGTTTTTGCTTCACGCAATTTCTCTGGAGGCAATCTTCTGGCTCGCTCGGCAACTGGTGGTCCTTGCGTCAGAATCTGGTGGTAGACACCGTGATTCCTAACCTTTTTAATATTACTAGGAATGGTAACGTCGTGGTATGCCTTTAACAGGTCGTGATAAGGCGTATTTGATGAAACAGACAGCACGGTAGAGCTAACATTAAGCGAAACGTCGGCGATGGATTTCAGATTAGTTTTACCATCTACTAATAATTTTCTTTGCAGGTCAACCAGAAGTCCAAAATGTCGTAATAAATCCGCTCCAATGACGGGCTGCCGGACATCTGCGATGGTGAAGCTCCATGGAAATTGTCGTCGAAGGCCGAGATCAAGTATCATCGATTTTTCACCATACGTAGCTATGGATGTGTTGGCAGCATAAAGTTTTAACTTTGCAAGTGTTTTATGCTGCTTTGTTTTGGGAAGGACGGAGACGTCAGCACCGGTGTCTACCAAAAATCGCAATCCGCTTTTCTTATCCATGATTATAAGTCGGCGTTGGTGCAATTGGTCGTCCTCGACCGCCGTGACTCGGGACGACGAATTTAGTTTCCCGAGTTGCTTTTTTCGTCAGAAGTCCATTGACAAGGTTGACGGCAATTCCGGGCTCGCTGACCAAAACGCTTATGGAAAAAACAAACTGGGCCCCTTGGTCTTGACTTTGACCGCTTTCTTCTCCCTTGAGACGTTGAGCGTGATCGATCTCGCATTCGTAGCTCCAAACGATCAATGCGGATCAATATTTGCTCCAAAACGTTACTGCTAGCCTCCTTTGTCTGCACAGGTGCAATGGCGGGCGTTTGTTGAAGCTCAATCATCAAGTCCGCCATTTTTGCCAGTTTGTCAATATCAAGCTCGGTGGAAATCGCTAAAACTACCCGGATGTTTTCTGGTAGTTGCTCCAAAAGGAGTGAGCGCAACATAGCATAAGTGACTTGTTCTCCACCAGTATTCCGCAAATGCTGAAGGTAATGCGATGGCTTCCTTCCGTCGAGGTTCTGACCTTGAAATAGGCGCCTCAGCTTCGATTCGCTGGATTCCGCAAAAGCTGCCAGTATTCGCTGTTTGACGGCATCGTATTTGTTTTCGGATGGTGGATTCCTCGCAATCGAGATGACGTGTGGCAATATTTCCGGCTCGGCGTACTGTATGACATACTTAAATCTGATCTCATCATGCGTAATGCTATGTGTATGAAAAGTGGCTTCCACCTGTTCAAACCAGAATTCCGGGTCTAGCTTGTAGAACGCGGGAATTTGGTGATGCGCGACGCTTCCACATACAAGTTTGCAGGTCCTGATGGCCTCGGCGCGATCGGCGGTGCACCGCTTGGATTCTTCGACGTCTTCGGAGTCTCCGGTAATTTATCCGTCCCGGTAGCCATTTTGAAAATGTTACTGGCGTCACGTCCCGAATTTTATTTTTTTAACTAATTAATGTTCTGTTTGTTGATTCACAAAGGGGATCACGTCGGGGTCACCACTGAGGAGATCACATAGTCTTTTCACAAAATGTCAAACACGATTTTAACAAAATTAAAACAATTTATTAATCGAAGCGTCATCAATGGCGGTTGAAAATACACAAGAATGTTTCACAGAGTTTTGAATGTTTTTTTTGTTCCGCTCTGCCGCTCCTCGTAACTTTTGATTCGCTGATTGCTTCAACCGATGCCAATCCTTACGGCTTTCATGTCGATTCTCGATATGTCGCCACATAACAGCTTCGAAAGTTACATCTACCAAAATAGCGGGCTATTCGAAATAACATCTCTCATTGGAATACCCTTTACATCTCTAAAATCCAAACGTAAAATTTCACATCGTCTAGAATTTCAACTTAATCCATTTCGCGATTTCATCATTTCCCACAAACAAAATTCTAACGAGCCCTGTATGTGGGTATAAGCATTTCCTTCACGCGTGCCCTGAAGTTTTCGCAATTAAGTGCATTGCTCAGATGTCGTAGCACATCTTTAGAATTTTTCCGTTGCAACAAGCAAACTAAGCTTATTGTCAGCATTTCTTCATTATAAAAGTTGAAAACATTCCTCGCCCGGGTTGGTTATTCTCGCGAGGAACACGGAAAAGACTTTATCCTAATCACCCAATATGAGGCTGCATTGGGGTGCTCAAAACTCGATTCCGATTTCTTTACATTAAAAGCTTAATGTAAAGTTAATATTTAAATAAATAAAGTGTGTTGAAGAAAAACGAAGTTGTTTTTTTTAACCATTAGTTCGCAGATAATATTTTTGTAAGTCTTATGTTTTTGATTATTTACCCTTGCTGGCATTAATGATAAACTTAACATGGCAAACCAATCAACATAAACGATTTTTTAAGTATCCATAAAACCCAGAAGCCCAAAAACTACTTTGAATTGCAGCCAAACGATATTCGTCGATAACAAATCTGTAATGGTTCTAGGAATTCTAGTTATCAACTAAAATCTTGTAGATTCTTAATCTATTCAGCCATTTCGTATTTGCTACGATTAATCGCTTTGATCATAATAAAAATACTGAATTTTCGCATCAATTTGACGGACGTTTGACTCACTTAGTGTTTAATTATTATTATTCCGAGCAAAAACAAAATTTATGACTCGTTACCAACCGTTTTGATTTCCACAACATTCACATACTGTAGATTCAGACTTACATACTCGTACACATGAATGTGCATAAACTTAACCTTCTAAATTATGCATCGCTCTATTAATTCCTAAACCCGGCAAAACTTTTGATGCAATTTGCTAATTCACAGGTTTTTAATTTTTGACTAAATGGCATTTAACTAGTTTCCAACAAATATTGAAGTTGTTGACTTTGAAATCAAGTTTGGCATTGATTGTTGGTTTGCATTTGAGAACATTTAATAATTAATTCCTCGGTGGGTTTGTGTGAGTCCAATTAAAACTTCAATTTAGCTCGACTTTCACCAATGCTCGACGTACTCTACCCAGTTTAAAATGTTTCCTTGAGAAATTGATTTTTCTTGTCTCTGCGGTGAGCAATAGAAAACCAGAAGTAGAAAGACATTAAATGTGCGAGAAATGAAATGTTATTTTATCAAGGAGGAATGATACAAGATAAATATTCTTAGTTTGCTTTTAATTACTTACGTTCAGAAGTTTAAGAAATAGAGAGAAAGAAGAAAGCTTATTGGAATTGTTTAATATTGATAATGGAAGAAGATTATTGAAACGTGATCCTTTAATTTGTATTTTAATGGAAATTGTGTTAAATGACTAATTTCGAATGAGAAGAAAATCCAATTTCTTCTATTACGTCTGTGCTAGGAAAAAAACTATGCCACCTATCCCAAACATCGATTTGAATGAAACGCACTTTTTCAATCTTAAATGTATTTTCTTTTATTCCCCATCCAAGTGCCAGCCACACTCAACGCTCCCAATTTACAGACTCCTCCGCTCGGCTCACCAAACGTTGCATAGAAAAAACAGTGTTGCCACTACCGCTTGTTTCATTTGATACTTATCCTAAACATTTTGCCCGGCTGGATACGAGGGTTCAGGATGGTCACAAATTAGCTTGCATACCTTTTGAACTGTTCGCGTGTGTTATTGTTTTGTAGACAATAATATGATTTTAATTAGCCAACGTTTTAACACAATGTTTATTGACAGACAGATTGACAGAAGTGAACTGAGTGACAAATGACAGTTGTAGCATTAGTTTAAAGGAACATCATTTTGAGTTCAAAATATCAACGTTTTACATCAATACTTACTCTAAAACACGATACTTCAATTTTTCAATAACAAACTAAATTCAAATTCAACATCGGATCAGATCATTCCAAGGGCAGAACGTAGATCAGCAAATCTCAGACGTGGCAGCGGCTTCGTCAGGATATCAGCGAGTTGCTGATCACTTGAAACATCCATCCTGCAATTCCTGTCGAATGAAATGGTACCTCACTTCAATGTGTTTGGTCCTCTTGTGGAACTTGTGATTCTTAGCTAACTTGGATGCGCTTTGATTGTCCACAAAACGAATTGGAATGTTGTCTAAGGGAGAGACTTCTGCGAACAGTCGAGACAACCACACAGATTCCCTGTCAGCTTCACTAGCAGCGACATACTCAGCCTCAGTTGTGGATAGAGACACACACTCTTGACGTCTGCTAGCCCAGGACATCGGTCCTCCACTGTGCATGAAAACGATTTCACTAACAGACCGACGAGTATCCGATTGACCAGCATAGTCTGCATCACCGAAGGACTTCAAGACACTTCCTTTGGAACCAGCCTCGTACCTGATACCAACTGACGTAGACCCTTTGACGTATCTAAGGATTCTCTTAACCAGCAACCAGTAGACATCTGCCGGATCTTCCAAGAGCTGCGACGCATAAATGACTGTAAACGCGATGTCAGGACGAGTAGCAACAGCTAAGTACATTAAACATCCTACAACTTCACGGTAAGGAGCAGATGTTCTCAAACCAGTTTTCTCCGCCAACTGCACGTACTTGTCAATGGGCATTGAAACAGCATTGGCTTCTGCCATGTTGAACTTCTGAAGAAGATTTTCCGCAAACACCTTCTGACTTAAACGGATTGAACTATCTTCTTCACGTTCAATGAGCATATTCAGGAAACAGCCAAGCGGTTCACGTGTGATCTTGAACTCCATCTCCAGCTTCCTCAGGAACTCTTGAATCACACTTTTCTGGTTGCAGCAAGAAGGCCATCATCAACATAAAGGACAATGATCAGTTTATCTTCACAAGACATACAAAAGCAAAGACATGGATCAGCTTCTCTCTGGACGAGACCAAACTTGATAAGAATCTCCTTGAACCGGTTGTTCCAGCACCTCGGCGATTGCTTCAGTCCGTAGAGATTTCTAATCAGCTTGCACACACGACCAGAACCATCTTCAAAACCTTCAGCTTGATCCATGTATATTCCTTCATTCAAAACACCGTTTAGAAATGCCGTCTTCACATCAAATTGGGCCAACTCCAGACTTTCCTTGGCAGCAACACTTAGAATCGCCGTGATAGTATCAAATCGAGCTACAGGACTGAAAGTTTCATGATAATTAATACCTTCTTGTTGACTATAACCCTTCGCAACAAGCCTAGCTTTGTAGCGACAAGCCTTCTTTTCTGCATCTCGGTTGAGACGATAGACCCAGCGATTAGCAATTGTCTTCCTTCCTGGAGGGAACACCATTAAAACCCAGGTCGAATTTTCCTTTAGTTGACATTTCTTCTTTCATTGCAGCCTTCCAGTGTTCACGATTACCCGACTGCATGGCTTCTTTTTAGTCTCGAGGTTCTTCAAACTCTGCAAGAAATATTTCACTCAATTTTACAGGTTCCTGAAGTTTACTTCTATCTCGAAGACGTCATTGAGTGGTATAATTTACAGCCTTATGAGTTTCTTCAATTTGCGGTTCAGCAGGAACGACTGGCAATACAGGATCCGGGACCTCAGGCACGTGCGGAGCTTTAGGTGAGTTCAGGACTCTGGGAAGATCACGGGGCTCAACAGGATCTTCAATTTCTTCAACAGGAAACAAAGCTAGAACTTTAGAGGAATGCTCTGGACCAAAAACTACCTCACGATTTCGGATCACCTGCTTTGTATCCTTCTTCCACACACGAAAACCATCGATGTCTTCCGAGTACCCAACAAAAACGGCTTCGACGCCTTTAGCATCCCACTTCTTCCGACGTTCTTTAGGCACCATCACCCAGCATGTGGTTCCAAAAATATGAAACCTGTTCAAATGAACACTCTTCTCAACGAACAACTTGTACGGAGTTTTGTCCTCTACAGAGCTTGGACTAGTTCGGTTGAGAATGTAAACCGCAGCGTTGACAGCTTCAGCCCACAGAAACTTCAGCAGATCCTTGCTAACAAGCGTGATTAGTGCTAGCTCACCAATTGTCCGGTTTGATCGTTCAGCACAACCGTTCTGCTGAGGCGTATAAGGATTCATAAACACCATCTTCGTACCTTCGGAATCCATGAGTTTTCGCATCTTCTTGTTGTCAAATTCCTTCCCTCCGTCGCACTGGAACACATTTACCGGTCGACCTCGTTGAGTCTTCACCAGCTGCAACGTTTCTTTGATCTTGTCAAACACCTCAGATTTTTCCTTCAAGAAGTAAACCATACGAAATCTTGAATAGTCACACGTGAAGCAGACAAAGTGCTTGGCACCAGCAATAGACTCCTGTCCAAGTGAAAGACCAACATCAGCATGGATCACTTCTACTGGCACAGATGAACGCTGTTGACGTGACTTGAACGGTTCTCGATGTTGTTTACCTTCGACACAAGATCCACAGAATTCGTCTTCCTGTTGTACTTCAGTTCCGGGATTCTTGAGTATCTTCACAACATATCTTTTATTCTGATGACCTAAACGCTCATGCCAGACTTGAAGAGAGTCCTTGACCGCCAGATTAGCCTCACTCGCACAGCAAGTTTCCGGTTCTTTGACCTTGAACATCATCTTGAACAGCTGACCAGATCGCACACCTTGAGCCTCGACAACACCATCAAGCAGGAATTCACAGCTACCCTTGGGTGAGCTGAAAGTCATACCTTTGTCCAGTGTACGCGTAACCGAGAATAAAGTTCTCCTAGCTTCCGGAACATATAGCACGTGAATGCCGTTGGCATTCACAAGCGCCTCAAAGTCAATATTACCTCTTCCAAAAGCATTCATCACAGAATTGTTTCCGATACGAATCTCTGCTGGAATAGAGAAAGCCTTAAAGACTGAATACCACTCTTTCTTGAAGGTCATGTGGTCCGTCGTACCAGAACCGATGATCGAAGCTTCGTTCTTGCCTTCCGCACTGAACACTTCGCTAACGAGCCCTTACTTTCAGACGTCCCATCACTCTTCTTCTTCCTGGTTGGACAATCTCTTTTGAAATGACCAGCTCCGCAACAACCGAAGCACTTGAAAGCCGACTTCTTCCCCTTCTGGTTGGACTTGACATCATCTTTGGCCTGCTTACCAGCTGCACCTTGTTGACTTCCACTTGCATCTTCGGACTGGATTTTCAACTTGGTTGCCATTAGTGCCGTCAGATTGTTCTCCTTTTCTTGTCGAAGTTTCCGCCTGTGCTCATCAGATGTCAACACGTTGACCAGGTTATCGAGGGTCTGGTAATCATCCGACCTGGCCCACCAAGCTTGCCTGAAACTTTCAAAACTGTCAGGCAACGTTTCCATCAACTTGACCATCAAAGCTGACTTTTCGGGCTTAACTTTCAACTGCTGCATGCGTAGAATTAAACCTTCAAATTTAACAATATGACTTATCATATCATCCGCTAAATTCATGTCAAAACTAAAAAACTCAGTCTGAACTGAATGAACGGCTTGCATTGTTTGTTGTTCATAAATACCATTCAATTTGTTCCACATCTGATGAGCAGTCTCGCAAGCGGCGATTAAAGTCATGACACTCGAATCAATTGTCTTGATGATGATTTGACAAGCGGCGCGATCTGCCTTATCCCAAATTTTCATTGCTGCATTGTCAGCATCAATCGCAGCCGCATTAGCATTATCCGCCAGCACCCGTTGAACCAACTCTCCAATACTCACTTCGTATGCTCCTTCAGTTGCTTGCAATAAATTGCGCACCATGAACTTCCAAATATTCAAGTTTTCCGAACATTTTAACTTTTCAATACCTTGAAATTCCATGGTTGTCACAAACCAAAATTCCAGCAACTATCACCTTCAAGTTTCGAGAAAATCTCTTCGAAAAACACTATTTATTTTGCTCAATCTTCTTGAAAAAACGTTGGTCCATTCTAATCGAACTACGCTCTGCTACCATATTATTGTTTTATAGACAATAATATGATTTTAATTAGCCAACGTTTTATCACAATGTTTATTGACAGACAGATTGACAGAAGTGAACTAAGTGACAAATGACAGTTGTAGCATTAGGTTAAAGGAACATAATTTTGAACTCAAAATATCAACGTTTTACATCAATAGGGTGCATAAGCCATGGTATGTCTGATAGTAACAACGCTGATGCGACCGTCATCACCGGGGCTGAACTGCAATGATTCTGCTCAAACGCCATTGTGTGGGTGGTAAATTCTCATTCAGTATTACCACGATGTCATTCAACTCAAAATTTCTTGATACTTGATGCCATTTGTTCCTAGTTTGCAGTGAAACCAGGTATTCGTCATGCCATCGTTACCAAAAATTTTGATGCGTCTGACGAATTTGTTGGTGCAATGGATGTGCACCAACACATCCGTTGGTGCAACGGATAGGTTCGATAGGTTAGTGCAACGGATGTGGGTGCCTCCGGCACGGCAATTAACGATCGGCCGATAAGGAAATCGGCCGGACTGAACGCCAAATGATCATCATGTTCGTCATGCAAAGCCAATAACGGACGCGAATTAAAGCACGCCTCAATGCGTACAAGTAAAGTGTTAAGCTGTCCGAAGAACATAGATCGGTTGTCGAAAATGCGGAATAAATGCTTCTTCGCTGACTTGACCGCAGCTTCCCAGAGACCGCCTTGGTGTGGTGCTGACTAGACTAGACATAGCCTACTGATGTCGTCGACAGGTAATACAGCGGTAAATGCACTGTTTCACAGCAGACCGGCCATGTATAATCCAGTATGTGTGTCGCGACGCCTGTAACATAAGTTGGATTCCACTGTGCAATGTAGTATGACGAGCTTGCTGGACCAGAAGCCGAGTAAGGGTACCCGATTTCACCGAAATGATTGGGTGACGTAGATCGACGCTAAGCTCAGCATTTTTAAGTCAACCTCCAACGCGGAGGATGCCAGTATGGTGCAAGAGTGATGAAAGTGCTCGATGATGCAATGCAAGCATGATTTTGGAGCTGTTTAATTTCACTGCCAAAATATCTACCTTGTTCGCTGCGAATCTGCCATCGTAACGCCTCGTCTATCTCTTCGGACATGATGAGTGTTCGATGCCAATAATGCCGTTGAGTGGGTTGCCATCGTAATATATATACAGTAACTCGAAGCAACTTACCAATATTGCTGAACCTTTCGAGTAGGCTAATAAATGAGCCATCGGGTCTGTGAGTTTCAATTTTCATTGAACTAGTTGCCAGGGCCAAAGTGCTTTTGACTGGTTTTTCTTTTGCTGCCATTGCCAAAACCTCCTCTTCGGAAAGGACCGGAAGCTTGGTTGCGGGTGTGTCATCTGTCAATAGTGACGCGGGACCATAAGTGATGTTCACCAAGATTCCCGCTGCTGACTCCGCGATTTGCGCAATCGGCCGGATTATTCTGAGTGCTAATGTGATTCCAATTTCGTATGTCGCTGTTGTTGAATGTGGCCAACACGATTTGCCATGTAAGGAGTAAAAGTCCCCACTGGTTTCGGAATCCAACTTAGGACAATGCTGGAGTCCAACCACATGGCGTATTGTGCAAGATAAGGAGGAAGATAAGGCGTGCCGCACACCTTTCATCGTTGTTGCCAGTAACTGTGCTGCATAGAGCTCAAGCCTAGGAATCGTTGTTCTCTTTACTGGTGCCACCTTAGTTTCCGCTGTAATTAGTGTTGATGTTCGCCTTGCCATTTTCATCAATACTACAAAGATAGATGACTGCAGCATATGCATTTGTACTAGCATCGCAAAAGCCATGTAATCATGGTTGAATCTCTGACCGTAAGCCAAGCCAGCGTGGTATGGGAATCGGCTCAAGCAGTCTGAGATGATTCCGGAAAGTAAGCTACTCTTGCAGAAGTGGTGCTGGTAAGGGAGTGTCCCATGCTAATCCATCTCGCCACAATTTTTGAATCAAGATTTTCCCCACTATAACCACTGGAGCAAGCATATTTGTAGGGCCGTATAATTTCGCAGTGTCATTCAGCACCTGCCTTTTTGTATCCGACAGTGAGTCATCCAATTTGATTTTGAAGAAGAAATCATCCGTAGCTGAATTCCAATGTAATTCCAAAACTGTCGTTTCTGCTAACTTTAGCAACATGTTATCCGTAGAGATCTGGTTGGTTGTGTGCCAATTTTGAAATGTTCTTGCCGTAGAATATGATCTACATCGCCTGTCAATAGAATTGCCTTCTCAGTTGATTCAGCACTTGCCAAGTAGTCATCAACGCAGAAATTGCACAAAATACTTCACCGAGCAGCCTCTAATCAGGAGCCATCTATTATTTGCCCGTGGTTGTTACGTGCACATTGTTGTAATGCACGGATTGCTTTATAGGGGCCACATGCCATGCCATAGGTAACAGTAGTAAACTAGGCTTTCAAAGGAAAGAAGGTTATCAATTCATCACGTATATGTTATGTGTTTTTTTTGTTGTTGCTTTTTTTGTATATGTTTACGCATAACTTTTGAACGGGAATAGATATAAGAGTCCTGTTTTCAGCAAATGATACGTCTTCCCTTCCCATTTAAATTATAAGAAATTCAAGAAAAGGTAAAGGACTTTTACCGTTGAAATAAAAAAAAACAAATTCCCAAACTTCACCCCGATTTTTCTGCATAACTGATCGACGCGTGTAAAGATTTTGATTGTAGAGGTTTCAAATGAAGGAAAACATATTGATTTCAAATATATCGGTATGGAATTTTAATCCTTTTAAGGACTTTGTAGATGAAGGATATGGTGCTTGAAAATCGTTATGCAAGTGTTAGAGAGATGGCAAAAGAGCTCGACATCTCTCGCGAGTCCGTTTAAATGAGTTTGATGGATATTTTGGGCATAAAACGCGTTCTTGCTCGACTTGTCCCGATAAAGCTGAATTATCTTCAAAAAGAATACCATCAACAGGTCTCTTTGGACATGCCTGGTCGTGTGAATTCTGATCCCACATTCATGGAGAACATTATAACTGGCGATGAGACATGGGTCTGTGAGTTTGACATGTAAACAAGTCAACAATCACCGGAACGGAGGAAAAAAAACGAGCCAATCGAAGAGATAAAATAAAAGTCGCTGAAGGAACTGAAGGCCATCCCAAAAAGTGCTTATGAAAAGTGTTTTGTGGACAGGATAAATCGTTGGCGTAAGTGTATTGTATCTGATAGGGATTTCTTTGAAGGCGGCAAAATAAATATTGATGAATAATTAAATATTTTGCGTTTTATTTGTAATTTCCGCGTACTTGTTTGTCACAATGTATATATATATATATATATATATATATATATATATATATATATATATATATATATATATATATATATATCCCTTGATAATTTTTTCAAATTTTTTAAGATCACAGGTGTCTATTCATGAGGGGAAAACACATTTCTCATGTATTTCCCCCCTGCGCCCCCACTGAAGTAAGAACTGTTAGTTTAAGAACTGTTTTGAAAAGCTCCCTGAAATTACTTTCATTTGATACTCATATCGGCTACCTTTGATTAAATTTTTTTTCAGGGGCCACTCCCATGTACTGTATTCATCGATTCATGGTCAATTTTTTCGAATCCTAGAATGGCTATAAAGCCCTTTTGCTAGGAGCTCTAATCTTTAGTCATTCATTAAATTAAATCAAATTAAATTCATTCATTAAATTGAATCGAGCGTTCAAAGCATGCACTTTAAACGTTGAAGTTGGGGAAAAATAACTCAAAATTATTCAATCTCCGCATTCAAAAGAGCCACCATTTTGTTTTGCGATTACTGATACCACTAGCTGAACCAATTCTCAAAGATATTCATGATACTTATCATTCCTGAAATGTACATGCGAATCCTAGTAAAGCTGTAGTGTCTGAGTCGGTAAAAGGCTCATATTGCTCCATAGCCACATGTTTCCATAGTAATACAGCGCAAATTGTTCCCTAGTAATAAAGGAAAATTCAAATCGCTATAACTTCGTTAAATACTATTCGATCTTTATGAAACTTTTAGAACAGATCAATCTTATAAATCAGTGTACTGAATTTTATTGAATTTAAGGGTACCCTTAAGATATTATTCAAGAAAACATAAAATCGATAAACCATACTCTTGCTAACAAAATTGCGTGAATTTCATAAAGGCCTATATTCATGATTTTTTTTTCGTACATTTCCCCTTCCCCCCTTGGTACCGATAAGGCAATTTTAAGACTTGTTTTGAAAAGATCTCATTAAGACATTTCCAATGACACCCTACTCGACTACCAATGGTGAAATAAAAATGTTTAAAGGGTCACCTCCTTATATGGAGAGACCCCCCTTAAACCCCTTTGAAAAATTTTCCAACCCCAAAATTTTCAAGAAGTCACCACTTCTGACCTTTTCACAAAGTTTCATTGCTGTAGCTTCTATAGTTTCGGAGAAAAAGTGCTGTGACGGACAGATGGACGGACGGATGGCCGGACACAGGTCGTAATTGCAATTGTAAAATGATTGTAAAATGATTAGAAAATCAAACAACGGCTCCTGAGTATGGAAACTTGACTCATACATATATTCCATGGTTTGAGCTCGGAAAACTAATATTTATCATGCATTTTGATTGCAATCATTTTATTTTTAGTGTGCTGGCCTCAATGTATGAGTAATCATTATAACATATAAATGTCACAAAATATTTTAAAAATTCATAGTATTTCTGAATTTTTTCTCTGTCCGTTCAGGCCACGAATGCCGATGTCTTGGTGCAAGTGTCAGCGAGCTATCACAAAATGAGGGAGCTCGGCTGAAAGGGTTTTGCCTGGCAACGCGCACGCGTGCTGGCAGCTAGCTACAGCTGTGTCATGGGCGGGTTTATTTTTCGGCAGGGCCAAATTAAAACTTTAAAACAATTTTCACGCGTATGAGTTGTGAGGTCTCAGAATCCATAAGGATCAACGATGGTCTAAGCCTGAGGAAATAAATTGGAAGGATCGCGACAAGCCTGCATAGAACATACCTATCGTTCTCAACAACGCGCGAATTTCATCCACCTGACCATTCCTAAGCCCAAATATGTGAAAAACCTCTCACGTGGGGCCAGGTACAACATTGGATCGTGCGAACAGACAGGAATGCAGACGGAGTATACTCGTATAGCACAAAATTCTAAACTTACACATTGGCACTTTTGGCTTAAAAATCCGAATCTAGAAGTTTCCCAGTTGTGTTGTATTTTAGCAGTGAAATAAATCGGTTGAACTTTAAATTATAATCTTGCGTTTTTTCAACAGAACATTAATAAGAATCTTAACTGGCGTAGTCGGTACAGGATCGACGGTGGAAGTGATTTCTACAATCATTAAATTAAATTGACGGACTATCGGTTTTCACACAACCAAAAATTCGACAGTGTATTGTGTTTTCGGGAAAGCGAAAAGTTTTATTGCAAAGCGTGAAAGTTATCGACGCCCAATCGATTGCCTCAAAACAGGAACACGACGGTTTATCGGATTTTGTAGTGAGGAACGATTCTGCGAAAAAAAACACAGTGCTGGGTGGGGCAGAAAAATGCGATCAAATGACTACAACAAAGGATTATGGTTGGATCAAGCAATATGATTGGGCCCGAGCTATCCATTGTATGCATGTGTGGGTTAAGGCAAATACTAAGTGGCGAATAAAACTAACAAGTGTGGGTAAATTTGTATAGCCTTTTATTCGAGAATAAATCCGACCGGGCGTACTGCAGCGCGTCGAGTTTAATCGAGAACTGTCAGAATATCTCTCTCTCGTATGGCGGGAATGATTCTTTTATTTATCCGATTGTAGGGTTGTGGATTTTAGATATTCCGGTTATCCAAATGAGTCTGTATTTAAAATTTTCATTTTTAAGTGGCGAACGCTACAGTACCTCCTTGCTAGTGGTGAAACCACTATATAGTTATGACGTGGGTGTGTACAATTTTTTCTTTTTAGATTTGTATAGCAATTATCGAAGGGTTATAACAACAAGAAATACAGATGGTCGACTCT
The DNA here is from genome assembly GCA_963969285.1 of Odontomyia ornata. Lineage (NCBI taxonomy): Eukaryota > Metazoa > Arthropoda > Insecta > Diptera > Stratiomyidae > Odontomyia > Odontomyia ornata. Next base: position 165,948,741 of record OZ017738.1, on the reverse strand, counting down.
AATAAAATAGGTAATGCAAATATTAAAAATTGTATAAAACCCAAAGATGCACCGTTTGTTTGTGTGAATGCGTCTGAGACATACTATATAAATGTGTTGTGTATGCATGGCTGTGTGTCGCTCTTACTTGCAGCCGGCCTTGTAGCGTCCGCCGAAGCGGACCTGTTGCCCTAATGGAGTGGAAGTTCTTGTTGCCGCTGTGGCTTTCGCTGCTGTTGATCCCCTTCGATGTGTAGGCCGTGTTGTTGCTGACCATCGGCTGGTCGTTCTAAACCGATTCTGGCTTTAATAAATGGTTGCCACTTGGTTGTCTGGTGAAGATTCGGCTAGCATAAATGCAGGTTTCAGCCTATCAGTCGAGACGGTGACCTCTTTGCCGCGCACTCTGATCGAATATGTCTTGTCGCCGCGTTTTACTACCTCTTACGGACCGCCATATTGCATCTGCAGTGCGTTTTTTATGAAGCCATGTCGCACAAAAACGTGCGTAGACATTGCCAAGTCCTTGAAAATGAATGGCGCGCGTGAGCCAGGACAAGTGATGGGCATTGGGCGAATTACCTCGAACCGTCATCGCAAGCCCTTGATAAAATTGCTCGGTTCATGATCGTATCCATGCCGGGGTGACAAATTCGCCTGGCAAACGTGTCGGCTGGCCGCAGAGTAGTTCAGCTGGCGAGTACCCCAAGTTCTCAAGGTGGCTTGCGCGTATACCCTTGATGACGGCTGGTATCATTTTCATCTATTGATCGTTCTGATGGCATCGAATCACCGTCTTGAGGTCGCGGTGGGAACATTCCACCATGCCGTTTCCTTGTGGCTGGTAAGCAGTCGTGTATGGGTGTGTGCTAACTGCTAGGCGGTTTAGCGACCTGAACAGGTATGATTCGAACTGTCGTTCTTGATCGATGGTGATTCAATGCGGTAAGCTATAACGTGCGATTCAATTTTCCCAGATTCATCTATAAAATCGGTACGTGACCCTTAAATTTAGCAACAATTCGTACCTGGATTTTCTGATATTGAACACATATGTTTCCTGGAAGCTTCATAAAAATCAAGTGAAGAAAAGCCAAGTTATAGCCGATTGAAAATTAAATTAATTAAAACAATAACACGTGAGATTGTGGAGAAACGCGTTTGCAAGGACGCAGAGACTACATACCTGTATACTTGTAGGTGAAAATTTTGATGAACATTTTAGAAACGTCTTAACATTATTTATTTATTTATTTATTTCCACTACTTTACAGATCTGTAAACCCAATTACAAAGTAAATAATGAAATATAATACAATACATGCGAATAAACAAAGTTATATTAAGAAAAAAATTAACAAGAATATAAAATACGGATAAACTATTGGAAGCTAAGCAGAATATTATGTAATATGCTTTTTAAAGCGTTTAAGGAATGTGCCAGAGGACCCAGCTGGAGCTCATTATAACGACGTGATACGTGTACAAAAAATGAATAAAAATAAATATCGGTATGAGCAAAGGGCACAAAGAATATGTCAGTTGAAGGCGTTCTTTCACGAAGGTTGGATGAAAGAATACCGTGATATAATTTAAATAAGCAGCACAGGACAAGAAATTCTCTCCTATTTTTGAGTGATGGAATGTTTAGGATCTGTAAGCGCTCAACGTAGGAGCAGTAAATGAGGTTATATTTGTAGAATTTACGCTGTACAGTTTCAACAGCATCCGATAGATTGGTATAGTGAGGAGACCATACCTGGAAGGCATACTCAAGGATTGACCGGGCTAGAAGTTCAAATAGATGGACGCTGGTTGAATTACTAAAAGACTTGCAAGAGGATAGTAAAATATCACCAGCGAAAGGTGATTATGGATGAAACATGGATGTTAAATTTCAAACCTGGGTCAAATACTACTCCACAAGTGCGAGCAGCGATCCATCAATCTGGTATTCATATAAAACTGGATGAATTTTGTTGGTGAATCTCATGTGACAACATTTAGAAATGTTAAGAGGAAGTAAATTACCTTGACACCAATTTTGGAGATTGTCAAGATCATTTTGGTGGTATAAGCAGTCTTTGCTGGAGTTAATGGGGCGATAAATTTTTAAATCATCAGCGTAAAGAAGACAATTAGAGGGCAGGCATTGGGGAAGATCATTGATGAAAATGTTGAATAGCAAAGGGCATAAAATTGATCCTTGAGGAACACCAGATTTTGGGCTAAATGAGCCCGACGAAAAAAAATTATTCCATGTAACGGTGCAGGAGCGATGGGATAAGAAGGATAAGATCCAAGAGGGGACATAGTCGGAAACGCGGAAAGATCGGAGTTTGTTAGCCAAAAGGCCATGATCAACACTGTCAAAGGCTTTAGCAAAATCAGTGTATATGACACCGACTTGTTGGCTCTTGTCGAAAGCAAGAGAGATGGTATTCGTAAGTTTTAACAAATAAGTTACTGACGAGCGACCTTTAATGAAGCCATTTTGTTCATTTGCAAACAGGATACTGATATCATCGTACATTCTGTTATGCACAATTCTCTCAAGGAGCTTGCCAAAACAAGACAGCAAAGAAATCGGACGATAGTTAGAGATTTCACTTCGATCTCCGGACTTATGGATCGGAAAGATGTTAGCATGCTTCCAGACGTCAGGGAAGCATTGATATGTTATCATGACTACTCAAACAGTGAGGTCAACAAAGTATATGTATATTAGTTGTCCAAGCTCATTTTTGGGACATTTGTATGAGTAAAGTTTTAATAATCAGAGGCCGTTGTTTGAGCTATTAATTATTTTACAATAACTTTCTGGCAGCAGCACTCTCTTGTCACTTCGACTTGTTTTAACTGTAACTAAGAGTGATTAAAATGCAAATTTTCGAGCTAGTCCGATTTATTTTTTACTACTTACGATTGTAATATATAAACATTTTTGTCGGCATAAGAAAAAAATTGCATTTGGCAGTTAATCTTGCAAAAATTGTGGGTAAGGACTATATAAAATTCCATATTTCAACTCAAAGTCCTCGTTAGTGCATTTTTCTTGTATTTCGAATGCTGCAAAATCTTAAGGAACAACAAAACTTAATTTAATAGCGATCCACGAAAAGAATTCAGAATAAAATGAAATCTGGAAAATGTTAGGATTCCCTGAACTTTAAGTTATATAGTTAGCATGCGACAAGGAACATTTCCCATTGTTACCCAATGTACTATGCATCCTCCACATATTTGTAAAGATCCACTTTATCTTGTTCGCAAAACTATCTGCTATCACTTACCTGGAAAGAAGAAGAGAAAATATTAATTACTTTTAATTTGGATGAGAAGACAAAGGAATGCAAACTATAATGGAATATTTTGAAACAAAAGAATAAAAGGCTCTAAAATACGTTTAAGATATCTATAACTTGATAGAAATGTTATATATATAGCTTTAGATGAAAAATTATAACCAATAACTAGGTATATGAGGACTATTCTCTCAAAGGATATTTAGATCGTAGTCAGTTTACATATTCGCTTTTCACTGAAACAGTAACATCTGAAATGATCAAACTAGATATTTACAAGCATTAGAAATCTTATCCCCCTGAGAGTGTGAAATTTAAAGAATGGAAAAGGCTTTGGACGGTGTTTTCCCATAAATTTCGATCCATTTTTGCAAGGGAATCTGTACAACTTTCATTTAATTTAACTTGAGTAATTTCAATATTGACAGTAGGGTAGATTGGGTATCGTTGTGATAGTCGTCATATTAGCAAAACTATAAGGAATACCGAGGAGGATGCAAGGGGGGAGAGTACTGACGTGCCCGTCTGAATGTATTGCACAGTATTGTTGCAGCCGTCGAGCGCCATTATTGCTAGCAGATACTTACACTACTTTTTAACATTTGATAGGCAGCTTTTGAGTGGGCATGGTTATTTTTAGTATCACATGTAAAAGACTGGCAAGTTACGGTCCTCCAACTACTGATTTAGCCTAGGAGAGGAAGACGATGCCTGCCACATATTCTACATGCAAAAATGAGATAGACTGCGACAGAGCCTCTACAAGGAAACAGGAGAACTCCACCGGATGGTGTAGTCGCGGTGATGCTTGGATCGGTTGGCAAATGGAACCATGTAAATATATTCGGGCAGGCCTAAAAGATAAAAAGAAGTCACAGCAGCCGGGGACTTCGGGGCTGGCGGATCACATATCTAGTAGTTCCTCACTCCTTCCACTAGAGGAGGGATCCCCCCGCTTGAAGGCGTCTCACGGGGTAATAAAACGAGACCTGGCCCGAAGAAATGTGTCAGACGGTTCCAGACTGGTTTCTCGAGTTGACAGGGGAGGTGTTTCTCCCCCTAACCACAAAAAACAAGTTGGGAAAACAGACCTACGCTCATGTCAGAAGGATTTTGTATTCAATTTACAAAATGCAGTCACCAGATCGAATAAAATCAAGAAACATGTCAAAGACGATTTTATTGGAGAAAATATGAAATTCGAAGATCATACAATTATTAACAAAGTTGAACGAATTTCGACTTCTGAGCTATTTGTTATTGTTATACTCATAAATATCTCCCTTGATAATGTTTTCAGATTTCCATTCGCGAGGGAGGAAACACATTTTTCATGTATTTTCCTCCTGTGCCCCACTGAAGCAAAAACTGACAGTTTAGGAACTGTTTTGAAAAGCTCCCATGAAACTTTTCATTTCATACTCATATCGGCAACGTTTGATGAATTTTTTTTTTCAGGAGCCACTCTCCTGTACTGATATCATCGATTCATGGCCAATTTTTTTCGAATCCTAGAATGGTTACAAAGCCCTTTTGCTAGGAGCTCTCTCCCGCCTCCTTGACTTGTTTCACTTATGAGTATTAGTTGTAGGTACTCATCTTCAGTCATTCATTTAATTGAATCAAGTGTTCAAAGCATGCACCTTAAACGTTGAAGTTGGGAAAAAAATAACTCAAAATTATTCAATCTTCGCAATTAAAACAACCACTATTTTGTTTTACGATTACTGATACCACTAGCTGAACCGATTCTCAAAGATCTACATGACATCTATCATTCCTGAAATTTTCATGCAAATCCTAACAAAACTGTAGTGTCTGAGTCGGTAAAAAGCGCATGTTGTTCCATAGCCATATGTTGCCATAGTAATAAATGCAGCGCATATTTTTCCATAGTAATACAGGAAAATTCAAACCGCTATAACTTCGCTAAATATGATTCAATCTTTATAAAACTTTCAGGGTAGATCAATCTTACAAATATTCATCTGTGTACTAAATTTCATTGAATTTAAGGGTACCGTTAAGATTTAACAAAAATCGATAAATCATACTATTACTAACAAAGTTGAGTGAATTACGACTTCTCACGTATTTGTTGTTGTTGTACTCATTAAGGCCTACATTCTTGATTTTTTGTCAGATTTTTCGGATCACAGGTGTCCAATCGTGAGGGGAGGGGACATAAATTTTTCGTGTATTTCCCCTCCCTGTGCGCCCTCGAAGCAAATTTTGCCAAACTAAGACCTGTTTTGAAAAGTTCTCATCAAGACCTTTCATTTGATATCCATATCGGCTACCTTAAATGAATTTTTTTTTCGTGGGGTCACTCCCCTATATGGGGAAACCCCCTTAAATACCTTATCAAATTTTTGTATAGTTGAACTTTGAAGAGAGCACCACTTTACACCTACATACAAAATTTGATGTTTCTAGCTTAAGTAGTTTCCGAGGAAAACTTCTGTGACACACGGACGGACGGACAGACAGACGGAGACAGGACGCGATTTTAGTAGGGTTTTGTAAAATTATTTTACAAAACCCAAAAAAATATGAAAAGTCAGTATTTTTGATTTATTTTAATATTTGTTGCTAAATGTGTACATACAGACTTATGAGGGTTTTTTTTTTAAGATTATTTTATACTATCGTGGTCAATGTTTGGGCACGGATGTTACATCGTTTATAGGTGCGATTGTGACACAAGTAAAATCGGTTATTATTAATAGTCAGACAACGCTTGAGGAAGATCCAAAGAGGGCATTGTAAGGTAACAAAATGTGCAGACGCTTATGAAGAAGTAGAACGCAGGACTTCTTTGCGAAAAGAAGCTTATTGCATGTTGTTTCTTTTTCATCACAAGCCGTCTGCTCACACAACAAAGCAAGGTCCGACGGCTTATTAAGAAAAAAATGGAGGCTGCGCTAGCCATAACGCAGACAGCGTCAGCATAAGGTATGCCGCCCACAATAAAGTGTTCTCTGAGGAACAAGCCATCAACATACTCGTATATACAAGGGCGGTTTAAATATGATGGAGACAAACGCTGTAGGTGGCCCGCATGTATATTTTGAAGGTCGTGGCTTGAGTATGTGATAGTTAGGGCCCTTACAAAAAGTGTGGCGTAGTTTTCGTCGGGAGGGCATGTTTCACGCGCGTGCCACGCCCATGAGTGAACGTCAAGTGCCGACCGCCGTTGCGCAATGTATTGTCATTCGTTCTTTAGTGAGTGAATCTTTGACTTCCGAGGGGTTCTTCCGGTGGTCCAAATATGTGGTAGTCGCAGGGTGATAAATCCGGATTGTATGGGGGGTGTTCCAGTACCTCCCACCGCAATCCCGATATTATATCGAGCGTGAGACGTGCGGTATGAGGGCGCGCGTCATCTTGAAGAAGAATCGCACTTCATGTTGGAATGCTCTTCCGTTTCGAGCGTTATTTTGCGATAATGAAGGTGTTCGTGGATGATAGACTCTACACTACCAATACTGATGCTGAGTTCAGCCGAAATGTCTCGAACATTCATCCTACGGTCCTCCAAAATAAGTTGTTCTACACGGCAAATGTTGTCTGGCGTGATGCTGGTTCGCGGTTGACGATCATGCGGCTCATTCTCGACGGTTTTTAACGCCTTCCCACACTAAAAAACCAAAGACAATACGTTGCGCAAAGGCGGTCGGCACTTGACGTTCACTCATGGTCGTAGCACGCGCGTGAATCATGCACTCCCAACGAAAACTATGCCACACTGTTCTTAAGAGACCCAGCTATCACATATTCAAGCCACGACCTTCAACACATACATACGCGCCATCTACAGCGTTTGTCTCCATCATATTTGAATCGCCCTTGTAACATTTTGCACGGAAATATATTTTGGCTTTTCTCTAAAAGAGATACGTAAGTTAGCATTTGAGTTAACTACTAAACACAATCTGAACCAGTCCGCTACTTGGCTTGAGGATGAGATGGTTGATGAGCAATGGTTTCTTTCATTCATGAATAGAAATCCGTCACTGTGTAGCTCAATCTTCTAGCCTTGCATCAGCAATAAGTTTTAATAAAACAAACTACTATGGGCGACAAACCTATGAGCCACAGAATATATACAACGTTGCTAGAGCTGCATAATTATTCCTCGTTCATCCACATTTTGCTTTCGTTTTCTCCACACTGCTCGTATAAACTGGAGGGTCTGGATCGATTAATCGTCGGACCCTTGAAAAAGCAATAAGCACTGCTTGTGATGGTTGGATGCTGAGGCAGGAAAAACAATGACCATGTACGATGAACCAGGTATAATCAAAACTGCTCTGCTAGTTTGTACAAAGCTGATATATAATGGGTTTTCCATTAGGGACACAACAATTTCGAACTTTATATGAACGCAGCCTTAATTTTTTTTAAAAAACTATCAATGTCAAAACGTTAGTTAAAGTCAAAATTTTCACCATTTTATCATTTACGAAACAGCAACGTTTGCAAATTAAAAAAAAAAAAAAAAAAAACTACCGAAATCCTGAGCCGATGGTCGCAACTTTCAGAGCGCTTACTCCAATTTTCGGCCGTAATAAGTGTCCCACCCGACACGCTGTGCGTGCTATAGTGCATAAGTTCGAGTTCAAATTTCACTATTGGACGTTCCGGTGCCAAAAAGGTGTCGTACCGCTCGAAGCGAAGGAAATATTGGACACGTAAGTGCATCGATTCAATATGAGCCAAATCAGTCGATTCCACGTCGTTCTCAAGAATTGGAAATCGTTCAAACGACACTGTGGCATATTTTGCAAAAAGATCTGGACCTACGTGGTAACACGATCAAATTGACTCAAAAATTGAAGCCAATTGATCATTAGAAACGCCGAAACTTCTCGAATTGGACTCTGGCAAAGCTTGAAGAGAATGAAGAATTTCATCGAAAAATCATCCTCAGCGATGAAGCTCATTTCTGGCTCAATGGTTTTGTTAATAAGCAACATGTGCGTTATTGGTCAGCAACAAACTCACATGTGATCTTTGAGATACCGTTGCATCCACAAAAAATAACTGTTTGTTGCGGTTTTCATGCCGGTGTTATTGGGCCGTATTTTTGCGTAGATAAAAACGACCGCCATGTTACCGTCAATGGAGAGCGCTTTCGTCGTATGTTGGAAGATTATTTGTGGCCAGAATTGGATGAGCTTGACATCAACGATATGTGGTTTTAACAAGACGGTGCCACTAGTCACACAGCACGCCTCACAATCAATTTATTGAGACGTGAATTTGGTGAACGTGTTATCTCGGTCATGCGAGCTAACGCCATTGGATTTCTTTTTATAGGACTATATGAAGTCACTGGTCTACGCCAACAAGCCAGCAACTTTAGATGAGCTCAAAGACAACATCCAACGTAAAATTGCCAACGATCCAGTCGAAATGTGTGCCAGAGTGGTTCAAAATTGGGTCCAAAGTGATATGACCTAAATCGAGCTCATTTATAAAATGTATGCTTGCACTACACCCACAATAAATTTGAACTCAATATCACAAATATTTCTTTGTTTTATTAGTAGACAAAATTATTATGTCCTTAATGAAAAACCCTTTAGTATATCTGTATCATCTTGTTCTGTTCCAAGTTGACTTTGCACCATTTTTTTGTGACAGGCAGACCAAACCCTGAAAGTGAACAGTAAAATCGTGCGCCGCCATGTTCTGTAAAACTCAGACCAGACCCTGACACTGGAGAAAACAACTCTGCAGCTCACACTGAAATCCTCTCGTTTCTATTAAAAGAATTTCGTTATTTACCATTTTTTGAAACAGACAGACCAAACACAGACACTGAAGCAACAATTCTGGACTTATCGGTAATATACCACCATTTTTACTTCCTTATCAGGCGAGTCCACGATTTCAAATTTCAGGAATGTTCAGCCGAGTGCATAATCTTTAGCTACATTATTTGTTTTGTACATCTGAAATTGTTCGGCCTTTTCCAAAGGCTCTCAAAAAAAAAAACAAGAGGTTCCAGAGACCAAAAGAGACAGACATGCCTGGAAAAAGAGGCAGTCAGGCAAGAATATGAAAAAAAAGAAGTGCGGTTGAAGGCAAAGCAGGTAAAGAAAATCTGACTGATTCAAAAGCGAAAAAAAACACTAGACAAGGAAATATGATAGCTACCAATAAACAAGACATATCCATCGTCATCAAATGAGCGAAAGTATTTTTGTCTCGTTTGTGAAGGCGCATTTTCTAACAGTTGGGCTGATGAAAAATGGATTAAAGAAAATGTAAGTTCCAGCCGTACTTAGATTGCGCAGGTGGGATTCGCCATATTTTTCATGACTGTGATAGGGTTTTTCAGTTTTTATACTTTGTGGTTTGCGGGTGCCTAGCTTATACGAGTGTTTCCTAAGAACAGGGGCACAGACACACCCTTTAGTGGCTAGACTCTTTCTACTACCACCTTCAAGTTCTTCAGTAGACAAGGAAAACATCTAAGGTCAACTTACCTAAACATTTACTGGTAACCACCACGTGCTTCTCTAACAAAATATTGGATCCATTAAAAACAGCTTAGCTCTCAGCTCATACCAATCTCCACCAGTTGCGTCGCCTTCGGATGTGGCTTTACTTACGGGACAGACGCTGTCGCAAGTTCTGGTCAGTCTACCGTGTGCGCACCACCTCAGAGACGTCTGGCTGCTTTTGCTGAGGAAGTGGGTGAGCTCGCCCAAAGGCTATCATCGTTTTCGCTTCACAGAAGGTCCAGGAGGGCCTCGTCGTCGCTGAAATTCGGGGAGAACTGTTGCAGGATGGATGGGATGCCGAGCTACGAGGAGTCTGACCTGGGTTAGATTTCACTAGCTATGGGGGAAGGCTGGTCGCACCCCGGTGGGGAAACGACTACCCGCTGTCTATAACGGTAGGCTTTCAGTACCTCCTCTAATGGCGATAGTGGTCTACGAAGCCCACAGGAAAGAAAAGCGCATCTATTTGACGAGGCGCGGGTCCCGGTTGGATGCGGCTGGGCTTCGGTGTCCTGCAGCTGGGTGAGGGGAGGCGCTTTGCCGCAAATGTCACTGGGACGGATGCTTGTTAAACAAACAGAAGGGTGATTTCTGCAGTTTAGCCAGACGCAACTCATCCTGTTAATAATGGGGAACCCTTACCATGTGCGCTGGAGGACGAGTTTGGCGGCGTACAAATGGGACGAAAAGTAAAACAACAGGATCGAACTGCGGATAAAAATCCCGATAGCTAACACTTTGAAGTCTTAGAAGGCTGAAGGGAAACAAAAGAACTCAGTGAGGTTGACTCCTAGCCAAGTGCTATCATCCAACACTGCGTAGAGTTAAAAGGATTAGCATGGTCGACTTAGGTTCTTACCACTAGCCAACACTTGGCTGAAATTTGGCAAGAAAGCTAAAAGGACTGAGCGAGGTTATCTACCATTCATTTATTTCGTCCGACCTAATTCCATTTTGGGATCTGTCACTTCCTACATATGCTTCTTCTTCTTCTATATAGCACTACAGCTCCTCTCGGGCCATCGCTTAGAGATAGTTAGAGTATCTAATTTTCATGACCGTATCCTACATATGCTAAATCAAACATTTATTACTTTTTCAATTGTACGACGACTGATGTAACCTGAGTCGTTTATGATGATGTTATGCTTCCGTTTGTTGACTTTGACTAGAGTAAACATGACTTGGGTGTGCATGGAAGTTATAGAAAGGCCGTAGATTTACTTGAGTTATGATGACTTGTGATTCGTTGGGTGACTTGAATTTTCATTGCAATAAGTCGTAGGTTAATGCCGTCTTAGCGTACGATAATGATGATTAGTGTAAAAATAAAAGCAGATTGAGAAGGAGGCTTTAGCTATCGTCTGGGCTTGTGAAAATTTTTTATTTTACTGTCTCTACGCAAGGCACTTCACTCTCATAACAGATTACAAACCTTTAAAACGGGCACTCTATCCAGAAAAGTATCTTCCAGAATGGCCTACTACGACGATTATCTGACTCACATTGACTTCACAGTAGAACTCAAACATACTAAAGCGAATGCAAATACGAATTACTGTTCCAGAGTATCGCTGAATAGTCGAAAAACCATACGCAAAATCAATTCACATAGTAGGAAGAAATCATGGACTTGGATGAAATGGACATTTTCATCCTTTCATATATTGACCAACTTCCAGTACGGACTGAACAAATTGCTCTTGAAACCAAAAGAGACCAAAATAGTGCACATTCTACAATACACTCAGGATTTGGAGTGCAACGGTTATAAAGCACCATAAAAATGCTATTCTTTATCCTTAGAATGCTTACTATTCGAATACCGTGTCGTTTTCCCTACCTCGTTTCGACCTGCTGTGCTGAAAGACTTACATGCAGCACACGTTGGTATTAGGAAGATGAAGGGTATTGCTCGTTCATTTAATTTTTGGCCAGGTGTCGACGCGGACATTCAGCGCATCGCCAAAGCATGCACCGAGTTGTTAAATTTCAATAACGTAGTAGCTTGGACTGAAAAGCGAAGGGAGTCTCACAAGCTTCGACGTGAGGCTCAACGGGCGCGGAACCGTGACGAGGCATGCAACTGGTTGGCAGCATATAAGTCGGCCAGGAAATGCCTTCGCAAACTGATCAACAATAGCAAGGCTCGCTACTGGCAAGACCTAGTAGACAATGTGAACAAGGGTCCGTAGGGCTTTGGCTACAAGCTAGTTATGCGGAAGCTTGGTGCCCTAAGGAAGCCTTGTATACATGACGCAGAAAAGATGGACGCGATAGTGCGGGGACTCTTCCCTGTTCATCCCGGCCGTGTTGACGCTGTCCATGGTGAAACAGCAGTCGAATGTCCACTCTACACTCAGCCGGAACTGGAGGAGGCAGTCCTCTCATTGAAAGCGAGGAAGGCTCCAGGTCCAGATGGTGTTCCGGCTGAGGTGTTGCGGCTCGTCTATCACCATTGTCCTGGCTAGCTGCTCAGCACATTCAATGCTTGCCCGTTATGTATGCTTGATACTGCTGAGAAAGTGCTAGAGAAATTCATCAAGGGAAGACTCACTGACGCGATTCGTGCTGCTGGGGACCTATCTCCTCGGCAATACGGCTTTAGAGCAGGACGTTCCACCATTGATGCGATTGGAGAGGTGGTGAACGCGGTCCAAAAGGCAGAGGCATATAGTCGCACCAGGCGACAGATCGTCCTGTTGGTGACATTCGACGTCAGGAACGCCTTCAACTCCGCTAGATTGGTGGATATTCTGGATACGCTGGAAAACTCTTTTCAAATTCCAGAGTATCTGATGCGACTTTTGAGGAACTACCTAAAAGACCGAAGCCTGCTCTACGACACGACACAGGGCCAACTAAGGATGGAAATTACATCGGATGTTGCCCAGGGATCTATCCTTGGTCCGGACCTGTGGAACGTGTCTTATGAGGGCTACTGAGACTTGAGATGCCAGATGAGTCGCGCTTGGTGGGCTATGCGGATGATGATGCGGCTCTGGTTGCTGGACGCACTGTTGAACAAGCGCAACTTAGGCTGGGTATGCTTATGCACCAAGTGAGAGATTGGATGATTGCTCGCGGGCTCAGTTTAGCACTGGAGAAAACGAAAGTGGTCATCTTGACAAAAAAGAGAATCCGTAGAGTGAGGATGATCAGTATTGGCGACTTACGAATCGAATCGAAGCCATCGGTGAAGTACCTCGGGCTATGGCTGAGAAGCCTGCTTCGGGAATATCGGCTCTGAGTCGACTTATGGCCAACGTAGGGGGACCCAGCCCGTCAATAAAACGCCTCTTGATGAGTGTTGTAGAGCCAGTGCTACTGTACGGAGCAGAAGTATGGGGCGATGCTCTGAGTAAGGAGGTATACCGAAAGCACTTGGCACAGGTACAGGGATGATGAGCACTGAAGATTACATCTTCGTATCCGACAGTCTCTGATTCGACGGTGAGAGTTATTGCCAGCACTTCCTCTTTCCCTCTCCCCTCCCGCTAAGAAAGGGGTTCCCCAGCTTCAAAGCGCCTCACGGCGTAACAAAACGAGACCTGGCCCGAAGTAATGTGTCAAACGGTTCCAGGCTGGGTTTTCAAGTTAACAGGGGAGATATTTAGTGGGTAATCCAGTCGCCTTTTTGCGAGCATGGGAGTCCCACACTTTGTGCATAAATGGCATTCACCACCCTACCACAAAAAAAAAGAAGCATGCACCGAGTGCGCTAAATATGCACATACTCCTGTCAAGGTTCAGACCCATCATTGGGAATACCCCGAAGGACCATGGAAACGTATACATATCGATTATGCAGTACCTGTCGCGGATACTATGCTTCTTATTGTTGTAGACACCTACAGTAAATGGATGGAAGTAAAAGCCACGAACTCAACTAAAAGTACAGCAACAAATGGAATGCAAGATGACCTATTTGTAGCTTTCGGATCTCCCATAACTGTGGTATCATATACTTGTAATGCCAAACCATTCGCTTCCGAAGAATAAAACACATTTTTGAAAATGAATGGAGTTAAATACCATAAACTAATAACTTTCTACCAGCCATCTATCAATGGTTGAAATATACGTTGGAACAATAAAAAATGGAAACTACAAGAAGTTCACTACATTCAGACAAATGGATTCTTGAGGCAGTACAGAAAACGACTGGACAACCGCTTGCTCAATTATTTCTTGGGGGCAACACACGATCGCGGTTGGACCTCGTGCGTCCTGAAACTATACAAAGTCGGATTACCGAAAGCTAGCATTCAGAATGTATCCCAATCTTCCGGAAATTTCTTCCTGGGCACCAAGTTTACTTGCTTTCAAACAATCCACACATGGATAAATGGCTTTTAGGAGTAAGATCGACAATGTTGGGCGATATTCACTAAGAAATTCATTCTAACGGACACATTGACCAACTGAGAAGTTTTCAGCAAACTGATCCTCAGAGCTAGGGATGGGAAATACCGCCTCGTTGTCTGAACAACCTGCTTCGAATCGATCAGCAACCTCAGGTACATTACTGATGGTCTCGCTTCAATCGATACTTCACCCATACTGATCATGCTTAATCTGGGGATTGTCTTCTTTGTAAGGATGACCAATGCGGTTTGCTCCAGTTACAGGTTGAAACTGAGAACAGTCATCCAGTCTCCCACTCGTCGCATTAGTATACCTAGTCAAAGTTGCACCTGTTCGACGGTGCGTCCAGTAACTTGCAATACAACGTCATCCGCATAGCCGATCAGTCTCAGGGTCTCACGGGCCTATCGTATGATATGTTCGACAAGTCTGAATCAAGGAAAAATCCTTGAGGAATACGAATGAAACGTTTTACATTTCGAATGTATCGTTTTAGGCTTAAGTGAGAGTAGTAGAGTTGAGTTGAAAGCTGGCCAAGTGAACAATGCTAGTGGCTTTTATAGGAAAACACGTAGGAGGATTGAAGCATCTTCATATGTCTGGGTGCATATTTGCCCACCCACGATTTCTGCCTTTTGTTCCTTTTCATGTTTGGTTTGCTTTTCTGAATTACCTTCCATTGAGTTATTTTAGTACTTCATCAAGTTTCCGCTGCACTCTATAAGTATAACATCCGTCGGGGAAGCAGTAGTTTGAATGTTGAAATCCCGTTAAAGGACACATATTGATGGCGTTTATTTTCAAGAATAAATAATCACATATCGAAACATTGATGAATGAGCTTTATATTCCCATTCATTATCATGCATGTGAGTTTATACAGGAATAAGATTGCAGTATGCTTATGAATTAATTTTCGTAGGATTGAAAAGAAGTCTGTTTTTATCTACTAGTTTATACACAATGACGTAAATCGAAAAATTAAGAAAAAAAGTAATCTTCATTTTTCGTTGCCAACTTCCGTTGAGATCGCCGCATAATAATTAACATACCTGTGTTAAATGTATATACAGACATTATAGCAGCATTTAGAATTTCCTTCCTTAACTTTAACTACGCAAAATATTTCCATCTTCCAAGAATCTCCATATAAATGCCCCAAGAGAGATTCTATGAAAAACGTGAATTAGGTGTCAGCTTTTAATTAACTTTCTTAAAAATCATTCCACGGTAGTCCACATCCACATTCCTTTCGCTCCTCGCTTACATTAAAGCTTGTTACCGTAACATAATCGATGAAACTGTTGGGAAAAATAAATTCAAATTTAATTTGAAGGAAAAAATGCTCGAACCTCGGGGTGCACTTTAAGAGTTCCTTCTTAATTTATGTTCCCATTTATTTTCGTGCTCCGTAATTTTTTCGCACCTTTCGTGGAGCAAGTAATTAACTTTAATTTAGTTGAGCCATTTAGTGAATGGATGAGCCACAATCATGCAAACAATTATCTTGTTTGTTGAATGATAGACACACCTTAATTGCGTTCATTGTGGTAGTGAATTATTTAGTACAATTGAGCTTTTCTACTGATTGCTATTAAGAAGAATTTGAAGGCCTCAAAACCAACAAAAAAGCAATTAACTTTTAGGATGTACCTCGTTCTTAACATTTTATCCCGGAGTTATCTCCCGCAACAGAGATAATTATTCGCAACTCAACCCTAATAAGACGGATCTTATTCTTTCCGCGAAAATACATATTTAATTTTCCTTTTTTCTTCTTTTCTCGAATAATGCCTACCCTTCGGACTCAAAACTACCCAACCCGTGCGACCGTTTCTTAAACTTTCCAGCATCCGGATCCGCAACATCCTCGTCATCGTCTTAATCAACATTCCAGCCGTAGCAGAGGTATCTTGATTTCGCCCTATTCAATCGCGTCTTAACGGGGTAACCGTAAGAACTTCATCATCGCCTCCATATTTGGGTCGTATGCCTCGCGGCGCTTCCTCACAACCGGCCAAGACAAATATTTACGCGCTTTCTTGAGCTCATTAATGGATTGAATTCAAAACCCACTTCCGGGAATGTTGGACGCGCGTTTCAGTGCCGCTTACACGTCTCCTTCTTGCGGAATGAGCATTAAAAAATCCTGTTGGCTAGTCGGAATATTGCTGGATGGTTTGTACGCTTGGATGACTGTTTGCTAGTGCCCGATGGGATTCTGCAGGATACCAGCCTGGCTCACATCAAATTGGAATCATTATTCTCGCACAAAAGGTCGTGCAGGGTGAAGAACTTCTTCTTCTCTTTCGTGGCGCAGGATTTTGTTCGTGGTATCTCCATCGTGCGAGCCAGAAGTAAATTTGATAGAATATTTCAGCTGGTATTATTAGATCGAGGGGAAAATGTAATTACAACAGGACCAGGTATTAAGGATGATAAATGCCAACACTTATCCTAATTACGGTCAGAGAAATTCCTTTTTCCCAGGCTATGCCTTTTCTAATTACTGGACATCTATCAAATCCGTCGAAAAAAGGACTATCACCATCAGTTTGGTTGGATGGAATTTGTCTGGTGTGATGTCGTCCTGCTTGGCGTCTCATGCAGGATTTGGGACTATAGCACTTCGGCGATTATGTATTAAGGAATCGTAATCGAGTTTGTGAACTAAGCAGTTGACAAACTTAGTTATGGGTTTGTTCGTCATTGGAAAACGGTTCATATTTGGTGTATTATCAGCATGGCCACAGATCCAGCACATTCAAATAGGATTGGTTTCTAAAATGGTTACAAATTTGAAACTTAATGGCCCATATAGCTCTCTAAATTTATGCATTTTTAAGTAAATCATTTCATTAAAAAACAATATCAAATTCAATCTAATTAAAATTATTGCATACTTTATGATTCAATTGCAAAAAGGAGAAAAAACCAATCAAAGCTATTCAACAATTTATTATATTAACACAATAGTGAACTTTTATGCTACATCTAATACATGATAACCTAATTCAAATAAAATTCAATCAAAATCTTTACCTTACATACAATAATGAAATGCTAACACAATGTGCCAAACCTAAACGTTATGTCTGATCTCTAAAATAATAAACATAACATATACCTATCCTAAATATTGAAACCTATCCCTAACAAGCAACAACACGGCATGTATCAATAATGAGTTGAAACTCAAAACATAAGTAGTGAAAAACACAAAAACAGAAAACAAACGAGGCAAGTCGCAAATACCCGTCTGTAAGGTGAAACGGTTGTGAAATCTAGGAGTTTTCACTCACAGTTACGGACTTTGCGATTGCGATTCCGAAGAAGTTTCAATATGAAGATATCGACTCTTGTCACTTGAGCACTTTGATAAATTTTTCTATTCGATTTATAATGTTTCCAATCCGTCTCAGGCTTTCTGTACAAACCAGTACATGCACAAGGACATGTTCTTTGGAAAACTCTTAATTTTTCCATAGTACTAGAACTCTGGTTGTACCAGAAGTGACATCCATGTGTCAAAACTGGTCTAAGCACCTTTTGATCAATGTATCTGAAATGAAAGAGTCATCGAGGGCCATGACTACTTTGATGCTTTACTGAGCATGATTTTGACATGTTCAGTATAGGACAGAAACTGATCAAGATGAGCACCGAGGTATCGAACACACGATTTACTTGGAACCCGTTTTGAACTACCCACACCAACCATAATGTGGAAATCTTTCTAATTACGAGAGTTATTTGAAAAAGTTCCGGCTTTTTAAAGAAAAACACACAATTCGAGCCAAAACTAAATTTATTTCTCGACATAGTCTCCACGCAAGCCAATAAATTTGATCAAACGCTTTTCCCAAACCTTCAAGCAATCAAAATTTTTTTTTAGGCAAGCCTGAAAAAAAGGTTTACTGCCTCTCCAACGTTGGTATTTGACCCATATTTTTTCCCACTCGTAAATTTTTTCAAGTTGGGAAACAAAAAAAGCCACTCGGAACTAGGTCTGATGAGTAGGGGATTCGAACTTCAGTTCCTCCAATTTATCCATCGCGACCATGCATGTGTGAACTCGCGCATTGTCTCGATGAAACCACACCTTCTTCCTGGCCAAGTGTGGTCGTTTCTTCTTAAGTTCCATCTTCAATGGTTCACCAACGCAGCGCAATAGGATCCGTTAATGATTTTACCTTTTTGAAGGTAATCAACCATAATTACTCCACGGCTGTCCCAGAAAAATTGTCGCCATTGCTTTTCCGGCAGAAAGAACCTTCGTCGGAGCTGCTTCCCTCGACACAATCCACTGCACTGACTGTTGCTTAGTCTCCGGAGTATGGTGATGGGTCCAGGTTTCGTCGACAGTAATTCATCGGAGCAAAACCTCAGTAGGATTCTTTTGGAACAGCTGAAGAGTCTCGCGCGACATGTCCATCCCTACACCTTTGGTCGATCGTCAACAAACACGGCACCCATCGCGCGTATAATTTTCTCTTCATGTGAAATCGTATGCACCCATTCAGTTGATATCCCCAAGCCTCAGCAATTTCCTTAATGTTTAATCGGCGATCTTGCATCAGGGTTGTGTGGACTAAACGGACGATATCTTCCGTTGAAACAGTTTTTGGACGCCCAGAATGTTCATCGTCAAAAATGAGGCGTCTTCTTGATGAGCTGGGTCCCCCTAAGTTGGCCATAAGTCGACTCAGAGCCGGTACGCCAGAAGCAGGCTTCTTCGCCGCTGTCTTTGTTTGCTCAAAGAAACTCATCTTTGAGTCGTTCAGGAGCCCCAGGTACTTCACCGCTGGCTTTGATTCGATTAGTATGTCTACAATACTGATCATCTTTACTCAAGGGATTCTTTATTTTTTTAAGATGATCATTTCCGTGCTAGACTGAACCCACGACCGGTCATCCATTCTCTCACTCGGCGCATTAGCATACCCAGACTAGATTACACTTCTTCCACGGTACGTTTAGCGACCAGAGCCGCAATACCATCCACATAGCCGATCAACCGCGACTCATCTGGCATCTACAGTCTTAGTAGCCCATCGTAAGACACGTTCCACAGGCCTGTACTAAGGAAAGATCTCCTGGGCAACACCCGATGTACCTTCCATCGTTCACTGGCCCGGTATCGTCCCATGAAGCAGGTTTCAACCCTTTGAGTAGTCCCTCAGAAGCCGCATTAGATACTCAGGAACAAGGAAAGGGTTTTCCAGCATACCCACAATATGCACCCATTTAGCAAAGTTGAAGGCGTTCCTAACGGAGAGTGTTAATAACAGGACCATCCGTCGCTTGTCGTGGATATATGCTTCTGCCTTTTGGACCGCGCTCACCACCTGTACAATTGCATCAATGGTGGAACGCCCTGCTCTAAATTCGTACTGCTGAGGAGATGAGTTCCCAGTAGCACGAATCGTGTCATTAAGTCTTCCCTTGATGAGTTTCTCTAGCACTTTCCAAGTAGTGTCTAGCACGCATAACGGTCGGTATGCAGGCGGCGGTCCGAGGTTCCCCTTTCCGTTTTTGATCAGTACGAGCCTCGACACCTTCCATCGTAGCGAAAACCCCCGTCCCGTAGGCAAGCGTTGAATTTGCTGAGCAAAAAGGCAGGACAATGGTGACAGACAAGTTGCAACACCTCAGGAGCTTTCCTCACGTTCAATGAAAGCACTGTCTTTTCCAGTTCTAGCTGTGTGACGAGTGGACACTCGATAGTTGTTTCACCGTGGGCAGCCTTAACACGGACGGGATGGGTGGAAAAGAGTGCCCGCACTATCTCGTCCATCCTTTCCGCATAATGTATCCAAGGCTTCTGTAGGGCACCAAGCTTCCGCATAACTAGCTTGTAGCCAAGGCCGCACTCATCCTTGGTCACATTGTCCACTAGATCTTGCCAGCAGCGAGCCTTTCTGTTGTTAATCAATTTGCAAAGGCATTTCCTGGCCGACTTATATGCTGCTACCCGGTAGCATGCCTCGTCACGGCTACGTGCGTTGAGCCTCACGTCGATGCTTGTGGCACTCCCTTCACTTTTCAGCACAGGCGACCATTACACTGGGGGTTTGCCGTGCCGGGGTCTTCGACGGGGCATAGAAGCGCTGCAAGCAATCATGATGATGCTCAGAGCTGAGTTCATTATGCCTTGAGCTGCCAGGTCCTCTGCCGTGAGCACCTCGACTAATCCCTCGACGGCGATGCTTCGGATGTTCCACCCAACGGTAGACGGTCAAGACCAAGGATCGGGAGACAACAACACTGACCTCAAGTGAAATGCGCGGATTATCACTGGCTGAGTAGTACTCTGATACTTTCCAATTATGTATCCTCCGTACTAAGGACTCCGAGGTGAATGTCACGTAAGTTATGGTTCCTTCGCAGGCAACGCAGCGGAAAGTCGGCACGTTTCCGGTGTTTAGTACGAGGAGTGCCATCTTGGCTGCCACTTCTATGATTTGTTTTCCCCGCGGATCGTTTTGAGGCATGCCCATTTGATTGATTTAGCGTTGAAGTCGCCCCCAACGAGTACTTTGCCCTGTTCGTTCGAGACTTCGCCCTCCAAAGCCTGAAGCTTGGCTTGGAAATATGATATCGGTTCGTTCGGCGTTAGGTACACACTACAGAAGGTGGTCACTGAGCACCGAGTCCACACGCAACCATCCTCCTATCGACAGCACTCCATCTGGAAATCAATGCTCCGAACCGAGATGGTGCCAGTACCAGCTTCATCAGGATACCACAATGCAGAACTTTTATTGTAATGCTACTCGCTCTATAGCAAAAAATCAGCTTTCACGTTCCTTGCAAACAGCTCAAGCAAGTTTTGGGCGGTTGAAATCCTGTGTAGGTTAAGTTGCAGGATGCGGGCCATCAAAGTTCTGATATGCCTTGACGTGCCCAAGACACGGTCTTGGATCAGCATCCTTGGAAAGGGTACAGTGTACCTCCTTTGTAGACTCTTTTTTTATATCCCATTTCACCACATTTGTAACATATTGAGCTCCTATCAGGTCGGTAAATACTTGTACGGTATGACCATAGCCAAGACATTTGGAACATTGAAGAGGCGCTGCTCTTCGCCGTATCCTGCAGACTTTGCCCTTAGTTAGAAATTGTTCGGCGACTTTTTCTGTTAAATCAATGATGGCCATACGTTGTTCTCTATGATTTTTTGGGGTCAGCTTCGCTTTGATCTTGTCCACGCTAGGGGTCTCTCATCTGATGGCTTCTTCTGTCTCGGCCAGATCAGTGACGTAGTCAATGTCTGAGGGCCTTCATTACTGCTTCGCGGAATGCTTGTTTATGTTCGGGCTCTGCTCCAATTCGAACAGTATGTAGCCCGACTGCGTTGGTCGTACTGCTTTAATAGCATTGTCGGTGTCTCTGGGCCTTATATTTCCCCTGATATTCTCCTGCACCTCTGCGTAGGATCACCCATTTACGGGTTTTACGAGTAGTGCTTGCTTTCGGGGAATTCGTCGTGGCTTTTTCTCTTCTGTTTCGCATCAGGTCTTTTTTTCTTGTTGGGCGTTCTTGCGAACTTTATTTTCTGTAACTTTTTGCAGGAGTTTTTTCGGTTTTCTTCGCTTCTATTTTCAGCACTGTTTGAAACTCTTCCTTCCTTCTTTTATCCTAATCTTCATGAATTGGCTAAATGCTATTCTGTTATTGACGTTTTATGGTTGATCTATCTGCGCGTGCCCTTTCGCCTTAGCCCTCAACACTTCTTTAGCCTTGTGCTCTTCGTCGGCCTTCTGGTCCTCTTCGGCTTTTGATCAGCTTCTCCGGCAACGCCCTATGCAGTCGGGGAGCTCCTCTAGTTCAAGGAGCCTACCCTTTACTCCTTTGCTGATTTTTGGCGAATCGCATGCAGATTTATTCTTTTCAGTACGTCTCCCGTTTTACGGATTAGCTTTTATTCGTGATTTCACTTGACGTCAATTATACTTTGCGACCACCCTTTATCATTATCGGCTTTCCTTTCCAAGCCTATACTCGCCACATATTCGACGGTGGTAGTGAAACCAAACAATGGCGCTTTATTTGTCTGGTGAATCTCTGCTTTGTGGATTTGAAAATGTTTCGTTATTATTTCGGGATTTATGACCCTTGCTTCGGTAGTGATCGCAGCAGTAACCATCGAATTCTAAGTGTTCGTTATATGAGATAATGATTAGCAATGACACCAAAACCACCAAACTCAACGGAAGCAAAAATATTACAATTTACTAAGATATTAAGCTAGAAATTATAGCATTGCTGACTGGCTTTGTCAAACCAAAAAAGAAACGGAGTTGTTGTGAGAATAAAGAATGAATGAGCCGATGAGCTCACGAGAAGGAGAGCAAACCTAGAGAAAGTTTCAGTGAGTGTTGAAGGTCCAACGTTACGGCTTAAATACAAGCGACCAAAAAGGATTATCCCTCAATAAATTTTCACATTTTATGGTAGACTTTCCTGATGAATCATTTTTTTTTTCGACCAATAGCAGGCGTAGGCGGGTGCTGGTCATAGCCCAGCATTATCAGTGAAAATTTCTTGGGCTTTCAGTTTCAGACCAACCTTAGCCCACTTTCGGGTCGAGTTTAAGCTACTTTTAGGCGGAGTTTGGACCTTTTAGGCCGATTTCATTGAAAATCTCCCTAGTTTGTACCTATTTTAGACCAAGTTTCGACCAAATATTGTGGAAAAAAGGCCCTGTTTAGGCATTTTTAAGCCTTGAAAAATTGCAAATCTATATTTTGGGCGCTATTTAGACCATATAGTGATTTTTTGCTCGGTTTACAAATCGAGCTACTGTCTATTTTTTCAAGATACTACCACTTCCTCTATATTTATCGTTTGATTGATATTGTCATACCGAAACACTCGAAAGTCTACCGTGAGCCAATTCGCAAAATTAAGGCAATTTTTAACTAAATAAAGAGTCACAAGGGATGTGTTTTTGGCTAATATAAACTTGAAGCGATCATTACACTTGCGGGGCCACTTTAGTGTCTACCAAGCGGAAGTATTAGCACTTGAAGCTACCATCTGGCTGTTAAGTAACCAGACATTCGGGGTCAATATGAGGTTTTTTAGTGTCAGTCAAGTGGCTCTAAATTCTTTTGCTTTTGTCGAGGCATTTAAAAGTACAGATCAATTTGGTCCCAGGAAAAAAGCGAAATCTACGATTTGGCAAAAGCAGGTACACTGTTACACAGGAAAACAAAGTTCCAAGTATAAAAATCTGTGATAAGACCTGTGGTATAAGTTAATTAAATGATATAAAAAATTTATTTTTTAAAAAAAATAGATCTTTATTACTTGAGAGTTAACAATAGACTGCCTATTCTAATTTACATTTTAACTGAACAAAATGATGAGCTGCAACGTGACGTGCCGGATACTTGCCAGACGGATTCGTCAGGTTTCAGCTGCAATTGGATCGCGCATTACCTTTCAGGTGTAATAGAATCATTAGCGATTTCGTGGGAACGACCGTTGAAAGATGAATTTTGCTGTTTCGATGAATTTTGCTGTTTCGCGTGTCTGTTCGGAATTTTAGGAATTTCATGGAAAATATGGAAATAGACTTATGGATTTTGCTCTTTTACTTGATTTATGTGGTTCGTTCTTTAACTTATACTATGGGTGTGAAACATGGAACCCAACCCAAGCATACGCAAACATATTGAATGCCTTCGAAAGACAGGTCCTGAGGCGAATAATTGGAGTGAAGCTAGACGGGGGCCAATGGCGAATTCGCTACCACAAATTTTTGACGAGCCGGAGGTCTCAACGATTCTAAGACTGCGGTAGCTGCAATGAGCTGGACACGGGAATCGTATGGACGAAGAATGGATACCCAAAAAGGTATTCGTTGGGAGAACTGAAGGCCGGAGACCAGCGGGAAAACCGTTGAAACGCTGTTCAGTTGGAGGCGCTTGCTACAGGAAGCGGAGACCCGAGAGGGATTGTAGTGCTACGAAGCAGAAGGTATCTTTTTCCCGGAGATGACTTTTAGTTTTCTGATAGAAATTCCTGTGGATTTAGATAAGCTGGTAATGCAAGAAAAACATTTAGACGATGCGTTCACAAGACTGTTGTGGACAACTTTTGAAATCGATCGCATTAGGGACCTTCTCAAATCTGGGAGGGAGTTTCTCCGTACAGCGCTGTCTGTAAAAGGAAGACATTATCCATTTGGTAGGAATGCAACGCAGATAGATATCCCCTAAAATGACTTCTGCCGAAGATTTAGATACGATGAGCAAGAGCAAGCAGTGCTTTACCTCTTATGCAAATACCCCGCTTTGCAAGTAGAGTCAAGGAGTCTCTCGGTTCCTACTTCTTCACTGACCTAGCCGAAGTATCTTTGTCGAAGAATCGCGAATTTGATTGTCGTATTTTTATTTGCGCTATTGCAACAGACCGTTGCTTGCTTAAGTAAGCCTTTCCCGGAGCGTATCGGCGAAGACTGTTACTAGATCTATCTACTAATTTAATTGTCGTTTGCTTACAAAGTTTGTTGATGTACCATATGATTGTTTTCAATAGTTCCCGAACTTTTCCCCTTAACGGTTAAAATGAAGACAAGGGTTTTCAGCTCTGTTACACAACTTGTGACACCGAGCAACAATTAGTTGATTCCACTAAAATATTGAAAAATATTCACATATGGTACCCAAGTTAATGTCTAATTATTTAGTCTCGTCACTTGGTGCATGTGCTGCGGCCGCCTTACTACGCCGTTGATTGCTTCAAACTTTACTTTATTAAATTAAATGTCGAGGATTCTAACTCCTAATTAATATAAAACTTTTAACGAATCTGAAAGAAACATAATCTTTCGAAATCATTCCCTCACTTTTCAATACGCTCCATTATTAGTTTTCTCAAAATTTCATCAACTTCTTACTGAAAAGTACAATCTGCCACCCTATTACTTCCGAGCTGAGATTCTTTCTGTAACTTTTCCAGGTATTACTTTTAATTGTCTTATGCTCATTACCACATTCTTTCTTCCCCACTCCAAACGAATCGAGACACATCCTTGTCTCTAGTTTAGTCTTCCTTTCATACACATCGTGAAAACTCTTCAAATGATGAATATTGTGAAAGCTTCTTGTTTTGCACAATATGGTAGAAGTTCATTTTGATTGCAATTACTGGGACTCTGCTCTTAAAACTTCACTCTCATTTCCTGAAAGTTGTCTCTCCCATTCCTTTCTCTCGTTACCCTCCCAATCAAATAACAAACTTTTCAGCTGATAAAGTCTGAGGACAAAGACCAAGTTGACTAGGACTACTATGGCTCATTGAATGACGATAAGTTCAGTTGTTTTCAAAAACCAAAACTTTCAGCAGTAAAACCGTTTATCAACAGGCAAGGTCCTTATTTTAGAACTGTTTCAATGGTCAAGTTGCTCGGTTGGTCATCATGAAATTGGTATTTTCATTCCTGGAAAGGGTTCAGAGTAACCCTATTAACATGTTCTCAAAGCAAAAAGACTACACTCCTGTTGGGAAATGATGATGGATGGATTGTGAATGGAAAAATACGAAAAGTTCATTCATGGGAGAAGACTATTTTATTGATGTACTGCACTGCACTAGATAAGTTGATTGCATCAATAGCCATGAAAAATCTATTCATGGCATAAAATTGTTTTTTTTTAAGCCATGCTGAACTAGAGACTTAATACGAGTAGTAATGGAGGAGGCGTAAGGTTGCGACACGGTTAAATTGATTCACAAACAGGGAGCAAGAATAAAAGGTATTGCGGACTTAATAAAGTTTTTTCTACTGTCCTCTGTTAGGATCGAATAAAAGCGACACAGATCTGTAGAGTATGTAGAACTTGGAGATGGGTATAATTGCTAACAAAGAAGGGCCTTGCAATATCCATGTATTGAAGTTTAGGATGGCTGGTGCTAGCAAAAGCTAATTTGACAAAAAACTTTACCGATAGCTATCATGCAATATGAAATCATGTAATGTATTGAGTTTGAAATCCTGGAATATAGTGGTTAAAATATAGATTTGCACGGCGCTTTTTGACATTTGACCAACTGTCAGTTGGAATTCCAACATGAGTAAGTTATTTGTGCAATAAATTGTGTTCGTATGGTATTACCCACCAAATTGTACTACACGTAAAGGTAAACGGTTCTGGTGGGGCTTCCCGATGGCGGTGTGCTCACTGGAGGTGGGCATGGGGGCCACTCGCTTCCTACGAAGCCTCGTGAGCCGTTGAGCGAGACTACGAGTCGCCAGAAACCAACTTGCTGTATGAATCCTGACAGTCCGCACAGGACACTATCGAAGAAGCTGGTTAAAGACCGAAGAAGAACAGAAGGTTAAAGAAGCGCTGAGGGCTAAGCCTAAAAGGTACGCGCAGATAGCTCCACCATCAAAAATAAAAACAAGAATAACATCTAGCCCAATTGAAAGAGATCGGGATGGGAGTGGAACGCCAAACCAGGGTTTCTAGACAGTGCTGACAAAAGTAGCAAAAAAAGCTGCCAAAGAGACTCCTTCAAAAAGTGGCAGAAAACAAAGTTCAATGAAGACCTGACGCGAAACGGCAGAGAAAAAAGCCAAAACGAAGAACCCGAAAGCAGGCACTGCTCGTAAGACCCTGAGACGGACGAACATACGCAGAGGTGCTGCGGGATATCAGGGGAAATGTAAGGCCCGCAGACACAAACACTGCCATTCAAACAGTAGGACCAAAGCGGGCAGGCCACATACTGGTCAAATTCGGAGCAGAGATCGACACTGAAGGGGCATTTTGCGACGCAGTAATTAAAGTTCTTGGCAAAAGCGCAACTATAGCCTCGATCGAGCCGACGACAACGGCCAAAAATTAGAGGCATTGACGGCGTCACAAACCTGGCCTAGGTAGAAGAGACCGTCAAAAGGGTGTTCCCTAGCGTAGGCTGCATCAAAGCGAGGCTGACACCAGACATGGCCATCATTCACTTGACACGAAAGGACGCCGAACAATTTCTGAATAAGGACAAAGTAAGAATATGGTGGGTTGTCTGCAGGATACGGCTTTATTGCTGCGAAACATTGTCAAACATGCAATAGAAACATCCTCACGTTGCTGTTTCTGCTCCATTCTGAGCAAACGCGGCACCCATCTTGCGCACAGCTTTCTCATGTCAAAATTTTCGGTCAAAATGCGATGCACAGCACTTTTTGAAATGCCTGCCATGTCTGCTATCTTGTGCACTTCTAGTCGACGGTCATCCAATACCATTTTGTGGATTTTCTACACATTTTCTGACGCAGTGACCTTATTTGGTCAACCACTGCGGTGTTCATCTTGGCAGCTCGTACGGCCTCGCTTTAACTCAGCTACCCAATATTTGACCTTTGTAAACGAAGAAGCAGACTTCCCCAGAGTAGAAGGCAACTCGGCTTGCATGGTTGGAGTTAGACCTTTCAAATGAAAGTATTGTATCACATAACGATTCCCGATTTTTTCCATATTTACAAATTCACTGAGAGCGTTCACTTTGGATGTCTGTTAAAAAATAGTAATAAACGTTACATTAAGTTGTTGAAAGGTGGTATTGTCAATCGCAGTATTTATTTTTTAAAAACTACCTGTATTCATAAGTCAGGATGGGTACTTTTGGGACTACCCTCGTAGACACTGCTGGGAAAGTGCTAGAGCAAATCATCAAGGGAAGACTCACTGACGCGATTCATGCTACTGGGGTCCTATCCTCTCGGCAGTACGGCTTTAGAACAGGACGTTCTACCATTGATACGATTGTAGAGGTGGTGAGCGCGATCCAAAGGCAGAGGCATATGTCCGGACCAAGCGACGGGTCCTCCTGTTAGTGTCACTTGACGTCAGGAACGCCTTCAACTCCGCTAGATGGGTGGACGGATATTTAGGACACGCTGAAACCCCCTTTTCAAGTTCCAGAATATCAAATGCGGCTATTGAGGGACTACCTGAAGGACCGAAGAATGCTTTACGATACGACACAGGGCCAACAAAGGATGGGAATTACATCGAGTGTTGCCCAGGTATCTATCCTTGGTCAGGACCTGTGGAAAGTGTCTTATGACGGGCTACTGAGACTCGAGATGCCAGATGATCCGCGCTTGATCGGCAATGTGGATGATGTAGCTGCTCTGGTCGCTGGACGTACCATGGAACAAGCGCAACTTAGGCTAGGTATGCTGATGCGCCGAGTGAGAGACTGGAAGACTGCTCGCGGGCTCAATTTAGCATTGAAGTAAATTGAAGTAGTCATCTTGACAAAAAAGAAAATCCCTAGAGTATGGATGATCAGTATTGGAGACATAGTTATCTAATCAAAGCTAGCGGTGAAGTACCTGGGGCTACTGATCGACTCGAAGATGAGTTTTTCGGAGCAAATCAGGGCAACGGCTGAGAAGGCTGCTTCGGGTGTATCGGCTCTGAGTCGACTTAAAGCAAACGCAGGGGGAACCAGCCCATCACGAAGACGCCTCTTGATGAGTGCTGTAGGCTCAGTGGTACTATATGGAGCAGAAATCTGGGTCGATACTCTCAGCAAGGAGGTGTACCGAAAATTCTTGACACAAGTACAGAGAAAAGGGGCACAGAGGATTGCATCTTCATATTCGAAACTCAGATTCGGTGATGAGAGTTATTGCAGGCGTGATACCTGTCGCCCTTCTTGCTAGATAGCACCACGCTATTTACCTGCGTCGAAACGAGGATGCGAGGGAGATGATTGGCAGCGAAAAGAGACTTCGCTCGCTCAACGATTGGTAGCAGTCCCGGGTGTATTGCACGAAGGGAAGGCGGACTGCATGCCTCATCCCGAACGTGAGACCGTGTCTTAATCGGAAGGGTGGTCAGACTGACTTCTATTTGACCCAGCTTTTGTCTTACCTGCACAAGATCGGTAAGTCACGGTGTCCCGATTGTCGGTTTTGCCCAGGAGAGGAAGACAATACCTGCCACACTTTTTTCGCGTACACAAAATGGAGCAGGCAATGAAGAGACCTCTACAGGCAGGCGGGAGAGCTCACTCTGGATAATATAGTCGGGGTGATGCTCGAATCGGATGACAAATGGAACCAGGTGGCACATTATATTCGGACAGACCTAAAAGATAAAAGGAACTCACAGCAGCCGGGGAGTTGGGGCTGGGGGTCGCTTGTCTGGCGCTTCCTCTTCCCCTTTTCCCTCTCGCTAGAAGAGGGATCCCCCAACTTGAAGGCGTCCACGGAGTAACAAAATGAAACCTGGTATTTATTGGGTAGTCTAGTTGCCTTCTTGCGAGCATGGGAGTCCCACCCTCTGTGCGTAAGTGGCACCTCCCAACCACAAAAAATGGACAAAGGCCGTAAATTATCAAAATCGGCCACAAACAGCACGGCCCTCAATTCCTCCTAAACGACCGCAAGATTTTAAACAGGCCCAATTAGACCAACCAAACAAGCAGAAAAACCTATTCAATTTGGAGCCTGAGCGGGAGAAGCGGACGATTCAAGAGAAGAAGAGAATCTTCTCTTGAAGAATACATTGACGCATTGGCATTAGACGACAATGACAGGATAGAGGAAGACGGTAAGGAAATTTTTTTAGATCTATGAGCTCTTTGCTCCTGTACTTTGAGTATACAGCGATGAGCGGGAAAGTTTTAAATTTTTCAATAGATATCAGTTCGAATAAAAATTACATTCAACAGCAATATATTTTCAAACCTTTAATGAATGGAAAACCTTTGTCTGTGAATTCTATTGGGGCCACTGTAAGCGTGACACACCCTACTTATATAAATTTGCTTGGACGCTTTACAGTAAAATTAATATTCTTTATCCTACCAAATCTGCGAGCGTTTGCAGGCATTAGAGGTAATGATCCACTTAAAAAACTGCATACAATTATATACACAAACAATGAGTTCATGATCAGAATTCCGTATTTCCCTTAAGCAGCAAGAATCTAATACTGTAAACACCTTGGAAATTACGACAAAACATATGACTATCACTCAGTCTAATCGCTTGAAACGAATATATAATGATTGTCCTAACATTCTTTCAGATCCTGATCCAAGTGAAGCTTATAACAAAGACGAAATTAGAACAATTGCAGAAGAACCCGTGTACTCCAAATTGTATCCATATCCTCAAGCTTCAAAAAGCATAGTCGAAACAGAAAGCAAATAATTACTGCAGGATGGCATTGTTCGGCCGTCCAGATTTCCCTACAATATCAGACTCTTGCCATTCCCGAAATGAATGAGGTTCTGGCGAATCTAGGTAACAACAAGTACTATTCGATAATAGACCTGGATTCCATCAGATACCCCTCAAGGGCCGTGACATTGAATGAACGGCATTTTCAATAAACAATGGGGAGTATAAATTTGTTCGACTGCCCTTTGGCCTAAAGTGTGGTCCACCTGTATTTCAGAGAACCCTAGATAATGTTCTGAGGGAACATATTGGTACTAAATGCTACATTTATATTGAAGATATTATCGTCTTTGGGAAGAATGAAGAAGAACATTTTAGGAACATCGAAGCCGTCCTGAAAGCTCATATGACGATAACTCCTGACAAGTGTGAATTTTTTCGGTAAGAAGTCGAATTTCTGGGGTTTACCATTAGCACTGAATGCATTAAAAGCAATCCCAAAAAGGTAGAGGCAATTGCTTCTTTTCCACCCCCAAAAACTCTCAAACAGCTGCGTTCGAATCTCGGAATGTCAGGCTATTACAGGCAATTCATTCGCAATTAGGCTCGACTCGCCAAGCTCTTGACATCCCTTTTAAGAGGGGAGGATGGACATGTGTCCAAAAATTTATCCAAAATAATAATTATTTTATCCCCAGAAGCCATGCAAGTCTTCGAAAAATTGAAGAAGTCCCTAACCTCAAAGGAAGAAGTCCTCTCGTATCCTGATTTTTCTAAGCCTTTTGAGCTTGCCACGCATGCGTCTAATTTTGCCATTTGAGCAGTCTTGCCTCAGGAAGATGAGCCCATATCCTTTTTATATAGAACTCGTAGCAGAATTACGCAGCTAATGAAAAAGAAATGCTGGCGATCATTTGTGCTCAGAGTTCTTTGAGAAATTTCCTGTACGGTTCCAAAAAAGTTAAAATTTTCACGGACCACCATCCCTTAACCTATCCCTTGGGTAGCAAAAATACCAATTCTAAGATGAAACGATGGTAGGCAATTCTCGAAAAGTACAATCACGAGCTTAAGTATAAGCCGGGGAAAGTCAACATCGCCACGGACTCGCTTTCAAGACCAACTCACGCTTCACAAATCTGCTGAAAATTTTGCACATGATCTTGACCAAACGGTCGAAACAGTTATCAAATTCAAAATCCATTCGACAACTATACCAGACATACAATCATTAAACTGAATTTTACAGAACAGGACATCGTACAAGCACTTAAACGTTACCTTAGTCCAAGTACAATAATTGGACACATGATTGACGAGAAAACTTTTGGATTAAACATCACTTTCAAAATTATAAAATACGATTTACAAGGAAACTAGTAGAAGATATCCCAAATGAAGTAGAGCAGGAAGAGCAAATTCCGCAGGTACAGAAAAGAGCACACAGAAATGCGGATAAAAATCACCCTCAAATTCTGAAGCTAAAGTTAAAAAAGCTCGTTAAATAACGTACAAAATGTAAGGAATGCAAATACGATCGCCACCCGAATAAACCTTTTATTGGAGCCACCCCTATCCCTAACTATCCCGGCCATACAATCCATATCAACCTTTCCACAACGGAGAAACACCGAGTTCTCACAGCGATCGATAAATTTTCGAAATTTGCTCTTGCCAAAAAGATAGCTTCCAAATCCGTAGAGGATATAAAAAACTGAGAATGTGGTGATTGACAATGAAGGAGCTCTAAGGTCAATCACCTTAATAATACCCATGATGGAGGACGAGCTCCAGGTAAAACCCTATCAGACCCCACCGTACAAAAGTGAGGTAAATGGTCAGGTGGAACGCTCGCACTCAATACTCACGGAAACCATGAGGTGCTTAAAGAGGGAAGACTCAGTGTGTCCTGTCGAACAGCTTTTAGAAAAAGCTATTAAAGAGTAATAATCACTCAATGCATTCTGTAACTGGTACAAAGCCAGTAGATTTGTTTTTAAGTTGTTTCCCAAATGCAACCCCTGAAGACATAGAACATATAAGAAAAGAAAATATTGTAAAACTAAAAGCTAAGCAAGATAAAGATCTTAAATTCCATAATACAGTTAGGCAGCCAACAAAGGACTACTATATTTGATTTGTCTTTAAACGAACTCGATGTATAGCTATCGCTTCTACTCGGATTCGAAGCACAACACGAACTGAACTTCGGTCATTACAGACCATCTCACACAACGGTGCTTTGTTTACACCAAATGGTAACACAGTATACTCAACTGTGTACTGCATGTGAGATATTTTCAGCACGCCCTCTCAGTACACATGTCGCACTGGACACTAGTCTTCTCGGGAACAAAAACCAAGTCCTTTAAGACAACGATCATGACTCACACCAGTCAGCGGGTTTGTCAAAAGATCTGCTATAATATCCTTTGTAGGTACATATGTGTTCTAACACAAATACGCAGCAATGGCTTCACGAACAAAACGATATTTAATGTCAATATGCTTCGTTCGTGCATGAAAAACAGGATTACTCGCGATAAATTGAGCTGTACGATTATCAATGTAAATCGTCATATTTGTCCATTTTCGAACCCAATCTCAATCAAAAGACTCTTTAAATAAATAGCTTCTTTCGCAGCTTCTGCTAAGCTAACATACTCCGCCTCAGTCGATGATAAGGCCACCGTCCTCTGCTTTTGAGATTTCCAGGCTACTGCTGCACCACTTAAGAGGAAAACATATCCAGTATGTGATCTTCGATCAACATTGCAGCCACTCCAGTCGGCATCCGTGTAGCCCACCAAAGGTTCACCTGTTTTTGAGTATACGAGTTCCATCTTTACAGTACCAGCAATATATCTCAGGATTCATTTATCAGTGACTTTTGTTAGGTTTGTTTACAAACTGCGCTAGCCTCGACACGGTATTAGCAATGTCTGGTCGCGTCAGCACAAACATATACATAAGAGCTCTTTTCAGCGAACTCGCTGTCTTCGTTTATATCAACAGGCGTACTCACTTTTGCAGGTGTTACTACGGGATTACACTCGTCCATTCCGTATTGCTTGAGCATCCCTAATACATAACCAGTCTAGATTAATTCGATAAATCCATCATCTTGATTTATTTCCAGGCCTAAACAGTACTTTGCCTTACCGAGATCTTTCACCTCGAATTTACTGAATAGTTCAGTCTTAAACTCCGTAATGTTTTTCACATTTCTTGATGCCACAAGTAAATCGTCAACATACACTAGCACTAACACTGCGTTATCTGCATCACTGAAGAATAAACATGACTCGTAATTCGTCGATTTAAAACCCATGTTCACCAATTTTTCTCAAAGTTTCACGTACCACCGACGTTCAGCCTGGCATAGAACATGCAACAACTTTTTCAAATGGCACACGTTCCCACCACTACGCAAGTTATTGAGCATCTTCTAAGCTTTAGCACGGACTTCAGTCGGTTTTGTTTGTTTTGACATAATTCTCTCTAGCATTTCCACTAGCATATCAGGGACTTTCATGAGCACTTTTTCGCCGTTTAAATATGCAGTCACAATATCAAACTGCCATATCTGAATATCGAATTGTACAGCCAAAGCCAATAATAATCTCAATGAATCTAATCTTCCGACAGGAGCAAAAATCTGGTGATAGTCAAGACCATATTTTTGACTGTAACCCTTCACTACCAAACGAGCCTTGCGTCGCTAAACGTTTTCTTCTCTACCATATTTGTTAGCCAGCATATATTGACATCCAACAACATTTTTGTTTTCAAATTTTTTTCAAATGCATCATTTTTGACTAATCTTGTGACCTCAGACTCCATCCATTCGATACGATTGTCTCCATTTTCAGAGTAAAAAAAAGTATTGTATTGACACATACTGATTCTGAGACTATATGACAGTAGCTTTCCAACACATATTTGGAAAGGTAAATCACTGGAATAAAAATCAAGTTACGCCATCTGTTAGAAAACCGCACGAATTAACCTATTAACTCGTTCACATTTTCATTTCGTCTCGGCGAGAATTTAACAATCTTGGACTGACTTATCAACTGTCATCTCTGTCTAGCGATGTAAACAACTCGTCCGAGGTACGCATGTTACCTGAGTTCTTTTTAGTGTCCTCGATAAATTTCACATCGCGCACATTTACAATTTGATGGATGGTAGGCAGCCACATTCAATACTCCTTCCTGTCTCTAGGATACCCCACAAACACACCTTCACTAGCTCTTTGTGTGAGCTTATCTTTGTTAGGATCTTTGTCTAAAACCATCACTTTAAAACCAAGCATTCGCAGATGACCAACCTTAGGTGTCTTCTTCATCAATTTCTAATATGGAATCCTTTCTTTTAAGCTAGATGTTGGACAACGATTTCTGATATGACATGCTGTCGCCACAGCTTCAGACCAAAAAGGTGCCGCCAAACCAGATTGCAATAATAGACACCTTGCCATGTCTAACATAGTGCGGTTCATCCTCTCCATCACGCCATTATGCTGCGGTGCTCGAGGTACCGTCAGTCTTCGCTGGATACCTTGAGCTCCCAAATACTTGTCAAAGTCAACATTGCAATGCTCACGACCATTGTCTGATCCCAAACACTTAATTTTATATCCGATTTGTTTTTCAACCAACTGTTGGTGTAGCTTAAAAGCTTCGAAGACTCCTGATTTTTATCTTAAGAAGTAGACTTCGCACCACTTGGTGCTATCACCAATAAACGTTACGAAGTATTTCGCTCGACCTATGGATTCAGCTCTGAAGGGTCCCACTACGTCGGAATGCACTATTTTCAGCACTTTATCCTAAGGCATTTGGGCTTTTTCGAACGGTAATGCGGTTATCTTGCCTTTGATGCATACCTCACATGGAAGTAATTGATCTGTAGCTTTTACAGAGTCTAGAGGAATCACTCCATCTCGAATCAGCTTCACTAAGTCTTTCGTGTTTAGACGGCCCAAGCGTTTGTGCCAATGCAACAGTTCGGAGAACTCCGGTTGAACTGCCGCGCATTCAGAATTTTCCGGCATGTAGTACAAATCACCCTTGTGACTTGCAATGACAGATACATTACCACACTCATCATGCACGTAGGCATCGTTCTTCCTGAAGGTTATCTCATGTCCTTTGTTTGTGATTTTCGCCACGGAAATCAAATTTGTCCTTAAGTCCGGCATAAAAAAAGTATCGCGGAACTCAATTACTTTTTGATCTTTATCATTTGCTACCGATAAACGCACAGCGCCCGTACCCTTGATATCAGCACATGCTTGACTTCCCAAATTGAGCCTTGATTTGTGACACTCTTCCATCGTTTCAAACAGGCTTTCATCCCCACACAGATGTGTAGTACATCCACCGTCTAACAACTACGCCTTAGCAACTGTTTTTGCACTACCGGCACTGTTTGCACTTGCCGAAGCCGTATGACTCATCGCACAGTATCTCTGATGAACACTGTTCGCTGATTGTTTGGACATCTTGTCACCTGTCTTCGTCGGACACAAATTTGCCTTATGTCCCAGGGCACCACAATTGAAATATTTTATTTACTATCGTGAGGAATATTCTCCTTTTCCTTTCTTAGGAAAATTTTGGCGTGTATTTGCTCGATCTCCAGCCGCGATTGCTGTGATGATGCTGCCTGACGCTTGCTTTCGCGCCTCGCTCTCTTCCAGAATCTTGACGTTCAAAGCTTCAGCGGTAGGAAGCTTATCTCTAGACTCGATAGTACACCGGAAATTTTCATATGAAGCGGGTAAACTGTACAGAAGCATTATGGCCAGCTGCTCACCATTTATCTGGACATTCATGTTTGCCAGCTTGTCGACGGCATCGAAGAATTTTGAGAGATGGTCACGAATATCACCATCTTCTTCAAACTTTTGAAGGATAAGCTGCTTCAACAAGGTGGCTTTTCCTGCGGGTCCTTTTGAAGCATGAATTCACCGCAGCTTCAGCCATACTTCACGTGAAGATACACCACGTATCTAATTGAGTTCAGATTTTTGAATCGACATCACTGTCAGCTTTTGCTTTCTTGTCCTGTTTTAACCACGCTGCTTGTTCTTCAGCCACCTTTGGGATAACATTTGGACCATCCATATATTCCCAAAGATCGTTCTTCGTCAACAGCGCTTCCACTTGCATACTCCAAGTCTCATAATTTTCTTTCGACAGCAACTCCATACGCGAGGAACTAGACGCCGAACCCGAAACTATCTTGAATACGATGTTTCCACTTTTATAGCTTTCATCTTGAAACTATCTTTTTGTTTTAGTTTCACTATGCTGGGCCCATAACTTGTTGAGGTTAATAGATTCAGCGCGGGAATTATGTATTGACAAAAGATAAGTTTATTTGTTGTAAAACGAAATAAAAGATATAACAAGAAGATTACATAAAGTAAATTCATTATATTTGGTTTGTCTCTGAACGAACTCGATGTATAGATATCACTTCTACTCGGATTCGAAGCACAACACGAACTGAACTTCGGTCATCACAGACCAACTCACACCACGGTGCTTTGTTTACACCAAATGGTAACACAAGTACAGCTTGTTAAGTAACAGCGTATCCAGCAAAATTTTGAAATAGTTTATTTAACAACAGTTTTTGACTTATACATACATAAAATACATTCTGAGGTAACGTGCTTTCAGTTTAATAGTGAGTCCAACCACCACCCGCATCAAATATTGCTTGGCATCTCCGAGGCATACTTTCCACTAAATTTTCGGCATATTCGAGGGGAAGCGCCTTCCAAATGAGTCGAATTTGTCGGGAGAGCTGCTTCAAAGTGTAAACACGTTTTCCACGGAGCTTCTGCTTGATGTAGGCCCAGACGTTTTCGATAGGATTTACATCAGGCGATTGCGAAGGCCAATCAAGTGTCACAATACATTTTTCCACGTGACGTCCAAACAAGAGTGGCCACGTGACGTTCAGACAAGAGTGGTTTTTTAACGGTTCTCCGCCATTTTAACATTGTTTGAAAACAGATGCTCCCGAATGGCGGCGTGTGATAACTTCAGACCTTTTTTGCTTCAATTTCGCTTGTCCTTGACGTAGTGACAAGCCGAGATTGCACGAAAACAAAGCTACGATTCGTTTTTCGTCCTTTTTGGTCACTTTTCCTACCGAACCACGATTTGGAAGATCATCGATAGTTTTTGACCCTTTAAATCGTTGAACCCACATCTTGACAAACGATACAGACTTTTCAATTTATTTAGCCGCCACTGCATAGTTCATTTTTGGTCCTTTAGGGTGTGTGCAAAGGAACACGGCCTCGAAGCGCTTTGCGTAAATGGCACTCATCGCAATTTTAGTTTTTTCCCGACGGGAGATTGACTTCAACTGAAATTTTTTTTTTTCTAAGCGTCAACAACAGAGCTTTTCTCTACCGATCAAAAAAAATTGAAGTCGATATCACTTACCGATCGCAAGCTATGCTGGACACGCTCTTACTAAACAGACTGTATACTCGACTGTGCACTGCATATGAGAATATTTTCAATAGGCCTGATAGCAATTATTCACTCTGCCATAGATGGTCCCAAGCCCGTTTGAGAAAGGAGGAGGGAACACCTTGTTTCCCCAACTCATAGCTTCCATGAAATATTTCATTCAGTTTTGACGATCTTGAAGACCAGCTGCAAACACAGGGAAACAAAGCTCCAAGTATTCAAATCGGCGATAAGACCTGTGTTATGCTATGGGTGTGAAACATGGACCCTAACTCAAGCATCCGCAAATATATATGCCTTTGAGCAACGGGTCCTGTTAAATTCATAAAAACTACATACGTAAGTAATAATTTTCCATTGCTTAAAGATCATTCAGCTGTAGATCATTCACGTATTGTAAATTTGAATTCAATGATCACTTTGCGCAGTAGTCCCATTTTCAGTATATTGCGCATAAGCATTTTTACATGACGCTTAATGCCAATAACCTAATCAATAATTCTCGTGCAGCATTAAGCGACATATAAAATGCTAACATTAACGGAAAGAAACACTAATTATTTTAGATGTAAGCATATTTTATAAAGTTTAAAAATGAATAAGAATAATAATAGAGCCCAGTTCAACAAGAACCACGACAGTGTTATTATTTCCATTCCCATCCCAATTTTCTAAGGGCTAAAAGACTTTACCTCAATTAAGTCTTTTAGCTAACAACTAAACTGCATCTGGTGTGGATGCTCTTTAGATACTTTTCATTGGTCCGTCGAGCCGGATCTTGTTCAAAGCATTTTCCTATCCAAGTGATTCCCAGTCTCCAAAGTCTATACCATTTACATAAGTGCGCTTAAAAATTCGACAATGGATACATCGCGAATTTTAGAAGACCAGCGAGCGTTAGTCACGCAAATGGAGATTATGGAGCGGAACTTTAGGATGGATAGCGCAACAAGGAAAACAACAGAATATTTCGAAAAGAAGATATCCAACTTGGACGAAATGTTTCGGAGCTTGCAAGCAAATCACAAGCTACTTATTATGGAGAATCTATCTTCAGAAGAGCCATATTTTACACACGGCCTGTTTGAAGCTGCAAAGTTTAAACTTGATGCAATGAAGTCACTATTCCAACAAGGAAAGTAATGGATAAGATCCGAGCTTGTGACTCAAGAACCTCATAGCCCAGTCATATTAGGGCTTTCACCTCGGAATGAAAGATAATAAGCTGCAAATTGGTATGAACCTTTGTTTTGTCATTCTAAATGTTGTCTCAAAAGTCACAATCGTTATCGTGTTTGCGTCTCAAGATATTCAAGGTCAAAGGTCACAAAAATCGGTTTTTCGCGAATATCTGGCTTCCTATCGGTTAAATGAGATTTGCATTTATTATAAAAGTTGTAGGCTATAAAATTCCCTACAACTTTTGTTTAAACTTTTTTTTCATACGACCAACCGTTTTGAAGGTAGAGCGCGAAGAGTGCACATCGTACAGTCATATACGGCCTAATGCAAGGTCAAGCGTGAGTTATGGTTATCAGTACGTTATAAAGTCAATTATTTACTTGGAAATTATAATTATTAAACAATGCCTATTATTTATGTACTAACTATTAATTATTTATATTTAATTAAAGTAAGTAACTTGATTATTTATATATAATTATTCATATTTAACTATTTAAGTATAAAATATTATTAATTCTGGATTATATATTTTAGTTTTATTTTAAGTTAACACGACATTATATATCTTTTCTTTAAAACGCGTAAATTTCTCAATACTTATATACCTGGAAATACTTGTCCCTACCCTATGCCCTTTTCTATTCATTGCCGGGACAGATGTTCTATAGTATTCAAGGCCACTCTCTCCACTTTGTATGAGTCAAGATTATTCGTTAGTTTGAAATTGTACCGTTGCAACTACGGACGTACGGTTTTAAGAGCTATGGCTGATTTGTGTTTTACATAAAACGTGTCTACTACCAGATTCAAACGTGGTTAGGGAAGGACTTAGAACCTAAAGAATGGGGCTGGATGCTTGAAAATGAAATCCTGGAGCCCATACGAACGTTATTACCTCCAGCACCAGCCGAACTACTAAACGTAATATTTTGCAATTGCAAAAATGGTTGTGGTTCCCGCTGTGGATGCAGAAAATCAGGGCTACAATGTTCTTTAGCTTGCGGCCAGTGCAACGGACAAGCTTGCCTCAACGCTTCACTGTATCCAAGTAATCCCGATGAAGAAAATACATATGATCCCGATATTCTGGAAGGTTTGGAGATGAACATGACAGATAATGAGGATGATGACAATGAATCGAACATTTTTGAGCGATAAGAAGAAGAAGACGACGAACAAGAAGAAGATAATTAGCTTCCATTTCCAATTTCATTACAATTAAAATCAACAAAGATACTTTTGATATTTGAACTCACATTTTGATAAATGTATATTATGCCGTATTTAATAATAAATAAAAATATGTGTAAAATATATACTCTTACTATCATTTTAACTTAAAATAAAACTAAAATATATAATCCAGAATTAATAATATTTTATACTTAAATAGTTAAATATGAATAATTATATATAAATAATCAAGTTACTTACTTTAATTAAATATAAATAATTAATAGTTAGTACATAAATAATAGGCATTGTTTAATAATTATAATTTCCAAGTAAATAATTGACTTTATAACGTACTGATAACCATAACTCACGCTTGACCTTGCATTAGGCCGTATATGACTGTACGATGTGCACTCTTCGCGCTCTACCTTCAAAACGGTTGGTCGTATGAAAAAAAAGTTTAAACAAAAGTTGTAGGGAATTTTATAGCCTACAACTTTTATAATAAATGCAAATCTCATTTAACCGATAGGAAGCCAGATATTCGCGAAAAACCGATTTTTGTGACCTTTGACCTTGAATATCTTGAGACGCAAACACGATAACGATTGTGACTTTTGAGACAACATTTAGAATGACAAAACAAAGGTTCATACCAATTTGCAGCTTATTATCTTTCATTCCGAGGTTGACCCCTTTTTTTACCTAATATGACTGGGCTATCAAGCATCTCAACTAACAAGCCCTGGCGTACAAATATTCAATCCAGTTGTAAAACATGATATGCAGCCATTAAACAGCGGATTCCACTTCGAGCTGCCAAAGCTTTCACCAATCCAAATACCAACTTTCAACAGAGATAGTACGAGCTTTTTAAAGCAGTTATCCACTGCAATCCCACATAGGGATCCATTCAGAAGATGCAATATTTGCTAGGTTACCTTCAAGGAGAAGCTAAAGAGGCTGTGGGTCATTCATTTAGATGCAAATAAGCACGAAACTGCGCTTTGTATGTTGGAAGATAGATTTTGCAACAATAGAAAACTGGCAACAATAAACATTGATTCAATCTTTGATGTCAAGAAGATGGAATATCGAGTTGCTACAGATGTAATCGATTTATACAACACAATTTGAAATTGTATGGCGGGGCTTAGAAACATTGCGATCAGAAAATTTGACAATGAAACGTTGCGTATGTTCGAGGAAAGACTAGAGAACGGCAAAGAGTTCCCAGGAATTCAGAAGCTCTACGAATTCCTGATGCGATGATATCAGCTCCTATCTACCATTAAGACCTAGCCAAAGTCAGCCCAGCCGTTGAAAAAGGAAGCACTAGTGACTACAAAATCAAATTGTGCATATTGTCGAGGAACTCACATTCTATATCATTGCGAAAAATTTAAAAGCTCATCACCTGCAGATCGACTCCAATTTGTCATAGACAAAAAATTGTGCAAAAACTGTCTGGCGCACAGCAGTGGAACTAATTGCAAAAGTAAGCTACGATGCTTTGAATGCGAACAGGAGCACCATACACTCTTGCACACGGATAACACCATTAAAACCAACTTGGCTACTAAAAACGAAACAACGCACATTTCATGCAGCTCAAATGTGATGTTAGCCACAGAAGTAATAAATGCAACAACATATTCTGGAGAATATATATCCTTGCGAGCATTAATAGATCCAGGTTCTCAAACATCATTTATCTCAGCCAAGGCAGCAAAGAAGCTATGTATACCCTCCGAAAACGTACTTGCTACTATAACAGGTATTGGTGGTGTGAAAGCTGCGACAATCCGAAAAAAATTACCTTTAATATGTCACCAAGACTCGCATCCACCTTTAAACTTTCAACAGAGACATTTATTATGCCCTTACTTCTGACCATGATGCCAGACGAACAACCACATGCTGTTAAGCCAAAGTGGACGCGAGGTCTGCAGCTCGCAGATCTTACATTTAATACATCAAGTTCTATAGACATGATACTTGGTGCAGATGTGTTTGAAGAAATAATCGAAGAGAAAATGAAGAAAGGAAATCCTCTTTTAGCGCAACAAAGCAAACTGGGATGGATCTTCCCTGGCAAAATTCTGAGCGAGCAGTCAAATCCGCCAGACATACGGATATCATCTAATATCTCTATGGCTGAATTCCACAGGTCCATGCAAAAGTTCTTCCAAATGGATGCTGAAGATGTTGAAAACTCTATATCACAGCAGAATTGTGCAATCATCTATGAATCCACAACCACAAGAGATGCCAGTGGTAGATACACCGTCACGCTTCCCTTCAAAAACGAAGCTCCAATTCAAGCACTTGGGGATTCGCGGAACAGAGCGCTCATTCGTTTTAAACAGGTCGAGAAGCGTTTGAGTAAAAACGAAGACTTGAGA
Organism: Odontomyia ornata; assembly: GCA_963969285.1. Lineage (NCBI taxonomy): Eukaryota > Metazoa > Arthropoda > Insecta > Diptera > Stratiomyidae > Odontomyia > Odontomyia ornata. The sequence goes on along the minus strand of OZ017738.1, from coordinate 165,906,153 downwards.
AAGGCATACCATGAATTTCTTCAGGAATATCTGGACCTAGGCTATATGGAGAAGGTGACACCTTACATTGGTGATGAACGACTCGTTTACTACCTTCCAAATCATCCAGTCATAAAGGAAAGCAGCACCACAACAAAAGTTCGAGTAGTTTTTGATGCTTCCGCAAAAACACTGTATGGTCCAAGTTTGAATGAAAAACAATACATCGGTCCTAAACTACAGCAAGACCTAGCACAAATCATGCTTAGATGGAGGAAGCATAAGTATGTTTACACAGCTGATATTGAAAAGATGTTTCGCCAAGTGAATACGGCAAAAGGCTGTAGAGACGATCAAAGAATTCTATGGAGATTTAGAAGATCTGGTCCTATAGCAGAGTATCAGTTAAGAACCATTACCTAGGGAACTGCTCCAGCGACATTTATGGCAGTAAGGACTCTTTTCCAGTTAGCCGCGGATGAAAGAAGCAATTTCCACTTGCCTCGCGAATACTGAGGGAAGATTTTTATATTGACGACATGCTTAGTGGAGCTGATACTCTGAGTGAAGCGAAAATTCTCTAGAAAGATAGAAGTGACCTTTTACAAAAGGGTGGGTTCACCTTACGCAAATGGACTAGCAATAATCAAAATCTGGTTGAAGGTATTCCCGAAAGCTTCAGAGAAGTCGGACTCCATGAATTTACTGAAGACTCTACTATAAAAACGCTAGGCATACACTGAAATCCAGCTAAGGACAAGTTTCAATTCAAAATTTTCGACTTTGATAACACAAAAAAAAAACCACTAAACGGCAGTTGCTTTCCAACATAGCCACATTATACGATCCACTTCAATGGTTGGCACTAGTAATAGTTAGAGCAAAAATGTTGATGGAAGTCTGGGGTCGATTGGGATGAATGCTGAATGGAAGCAGTTACAAAATCAGCTGCCAATTATAGAATTTGTTAGAATTCCACGCTGGATTCACTATACAAGTCACCAAGTGACACCCCTTAAAGCAAAACTAACGCTTCCGAGATTAGAACTAAGTGGAGGACTGTTAATAGCCGAACTACTGGTGCAAACATCAACAGCCATCAAAATTGACGATATTCCGGTCGTTGCGTGGTGCGATTCAACAATAGTTTTAGCTTGGCTACAAAAAGATCCATCAGCATTAGAGAAATATATTGGAAATAGGGTCTCTAAAATCCACAGTTTAAGCAAACAAGCTTGGTCCTGGAATTACATAAAATCCAAAGAGAATCCTGTTGATTGTGCTTTAAGAGGAATAAGCCCTCTAGAACTTAAGGGAAACAGTTTATTGTGGACTGGCCCAGATTGGCTATGGCAAAACAAAAAACCGCTGGAAACAATCTGTTTCACTGGTATCACGCGACATTTCGACCTCTTAGAGCGATACTCCAACTTCCACAAATTAGTTACTATCACTGTGCTGATCACTCGCTTTGCACATAATTGCAGAACGAAATTGAATAGACGAAGCGGCGTGATAAGCCCAAACGAATATGAAGTTGCTCGCTTGAGAATCATCCACATGGTACAGCAAATTGGATTTGCTGCAGAAATCATGCAAATTAAAGCCGATAACCCACGACAAAAAAATTGAAAAGCATTAGCCCTTTCATTGATACAAAGGGAATTCTTCGCGTAGGTGGCCGATGACAGCATGCAAATATTTCAGAAGGATATAAGCATCCTATACTGTTACCACAGTGACATCATATCACGTCGTTAATCATACGGGAAGCACATTCTTACCCTATGCACGGAAGCATCACGGTTGTGAGGAATTAGCTTCGAATGCGCTACTGGATTGTCAACGATCAAAAAATCATTCACCATGAAATTCATCGATGCCTTACATGTTGTCGTTATGCAAATAATCAATCGAGACAGCTCATTGGCAACTTGCCGGCAGTGAGAATAACATCAAAGCATCCTTTCCTACACTGTGGTGTTGATTATGGAGGACTATTCAAAACTCATATATCCAAAGGAAGAGGAACATCCACGACTTAAGGTTATATCTGCTTTTTTATATGCGTGGTAACTAAGGCTATACACCTGGAGCTTGTGAGCGACATGTCCACTGAAGCATTTCTTGCTGCCTTTAAACGTTTTATTAGTCGGCGCGGGCTATGTCGCGAAATATTTAGTGACCATGGCACGAACTTCGAAGAAGCGAACAATAAAATCGAAAAGGAAATGGAAGAAGCCATTGAAAAATCTACAAAGGAAATCGCACGAATATCTGCCAAAGAAGCCATCAATTGGAAATTTATACCAGTGGCCACACAACACTTCGGGGGCTTATGAGAGGCAGAAGTAAAGGCAGCAAAGGGTCACATTAAACGTGTACTCAACGAATCAAAAATCGTTCCAACTTTCGAGGAGTTCACAACAATATTGAGCCAAATTGAGACCTACCTGAATTCGAGACCGCTTGTACCTTTATCCAGCAATCCAGACGATCTAGAAGCCTTAACGCCAGAGCAATTTTTAGTAGGCCGATTTCTATTGGCCTTGCTAGAAGCAGACATATCACAAAAGGCCTTATATGAACGTTGGCAGAAAGTAACCTCTTTACATCAGAAGTTTTGGAGGAGGTGGTCAAGTGAGTACTTGCCCCTTCTTCAACTTAGATCGGAATGGACTTTTATCCAGCAATCCATCCCTATGCGAAATATTAAAGTTGGAGAACTTGTCCTCATAAAGGATCGAGATACTTCACCGGCCAAATGGCCTCTGGCTCGAGTTTGTACAGTTCAACCCGGAGATGATGGCAAAGTACGCCCAGCAACCGTCCTTTACAACGAAAATCAACAAAAACAGCTTGGGATCATAAACTTATGCCAACTTCCAATTGAGCTTCCTGAAGAACCACAACCTCCAAGGACAAACAAAAAAGTCATAGCGCGTCCTCCACACAAGCGTTCATTCAATACTGAAACCAAAGTGCAGGCGCCATCACAACCTCCAGCAAAACGTAAACATGCTAAGAAGCTCAGGATCGTTCCATATACCTGGGCAAGAACCTTACTAAGTACAATGATCACGATCATATCGCTCGGAACCGTTTTCACGCAAAACATTTCAAATGAGCACTATCATCTTTGGGAGCCAAACTCAGGGTATTATATTGAAAAGCTAGGACATTCTAAGATCATTCGAGGAAAATTAAGAATGGAAGTAAACTATCCCATGGAACAACTTTTAACAGACAAGAAAAACATTCTTTCTACTCTTAACAGAGCGAATGTAATGTGTAAAAATACCCAGGCGATCCATTGTGATACACTTGTTAAGCATCTACGCATAAAGCACGACAAAGTATTAAATCAAATAAACGAATTGGCGTACCAATCACCAAGTCGTATGAAAAGAGGATTGCTAGGAAAAGAGTTAATCGCCGTCTTTGGGGTAAACGAGGAAGTCTATAAAGATATCGAAACCCTTCAACATAATCAGCAGTCACTAATGCAAGCAAGGACACAACAGAATATTTTACTCAGTACTTGAGTAGCGATATTCAGTAACTTCAGTCACAAAAGCTCGGAGAATTCAGTACCAAATTAAATGAAGTAACCGATTCAGTCCATGAGATGAACAAGTGATATGTCAGAACTGATCAGCAAAAACTCCACTCCAAGTCATCTTTACTTATGTTACGGCAATTGATTATTTTGACGAACTACAAACAAAATACACAAAGTTATGTGTAACTCTATATGGCCATGGCAGCATATTAAATTTTCTAACTCTGGAAGCAATTCAAGAAACACTGCAAAAGGTTCGGATGAAAATTGGTCCATATTATACTTTTTCGCAGAGACCACAAGGACGCACAGCACTTGTTCAGCCAGAAGACAATATTTCGATACATACTTCATATATTCTTGAAAATGACTTCTACGAATTATTGCATATAACGGCTATTCCTCACAAAAGAGATGAAAATCTTTACACAATACCATTTGTTGGGTCACCAAAGCTGGGATTAAACTTTAACCAAGAGAACTATTTCCAGCTCGAGGAAGATCAGTTTGACTCTTGTAAAATTGAAGAGAGTATTTACCTTTGCTCTCCTAAAATAACAAAGGACATGAAAACTACACCCAACTGTTTAATCGATGAAATTTATCAAAGAGCTAATGAACCCGCTTGCAAACCTTACCAAGTTACTAACAACGGTACCTCATGGAAGAAACTCATGGCACCCAACAGTTTGCTTTTTGTAACGAGTATCCCGATCACAAAACAAGTCTTGCCTGTCAGGTGGAATGCAGCAGAGGCTCATGAAAATAACGCTTAATGCCAATAACCTAATCAATAATTCACTTGCAACATTAAGCGACATGTAAAATGCTAACATTAACGGAAAGAAACACTAATTATTTTAGATGCAAGCATATTTTATAAAGTTTAAAAATGAATAAGAATAATAATAGAGCCCAGTTCAACAAGAACCACGACAGTGTTATTATTTCCATTCCCATCCCAATTTTCTAAGGGCTAAAAGACTTTAACACAATTAAGTCTTTTAGCTAACATCTAAACTGCATCTGGTGTGGATGCTTTTTAGATACTTTTCAGGTCCTGAGGCAAATAGTCGGAACGAAGGTAGACGGAGACCAATGGCGAATTTTCGACGAACCGGAGGTCTTAACGATTTAAGGCAATGGGCTGGCCAAGTGAATCGTATGGACGGACAACGGATACCCAAAAAGGTATTCGTTGGGAGAACTGAAGGCCGGAGACCAGTGGGGAAACCGAGGAAACGCTGGTCTGACTCGGTCGACGAGGAAACTTCATCGCTGCTCGGATTTCAGAATTGGAGGACACGGTCAATGGACCAAGACAGTTGGAGCCGCTGTTTGCAGGAAGCGAAGGCCCGAGAGGGGCTGTAGTGTTAAGAAGAAGAAGAAGAATTAGAAGGATTTCCACATTATGGCTGGTGAGAGTAGTTCAGAAGGTACAACACATAAATACTGTATTCGATACCTCGATGCAAATCTCGATCAGTATGTGTACTATACATAAATTTCAGTATAAAATAAAATATTTTATTGAATTTTATTAGAATTAGGTTATAACAGATTAGGTGCGGGATAAAAGTTCACTATTGTGTTGAAATTATAAATAACACTGGTCTACAAAATGTAACTTTTTGTGTGCCTTTCAATTGAATACTTTATTTTTATATTACTTTGAGGTTACTGAACAGGAAAACAAGAAAATGGTTTTTTTAATTAGCTCTTATTTTGGAAATATACCTAATATACAAAATTTGGCTTTTAAAAACACGTTAAAGTACAAAACATTTTATAAACAAAAAACTATAATAATTATTTACTATTATTTTTTGCTTTTTACTGATATAAAATTCAAAATATTACAATTAAAAAAAAAAACGTTTTTAATTAAGATTTTCTCTTCTTTTTCGTTTGTCTTTTGTAATCACTGTTAGGGGTATCTCTTTTCAAATTCCAGCAGTAGTCCACTAACATTGACGCATCCCATCGGCCCTGGTATCTCTTTTCCATTGTCGAGATATCTTGGTGGAATCGTTCACCACGTTCGTGACTTACATCACCGCAGTTAGAAGGGGAAAAATCAAGATGAGAGTGAAGAAAATGAATTTTTAAGGACATATTGCAACCCAACTGTTGATACTTTTGAAGGAGATTGTTCACAAGTTCAACATAATTTTCATTTCTCTTATTGCCCAAAAAACCATGAACGACTGCTCTAAAAGATTCCCATGGTTCTTTTTCAAAGCCCTGTAAAACTGAATCAAAGTTTAGGTCATTTAGAATCTCTCTTATTTGAGGTTCGATAAAGATTCCTTCTTTAATTTTGGCGTATATAAATATACTTCGCAGGTATTTGAATGCTGGTTCATCCTTGTTGAGAGCCTTCACAAAGTATTTCATTAGTCCCAATTTGATATGTAAAGGTGGTAGAAGAATTTTTTGGGAATTAACTAGAGGAAGGTGCTTGACGTTCTTTTCTCCAGGATGCAGGCTTTGTCTAGGATTCCAATTTTTTTTATGTTATGTCAAGATCTAGCCCGACTATCCCACTCGCACAAAAAACAACAGTACTTGGTTTAGCCCATTTGTAAACCCAACACCATTGCTATGACTTTTAGCTCACCACAAATCTGCCATTCGTGCTCTGAGTATGATATAGCATCTAAAATTAATTTCATATTTTCGTATGTTTTTTTAGTATGCACAGCATGGCATAACGGAATCCATGGTTGTGTGTTACCATTATGGAGAAGAACAGCTTTTGAACTCAATTTTGAGGAGTCTATAAACAGCCGCCATTCCTGTGGATAGTATTCAATGTTCAAAGCGATCATCAAGCCATTTACGTTATTACAGAATGCAAGCTGGTTTACGGATTTGAAATAGGGTATCAAGTTCTTCTGACGATATCTGTATAAACTGATTTTGACATCCGGTTGCAGCAAATTCCATTGCTTAAGTCTCGATCCTAGCAACCCCGCTTTATCTTTTGGCAAATTTAAATCTCGTATAAGGTCGCTGAGTTGATCTTGCGAAATTCTATGAGGTTCGTCACAAACAATATTATCACACACAAACTGTGACGATTCTGAAGTTGTAGGCTCATTGTAGTCAACTTCCATTGAATTAATCGCTTCCTCAGAATCTTGCTGGTATTCTTCGGGAGGTCGAGGAACAGGTATATCGATTCCGTGTGATACAGGTCGCGATACAGAGGCTACGTCAGGGTATACTACGCTTCGTTTCTTTTTTCGTGATATACCGTGCTGGATGGGTAGAGTCAAGCAAAAGTAACAGTCATTCGCATGATTGGTAGGTTCCCTCCACATCATTGGTGCACCAAAAGGCAATGAACGTTTCTTTTTGTTTAGCTACTTAATCAGATTTGTGGAGCAAGTTGTGCAACTAAAATGTGGTACCCACGATTTGTCTTGGTTTTTAATTTTAATTCCAAAATAATGGAAGTAAGTAGTTTCTAAACGTTGTTTTATTGAGCATCTTTGATTAGTAAGGGTAACCTTTCCACAAATGTAGCAAAAATTGTCGGCACTATTAACACATTTACGCGACATAAAGAAAACTGTAGATTTTTCACTAAAAATGTCAAAAAACGGTATTAATTTCACGTTTTAACTGTTGAACAAAACACAGTCAGCGTTAAACGCAACAAAAAATGTGAAATAATTAAATTTCCACGGGTAACCACTAAATATTTTGAGTTATCATCATTAATGTGATAAATCTGTCGCGCTACCCGCTATTTTATTTATATGGCATAAATGCACAATAAGAGCTAACTATGAATTTTAATTTGTATTTTTATGTTCAGCGAGTGAAATACAATCAATATAGTATATTTTCATTTTGATGTAGACCAGTGTAATTTTTGACTAGTGCTGGTTGGTTTTTTGTGCGTTTTCCACTTGCATCATAAAATAGATAATAATTTCAATTAATTTGAATTTGACATTGTTTTTCCGCGTCCTGTCTGTCCGTCCGTCCGTGTGTCACGGCAGTTTTTCTCGAAAACTACTTAAGCTAGAAACATCAAATTTTGTATGTAGGTGTAAAGTGGTGCTCTCTTCAAAGTTCAACTACAAAAAAATTGTATAAGATATTTAAGGGGGTGTCTCCCCATATAGGGGAGTGTCCCACCGAAAAAAAATTTCGTTAAAGGTAGCTGATATGGGTATCAAATGAAAGGTCTTGATGAGAGCTTTTCAAAACAGGTCTTAGTTTGGCAAAGTTTGCTTCGAGGGGCGCACAGGGAGGGGAAATACACGAAAAATTTGTGTCCCCCCCTCTCGCGATTGGACACCTGTGATCCGAAAAATCTGAAAAAAATGAAGAATGTAGGCCTTGATGAGTACAACAACAACAAATACGTGAGAAGTCGCAATTCACTCAACTTTGTTAGTAATAGTATGATTTATCGATTTTATGTTTACTTGAATAAAAGCTTAGCATTTCCCTTAAATTCAATGAAATTCAGTATACAGATGACTATTTATAAAATTAATCTATCCTGAAAGTTTCATAAAGGTTGAATCATATTTAGCGAAGTTATAGCGGTTTGAATTTTCCTGTATTACTATGGATCAATATGCGCTGCATTTATTACTCTGGCAACATATGGCTATGGAACAACATGCGCTTTTTACCGACTCAGACACTACAGTTTTGCTAGGATTTGCATGAAAATTTCAGGAATGATAGGTATTATGAATATCTTTGAGATTCGGTTCAGCTAGTGGTATCAGTAATCGTAAAACAAAATAGTGGCTGTTTTAAATGCGAAGATTGAATAATTTTGAGTTATTTTTCCCCAACTTCAACGTTTAAGGTGCATGCTTTCAACATTTGATTCAATTTAATGAATGACTGAAGATAAGTACCTACAATTAATACTCATAAGTGAAACAAGTCATGCAGGCGGGAGAGAGCTCCCAGCAGCTGTTTTTACAGTCCCACGTACGTCACTTCATTTTTCGAAACAAAAACACTCGCGATCCGTAACAAGCTTTTCAGTTTGCTAAATTATCACATTTGCAACGCTTTTGCAGTAGATTCAACACGGTTTAGCTTAAAAAATTGTTTTGTGTACAATTTCAAATTCAACTTGATTAGACGTTTCCCATTAATGGTGAATTTTCACAAATCATATGTTTTCAATCATATGGTTGATATTTTGTTAACAATTCGGGATTAAGGTGTAAGGGGAGTGGGATTTTCGTGAGAGCAACTAGAGAGGCACTTGAATGTGTGGATTCTCTAGCGGCGTGAAAGACAGGGGGATTTCAATTCGCATACGAGAGGAAGGCATGTATGTATATAGTAAAAGTACTTCACTCACGTATAGATGTAAATAAGCTCATTTCGCGTCCATTACTTTATATGTCTTTGCTTGTAACACATAGTTGCTCGAGTAGTTTCAATATCAAGCAAACCGAAAAACGTTTTTCGCTTAATAAAATAAAGATATGAGAATTAAATCTAACATTCTTGATAATTTCCATATTACTAAACAGTCCTTTGCTTTCATCCTACCTACGCCTATACACATTTCTCTTGAGAAAAACGACTAAGGCCTGAGAATTCTTCTTTCGTAACGAGCGTCTCCCAAAGCAAAGCCATCGTATGAGAATGCAAACCTACACATATCTGCGCCGCATCTAGCAATTAAAATTAAATTTTCAGAAAATTAAGTAACGACTTTAATAGAAAGACGAGAGGAAGCTATTAGTCGCGCAATATTCCAGATAGAGCTCGCGTTCAAGACAAGCAAATCAGCAACGAAATTACCGTCAAGGTTATCTTAAATTCTCTTAGGGTGCACAATAGCGCACAGAACGGAGCACAACGCGGCTTTGTGTAGGCGGTCGCTAATAAATCTAATTATTCTGACAGGCGGATGGTGATTTTCCTTTTATTTCCTCCACGAAAACCCTCCTCGCTCGCAGTGCAACCCATTATCCGAACATTACGTCGGTACCTTACGTGAAAGACAGATTAAAATTTAAATGTTTTGATGTACCTTTCAGCGAATTAGCTCAGGTGGAAAATAATTTGCAGACAAAACTGCATGCATACACGGGTAAACAGACAGAAAAGGATTCAAACAGGAAAAGGATCAAGTTTTCAGGATGATTTTATCAAACAATTTTTACCCAGTGTTTGCGTTTGTGGTAGATGAAGGCGTACATAGGAGTATGCATACGAGTAACATATATATTTGGTTTGTGGTTTTCCAAAACACAAATTTAAAGCGCCTTCATGCGAAAAGTTTGCAAATGGAAGTCGTAATGAACATTTTTGTGAATTTTGAGTGACATACGTACATAATTTCATCATGCAAAGGGAATTTCCAGACTGTTGGTGTGCCAGTCAGGTCACATCAAATTAACTCAAACCAACAGTCGTACAGTCAGGACGACGGCGGGGGCGTTCAGTGAATATTTAATCTGGTCAGTGATTTTTAATGCATGGAAAATCATGCACTGATGCATTTAGATTGGCTGTTGCAAGGTAATTAGATCAAAGCCAGGGAGTTCATTTTGAATTAGAAATATGAAATGACAAGATGGCGTATGTTTTACTTTGGGATAATTAATCATTTTTAACGTAGAGCAGTAAATAATACAAACATCGGTCACGCTGACAAATCGACGAACCAATGACGATTCTTTTTCAAAGTCTGTTCAAGTCACTTACGTGCTTTTATTAAGGAAAATCTGAAAAGAATGGCAAATGCCTCCCGTCCTCTAGAATGTTTCCTACTAAAAGAATTTCTAATTTAATTTTTAATGAAGAAGCAAAACTTTGCAGAAGAGTACGAGTGTGCAATAGTTGAACATTCTCCTTTCTTAAGTCACTTCCCTGAAAAGTTTTCCAAATTTATTCGTAACATATGTTGGATGTCTTGGTTGGCTAACTTTGTCCTTGCCCTTTCACCATTCAGCAAAGTGAATGATGCCAAGTTGAATCCTACGATTTGTTCACGTCCAAGGTTACACTTTGGTTTTTCCACGTTTTGCTGAATACTTTCCGGGTCCCTTTCAACTCAGAACGAGGCGAGGATTTTGCACATAGTCCAGCTAACTGTGAACAGAGAATAATCTAATCAAGTTCGTTAGAAGAATTTTCTCATCTCTTTTGGGCTTTTCAACTTTTTGTCCGAACGCGTACGGAGATAGCTCACCTGATTCAAAGTGAATGAATCTAAGGGCGCTTTTTTGAACTGAAGAGAATGTGCTGATGTATGTCTAGAAGCCTTTTTAGGATTTAATTAGGTTTTTCAAAAGGGAATTTGCCAGTTTACCTTGAATTAATTCAGTGCGCATACGTTGACCTTTTGATGATGTTCCACTCATGTTTTTGAGCTCGTAAATGGGTTAAGTTCATTATTGAATTAACTCCGCGTTCATTACTAGGCAATTGTGATCACGTAAAACAATTATCTCTTTTTCTTCATTCCCTATTTTAAATACTCGGGCATTCATATTAAATTTATCTACCTTATTTTGTATATTTAAATTAAAAACGGGCAATAAAAATTAACAGAACTAGATAAAACAAGTTGGGTAAACAGACATACGGTCATGTCAGAAGGGTTTTGTATCCAACTCCTCAGAAATGCAGTCACCAGCAATGAAAAACGTCAAGAAATATGTCAGAGAGATGTGCACGTTCAAAGGAAAATCTATTGTTTTTCTATTTTCAACGGTCGCCATTTTGTTGCAAACCGACAAAAATCACTCAAATCATGAATTCTCAAAAATATTAATGTTCTTGACCTTATTGGAAAATTTCAAGAAGATCAAGTCAAAACTGCAGTGACTGATTCGATTGAAAGTCCATAAAATACCAAAATCATGTGTTATTGTTGCTGTAATTGGAGAAATTTCAAACGGCTATAACTTCCGTGTATATCATTCGATTTTCATCAAACTTACAAAGTTTAAGGACCCTTAGTAGGACTACGTAAATGTCGAATTTCTTAAGGGTACTAATGCGATTTTATTGGGAAAAATGTGAAATTCGAATATCATACTATTATTAAAAAAGTTGAGTGAATTTCGACTTCTAAGGTATTTGATGTTGTTGTACTCATAAGCACCTACCACCATAATTTTTTTCAGGTTTTTCGGATCACAGGTGTCCAATCGCGAGGGGGGGGGACACAAATTTTTCGTGTATTTTCACCCCCTGCGCCTCCCTCGAAGCAAAAAGTATCAAATTAAGACCTTTTTTGAAAAGTTCTCATCAAGACCTTTCATTTGATACCCATATCGGCTACCTTTGATGAAATTTTTTTTCGGGGGTCTCTCCCCTATATGGGGAGACCCCTCCTTAAATACCTTACAAAATTTTTCGTAGGTGAACTTTGAAGAGAGCACCACTTAACACCTGCATACAAAATTTAATGTTTTTAGCTTATGTAGTTTGCAAGAAAAAGTGCTTTGACACACGGACGGACGGGCTAGTAGGGTTTTGTAAAATTATTTTACAAAACCCTAAAAATATACCACATACACACACATTATTGTTACGCCAACTTTTGAACAGCATCTCAAAATGTTACGAGAAGTATTTCGACGTCTTCGGGAGGCGAGACTAAAGCTGTCGAAAGAGAAATATTTTTTTTGTCGTGCTCAACTCAAAAACCTTGGGTATATTGTCGATGAGCATGGGCTCTGTGTGGACCCAGAAAAGGTTGAAGGCGTGGTCAATATCCCCAGACCACATACCGTCAAACAAATACGCCAGTTTTTAGGCATGGTCTCTTGGTATAGACGGTTTATATCTGACCATGCCTCCCTATTTAAACCCCTAACAGACCTCCTTGAAAAAAATAGACGCTTTAATTGGACGCCGGAATGTGAATTGGCATTCGACAGACAGCATCAATACTAACATGTCCAGACTTCAACTTACCGTTTAATGTACAAACGGATGCATCGAATGTCGGCCTGGGAGCTGTGTTGAGCCAGACTTTTCCGGACGGGAAGAAGGTGATATGTTACTTGAGTCGGTCACTTAGCAGGGCTGAAAGAAAGTACTCCACTACCGAAAAGGAATGCCTTGCGGTGTTATGGGCGGTGGAGAAGCTTCGACCGTATATAGAAGGGACTCATTTTAAGGTGATAACAGATCACCACTCCCTAGTCTGGCTCAACAACCTTAAAGATCCTACTGGTCGATTGGTTCGGTGGGCCGTGAGATTACAACAATTGGATTTTGTTGTGGTCCACCGGAAAGGCAAGGAACATCTTGTCCCAGATGCGTTGTCTCGGGCAGTCCCAATGATAGAATCGGTCAATGGTGGTTACGAGGAGAAAGATAAGTGGGTCGAAAAAATGCGTGGACAGGTTGATCGAAATCCAGAAAAATTTGTGAACTGGCAACTTACGGAGGGAAGACTCTGGAAAAATCTTCCTGATCGGTATTCAGAGCTACGTGGCAATTCCTGGAAATTGGTGGTACCAAAGCAGGACCGGAACCAGGTTTTGCAGAGTGGTCATGACGATGCTACGGCTGGACATATGGGTGCCAGTCGAACGTACGACCGTATAGCCCAAAAATATTTCTGGCCTAAAATGAGGGCTGACATCCAGCGATACGTGGCTAGGTGTAAAGTATGCCAGGCAACGAAAGTGGAGCGAAAGCGAGCACCGGGAATAATGGTATCCCGAGCAGGTCAAGCTAAGGAACCTTGGGAGATGCTGTGCATCGACCTAGTGGGGCCTCTGCCTCGCTCCTCACAGGGGAAAATCCTATATCTTAACCGTGGTAGACTACTTCAGCAAGTTTGCTTTGGTTTTTCCGCTTCGACAGGCTACGGCGGCAGTAGTAGCACGAACTCTGGAGGAACGCGTCTTTATGCTCTTTGGTGTCCTCCGGCTGTTAATCTGTGACAATGGAGTCCAGCTCCGTTCAAAGGAGTTGCACAACCTATTGGCCTCGTATGGAACCTCCATTCAGTTCACAGCATTCTACCACGCACAAGCCAATCCCTCTGAGCGGATTAACCAGAACATCAAGAGAATGCTGAGATGCTATGTAAGCGATAATCACCGGAGATGGGATAAAGACCTGGCCAAAGTTGGGTGTGCACTGCGGACGTATACACACGAAACGATGGAAGTAACTCCTTATTTTGTCAACTTTGGGCGGGAAATGGTGGTAGCACGGGGCGGTCCTGTCCCACCTCATGACGGAGTAACAGAAAATGACCCAAGGAAGCGAGCTGAACTGCTAAGACAACTGCGAGAAGAAGTGCAGCGCCGTCTATGTGAAGCAGCTACACGCGGAGCTCATCGGTACAATTTAAGGAAACGGAATCTATCATTTCATCCTGGAGACCTTGTCTGGAGGCGTAATCATGTGGTATCCGATGCGGCACGATATTTTTCTGCAAAGCTGGCCCCAGAGTATGTAGGACCCTTCAAAATCTACAGCAGGGATTCTTCGAACATATACCGACTAGTAGATATGCAAGATTGCGAGGCAGGCTGTTGGAATATTAAAGACCTCAAGCCTTATCAGTCTTGATGCCAGAAATATGCCAAGAGCCGGGAATATTAAAGAATGAGTTTGTGTGGAATGTAGTGATTAAGATACCCACTAAGATAGTATTGTAAGCTGGTGAATGGGTAGATGATAAGTTCATTGAGTAGATAATAAGTTCATTCTTCTCGCAGGAATAAGTTATGGGACTACACATTAAGTCAACCATCGCAAGGTAACAATCAGGGTGAAAAAAAAATAAGCTGAGGGTTTTTCTTTTTATTCATGATAAAATTCGGGAAAGGGTAGTTGTAGAGAATAATGGTAGAATGCGCTAGAACGTATAGGCTTAGGATAGAGACATATTGAGTTAGCTGTAGTCATCGAGGAGTAAAGTACCCAGCTTTAACTCAAGTTTTTAATTTGGCTAGTGGTGGGGATTATACCATAAGTTCCTAGATCATTAAGACTGGTGGTGGGAGTTATAAAATAAGTTTATAGATCACTAAGCCCGGTGGTGGGAAATTTTTTTAAAATTTATAGTTTAAGAAATTAGACTCATAAGACATTTCGGCTTAAGTTTAGATTTGATCGAGAAGTGTCAAATACCGCTATTCCGAAGAGCCTCTCATCGGAGTAGAACTGCGCGAAACAGACGACGGAATAGACAATCGGAATTTGAAATGTTACCTTTATTTTTGCACGCAGTACAGTCGATGATGATCGTGCTCGGCTCAAAATTAAACTCATCTCCTGTTAATTGTATCCTTTCTCGCTGGTAGGATGGTTTCGCGTTTCGCCTTTGGGCGAAGGTAAAAGATTAGTTGGGCGTTAGCATTCATTCAAGCATCATATGGTTTCAGTGAAAAGGATGACGGAGTTTAGGTTTTTAAGATATATTGTCGACTTGCGTTTCTTTTAGTTACTTTCAACCCTACCTTTTGGTTCCTTCTTATGGTCTTCTTCTTTTTTTTGGAGTTGGGTTAAGCCAATCGCTAAAGGAGAAAACATCGGATATTAACGATGGTCTACTCAACCAAAAAAAGAGTTTGAGGATCAACTAGCTAGAATTCGATAAGGTTAATCGAAGTAGATTATTAGCGCTAAGGGTAATAGTAATGATGGATTAGGCTTTATTTTCTTTATAGGTTAGAGGTTAAGGGTAGCGTATGAGATTAAATGGTGCGTGTTAGGATAGACGGTATTATAAGGAGAGTAGGCTAGATGTAAGAAAGGGTAGTGGAGGTAGGTTTCTTGGAGCTTGCACGAATAAAGGATTAGGATAAAGGATAGGCTTTAGGAAAAATTATGATGGTCAAGGTAGCTTCACCCAGTGGCAGACCACGATGAGAATCGGCCGGTTAGGACTGAATCGTTCGCGTTTCGGTAGTAGCGTGGGTCAGTTAGACATAACATAGCAAAGTTAATCTTAGCTGTGGCTTTCATCATTCACCGAGCAATGAGACGATGAGAAAAAAAAAACACCTTAAGAATGTTTAGAGTGAATAGCTTTGGCATGTCAATCGTTAGCGGATTTCCAGGAAATCCACTTCAGGTTGGAGGGGAAATGTCACGGCTGACATGGGTTTCTAGCACTCCAGCGTAAACATCGAGCACACATGACAAATTTTTATAGACCACTCCACGAGGTAAAGAGCCGGTAAGAACTTTAATTGTAATTTTATTTCTTTTGACTTCCTGAACATGAATTGTACTCAGAAATAGTAAGTTTAAAGTAAAGTAAGAATTATGATTGTAAATTTATCTCTTCATTTTGAATTATACTCAGAGATCGTAAGTTAAAGTAAGTAAAGGAAAGTAAACTTTTTGCTCCAAGTGAATCGACATTTGTCGCCAAATTATTCGTCGTAAAGTACCCGAAATAATACATCTAATCCAAATGTTCTACTCAGCGATGCGATGAACGTGGAGGTAGCGATAGTCTTACAAATATTCCTAACATCTCCGGTTAAAGGTGAAATATATGTTTGAACCGCAAATTAGGGAGAATACTGAAGCGCCACTATGCTGAAAGTTGGTTTGTGACATCACTAAGGCTGAAGGTTGAGCAACAGTGCCGATGAAAACTCAGCCTTGGCCTGGAACGTAGCCGTTGAAGAAGAGCCGTTGCGGGAAAGGTGTTAAAGGGCCAGCGACGGTGGAAGCGCTCTCTTTTTTTTTGTGGTTAACTCAACGGGTGGATTTGGTACACGGAAGCCAGAGCTGAGCGGACCATTGGTTGCTGATACAAGTTGAGCGGACAAGTGTTTTCGGATTATAATCGCTAGCTGAGCGGACAAGAAGTGACTTTCTGCAACATTCAATAGTTAAGCGGACAAATTTATGACGGAGATTGGATTGTGTGTAGATTCTTTTTATATGGATTCGGTTCATCGTTCAACGAAAAGGGGCCCCTAACGTGCTGCACAGGTCGTGATTTATAAAGCAAAAGAAAAACGAGGTACCTAGCATAACCCTTAAAAATTTTGTTGATGAAGATAATTGAAGAGTTAAGAGCATCTTTCTTTTTTTATTGTAATTATATTGACTTTCATATACTAGAATTTCTTGCGTTTCTTTTTTTTAATAACCAGGATATAAATTTTCAGCCAGCGAACTCTCTTGTGGAGTGGTCGCAACGATTTATCGCGTAAAGGACGCAGGTGGAGTGCGGAATCCCGAGAAGTGTAGTGAAAAAGAAAGAAACGGAAAAGTGGTTGATGTTGAAGCGTTGGGTTTCCTCTAAATTTTTTTTAAGTGTAGGGAAAACGAATAAGAAAATTGCTTAATCTTGGATCATTTAGCTTTTCCTTAGTTTCATGTGTTTGCTTTGAATTTCCCGTTGCGCTTCTCTTCCTTAGTGTTTCGTTCCGGCGCCAACCTACCCCGTCTCCACGGGTTAGCCGGGACCCCAAGGCCCCCGCCGGAACGCCCAATTAAGCCATCATTACAAGCCTACTCGGAAACAATTCCAAGGTGATAACTGCTTAATTGGGAATATCGTCTTGAAATCAAGACGTGTAATAGTCTCTAATTCACAGGATGTGGAAGCAACTCCAGGATCGGTGATAAGGCGTTTTGACAGGCCAAAATATACAGTCAAGTCATTCAACATCTCTATGACAGGCTTTGATTTTATTGTTCGCACTGCTTTCACGATGAGATGTTCAAGATGCATAACATGGACTGGAGTTGGCTCTACTTTGTAAACGTGCAGTTGTTTTTCTGGTTTCCCACGAACGACCTTATTGTAACTGCACTCAATACATGAGTTTATATATGGTTTGACATAGTTTCGCATTCTGGTGAACCAGAAATGCTCTCGAATGCGTTGTTTAGTCCTCTTCACTCCGAAATGATCCATGTTTTCTTTTCTTTCGACGATTGGGTCAACCTGTTTTCCTTTTATTTTGTATCACGTTCGTAATTTCTTTAGCTGAGGCGATGACTGGTCGTTCTTGGTGATGCTAACAATCTTAATCAGTTCTGGATCTCGATACTGCATGGCGGCCATCCAATCTTCAGTTGTGAAGGGCAGGAAGTGATGACCGCGGAGGAGGAACTATGGCCAGAGCCAAGCTCATCCAAAGTTAGGGGGAATAACACGCGAGTGGATAAGTTGCTTCCACGCCTGTCTCTGACAGGGCCAACTCGAACCCAGGACCCCGGCTGGAGCTTGCCTAATCTTTAGATGTAATAGCCTTTATCCACCCTCAACGGCCGTCATAAGCCATAATCCGCCACATGCACATAAAGAGAGAATAGATTCGAAATGCATCGAAAGAGTTGAAGCATTTTGCAATCATCAGCTGAGTTTGACATAATACCTCCCCAAAAATATGTCATGTTAATTGTTTGTGTTTTTTTTGTTGTTTTTTTTTTTTTTTGAAAAGCCGTGGGGCCTTTTCAAGAAAAAAGAGAATTGGCCTGCGGATATCAAATATACAAAAAAAATTGATTATTAATTTTTAATTACCTCTCGCTCGCTTCCGGAAGCTGATTTCGCACCTCCGGACACAAAATGTTATGCCCATATTTTCCGACACAGCAAAACTCGCGATCGCGGTCGAACTTTGCACTTCTAATTTTAATCCCTTTATCCACATTTTGTACTATGTACGACTCAAACACTTTTTAAAGATTTTTGTTTTTCACGACTTCGATTGGAAAGTGGGAAGCACTAGCGCTTTCTCGAAAAAGCTCAAGCCAGCGGAGACACGCTAGAGCGCTTTCGACCGAGAATTTTTATTTTGCCTCGAAGTACGTTTACTCTCCGTTAAAAACTCGAAAAAGCCTCTCCTTAACAGTCGCGACTCTTCGTTTTTATCAGGCAATTCACGATGTACATACAACATATCTCAGGCAAGATTATGTCGCTGACGCTTGCTCGCGCATCGAGTCGATCAAAACGCCAATCAATTACGCCGAGTTAGTGGCGGCTCAGGAAACCGATGAAGAACTGAAAGCTTTACTGAGTTCGGAACCAAGCCTACAGCTCAAGCAACTCAAGCATGCATACATGACACTTCCACTCCACCACTCCACGAGTTGAAGTGCCGGTGAGGATATTTATTGTAATTCTATCCCTTTTCCTAAACTTAAAGATCAACTTTAGAAATCAGTCAATTTTTTTCAAGAAAAGAGTTAAGTAGGATCAGGATAAACGATCGTATTTACATGGACCTGAATCAATCGCCATCTTGCTACTGAATTGCATCTAGACAACAGATACGACTCATAGCCAATACATTCCGTCATCCACCCATACCACGAGCTCTATACCAAACTGTGCAATGCTTAAACAGGAATAGGAAGAACCGCAATACTTGTATTTACAAAAAACTTGTAACTAAAATTTAATGGTGAAAATATATTCGCTACTCACATACGACCCCCTGTTGTCTGACTACTACATGTACCAAGTTGCTATGTTCAGCTTGTACTTACGGGGGTTTCGTTTTAGATGACAAGCTTCTGCGCGAAAGGAGTATGGCCGTTGAAAACTTGGTTGGAGTCCCCACTAACACTGCGTGGACTATAAAAGGTTGAGAAGCAGTGAAGTTAGATAATCTGGCCTTGAACTAAACTTGAACAGAGAAAAAGAACCGTTGCGGCACAAGTTATTAAAAGGGCCAGCGAGGGAGAAAGCGCTCTTTTTTTTTACTGCGAACGAGTCAAGAAGTAACAGCTTTCCGTCAAAGCGGAAGAAAAAAATACGGACGGAAGGCTACAATTTCTTCTTTTAGGAAGAAATCACCGGTTGTGGAGGACGATCCGGATTATCTGTGTCTGTGTTGTGGAAATCATGGTGCAAATCGAGAGAGTAATGTGCAAACACGTGAGCAAATCCAATTGTCATCATCAAAGGGGCCCCCGACGTACCACGTAGGATAAAGAGTGAAGTTAGATAACTTTATTAGATTAAGAAATATTTCAAAAGTGAAATTGTGCCAAAATAATAGTGATTATAACTTTATGTGTGCATGAATTCATTTCAAAACCTTGCTTTTCATTAGTAGTCAACATAAAGTACTTTGTTTCCGCCAGCGTTCACCCTTGTGGAGTGAGCTCGCCTATTCGAGGCGTCAAGTACGCAGGTGGAGTGCGGGAATCCTTTGGGGTCCCAAGATGCGTTTAGGGATATCGTGAACTTGTAAGCTCCAGTGATGTGTCGGGTGGTGATTTTAGTTCTTGCAGCGTTTTGGTTCAGGTTGATGGCGAGTATTCTAGATTTCCCTTAAGCACTGTAGTAAACTTTACGACAGAGTGGTGGAGGGTTCAGGTTTGCCTCCGGGAATCAGTGAAGAAGTCTATTGATATTGGGGGAGTTCCATATTCAGTTGGTATCCGCATGTTACGAGTTTTTTTAGCACCCAGTGTTTAGTTCCCGCAAATCCACTAACCGACGCGACGTTCTAATACTGTGGCGAGCCGTGTTTGTCACTTGGCGGCTCAATAGGGGCCTATTGGTGTAAGCGACTGGCGCTCACGTCATCTTCGCCGAGCTATCCGGGATCGCAAGTCCCAGCCGGAGCACCCTCAATTAAGGAGGGTAGTAAGCTTTCAGGAGAGCAACGTTTACATCACTCCATCGTCTTGCCCATCCAGGACGAAAAACTACAGCACCGCTCATTACTTAACGCTATGTGTAGCCTTTCCGTAAAAACAGACTGTGGGAGCAAGCCTGCATAGAGTGTCAAGAGCTCAACTATGTGTATCTTTACGTCTGCTTGCAATGCTTCCAGACCCCGTAGGAGACCCTGGCACGACAAGCCTCCAGTGAACTGGTGGTCGACTGAAATCATAGAAAAGCGAAGGAGTGTCACAAGCTTCGACGTGAAGCTAACGGGCACAGAACCTCAACGAGGCAAATAACTGGTTAGCAGCATATAAGTTAGCCAGGAAATGCCTTCGTAAACTGATTAATAATAGCAAGCTTTGCTGCTGGCAAGATCTAGTGGACAGTCTGAATAAGGATCCATGGTGCCTTGGCTACCAGCTAGTCATGCGGAAGCTAGGTGCCCTACACAAGCCTGCATATATGAAGCAAAAGCGATGAACGGAATAATGCGGGTACTTTTCCCCAACCATCCCATCCATGTTGACGCTGTTCACGGTGAAATACCAGTCGGATGGTCACTCCATGCAAGTATTAGTGGAAGAGGCAGTCTTATCATTGAAACCAGAGAACGCTCTAGGTCCTGAGGTGCTGCAGCTCGTCTTTTGGCATTGTCCTGACTTGCTGCTTAGCATATTCAACGCTTGCCTACGGGACTTGGTTTTCCCGCTACTATGTAAGGTAGCAAGGCTCATGCTGTTCAACAAGAGGAAGGGGAGTTCTGGGTCACTGTCTACATACTTGCCGTTATACACACTAGACACGGCTGGGAAAGTGCTAGAGAAACTTATGAGGGGAAGACTCACTCATGCGATTGGTGCTGCTGGTCTCTCCATGATTGATACAATTCCAGACATGATGAGCGCGGTAAAAAAGGTGGAAGCACATTGTCGTACCATGCGACGGTTGATGGGTAGATATTCGAGATATGCAGAAAACCCTTTGGAAGTTCCAGATAATTATACGGTCTTTTGAGGGACGACCTGAAAAAACGAAGCCTGCTTCGTGATACGATGTAGGGCCGATAAAGAACTGACGATACATCGGATGTCGCTCGAGGATTTATCTTTAGTCCAGACCTGTGGAACATATCGTACGACGGGCCACTGCCAGATGAGTCACGACCGGCTATGCGAATGATGTTACGGCGCAAGTTGTTCTACGTACCGTCGAACATGCGGCACTTAAACTAGATATGCTAATTTGTCTGGTGAGAGACTGGATGAGTGCTCACGGGTTCAGTCTAGCACTGCAGGAAACCGAAGCAAATATCCTGTCATAGAAGATAGTCCTCAGGTTAGGAATGATCAGTATCGGAGAAGAACTGGTTGAATCGAAACTATCAATAAAATACCAGAGGTTACTGATCCACTCAAACATGAGTTTCTCTGGACAAATTAGGGCGACAGCTGATAAAGCTGCTGCTGGCGTATCGGCTCTGACTCGACTTATGGCTAACGTAAGGGATCCAACCCATCAAGAAGGCGAGTTTTGATGAGATCAGTACAGTCGGTGCTACTGCACGGAGCAGAAATGTGGGCGAAGATAACGTACCGAAACGTTTGGTATAGGTATAGACAAGAGGAGCACTGAAGATTGCATCTTCATATCCGACAGTCTCTGATTTTGTAGTGTTAATCATCGCAGGCGTGATATCGATCACCATACCTACTAGAGAGCACCGTACTATACACCCGCGTCGAGATGAAGACATAAGGGAGATAGTTGCCCAGTGTGTTGATATAAGGGAGATAGTTGCCCAACGCTGACTCAATGATTGGCAGTAGTCCTAGGTAAGCAGCATGAGGGGAAGATGGAGAGCACACTTCAACCCTGATTTGAGACCGGGTGGGAATGAAATTCTACCGCGATCCCCAATCGTAAGCTTTACGCAGGAGAGGAAGATGATGCCTACCATACACTTTTTGCCTGCCAAAAAGGGGACAGGCTGCACGGGAACCTCTACAGGGAAACAAGGGAGCTCTCCCTGGATGGTTTAATCGGGGAGAAACTATCGGTCCGAAGAGACAAACAGGAGTCACAGCAGCTGGGAACGTCGGGCTTGGAAGTGCACTTTCCCAACAATCCCTCTTGCTTCGCTAGAGAAGAGATGTCGAAACATGAAGACACCCTACGGCCTAGCAAACCGAGGGTTTTTTTTTTGTAGTAGGGAGGTGAAGGCATTTACGCCCGCCGAGTCTGGCAGTGTGGGACTCCCATGGAGGTTACCCTTGGACTACCCACTAAACACCTCCCCTGTCAATCTGAGAACCTAGCCTGGAACCGTTTGACACATTACTTCGGACCAGGTCTCGTTTTGTTACGCCGTGGGGCGCCTTCAAGCTGGGGAGTCCCTTTCCTAGCGAAAGGGGAGAGGGGAAGAGGAAATGCCAGAAGAGCGATCCCCCAGCCCCAGCGCCTCCGGCTGCTGTGAGTCCCTTTTATATTTTAGGACTGCCCGAGCATAGTGTGCCACCTGGTTCCATTTGTCAACCGATTCGAGCATCACCGCAACTATATTATCCGGGGTGAGCTCTCCCGTATCCCTGTAGAGTTTCCTTCGCAGCCTGACCCATTTTGTACACGCAAAATATGTGTGACAGGCATTGTCCTCCTCTCCTGGGCGTCGCCCCATACCTCTGCTCCGTACAGTAGCACTGACCCTACAGCACTCATCAAGAAGCGTCTTCTTGATGGGCTGGGTCCCCCTACGTTGGCCATAAGTCGACTCAGGGCCGATATTCCCGAAGCAGCCTTCTCATCCGTTGCCCTGATTTGCTCAGAGAAACGCATCTTTGAGTCGATCAGTAGCCCCAGGTACTTCACCGCTGGCTTCGATTCGATTTCTATATCTCCAATACTGATCATCCTTACTCTAGGGATTCTCTTTTTTGTCAAGATGACCACTTCGGTTTTCTCCAGTGCTAAACTGAGCCCGCGAGCAGTCATCCAGTCCCTCACTCGGCGCATTAGCATACCTAGCCTAAGTTGCGCTTGTTCAACGGTGCGTCCACCGACCAGAGCCGCAACAGCATCCGCATAGCCGACCAAGCGCGACTCATCTGGCATCTCAAGTCTCAGTAGCCCGTCGTAAGACACGTTCCACAGGGCCGGACCAAGGATAGATCCCTGGGCAACACCCGATGTAACCGCCATCCTTCGTTGGCCCTGTGTCGTGTCGTAGAGCAGGCTTCGGTCCTTTAGGTAGTTCCTCAAAAGCTGCATTAGATATTCTGGAATTTGAAAATAGTTTTCCAGCGTGTCCAGAATATCCACCCATCTAGCGGAGTTGAAGGCATTCCTGACGTCGAGTGCCACCAACAGGACCATCCGTCGCTTGGTGCGACTATATGCCTCTGCCTTTTGGACCGCGTTCACCACCTCTGCAATCGCATCAATGGTAGAACGTCCTGCTCTAAGGCCGTACTGCCGAGGAGATAGGTCCCCAGCAGCACGAATCGCGTCAGTGAGTCTTCCCTTGATGCGTTTCTCTAGCACTTTCCCAGCCGTGTCTAGCATGCATAACGGGCGGTATGCAGACGGCGATTCGGGATTTCCCTTCCCCTTGCTGACCAGCACGAGCCTCGCCACCTTCCATCGTACCGGGAAAACCCCGTCCCGTAGGCAAGCGTTGAATGTGCTGAGCAGCAAGTCAGGACAATGGTGATAGACGAGCCGCAACACCTCAGCTGGAACACCATCTGGACCTGGAGCCTTCCTCGCTTTCAGGGAGAGGACTGCCTCCTCCAGTTCCAGCTGTGTGAAGAGTGGGCACTCTACTGCTGTTTCACCATGGACAGCGTCAACACGGACGGGATGGGCGGGGAAGAGTCCCCGCACCATCGCGTCCATCTGTTCCGCATCATGTATACAAGGCTTCCGTAGGGCACCAAGTTTCCCCATGACCAGCTTGTAGCCAAGGCCCCACGGATCCTTGTTCACATTCTCCACTAGGTCTTGCCAGCAGCGAGCCTTGCTACTGTTGATCAGTTTGCGAAGGCATTTCCTGGCCGACTTATATGCTGCCACCTGGTTGCGTGCCTCGTCACGGTTCCGCGCCCGTTGAGCCTTACGCTGAAGCTTGTGACACTCTCTCCGCTTTTCAGTGATTTCAGTAGACCACCAGTACACTGGGGGCTTGCCGTGCCGGGGTCTTCGACGGGGCATAGAAGCGCAGCAAGCAGTCGTGATCATGCTCATAGTAGAGTTCACCACGTCTTGAGCTGCTAGTTCTACCGTTCCCTCCGGAGCTCCCTGCAGCGGCTCACCTGCTGTGAGAACCTTGACGAACCTCTCGACGTCCATTCTTCCAATGTTCCATACAGTTGTAGAAGGCCGAGAGCATGAACGTCGGGAGACAGCATCACTTATCTCAAGCAGAATGCACTGGTGATCACTGGCTGAGTAGTCCTCTAATACTTTCCAGTTGTGTATCCTCCGTACTAAGGACTCCGAGGCGAATGTCACGTCCGGTATGGTTCCCTCACAGCATATACGGCGGAAAGTCGGCGTGTCTCCGGAGTTTAGTACGACGAGGGCCGTTCTGGCCGCCATTTCCAGGATTCGTTTTCCCCGCGGATCCGTCTGAGGCATGCCCCATTCGATTGCTTTAGCGTTGAAGTCGCCCCCAACGAGCACTTTACCCTCTGCGTTCGAGACAGCACCCTCCAGAGCATTAAGCTTGGCTTGGAAAGACGATATCGACTCGTTAGGCGTTAGGTACACACTAAAGAAGGTGATCCCTGAGCACCGAACCCACACGAAACCATCCCCCCGTCCACAACTCTCCGCTTGAAAGTCACTGTTCCGAACCCAGATAGCGGCAGTACCAGTTTCATCAGAGTACCATAATGCAGGACTTTTATTATGGTGTTGCTCACTCAGCAGCAAGAAGTCGGCTTTCCTGTCCCTTGCAAACGGCTCAAGCAGTTGAACTGCGGTGTAGGTTTAGCTGCAGGATGGGGGCCATCGAAGCTCTGATTTTGCCTTGGCTAGGGCTTCCTGGAACACCCGGCATTTTCCTGATCCCAAGACATGTCCAAAATCAAGTTTTGGATCAGCATCCTTGCAAAGGATACAGTGTGCCTCCTTCGTACACTCTTTTCTTTTATAACCCGTTTCACCGCATTTGTATCATAGGGTACTCATATCGGGACCTTTGCATACTTGTGTGGTGTGACCATAACCAAGGCATTTAAAACATTGAAGAGGCGTTGCTCTTCGCCGTATCCTACAGACAACCCACCCAACTCGTACTTTGCCCTTGTTCAGGAATTGTTCGGCGTCCTTTTCGGTCAAGTCAACTATGGCCATGCGTTATCCCCTGTTGTTTTCTGGTGTCAGTCTCGCTTTGATCCTTCCCACGCTAGGGAACTCCTTTTTGATGGCCTCTTCGACCTCGGCCAGATCCGTCACGCAGTCTATGTCTCGTATTTCGATCGTTGCCATCGGCTCGAGCGGGGCTATAGTTGCGCTTTTGCCGTTCTTTACTGCGTCACAGAATGCATCTTTATTGCCGGCCTCTGCTCCGAATTCGACCAGTATGTGGCCCGACCGCGTTGGTCGTACTACTTTAATGGTAGTATTGGTGTCTTCGGGCCTTACGTTTCCCCTGAAGTCCCGCAGCACCTCCGCGTAGGATCGGCCATCTTGGGGCTCTACAAGCAATGCCTGCTGCCGGGGTCTTCGTCGGGGCTTCTGCCTCTTCTGTTTTGCATCAGGTCCTTTTTCTAATTGGGCGCCCGTACGAACTTTACTTTCTGGCTTTTTTTGAAGGAGTTTCTTTGCAGCTTTCTTCGCTCCTTTTGTAAGCACTGTCTGGAACCCCTGATCTGGTGCTCCACGCAAAACGAGGGTTAGCCTGAAGTAATGTGCCAAGCGGTTCCAGGCTAGGTGTTTAGTAGGGAGCGCAGACGTCTTCCTCATCTAGGGGTCCATACTCAGTGCGTAGAAAGCCTTCACCTAGCAAACACAACAAAAGATCACTTCCATATACGCGGACACCTGAATAACCTGACAATAAAATATTGTATCGAAACTGTGGCGTAGTCATCACTTCGACCTGGTTACAGAATTTCGTGTTTAAATCTGTTGTATTGTAGTTTCCGCGAGAGCATTCGCTGTGACGAACGGACGTGCAGGCAGATCCTGATTTTCGTGGGGTATGGTAAAATGATTTCAGAAAACCCTGAAAATAGGATGTAGGAATAAATAAAAACAAAAGAAAATAAAAATTATTTATCAGTTATTAATAGAAATAGAATTTGGAAGATTGCCTCGTTTGTCGTAGTGCTCTAACATCAACCAACTCGATACACAAACATCTTTTATTTTTAAAAGTAGAAGAAAGTCGGAAGAATTTTCACATCATACCATTTTTCTTCATTCGTTTCCCAATATACATTCCACCTACAATCCACAAGGAAGGAAATATTTGCCCATAAAAGTTATTAATGCACAAAATAAATACTATCCCTGCTCGATTTCATTCAATCCTTGAATTATTACACTCAATTTGAGCATAAATCCTGGACTCCTAATATTTACGACATATATTGACAATGATTGAATTTTCAAGTTATTTATATCCTCATATCTTTGATTATCTCCATTATGATAATGTCATCGATGACAACAATCCAATTTCAAAATCCAACAATATACTCCAGCAAGAAAAACTGCCTTTCTCCATCTTCAACCACACACGCCAGCATCTCAACCTTTGGCCACTTTATCCTTGGCCTGGCGACCGACCAAGGACTATCGGAAGAACTGGTAGATGAACAGCAACTGATGACGGAATAGGCATTAGACGAAAAACCCCAAATGATTGCCAAATGGCTGAAGGTATTTTGCCCAAACCGAATTTCCTACTCAAAGATCCTATTAACCCTATCTTACATCACCGAAGAAGGACCATTAAATGTGATTGAATACTCTCGATGTGTGGTTGACCCTTTCGAATGCCATTTCATGAAATCACCTGTGACCTAGACAAGTCATACACACAACAACAATTTTTTCCTTATGTCCTTTTCAAATCTATCTATCTTTCCGGTCCTTTGTGGAGTATTGAAACGTTAGTCGACAGCTTCCTCCTTGCTAGCAGGCAAAGGTTAGAAAAATGGCAGGGTGGAATGAATTCTTTCTTTGCATGTTGAATGTAAGTGGGGGTACGTGTGTGAGGAATGAGCTTCCTGGAACTATTTATTTCGCATTGTGAAGCATTCATTGATGTATTATAAATTGTAATTGATGTTTTTTGAATTTTTTTTTTGTTGGAATTTCAGGCTGAAGAGAAGAATTCCCTGAGTCGTAGGACTTTTTATTAAATTCTTTGTCGCTGGCAAAATGTGACGTGTGGAAGATGTTTGCAATGAATGGTAGGGAAAATGTTTTCAGAATTTTTCTCGGTAAGAAAGATCTATTTTACATATGAACATTCTTTCCAAAGATTTTATTGAAAATCCTTTTACTTATTGAATGCCAAATTCTTTTGAATAAAATCAGTGCGTTTTCGGAATTTCTATGTCTAAAAGTAAAACAAAATAAACTGTTAAATACGCAATCCAATCGTTTTATATTCAAAAAAAAAAAAAAACGAAAGAATTTAAAGGAGGCGATTTTGATTTTAATCCTAAAAATTTTATTTATTTTTTCTGAAATATTGGAGAAAGATTGCCAATGAAATCCGGACAGTGTCTTCAAGCAGTGTAACTTATACAATTATTTTGCCGAAATCTATCCTTAACATTTATCCAGCCAATAAAAAAGAAGGGCTAAGACAGGCTTACCAAACGTCCGGGATTAGCCTGGACTGTATGGGATTTTAGCTTATGTTCGAGAAATTCTTCGGAATATTAAATAATATCCGAGGGTTGCGGTAATTATTTTAAAAGTTGTAAGATGTCCCCATATCATCCTCCCAAATTGGATGGGATTTGCTTGTACAGGCGTATGTGGTTCAATTGTGCAAGTACTTTTATAGGTATACCGTCAGAGTGACTGAAATGATAAAATTTTGTTAATTCTAAAGACTCTTATCTTATAGCAGCACAAGATTTTGGAAATAATGCCAGCTATCGATAAAATTCTTCACCAGTTTATGCCGTTGAGGAGTTTTTTTTTTTAAGAAGGATCACAGCCCGAAAATGATAGTAAAGTTTTTCAGCAGAGCAATACACGAGCTCATTCTTTTGTTTTTCCATGGATCGCTGCAGAAGTTTGAAAAGAGAGAAGACATCAACGCAGACAAACGTCACTAGTTTGCCTACTTTTTGTAGTTGGGAAGTGAATGCCATTTACGCACTAATGTGGGACTGCCATGCTCACGAGTGACTGGACTATCCACTAAACACCTCTCCTGTCACCGCGAAACCCCAGTATGCAACCGGTCACACATTACTTTGGGCCAGATCAGGTTTTTTATGCCATGAAGCGCCTTGAAGCTGGAGGATTCCACCTTTGGCGGAAGGGGAGAGAGGAAGAGGAATTGCCAGACAAATGATACTCTAGCCCCGTCGTCCCAGGCCGCTGTGAGTCTCTTTTAGCTTTTCGGACTGCCCGAATATTTGTCAACCAATCTAAGCATCGCTGCAACTATACTATCCGAGGTGGGCTCTCCCTTCTCCTTGTAGGGGTCCCATTGCAACCTGTTCAATTTTTCGCACGGAAAAAATGTGTGGCAGGCGTCGTTTCCTTCTCCTGGGCAAAACCGACAATCGTGGGATATTGACTTACCAATCTTGTGCAGGGAAGATTGAAAACACCTTGACCCAGTCAAAAGCTGGATCAGATAGAAGTTCAGTCTCATCATGCCTTCAATTTAGCTTCCCATCCGGGATGAGGCACGCAATCCTATTGAAATTAAAGTACTCAATGAGTCAATACTCAATAAGTCAACACGTATGTCATACATGTATACATTCAATCTGATTTGATATTTGTATATGACTTTTCGATCTTCTCACATAAAACACCAAACGATACAGACGTGTGTTGAGTTTCATTAGTTTATTTTATCTCTTATTTATCTGCTAAATTCAGATCTTTAGCCAATAAACTTCTTCAGGTTATAGGCCCAAATAATTAAATAAATTAATTGATGAATTTTAAGAAGAATAAAGATTCCAGTAGAATTTTTCCGATTATTTTTCCGTCTTGTTGAACATACATTTGGAGCATTGTGAATACATCGTACAAATAAGGTTAGAAAACCGCATGAGTAAAGGCAAGCAGATTGAGGTTAATTCACAATTAACACAGACAGAAGCAGCAGCAGTGATTAACATAGAATCGCAAACAGAATCTATTGTGAACATCAAATTGCAAATGTCATCGTCACTTTTGGCATCGATTGCGAAATTGCGTGGAAAAGAAAATCATAACACATGGAAATTTGCAATGGAGAATCACTTGGCAGCTGAAGGCTTGTCTCAATGTTTGACTGATGCAGAAACAGATGCGAATAAAATTGCTAAGGCCAAAGGTGCGATTGTTTTGAGTGTTGATAAAAGCAATTACGTGCACGTCACAGGAGCAACGACCGCAAAAGAAACGTGGGACAGTTTTAAGAAAAAGTTTGAAGATCAAGGAGCTGTGCGAAAGGTGACATTAATGAAAAAAATTATCAATACGAAATCGGCTGAATGCTCTTCAAAGGAAATGTACGTGGCTGAAATAATTTCTATGGCACAACGGCTGAATGAAATTATTTTCAAGATTGAAAACGAATTGTTGGCCATATTTTTGTTTTCTGGATTGATCGATGAATATTTGCCGAAGATAATGACATTGGAGACCAGTGCAGCAAAGCCATCGAGCGGTAGTATTAAAACGAAGCTTTTAAAAGAGCCAGTTAGAGCCACGTCATCAGCGAGCAAACAGCATTGTATGCAAAAACTAAAAGCCGTTTTCGTAAAAAAAAAACAAAATATATATATATATATATATATATATATATATATATATATATATATATATATATATATATATATATATATATATATATATATATATATATATATATATATATATATATATAATTTTCAGTCGATAATTGTGAAATTCACAATAGTAAAGGTGAATTGTTAGTAACGGCGTTAATGCGTTAATGGCTTGTATAAATTCGATGGCTCGAATGGTATTGCACTAGCAACGGTGAGCACAAATGATTCAATAGAGTTGTGGCCATTTGATCGTGAAAAGTCTGAATATGATGAGAAAAGGAGCGGTAACAGGAATGTCTTTCGTTGACAGCAGTCAGAACATTGACTGTGTAGCTTGTTGTGAAGGGAAACAAGCAAGAGAGCCGTTCAAGCATAAAGGATCCAGAGCAAAAGGTTTGCTAGAGCGTATATATGGAGATTTGGCTGGAAGGATGGAGTGCGCATCAGTTGGTGAGAACAAGTACGCGTTAGTGCTTGTTGATGATTTTAGTCGTTGTACATTCACATATTTGCTGAAGCAAAAGAGTGAAACGTTTACAAATTTTTTTGCGTTAAAATGAATGTTGAAAACTAGACCGGCTTCAAAATAAAAACGTGCCGGAGCGACAACTGCACAGACTTCTGCTCAAACTAATTCAAGGCGTTTTTTAAGCAAAATTGCATTCAAAAGCAAACGTCAGTGGAGTACACGCCACAGCAAAATGGCTTGGCCGGGGGTATAATACGAACAATTGTTGAGAAAGCAAGGTGCATGTTATACGATTCAGGCTTACCAAAACGGACGTGAAAAATCACACAGTTTAACGTGTACTGAAGTATAAATCACCAATGGAAATATGGACCAGAGAAATGCTCAATATAAGTCACTTCAGGATGTTTGCTTCAGAGAAGACAAAGAAATTTGATGCCAAATCGAAGGAGTGCATATTTGTTGGCTATATGGAAAAACAAAAAGGTTATCGATTAATAGATGCAGAGATCAACCGGACGATAGCGAGCAGAGACGGCAAAATCTTTGAAAATGGTAACAAATTTTGCGATTCGAATAGCGATAACGAGTACTTTGAGCATATTTCAGACAAATCGTTCGAGAGTGAATAAAGTGACTGTGACTCAATGAGAATCGATGGCGTGCAACATGGCCGAAACAATGTTACCAATGTCCTAGCGAGCAACCATAATAGAAGTGATGCAGCGAATCAATCTGAAATTGATGGGGCGAATGAAACGATAACAAACGCAGCAGCAGAAGACGATGGGGTGAATAGTGTGGAAACGGGCCACAATGATACGTCAATGGACGATACCATGTACGATGATGCTGTGAATGACAGTGAATATGAGCCTGATGAAACTGTCGAAGCAACATCAACGCCATGTCGATCAGCACAAACCACTAGATCTGTGCAACGTTATGAAGCGACCAATTTTGCTGATACCTCAATAAACGACGAACCGTTCACAGTGAGTGAAGCTTTAGCTAGTTGCGAAAATCAACAATGGCAACAAACAATGTGTTGCAACCACGGAAGTCACCGCAGTTGCAGACATTATGTTTCTAGCAGAGGGGTGAGCAGCCCGAGGTGGCATACTGAGGCCGGCTAGCGCTCAGTCGTGTCGTGGGACTTCCGGTAAACTCTCTGTTCGTGCTGAGCCACTTTACATATAGTAACTTACATGAAAGCAAAGGACGGGAAAGGGAGAGGTCATTTTAAGAAACGAAAATCTAATTATATAAGTATTTCATGGCCGTTTTTTAATTACAAATTTTAATTGTGCTCTAACAATATCACTTCAATCAAGTATGGAACAAAAGAATAATAATTAGTAATGAACACACATTTAATTTTGTGAATTAATTTAAACCCCCTCTTTGGTGAAATTAATTCAAAGTAATTTAGTTACAATAAAAATTACAAAAATCGCCAAAAGAGAAAAAAATTCAATTTTACGCAGATAAATCAGAAAAAGAAATAATTACTCACCCTTTCTTTTGAAGCTGCGGAGCGCTCTGCAACTGGAAGGGTGGTTTGGGAAAACTTATGAAAACCAAATTAACTTTCCTTCTGCAAAAATAATGAGACAATAAAAAAACCAAACGACCACTAATCCGCGTGTCAACTCCTTGAAATTGTCGTATAGCCCAATGAAAATAGTTTTCTTTTTATTTTAATCAATCACTGTCACTACCACCTTTTTTTAGGTTTTCATAGATTCTGGTTTTGAAATAGAAAAAAATAATTCACCAAAAAAAAAGAAATGGTTCGTCTGGCTACGAAATAAATTACTTCTGATAGAAAGCAAACAATGGGTTTCTTTAGCACGACCACAAATGTTGATGGACCCTATAGTATACCGTTCAGTTCATGCCAGAATCACTAGTTCCTCACATCACACTATTCATTTTTTTTTTTTCACTTTATTTGTCTAAAATTGTCTCACACTATTCCCTTCCCCACTTCATTCGACTAAAATTCAATTTTCATTAACTTTCGGTTATTCCCTATAATTCCTCGACTTCACACTTTTCTCAATCTCCTCATAAAAACTCTTTGTTTCCACCCTCCACTATCGTTAACCACCGATTCCCTCACAGCCAAAAATTGACCGAAAAACAAGAAAAACCTCTATCCGAAACTCCGAAATCAAAAACTTCTTTTCCACCAATTGAAAATTCACTTCCCGAATCTTAAACAAAGACTTTTTCGCACGAATTCCACTCCAAAAACTTTCCCTGAAACCGCAACTGAACTTTTCTTTCTCTGCAAACAGAAACCCGAGTCCCCAAATCCAAGAACCCAATCCCGCAATCCTTTCCTTCCCAATTACCGCTGCCGCATCTGAGTAACGTAATCGAACTTCGTTACACTTCGATTTCACTACCCACACATCTTTTTGCATATCGACAACCGCAACAATTTCCATTTTGCATATATGCCGATTTGCATAACCATGATAGCGTTTGTTTAAGTGCAAATCGCCATACGAGGGACATTTCATAAATAATGCACAACATTTTTTTTTACTTTCATTTTTTATTTTTACTGAAATATCTCTCTACATTCCTTCAATATAGCCTCCCTGCTTCTCAATGACTGAGTCCCAACGAGTCGGAAGCCTTACTATACTATTGAGGATACCACCTTTGTTCATCTGGCGGATGGCTTGGGTAACGGCGGTAGGAAACTCTTCCAGAGAGGGAAAACGTGGTCCACGCATAGGTTGTTTCAACTTTGGGAATAGTTCGAAATCTGGTTGACTCTTCGTTCATCGGTTGATGTTTTCGGTCTTCCTGGTCTTGAATCATCGTTTATGCTAACACGACCACCAAGAAAATGTTTGGGCCAAAGAGAAACTGTACTACGGTCCACTGTTGACTCATTATTAAAGTTTTAATCTTAATGTATGCCCGTTGGTCTTCAAAAGTCACAGCACCAGAGACACGTGCAGGCTCCATTTAAAAGTCGCGTAACTTAAAAATGCAATACACTACAAATGAAAGAAAATAACACACTTCTTCCTCAAGCTCTGATCTACTACTGGTGAGTTGCTCATTATTGCAGCGCTAACTATCTCGCAGTGGTACCAACCTGTGCAATATTTATGAAATGCCTCTCGTATATAACATATACGGGAACAATTGCTTTTGCCGATATTCTAAAAAGAATGTTTTCCTACGCTCGGGGAACTTGAACCCAGGGTCCCTGCGGACCCCCGGTCGAGAATCCACGGCGCTACCAACGAAGCCACCTTCTGTTGATTTCCCATTCATCGAATTAGCAACTTCAACTATGCATCTTTCTTGATGAGCATGAAAATGAAATTCGTTAGTAGGGAAACGTGAATGAATTTTTCGTTAGTATGACACATAAAATTTGTTAATAGGAAGTAACGGATGGAGTGTTTTTAGTGGGAAAATTAAAATTATTATTACATTACTATATTTTTGTTTTGTTAATAAAAAAAGGATAAGAGATGATGGGGAATTAAAAATTATAGGGAAATTGGTAAAATGTTAATAGAAATAAGTAAATACACAGAGGAAAAGGTATGAGTGCCCAAAGGAAAATGGAGATATTACGACGGCAATTTCAAGTTGCGAATGGTCGAATGCCGGTACGCCAGAAGAATATCAGTCATTAATGAGCAATCACACTTGGGTTCTCGTTAAATTGCCCCATAGTTGCAAAGCCATAACAAATAAATGGGTCTTTGAACGGAAAACCGATTCAGCTGGTAAAGTTGAAAGATATAAAGCAAAGCTAGTGGCAAGAGGCTGTAGTCAAAGAACAGGAATTGACTATGTTGAAACGTTTTCGCCGGTAGTCCGATACTCATAACTTCGTATGCTATTAGCGTTGACTGTGAAAATCGGGCTACAAATCGATCAAATGGATGTTATTACCGCATTCCTCCACGGTGACATTAAAGAAACGATTTACATGCGACAACCGGAATCGTTTGAAGAAGACACTGATCGGTGGAAAGATCAGCTGAAATCAATATTGAAGAAACATTTTTCTATAAAAGATCTCGGAAATGCATCGAACTTGCTGAACATTCAAATAGAATATAATCGTCGCAATGGTGTGTTACAACCAAATCAACGAAAATACACCGAACAAGTATTAAAGCGATTCAATATGTTCGAATGTGAAGCAGTAAGGCTACCAAGCGATCCGAACCAGCGATTGACATTGGAAATTTCACCATCAACCGATTAGAAGCGTGAACTTGTGCAAATGTACCATATCAAGAAGCGTTTAAGCATTTTATATTTATATATATATTTCGTACAGCATTACCAATGGAAGTCAATTTAATCGAAATTGCGGATTGGCACATTGGAAAGTAGTTAAGCGTGTTTTGCGCTATTTGAAAGGTACATTGAATTGCAAACTAACATGTTCACGAGATGGCTAATACGAACATTTTTTTTTGTGGTAGGGAGGTGAATGGTTTTTATGCACAGAGCGTGGGACTCCCATGCGCGACTGGACTACCCACTAAACACCTCCCTTGTCAACCTGAGAACCCAGCCTGGAACCGTTTGACACATAACTTCGGGCTAGGTCTCGTTTTGTTACGCCGTGGGGCGCCTTCAAGCTGGGGAGTCCCTTTCCTAGCGGGAGGGGAGAGGGGAAGAGGAAATGCCAGAAGAGCCATTCCCCAGCCCCAGCGCCCCCGGCTGCTGTGAGTCCCTTTTATATTTTAGGACTGTCAAGATGATCACTTCGGCTTTCTCCAGTGCTAAACTCAGCCCGCGAGCAGTCATCCAGTCCCTCACTCGGCGCATTAGCATACCTAGCCTAAGTTGCGCTTGTTCAACGATGCGTCCAGCGACCAGAGCCGCAACATCATCCGCATAGCCGACCAAGCGCGATTTATCTGGCATCTCAAGTCGCAGTAGCCCGTCGTAAGACACGTTCCACAGGTCCGGACCAAGGATGGATCCCTGGGCAACACCCGATGTAATTTCCATCCTTCGTTGGCCCTGTGTCGTGTCCTAGAGCAGGCTTCGGTCCTTTAGGTAGCTCCTCAAAAGCGGCATTAGATATTCTGGAACTTGAAAAGAGTTTTCCAGCGTGTCCAGAAAACGTCGAGTGTCACCAACAGGACGATCCGTCGCTTGGTGCGACTATATGCCTCTGCCTTTTGGACCGCGTTCACCACCTCTGCAATCGCATCAATGGTAGAACGTCCTGCTCTAAAGCCGTACTGCCGAGGAGATAGGTCCCCAGCAGCACGAATCGCGTCAGTGAGTCTTCCCTTGATGAGTTTCTCTAGCACTTTCCCAGCCGTGTCTAGCATGCATAACGGGCGGTATGCAGGCGGCGATTCGGGATTTCCCTTCCCCTTGCTGATCAGCACGAGTCTCGTCACCTTCCATCGTACCGGGAAAATCCGTCCCGTAGGCAAGCGTTGAATGTGCTGAGCAGCAAGTCAGGACAATGGTGATAGACGAACCGCAACATCTCAGCTGGAACACCATCTGGACCTGGAGCCTTCCTCGCTTTCAAGGAGAGAACTGCCTCCTCCAGTTCCAGCTGTGTAAAGAGTGGGCACTCGACTGCTGTTTCACTTTGGACAGCGTCAATACGGACGGGATGGGCGGGGAAGAGTCCCCGAACTATCGCGTCCATCTTTTCCGTGTCATGTGTACAAGGCTTCCGTAGGGCACCAAGTTTCCCCATGACCAACTTGTAGCCAAGGCCCCACGGATCCTTGTTCACAGTTTCCACTAGGTTTCGCCAGCAGCGAGCCTTGCTACTGTTGATCAGTTTACGAAGGCATTTCCGGGCCGACTTTTATACTGCCACCTGGTTGCATGCCTCGTCACAGTTCCGCGCCCGTTGAGCCTCACGCCGAAGCTTGTGACATTCCCTCCGTTCTTCAGCGATTTCAGTAGACCACCAGTACACTGGGGGCTTGCCGTGCCGGGGTCTTCGACGGGGCATAGAAGCGCAGCAAGCAGTCGTGATTATGCTCATAGTAGAGTTCACCACGTCTTGAGCTGCCAGTTCTTCCGTCCCCTCCGAAGCTCCCTGTAGCGGCTCACCTGCTGTGAGAACCTTGACGAACCTCTCGACGTCCATCCTTCCGATGTTCCATCCAGTTGTAGAAGGCCGAGAGCACGGACGTCGGGAGACAGCACCACTTATTTCAAGCAGAATGCACTGATGATCACTGGCTGAGTAGTCCTCTAATACTTTCCAGTTTTGTATCCTCCGTACTAAGGACTACGAGGCGAATGTCACGTCCGGTATGGTTCTCTCACAGCCAATACGGCGGAAAGTCGGCATGTTTCCGGAGTTTAGTACGACGAGGGCCGTCCTGGCCACCATTTCCAGGATTCGTTTTCCCCCCGGATCCGTCTGAGGCATGCCCCATTCGATTGCTTTAGCATTGAAGTCGCCCCCAACGAATACGAACATTGAGATTTAAAGAGGGAATATTGAAATTAAAGTACTCAATGAGTCAACACGTATGTCATACATGTATATATTCAATCTGATTTGACATTTGTATATGACTTTTCATTCTTCTTAAATAAAACACCAAACGATATAGACGTGTGTTCAGTTTCATTAGTATATTTTTTCGCTAATTTATCTTCTAAATTTAGATCTACAGCCAATAAAGTTCTTCAAATCCACCTTCACATCGTACAATTCACTCAAGACTGCTGGCAATCGTTGAGTGACCGCTATCTCTCCGCGCGGACAACCATCTCCCTCTCGTCCGACACAGGTAAATAGCCCGACAGTCTTTTGCAAGGAGGGCAACAGGTATCACGCCTGCTATAGCTCTCACCACCGAATCAGCGACTGTCGACTACGAAAATGCAATCCTCAGTGCTCCTCTTTTCTGTAGCTGTGCCATGCATTTCGGTATATCTCTTTACTGAGAGCGTCGCCCCATATTTCTGCTCCGTACAGTTGCACTGACTCTACAGCACTCACCAAGAGGCGTCTTCTTGGGTTTGGCTCGCTACGTTGGCCGTAAGTCGACTCAGAGCCGATACTACCGAAGCAGCCTTCTGAACCGTTGCCCTCATTTGCTCAGAGAAACTCATCTTCGAGTCGATCAGAAGCCTCAGGAACTTCATCGCTTGCTTCGATTCGATTGGTATGTTTCCATTACTGATCATCCTTACTCTAACGACTTTTTTTTTGTCAAGATGACCACTTCTTACACTGAACCCGCAAGCAGATATCCAGTCTTCTTCGCGCTTTTACATCAGTAAATTCGTTTGGCAGTTCCTTCTTATTTTGGCGAATTATTCCAGCCGTGACTAGCTTGTGATCCCGCATTAAGCTGCCTACTAAAGAAGTGCTTGTGAATAAATTATCACAGGTTACATTTCGCCCAGATTGATCAATGACTGCACAAGGAAGTTTGACTACTGATGATGCGCTTGTGTCGACTTTATATGCCCTTTCATGTTGTTTTCGTACATAGACGTCCATATTCATCGTATAAAATATTTCAGCATCAGTCAGTGCATATATTCTTACGCCATTTTTGTTTGGTTTCGAAAGAATATACTGACGGAAGCTGCAATGGCCTCTGAATACTTCCAACTTCTAGTCGATTGTTACAATTTAGAGGGAAGTATGTAACAATACCTTCGAATAGATCTCTTATTGGAGCCGACAAATTGGCTGAAGCGCATTGAACCCTTGTTTCTTTGTTGTCAAAACTTAGACATCGCATTAAGAGGTAAAATCGACTCCACCTCATTGTTAATCGGAAAATCCCTGGTGATGAATCATCAGTCCTAAAGAGGTCACTCGCATTCAGGCGAGAATTCCTCCTAACTCCAGCAAATAATAAGAGACCAAGAAATGCTTCAATTTGCTCTTCATCAGTAAGTCTGCAGTCTCTTTCACGTTTGAATTCAGGGCACCTCTTTTCAACTGAGGACATTGAAGAACAGCCGCTATTTCCGCTTACGGTGCCTCTCAACCGCAGCCTTTCGAATCCTTTACCGTTATCTCGCTCATATGATAATATGGATCCTGCGGAATAGCAATGTACTCGTAAGCTCACCAATTGCTACATGTGCTAACTCTTCTGCAACGATGCGTACGACGACAAGCAAATCGAGCCAACCGGTTAGACAGAGAAACCCGTTAATCGTATAGTTCATACCAGCATTAGCAGTTCCGGTAAGCTTATCATTTTTACTTAATCTAGACTTCTGGTCTCCCGGTATTTTAGTAAAATGCTTTGAGCAGACTCCGCGAAAAAAATGTTCGTCCATCAGGCAAGTCTCAACCGAAAGAGTTAATTGCCTTGATTCGTTATTCCCTCTCATTTTCTTTTATCAAAATGTTCGCGGTTTGAGGATCAAGCTGAACGCAATAAATCTTGCATCTTACATTGCCAACGATGACATAATCTGTTTTTCTGAGACTTGGGTTACAAATGACTTTACGGATGGAGAAATTCTTCCTCTTAATGCAGTCTTTAGACAAGATAGAGATCACCTATTATCTGGAAAATCAGATGGTGGGGGTGTGCTAATAGTAGTCAACTATAGCTTTCAGACTTAATGTTGGTCTGATTTGAACATTTCTCTGCCTGTATAAAGTATCGTAGTCCAAATAAACTTTACTATTGTACCAATCTTCGAGTTTGCGTGATATGTCTGTACGTTCCGTGTAATATGTCACTTCGCTCCTATGAACGGCTTTTTAGTGAGCTTGCCTTATTTATAAATAATGCAAATCCTTATCTGTGGTGATTTTAACATGTCGTCGGTAAGCTGGATTGCTTCTCCTATAACTTTCTACTCTACGCTGTTCAACATTATTGCTCAGATTATGTCACTGGCTCGTACACCAAGTCATAAGCAGCGTGGTTCAATGCAGAGGTTGCACAAGTACTGCGTGTAAAAGACAAAGCCAGTTAAAATCCACCTTCGATCGGGATTCAATATAGATCTTTTAAGGTACAAATTTCTTCGAGCTGATGCCAAAAAACCAATTTTTCAAGCTTTACTTGCCTATTACCAGTCCATTGAAGCCTCCTTCTGCTCCAATAACCCTAAATCCTTTTGGTCATATGTTCATTCACTGAAATCTTCCAACACTCTTCCTAGTTCAGTATCATTGCTTAATAAAACAGCCTCTGATGATCAACACATATGCCATCTCTTTGCCGACTTTTTTTCATCCAATTTTAGATCCTCCTCGCCTTGTTCCATAAGTCCCTGTAGTCTAGCTCTCTTCGATTTCGGCTTTATCTCTAGCAATTCTGTAGAAGTGGAAGATATCCCCACCTCGATAGAAGCAGACGGATCTATAGGACCTGATGGCCTCCCTAAATTCTTCATTAAATCGCTATGCACTTCTCTAAGTTTTCCTCTATGCTTGATTTTCAATTTGAGTCTTTTGACTGGTGTTTTCCCAGATGCATGGAAACATGCTATTGTAATATTTTCCCAATCCGTAAATCCGGCAACAGCAATTCTGTTTCGAATTATCGGCCAATATCTCTCCTCTCCTGTTCAATCCAGAATTTATGATGCTTTCCATACAAATCTCTCCGTTAAGCAGCAGAGTTTTCCAATTTCATAGCACTTGCTCTAGATTCCAGTTGCCAAGTTGACGCGATTTATACCCATTTCGCCAAAGCGTTCGGCAGCATACGTAATATCCGGTCCCCTCCTTCCCGGGATCCATTCCGTTACTTTAACCGTTCTTGCTCGATAGTTCGGAGCGGATGCTCTTCTGCCCCCTTCGCCTAGATTTCTGACGTGCCACAGGGATCTATCCGACCTTCCTAATGTTTTTATTTCCAACTGTCTTCTCTATGCCGACGATCTTAAAATCCTCAGGATCATTCGCTCGATGAATGACTGCTTGATACCCCAAAATGACATTAATGTATTGGACGAATGATGTCGTATCAATCCTCTTGCTCTCAACGTTCCGAAATGTTTCCATATGTGTTTTTCCAATAAAGTAAATGCCCTAAGCTTTGACTATTCGATTAGTGGCTCGGTAGTTTTATCAGTTGACCATTTTAAGGATCTTGATGTGACGTTTGACCAACATCTCAAATTCGACCGTCGCATTGCCCATATGACATCTAGAGCAGCCCGAATCGCGAGCTTTGTTTTGCGCTGTTCCCACACTTCTTTTAGCACTCAAACATGTGTCCGTCTGTTTATCTCACTTGTTCGCTCTAGTCTTAAATACGCATGCCAAATATGGTCTCCCCATCACTTATACCTTAGGTACAGAGAAAATTTACTCGCTCGCGTTTCTATAAATACAATCTATCCTACCATCCACATGGGGAACGTCTTATCTACCTTGGCGTCCCTTACTGTGGCGATGAGGCGACAATACCTTGACAGATGTTTGCTTTTTAAGCTTACTCGAGGCTTTTTATCATCTGATATTCAAAACGCGATTTGCATACGCCCTCCGTCTAGATCTAGATCTACTCAATTTTACACGATTCTTTGCGCGGACGGATATTTATTTTCATTCCCCTTTGATCCAACTCGTCCGTGACCATGAGTACCTTCAGCTTGGTCCTCCTTTGGGCTCGCTCGCAGTGTTCAAGTCCAAGCTGCGTAGGATTCTTAATTTTCTTTTTAATTTTATTGCGTTACCTTACTCAAATTTGTCTAATTATCTTTCGTTCGGCTCTTTTGTATTAATGCTTATTTTACCTTAAATTATGACTTTCTTTTGAGATAACTTTCTGTCCATCTATTTTCGGATTGGAAGTTATTCTGTAAAATAGATCTGAAATAAAAAAAGCGACTCAATATGTTGGTTCGTATGTTTGGTAATTTGCTTGGTTGTTGTGAAGGGTCTTTTTTCTTTGTAGTCCTACAGCCCCTTTCGGGCCTTCGCTTAGAGATAGAGTATCTCATTTTCATGATCGAATGTATCGGCACTCCACAAGGTGATATGATCATTATCACGCTTTGGCTTTGGTTCTGATTTAAAACAGCACATATCGTAACTGAACAGGCGTATAGTCCGTCCGAAGAACCACTCGAACTAAATCTCGTTGACGTCAACGAAACTTGAACCAGAGACCTTCGGCTTACGGGCTTAGTGGTCTAACCACTAAGCCAGGCGGGCTACTATTTTAAAGGGTGGTCCAACCATAATGCATGATGTTAATTGTGAGTCACACCTTAACGTCAAGTTTTTCGTACAACTTAATTTGACATTTCTTTGTTTCAGTGTTTGAAAAATTCAACCATGGAGAGGTACACAGTTGGGCAGCGCGTTCAGGTTGTTGAAGCCTTTTTCGAAAATGGGCGTTCAAATCAAAATGCATTTCGTGTACTTCTTGATTTTTTTGATCAGCATAATCGACCAAATACGTCCACAATCGGGAGAATCGTGCGCAAATTTGAGAAAACCGGGTCTGTAGGAAATGTTAAATCACCAGTGCATGGTCACCCAGGTTCGTTCTGCGGAAAACTTTGCTGTAGTTCGCGATAGTGTGTACAGAAGAGCCGTCAAGCGAGACAGAGTTTTTTAACCACGTTATTACAGGAGACGAGACGTGGGTTTTTGAATACGATCCTGAGACAAAGCGGCAGAGTTCGGAGTGGCACACACCGGCGTCACCACGACCGAAAAAAGCGCGCATGAGCAAATCGAAGATGAAGTCGATGCTCATCGCTTTTTTTGACGTGAAAGGCATTGTTCACAAAGAGTTTGTGCCACCCGGCCAAACTGTAAAATGGCCAGTACTACAGAGAGGTGCTCCGTTGACTAACCGCCGGGGTTCACCGATTCCGTCCGGAGATTGCCAATTCGTGCATCCTCCATCACGACAATGCTCCATCGCACACCTGCCTGCTCGTCACCGAGCAGTTGGCCAAACAGTCGAGGGCAACGTTGCCACAGCCTCCTTGCAGCCCGGATATGGCATCAGCGGACTTCTTTCTGTTCCCCAAGATCAAGAGACATCTTAAAGGGACGCGGTTCGGAGCTCTGAAAAACGTTCAACGTGCCACGACGAGGGCTCTAGACAGCATTGAGGTTGCCGACTTCCAGGGAGCGTTCGGGGATTGGAAAATCTGGTATCAGCGTGTTATCGGCTCCAACGGGGATTACTTTGAAGATTTCTAAAGAAAAATTGTACATATTTTGCCAATAAAAAATTCCTGAGGTCAGTCCGGTTAATTATTATGCAGACTCTGTATGTCAATAAGCCAAGAACAATTCAAGAGCTAAAGATTGAGATAACTCAGCACATTAACGATATTGAACCTCAATTATGCCTCAGAGTCATTGAAAATAAGGACCATCGGATAGAAGTATGCTACCTTAGCCGCGACGAGTATTTGGGCGATATTTTGTTTCACACATAATTGTCATAGATCCTTCTATTATAATAAAAAATTTTAACATAATTCTCTGGAAAATTTTTGTTTTTTTTACAATTAACATCGTGCGTTTTGGTTGGGCCACCCTTTATTAGAAAATAAAAAAAATCCGAATTTCACCTGGATCTTTTGCATGCCTTGCTCCTTGATTTACACCAAGGAGATGCAGAACAATATTATGAGCTCGTGTTCTGACAGTGCGCAATGGACCATTTTTATGCCATGGTGTCATTATGCCGTGTTGTTTTTACGGATATGTTGGTTGTCAGGCATTTGCAAAAGCTCTTCAGATTCGTTCGATGAACTACCCTCCTGCTCGGTGTCGGTGTTTAATTCTTGTATTTCAAGAGGATCCTCTACTTCACTGTGACTCATGTCATAGTAATTTCCGTCTAAATCGTCACACTCCAGTTGCGCCCTTATAGTTTCTTCGTTCATGGTGGTTTAATACTTCTCAAATAATGTTATTTAGTATACTCAATAAGTATTATACACAACTAAAATAAATTGATGCATTTCATTGAATAATCTTATAAAATTCAATACCGGTTACTGACTTGGAATAGCAACATATCTACTCGCGTCGGTCTCACATACCGATATCAGAAAAAGTGTCTCACGTCTACTCTGCGCGAACACACGCGTAGCACTATAAAGTGTTAAACAACAAATTAAGGAGCTACTGAACTCTTCAAAGTTCTAGTAATGTTAATTTCTGAGAAACCCAGGTATTAGTGATTCGCCGGTCTGAGAGACCAATGCACAAGTATAGGAAGGTTAAAGCAGAAAAAGACATATTCACATGCAGTGTATATTAGTGAAAAAAACGGTGTCAGCATTATTGTTAGGTGATAAATCATTCATAAATGGCACGAACTCTAGATTGTACACCACAAGTTACTACAACGAAGTAACAGCTTTTAATTTGATTCAGTCATACAACCATTCATATTGAAGTAAACTTATTATCCAACTTCAAAGAGCATTACCATACCACTTTCTTCATTTATTAGGCTTCATCCGAAACAAGGTTGTTACCTTCACATCAAACGTTTTATTCAATCATTCAACACAACAAATAAATGACCTACAACAAGCATTACCTAAAATTCATTCTCATCAACGAATAAGCAAAGATACAAAGATACAGTCGCTTCTCATTGTTTCCCACTTGATTGCATTACACCGTGCAAAATTTCAAATGAATTAATTTTTTCTCAGCAGATCCCGCATGGAGCGCGATTATGAGTTGCATAAAAGATGAAAAATGTTCCAACTCGACTACGCAAGAGACTTGTACGGGTATATTCGTACGATGCTATTAGTTTGATAATGACTCAGTTAATAG
Organism: Odontomyia ornata; assembly: GCA_963969285.1. Lineage (NCBI taxonomy): Eukaryota > Metazoa > Arthropoda > Insecta > Diptera > Stratiomyidae > Odontomyia > Odontomyia ornata. Next base: position 165,861,822 of record OZ017738.1, on the reverse strand, counting down.
ATAAATACGAGTAGAATTCACCGTTTGAAAGCATTCAATAAACTTTTAATTGGCTGAACAAGTGAATAACGCCCACAAACTCCGAAAAGAGTTCAATTTTATTCAAAAGAAAATTGACAAAGTTTCTTTTCATTTCACGACTGCAAAGGAATTTCATTATAAACGGTTTTATGCGGAGAATTTTTCCAATAAAAAAGTTTACTTCAAGCTCACGCAGAAGGAATGGGAATTAATTCCTTTTTTGTATCGGAAAGTAAACATTGAATGTTTTATTACGCAAATTTTGACCCTTTTATGCATGAAATGTTGAGAACTTTTCTTGCTCATTTGCATCCTCTTCCAAAGTGCTCATATTTTCAGTAAATGAAATTTGGGTGCTTAGCCACTACGCTGAAAAATTTTAAACCAAGTACCTTCTGGTATAAAAGAAAATGTTCTACGAAATTTTTTAAACCCATAATTTTTTATTACACATTTCATGTCACAATACGATTGAATTTTTTTAACAACACCCCATCAGTACGAGTAATGCATTCCAACAGCAATAACTCGTATCCCTTTTGCAAGGAGCTTTTACAAGCGATAACGTTTTGCGTTCAGTCTTTAAATTGCATCTCGGATGCAGGTGTAGCATACACAACGATGTCAGGAATATTTCTTACTCTTATTGTATTTCTGCCAGCCAGTGTGGAGCCTTGAAGGATTCTTTCATCACCTCGTTGGCGAGTTTTGTAGTTTTCCCAATCGCATTATGTTCTTTTCAGCTGTCGTCTATGGTGTTACGATCACATGCTTTCGACTACTCCTTGAGAGTCCTTCACTTGCCTTGATGCTGAGAATGCTACTACTGGAAATAGCCTTATTGCAATTTATTTGTTTGTTGGGAATGCATAAAATGCAGTTGATGGTAAAGCTGGATGCCTTTTAGTGTGGGAAGAATTGAAAGGATCCTTGAGGAATCATATTTTCAAGATTTATTTCAGATAATGGTGCAAATTTACGTAACTTCAGGTCGGATTTTATCAGAATAATCGTTTGAAAGTACGGAAATTCCTTCATATCCTGATTGTGGTGTACATTGACCGTTCACGAGTTTTCAAGTTAGGGATTTATTTATAGTTTAGCTTGTAGTGAAAGAATTTTCCGCTATCGACGCCCTAAAATTTTATGGAGTATTAGAGAGCCGGAACGCAATGAGTATTTTTCGCATGGTAGGATTAAATAACAGTTTATTAGCTCTCTGTGAGATTCAACGCTGCACGAAAGACATTCTTAAATTGTACTGACTTGTATACTTGTAAATCACAAAACAGGTCAAAGCTTAAATTTTGCTCTTTCTATCATAGGCGTTGCATTGTTTGTCTATTCATTCATTAATACAAATAAATATACAAATTGTTGGGGGTCCAGAATTTCTACATTTCATACGTCACTGCTACTTCATTGCGAACTCATCCACTCAACGCCAGTGTAGTTAATTAATAAGACCATAAACAATAACATATGTATGTATACCGCTTACTCCTTTACCACCGTACCCAAAGAAAAGGATTGGAAGCATGAGTGCGTCGAAGTACAATCGATGATATTTAGTGCATCTTGTTGTGTGCTGATTTCAGAGCGCCAGGGTTTTATCACAGTAGGATGTTGATGGAGAACCTTTGAGCCAAGGCTCGAGACAAGGCAGCTAATACTTGCATCCGTGTCAATCAGCGCAATGGCGATTTCGCCCAACACTTTGATTGGGGCGTAAGGTCTGGTGTCGTTTTCGGAAAGTTCCGGCCTCAGATTTTGTTTCACCACCCGCAGCAGTTGTGTTTGCGTCATCGGCTCAGACAACTGGTCATTTAACCGTAAGATGTCGGCACGGCTCTTATGTTATAGAAGGGCTCGTCTGGACGTTGCCATCTGGCATGGATCTTGTCCAAAACCCTCTCGTCCATGTTAACTGTGGGATACTCCATACGGAGTACCTCCTTCAACGATGACCAGCGTTGAGATGGTGGAGTAGAATGTATCATCCGCCAGTAGGTTTACAGCGCTGCTCCCCGAAGCAGCATCAACAAGTAGCCGGCCAGCGCCGTGTAGTCTTTTGCCAACATCTGGTATATCAGGGACTCCACCCGACCAATGAAGACCTCTGCGTTGATAGAATTTGATTCCCCGCTGAAATGGAGATTCCAGCCCTGAACGTTGCGTGTAGACGTGCTTTTAATCACTCCTGCCATTAATTTTAAAAATTAATTATTTTTCCACAAAAGTCAGTTGAAAACAATTTTTTTTAATTGTTAACCACCACCGTCGAATTATTCGAGCATTTATCGAATACTTGAAATTCATTTCCTGAACAAATATCAAAAGTGGAAATACGTTCAAGGGAAGTCCCAGTCTGAGAACATTCCCTCTGGTCTCGCTGCAAAAGCAACGAGATGGAGGAGCCCGATGGTTCGTGCCCATCGCCAACGATGACGGGCGAAAAAAAACTCAAAAGAAGATACGACGATAAAGAAGATAAACCGGCAATTCTATCGGTAATCGAAATAGAGCAACTGATCAAAGATAAAAAGAAAGCTGACAAAATTGAAAAAGAAAATGAAGAGCTCAAGCTTCGAGTCAAATCATTAGAAGCACTTGTTGGAACATTAACTTTCAACAAAGATAAAGAAGCCAAGAAAGGCCAACAAGCAAATTCAAAAACCGAAGATGAGAAAACCAAAAAGCCAAAGGAAGAAGCTGATCAAGAGGATGTCCTCAGCGCAGGCGGCGCAAACGACAGCAGAAATTACTATGCAGCGCTAGCTGGACTTGAAGATACGATGAGTATTGAAGAGGATCCAGATAAAACTTCTAAGTTATCTAACTTAGTTTATAGAATACCTAAAAATTAAAAATAAGGAGAAAAAACCAAAAGTTTTGTCTGCTGGTCCGTCCGTTAAGATTAATGAAAAAAAAAAATCCCCGTTGGCAGCACCAGCCGGAAAGGTAAATTTCTCGTATGTAGCGTAAGGTTTCGAAAAAGAAATTGGCTTATCTACTACCGGACTTCTTATTGCAGTTTTTGTAGCACTACATGGGTATTTATTAACAGAAAGGAACTGCCGCCGTTCGTATTTGGAGACCCTTCATAGAGGCGCAAATATTTTGCTAATTAAATTGAGTTGCAAACGTATGGATCACATATTGAAAATCGGCGGGTAATAAATTGTTATAAACATATTTATACTCGTTTCGCCCTTCTCACATTTGCTGTTTATACATTTGACAGTGGTTGTCAAACAATGGTGATAACTTTTTGGCTTAAATAGCTCAAATAGTTAATTTCAAAAGATTTCCATAAAAGTTTAATCAGCACTTGCATTGCCATTAATATATACATTTTCGATTCTTTTCTGAACCATCAGGCGCCGTTATTTTGAATTTTTATTGAAAACGGCTGCTAAAATTATTAAGCTGTAAATTTTCGAATTTTTTATTTGTCATCCGATTTGCATAATTAAATTAAATTAACTTGCCTTGATAACTTATAATTTCAAGTTTTATCGGAATCTATCGAGAAACTTGGCTGCTAAAGGGCTACAGAAATAAAAAAAATGTTTATGTCACCCCCCTGTATGGGGAGACCCCCTTAAACACTTTAAAATATGTTCTTACAGTGCAAATTTCAAGAGGCACCACTTTTGACCTACGTAGAAAATTTCCTCATTCTAGCTCATGTGGTTTGCGAGAAAACTTGTGACACACGAACAAACGGACGGACAGACAGACAAGTCGCGATTTTATAATTTTTTAGGGTATTGTTAAAAATATTTTACAATATTTAAAAAATATTCTGATTTATAAATACGTTCAAGATAAGTCATTTAAAACGTTTCCATGAAAAAAATTCATTATTTCAGTTGCTACTAAAATAGCGAATTGCGCTTGTTCCTGACCTTTGGGGGCCGCCATTTTGAATGCATGCATTTGATTTTGGACAATTTTAAATCTCTATGGGTTAGGACCTCATCAATCAATGTGCCACATCTCGTTCAAATCGGAGTTTCACTCGAGACAGGGCAAAATAATTCAATTTTTAGTGAAAATGGCAGCTTAAAAATATTGGGTTTTAAATTTTCGACTTTTTTATTTTTCATTAAATTTTAATAATTTTCTGCATAATACAAGAACATAGTACAGAGATCCATAATCTCAAGTTTCATCAAAATCCGCTGGAAAATGTGACCGCTAGAGGGCCACAAAAACCTGAAAAAACGCATATTTAAAACGCCGCCATTTTGAAATTTGCCCATGCATGATCACCAAAATATTAGAAATTGTAGATCTAAGTAATGCCTATCTTGAAACCAAGTTTCATATATATCAAATTAAAATTGCGACTTTTAGAAGCCTTTGAAGTTTTGAGTTTCAACTGGCCGCCATTTTGTTTTTTGTGACCTGACCTCCAAATTTTTCACGCAATACTTTAGATACTCATAATTTCTATCTAAATGCCGAATTTCAAGAAAAACTGTTGAAAGCTTTGATCAGTATTACAACAACAAAATTTTGCACGTTTTCCGACCTTTGAGCGACCGCCATTTTTTTCTGCCGTACCGACTTTGGATTTTTTATTGTGAGATTCATCACATACATCAGTGAACCTTTGTACCAAATTTCATCCAAATCGGAGCTATACTTTGGTCAGAACAGAAATCACGATTTTTCGTCTAAAATGGCCGCCATTTTGTTTTTGCCCAGCCGATAGAGCTGGTTCACGAACTTAACCGAGATATTAATCCAGTACACCTTTTCTGAAAATTTGGTGAAAATCGGAGCAAATTGCAACCTCTCGCGTGGTCACAAATTTCGTTATATCCCATATATATATATATATATATATATATATATATATATATATATATATATATATATATATATATATATATATATATATATATATATATATATATATAATGCTCTCCGCAATAGGTAAATTTCTCTCGAGAAATTTACCTAAAAAGAAAAAGTCCCACCAATCAATGTATTTGGGCAAACGGGAAAAGATATGGTTCGGCTTTTGGCAGCCGAAAATAAGCTAAAAGATTTTGAGTAAAAAGAGTCAATGCCGATAAATTGACAATTAGGACTAAGTCGTTGGTTGATTTTCAGGCAACAAAAAGTGCCTTAAATTCTGGAGATGTTCCGCATTTCACATACATCCCAAAAAGCGAAAGAAACCAAACCTTTTCATTGAAGGGTCTGGACTGTGGTGAGGACACAGTCGATCTCCTTCAGGTGCTCCAAGAAGTTGCACCAGATATAGATTTTACTTCAGTTAAAAACTTTGCAACAAGGAGATCGATTGTGGAGCGCAAAAACTTGCCTCACTACTCAGTCCAGATTTCCAGCAAAAGTAGTTCAAGTGCACTGCAAAAAAACGGTACTTGAGCTTCCGCGTGGTGAGGTGGGAACGCCTCCAGAAAAGTGAGGTCAACCAGTGCTACAGGTGTCAAAGATTCGGGCATTCGGCTGCCAATTGCGCCATGAAATATAGGTGTGTTAAATACAAAAGCCATTCATGCTCCCGGCGAGTGCAAATTGGCTCAGGCGGAGCCAAAAGAAAAACTATATTGTGTGAACCGCGGTGCCTTTGGTCATCCAACATCATATCGAGGATGCCCCCGGTATCAAGATACAAAGGTTAAAGTCCATCCAAAACAAAGTCAAGCACACCGCAGTGTGATACCTACCAACTTCGTCAAGCCCGGGGTGTCATTTGCACTTGCTGCGAGAGGACCAGCAGACAATGTAAATAAAATACATAATGTAAGTGGCAATAATGAGCTGCTCTTTAAAATTTATCAGCAACTAAATTCCTTATTGGAGAGAATCGATAAACAAGATTCGAAAATTAACATTGTTTTTCAGCGTTTAGGGCTTTCGAATGACTCAAAATAAGTTGTCATCCAGCAACCTTCCTACGGATAGGATTCGTCCCATCTCGATCAACGTCAACTCCATTTTTACATTACATCGGCGTGATTATCTCCTTGAATTCATTGCCAGGCAAAAGCCTGACATCGTGCTTCTCACTAAAAACCCACCTCAGTTCATGGCACTCCATGACATTCAAGGATTTCGAATTCGTAAGAAACGATAGGGTAAAAGGTGATGGGGGAGGTGGCACCGGGATATTGGTGAGAAGACCCTATCGTTTCCAAAATGTTGAAAAAGTCGAATTCAAAAACTTTGAATCTCTTGAAGTGTCCGTTATCAAAATCTCACTGCCAGGTGGGGATAACCTCTTCGTTATCTCTGGCTATGCAACTGGTGGAACTGTTCTCAAGCTCAAGGAGGAGCTCAATTCCTTGTTTGAAATACTCGAATTGAACAGGCTGCATAGTTATTATATTCTTGCTGGTGACCTGAACGCCAAGCATACATCATGGCTCAACGCCACCAATAATCCAAGAGGTGTTTTCCTGAAATCGTGGATAACAGAGAACCAAATTGAATACAGGTGCAATCTATATGGGTCGGAGTTCCCAACATACCCTAGGACAAATTCATATTTGGACCTTTGCATTGCTGACGCAAGACTTGAATTCAGCTTTAATAGTCCTCAACGGAAACTGCAGGGGCTTCCTTATGATAGCGACCATAACGCAATCGTAATGGAAATCAATCATCACAGGGATGATATCTTCTTCATTCCAGTTCAACACGAAAATCATCGGTTGAACTTCAAAAAAACAGACTGGGGAAAGTTTCAAAAGAAGCTTAATCGGGATTACCAGAAGCAATGTCAGTGTTCTGATGGTGGCAACTCTTGCTCAATGGTTCCTAATGACAGGAATCTAACTAACGATGAAATAGATGTCTATTTGTCGAAGTTAGAGAAGCTGACGTTGGAAACGATTGAGAAAGTAGTTCCCAAGATTAAACATCGAAACAATATAGAATGATATGAAACACCAACTATCGCAAGGTTGAAAAGATTGAAAAGCCTTCTTCTCACACGCGTCAACAATATTTATCGACGGTTTTTGGACTACAACCATCCCTCGTTGTCTTTGTTGAAATTACACCTGAAGAATGTCCGGCACCTAATCCGGTCATACTTCAGGAATGAGGTCAGCAATCAATGGGCGAAAAAATTGAGGGGTATTAGCCCACAGGACCCAGACGGCGTGTTCGCGAAAGTGAATAGCATATTCCGCAAGAAGTCTCGAGTGAAGGTATTGAATCTTGAAGTCACTAGTGATGAGATAAATCTTCTCGATAGGGCTGGTATCGAAATTGATACTACGCCTCCGGATAGAAATGGAAACAGGATTATTTGTGAAGGGTTGGATAATCTTGCCTTGATTGGAACATATTTTGAATTGAGAGAGGAAATGAAATATTTTCAGAGGTCGTTGAAGCAAAAGTTTCCGACTTCAAGTCAAGCCTGAACGGCCAATCAATTCTTCATTTCAATAAAACATTAACATCTGACCTCATACCGAGCTTGAATCTTATTGATTATTTTGTCAGCTATGAAGCCTTGTGTTTCATATTTCGCAGGATAAACAACAAAATATCATGTGTAGTTCTCCGACATTTGGCTGAGGTTGCGATTAGGAATTATTGCATACTGGTCAATAACATGTTGAGCAATTCATATTTCTCAAATGAGTGGAAAAAGGCTTAGGTATTTCTGATCTTGAAGAAAGGAAAAGAATCTTCATGCCCTAAAAGCTATCGCCCAATCAGCTTGCTGCCTGACATCAGCAAGGTGTTTGAAGTGATACTCAACAGAGCATTAAGCGCCCACATTGAGGAATATGAGTTGATGCCGAATTGCCAATTTGGCTTTCGTGCCAGGCATTCGACCACACATGCAATAATGAAAGTAACCTCAGACATCTGTTGGAAACTAAATGATAGACAGTGCGTTGGAGCATGTCTCATTGATATGGAGAAAGCCTTCGATACGGTGTAGTTAGATGGACTAATTTTTAAACTCCTTCAGGACAAGTTCCCCAGACACCTTGTCGCCATGATGTGTAATATGTTATACGGGAAATCGTTTGTTGTAACTGATGGCAATCTGACAACAATGCGCGAGTTCAAGGTCTTGAATGGTCTACAGCAGGGAACAGTTACTGCGCCTCTGCTCTTCTCAATCTTCATTCGCAAGCTATTGAACGGCTTTGATTTTAACGTCTCGCGATCATTGGTAGCGTTTGCTGATGATCTGATTTTCTATACGGCAGACCGAAAAGCTACAATAGTTCAGAGCAATCTCCAAAAAAATTTCAATGATGTACAGCTGTACACTGACAATTGGCGAATGAAAATCAATGCGCAGAAGTGTGAAACAATCTTGTTTCGGACAACGCTGCAGGGGGTCACTCAAGACCTGAAACGATATTGGAAAGATTTTCACATCATGGCTGGCAAGGGTACTTCAGAACGGGTTCCACATAAATCCTGTGTTCGATACCTCGCTGTTTATCTCGATCAGTATCTAAATTATACTGAACAATTATAATTATACTAAAAGTAGTCAGTACCTTACGAAAACTCTTTCATTCCAAATACATTGATCAGAATTATCTGTTACAAGACCCTGGTTAGACCAGTTCTGACATACGGATGTCAGACCTGGTACAACCACAGTGCTAGTACTATGGAAAAATTAAGAGTTTTCGAAAGGAAATGTCTTCGTTCATGTACTGGTTTGTACAGAAAGCCTGAGACGGATTGGAAACATTATATATCGGATAGAAGAATTTATCAAACTGCTGAAGTGACGAGGGTCGATATCTTTATATTGAAACTTCTTCGGAATCATATCGCAAGATCTGTGACTGTAAGTGAAAACCCTTGGATTTCACAGCCGTTCCACCCGACAGACGGGTATATTGCGACTTGCCTCGCTACTGGCTTCATTCCTCCAGAAGCATTCGTGTATTTGGACATGAATCGATATGTTTTTGATTCTGAGGGTGTCCTAGTCATATATCACATATATCGACGGGCCACCGATAAGAAGATCAAATATCCTCCGAGTTTGAGTTCACGAGACCAACAATTCCAATGGAGATACTCATTTGCTAGATTCGTTGAAGCTGGTCGAATTGAGAGGGCGCAATCTAGGTATTGGTGGCTGAATGATAATGTCTAAATTATTCGTGTTTATTTTCAGTTTTGGTGTTTTTCGTTATTTAGTTTTTTGAATTTCAGCTCATTATTGCTACATTTAGTGTTGTTTATTTTTATTAAAAATTAGGTTAAAATTAGGTATAGGTTTGGTATATGTTATGTGTATTATATTAGGTTAGAGATAAGGTTAAGCGCTTAGATTAGGAACATTGTTATAGAATTTTTTGGTATAAGATAAAGTTTTTGGGTTGCATTTTATTAGAAGTAAGTTAAAACATATTAGGTGTAGGATAAATGTGCACTGTTGTGTTTAAATTATAAATAATGTATAAATTTAGAGAGCCATTTGCGCCATTAGGTTTTTGTATGTTTATTGTTTGGAATTTGCTTTATATTCTTTGTAAATTTATACCGATTACTATTAAATAAAGCGCTTTTGACTTTGACTTTAGGTATTTACCTAACTTAGTATGAACAAGTTGGGTAGACAGACCTATGCTCATGTCAGAAGGGTTTTGCACTCAACTTACAAAATGCAGTAACCAGCAACGAATAAAATCAAGAAACATGTCAAAGACGATTTGATTGGAGAAAATGTGAAATTCGAGGATCATACTATTATTAACAAAGTTGAAAGAATTTTGACTTCTGAGGTATTTGTTATAGTTATACCCATAAATATCTCCTTTGATATTTTTTTCAGATTTATTAGATCACTGGTGTCCATTCGCGAGGGAGGAAACCCATTTTTCATGTATTTCCCCCCTGTGCTCCCACTGAAGCAAAAACTGTCAGTTTAAGAACTGTTTTGAAAAGCTCTCATAGAGAACTTTCAGTTGATACTCATATTGGCTACCTTTCATGAAATTTTTTTTCAGGGGCCACTCCTCTGTACTGTAATCATCGATTCATGGCTTATTTTTTCGAATCGTAGAATGGTTACAAAGCCCTTTTGCTAGGAGCTCTCTCCTGCCTCTTCGACTTGTTTCAATTGTATGTACTCATCTTCATGATACCTATCACTCCTGAAATTTTCATGCAAATTCTAGCAAAGCTGTAGTGTCTAAGTCGGTAAAAAGCGCATATGGCTCTATAGCAATATGTTTCCATAGTAATACAGGGCATATTGTTCCATAGTAATACACGAAAATTCAAATCGCTATAACTTCGGTAAATACTATTCGATCTTTATGAAACTTTCCGAAAAGGTCAATCTTATAAATAGTCATCTCTTTGCTCAATTTTATTGAGTTTAAGGGTACCGTTTAGATTTTATTCAAGAAAACACAAAATCGATAAATCATACTATAATAACAAAGTTGAGTGAATTTCGACTTCTCATGTATTTTTTGTTGTTGTACTCATTAAGGCCTACATTCATGATTTTTTTCAGATTTTTCGGATGGAAGGTGTCCAATCGCGAGGGGGGGTACGCGAAAAGTTCGTGCTTTTCCCCTTCCCCTGCCCCCCTCGGTACTTATAAGGCAATTTTAAGACTTGTTTTGAAAAGATATCACTGAGGCCTTTCCAATGACACCCTACTCGACTAGCAATGGTGAAAAATTTTTTTTGAGGGGTCACCCCCTTATATGGGGAGACCCCCCTTTAACGCCTTTGAAAAAATTTCCCACCCTTGAACTTTCAAGAGGTCACCACTTCTGACCTTTCTACAAAGTTTCATGGCTGTAGCCCTTATAGTTTCGGAGAAAAAGTGCTGTGACATACAGACGGACGGACGGACGGACAGACGGACAGACGGACACAGGTCGTGATTGCAATAGGGTTTTGTATTTTAGTACAAAACCCTAATAAAAAACAAAACATTTATCTTCAAGTATTATAATACAAGAATAAAAACAAAAATAAGTCAATTTGTGGCGCGCAACGAATAATCGGACAAAGCAAAACACTGATGGAAAAGTTCCGTTGTTTTGTAAGTTCCTTCCTGGAACTTGGATTTTTCTGTCGTTATGAGTTGTGGTTACTCTTAACAGTGCAACACATTAGAAAATTCATTAAAATGTCTCCAAACGAAAAGCAAACTACGGTGGAATTAAGACAACTTATAGTCAGGCTGAATTTTGAAGGAAAAACTGTCTGAGAAATTGCAAAAGCTCGCCATCGAGCAAAATTTCGCGAATTCGTCTGTGGTTCTTCACGATCTCCCGTCCTAAGCAAATGTAATTTCTCTCGGGAGCACTATTCCGCAGGGGAATGGTAATGTATTGGAGTGAAAAGGGTGAATGGTTGGAAATTGTTTTAATTTAAACTTTTGAATTTAATACCCGATCTTTAAATGATTTTGACGGCACTTTTGCCAACACTTTTCATACCGAACGTATTTTACACCGCGGCTGTGTGCTCACACTTTTCATACCGAACGTAGTCGGGTAGTGGCTGTAAACCGACACTTCAATCCGTCGAAAATGGTCTTTCTCCCTTTCCGTGTCGCAACTGTAAATCGAATCAGCCGAATTCGATTGCATTCGGTAATGAAATGCCGTTGGGATACACTAAATAAGTGTTCTCATGTCCGAAATTTTTAATTGGCAGATTTTAATTTGTCAAGAAAAATTAACTGAGGTAAAGAAAAATGAAAGACAATGACGTGAGACAAAACATTGATATTCAGCTCAAAACTAAATATGAAACGATGACGAAGAAACTTGACAGATTGATGAAAAAACAAAGCAAAATGACCACACCAGCGAACAGAGCTTTCTATCCACGGACTATAAACCTATCAGATACGCCTTTTACGACACAAGAAATGGAGCTGTTAAATAAGGGACTGAAACACAACTTATATAATACAAATCGTAACAAAGACCTAGAACAACTAGTAATCGACACTGAATTAGCCATTAACAAACTGCCGCAGGAACAACAGACACATGCAAGACGTACTGCAGCAGACATACGACAAAAAATACGCACTAGCATAAACAGAACGGATTTCCAAGAAGACCATAATATATTAAGACACATTCAGAAAAAGCTTACGGATAACCAGTGACAAAGGCTGACAAAGGACATACAACGGTGATCCTAAAAACAACGGACTACGTACAAAAAACAATAGACTTCATTAACGCCAACGGATACAAACTGGTAAACAAAGACCCCACTAATAAGTTCCAAGCAGACTTACGTACTGCCATAATACAATCCCCACTAATTATTCCTCCTAATACTAAGCAACACTACATAAACCCAAATCCATGCACACCACCCCTTAAAGCACAACCTAAGCTCCAGAAACCCAATATTCCTATCCGATCTGTCGTCAACTACCGCCCAGCTCCTGCATACCAATTAGCACGGTACTTGGCAACGATAATGGCTGATGCCATGCACCTTGACGACAACTACGCATTAAAGAACAGCCACGAGCTAGCAAACTCTACCACTTCTTTAAAATTGACTAAAACTTGTCGACTTTTCTCATAAGACATCACCAACCTCGATACGTCTATACCCGTGGATGAAACACTGGCCATACTAAAAGAAAAACTTTCATTCAATAACAGCCGACAAATGCTCAATCTCATAAAGACCACAATCAAGCAGAACTATTTTAAGTTCAATAGCAACACATACATTGCCAAGGACGGTCTGTGTATGGGACATCCAATGTCCTCAATGTCAGAAATATTCTTACAATCTTTGGAAGAAGTCTTTATACCCAAAGTTGTCAAAAGATTCAATGTAATATTTTACAGGCGATATGTGGATGATTGTTTCATCGTTATTGACTCACAAGAAAATAAACAAGACGAACTACTTACCTATATGAATGAAATTCACCCGAATATAAAGTTCACTATGGAAAAAGAAACAAACGGACAACTCAACTATATGGACCTAACCGTGACACGCGAACAAACAAGATTAGACTACAAAATATACAGAAAACCAACCACAGCTGATCATACCATACACGAAACATCTAACCACCCCGCACAACATAAGGTAGCAGCGTACAGATCAATGGTGCAGAGGCTTCACTCCATCCCCATGACTCCTACTGACTACTCCAACGAACTAAACAACATTTACAGAATAGCTAATGATAACGGATGCAAACAATGCGGCATTGACAAACTTGTCACACAGTATAAACATAAATAAGAACGCTAACCGACTGAAACTCATAAGGACGACCAACAGTGGGTTTCGTTAACTTACGTAGGCAAAGAGACATACAAACTATCAAACTTCCTTGGGAAATACAAATTGCAAACTGCAACAAACTGAAACCAAAACTGAATGACACATCAATATACGAAAACAGCGGCATATACAAACTGGCATGTAAGGACTGCGACATGGATTATATAGGAATGACAACACGAAAACTAACGACAAGGTACAAAGAGCACTTACGATCTTTCTTGCACAACAAGGCCGACTCCAATTATGCGACGCACCTACAAAACCACGCACATGAGCCTGGCTCTATGACAAACTCTATGAAATTGCTACACAAACAAAGCAAAGGACCGAGACATGACATCCTAGAAAGGCTCGAAATTTATAAACATAGAAAGACAGACGGTAACATTATCAACGAACAACTTGTTACCAATTCCGACGCAATTTTCTCAGTACTAGACCACACTCCCAGACAAAAACGGAAACGAGGTGAAACAGATCAAACGGGCATCAAGCAACCAAAAAAACAAAAACTTAATACCCCTCTACCTGGTATAATTTAGTACTTGACGTAATTTACTACCTGACCTAATTACCCATCCGCTAATTACCCACCCTTAGTCTGTGTGGCCTAGTGGTTAGAGCATGAACCCATAAGCCGAAGGTCCCAGGTTCAAATTTCGTTGGGAGCAACGTGATTTAGTTCAGGGGATTTTTCGGACAGACTACGAGTGTTCACTCAGCGTTGATATGTACTGATTTAATCAGATCATATCACAGCGGAGCAAGCACAAGGGATCATGGTACTGACCAAGCCAACTCCCGAAAAAATCAATACGGTCATAAAAATGAGATACTCTAACTATCTCTAAGCGAAGGCCCGAGAGGGGTTGTAGTGCTACAAAGAAGAAGAAGAAGAATTACCCACCCGCTAATTACCCATCCGCTTAACCCATCCTACGACTATATAAAGTCGTTCCCTTCAACACATCCTGTAGACACTGAAGATGACTCGAAGTAATCGAAACGCATCTGCTCACACAACAAAGCAAGGCCCGACGGCTTTTAAAGAAAAAAGAGAATTAGCCTGCGGATATCAAATAAATAAAATTATTGACTAAAAATGATAGAGATTTTAAATAGTAATAAAAAATAAATCTCTTGAAGAATATAATTCAAGGGAAACGTTTACATTTGATATTAAGGAAAATTGATATAAAATTACATTTAATAATAATAAGAAAGAAAAATATTTTATAAATTACGATTATGAATAGAAGTAATTAAGTAGTAAGTAGTAATAATATATTAAAATTTCGGATAAGAGTAAGGAAGGTTTTCGAGCAGTTTTTTGTGTGACTGCTCAATTACTACAGACACCAACGGTGAGCTCCTTCCTTGCGTTACAGGGACTACTCTCTTGAGACTCCATAAGAATCAGGGTACGGAAGTGCTCTCTCATACGAAAGTTTTGGCCAGGAACAGTTTGTTAGCCCAGGGTTGATTCTGACCCACAAGCAGCGCGTGTTTTATTATGGATAGTCACGGACTAGCTGAACAGCCGATCACGTGAAAGCAAAATCCATGTAATGGAAGATACTTGGGCACCGCTTGGATTCGGTTGCAGATTAGAATCCACCGAATACACAAAAGGACTCTTATATCATTTGGCCTTACTAGTTAAACAATGGTGGTAAACCACCAAAGTATAAGTTGAAAGTAGGCCCAAACGATTTGATGTCCGAGGACAACACCTGTCCGGAAGTTATTAAGTTGCTGGGCCACGATTTGTGGATTATCCCTTAGTAGTTACCTACCCGCCAAAAATCTGGACACCTTGTAGACCTTGACGATGGTCTGTCTCATGCTCACGACTGTTGATGCAACTTGGCTTTTCGGGCCCCACGTTGGGAGCCATTTTGTAGTGAGTTGGGTAGACAAGATGTCCGTGAAGGACTGCAGCGATGGTCTGCTGCCTCAGCAGAAGGGGATGGTGAAATCCGCCGAGATTAGCCTTGTCTGGGGCCGCGTGAATGGGCTGGCAGGCTAGTGTTTTGATGTCATGGGGCGGGTTCTCTCCACCTAGCACAAGGACCCAGTACAAAAAATTTCGCATTCAGGAATTAAAACATGTCAAAATCCCGATCGACTGTTGTCGAGGCCGAGGTAACCTACTAAGGGTTGAAATGCTTGTTTAAGGAACAAATTGGGCCGGAAAAAAACGGATGGACTTGCGGAGACTTCGTCGTTACCGACAATATTATGGCCCACAAATAAGAGTAGGGCATCCAGGTGGAATCGTTGCCCCTCGCACCCTCCCAACCAGATCAAGATCCAAACGTAGACGTAGCCATGTATTTCCCATTTGAGTGAAAAACTCATACAAACATAATTTGCATAACTTTTTCCATTAAATGAGGAATACAAACGTGGCCAATTTATGTCATAGCCGTATGCAATGGAATCACATAACTCTATACCATAAAACGGCACGTGAGCGAAAGACCACTCTACCCGGTAAGAGCCCCTATAAAACAAAAGATGGGAAGAGTGCCTCCGATGGCTAGCCCATTTCAGTGGAGGAGCCTGCCATCGTTGTGGGTCCTTTACCCGGTCAGGTTATGAGAAAGGGAACGATCGAGGGTAATTTTTAGTCAATAAACATTTTTTTTATTTTTAATTGTAATTGAATTATATAAAAATAGTATATAAATTTAAACATTTTTTTTTTAAATTTTCATCTTTTTTCAAACGATATTCTCATGAAAAAAACTTCCTTCAATCCTCCATCTCTAAGAGGGCGACCCTGTTTTTCTTGTTTTTTCTTTTTTTTTACCAATAAATAACTTTTTAGACTTTAACTTTAACGAGATTTAAAGATTTTAATGAATGCAATAAAATTCAAATTCAATGTAAAAAATGAGGTACTCACCGGCATCCTCACGAGCGCTCGTTGATGATGTTGGTGGTGCTAGCAAATATGAATTAGTTATTTTCAAATGGAACAATTTACTAAATTTTTTCATGGCATAATCACGCCTCGTGGCAATACTTGATTTTTACTCTAACGCATTCTTCCTGGATACGACTAATAAGCAAACCAAAAATTTGGCTAGAACACTATATCGCATGCCTTAAGGAAAGTAAAAAACTCGAATTCGAAACAAATCTCGCGCTTGTTGATTGAACTTCATGTTCTGCTAAGTGTTCTCGATGTATTTCAGATTTCTTCTCCATGCAACCAAACGCTTCACTCCCGATAAGGGGTTTCCATGCTGTCCCATTATCGCTTCAACCAAAAACTGCTTTCTTCTTTTTTTATCAAACGTTGAAAAAGGGGCTAAGTTCACAATTTAATCGTCCATGACAATCGGATATCACACTCTGTGATATTGATGAAAATAATTTTGTCATAAAAACGTACGTATGAACTAATTCACTGTTTTATAGGTGATTACAACGAAAGTTTATCTTACTTTCCATCCGGCGTAAAACAGTTATTTCGAGACATTACATTAAATTATTTTTAACCAGTTTACGCTTTCGAGCTAATGTGATATTCTTGATGTCAAGCTCAATACCGATCATAACTTGCTTTCTTTTTCCGATAACATGTAACGAGGCAATGCTAATAATAAAATCTTCGTTCATATATCCAATGTTGGTTATAATCGTTCCACAATACGAATAAGTACTCCACGCTTCTTTATGATTTACTATTGGGGCCTAAGATGCTAAAAGCCTAATAAATGCTGGTGCTTTAGACGCCAAATGGTAGCCAATTCGGGCAACATCATCATCTTCTTATGCTCGTTAACAACCGCCAAAGAACTCTTAATGATGCGCGGCAGCAAAGCATACGGGACACTTGGAAAAATTGCAATTTCTCCTATTTATGTCACACTCGTGAGTACACTATGCGACAGAGTATCGCTTCCGTGCCCTCTGGTGGAGCTCTTGACTGGGGCCCTCGGACCCGGTTAGCCCAATGGAGAGGGCCGTGTGCCACTCGCTTTGCCAATGGGCCCCACAGGAGTCGCCAAGCGAGAATCACGACTCGCCAAAAGGCTCGCACCGACATCGTTCACGACACGACGCGCAATGCACTCACGCACCGCCTATCCTCCCTAACCGCGATTACAGCTAAGGCGGGGGAACCTAAGACAAAGGATGAGCCCTGACGAACCTCGGAGTCACACCACGTCGCGGCGAAGCGCCCTCGAGCCTTCCACACACGGGGTGTCGCTCGTGCGGGAATGCCACCTCGCTTCCCGAGCCTAATTCACTTCCACCTGAGAAATTATGTGCTTTACTCAAATGTTTTTCTTTCTTTTTGAATCAAAAACATTTTAATTTTACGATTTAATAATATCAGAAGGAAATACAAAGGACATTTTAAAAAGAAATATATGTAAAATTATACTTATATTGGCCAAGCTTACACTTTTCAACCGGGCTTGTTCGACTCGAGGGGCCCCCAATCTTGCTGCCGCCAACTTCTGCTGTCGATCCAATTCCTTGATCCACCTCGGTCGTAGAAGGCGCTCTCCTCGTTGTTCCCAAAACCTCCTTGATTCCTCCGATCAATCCTCGAGTTCGGTTTTTTTCCAGCTCGGCTATAACCTCCAAAAATCCCGCCAAAAATTCGTGCCCCCTCTTGGGAAAATGCAAAGTGAAAGAGAGCTTCCCAAGCTCCATCCGGGGTCTTATATCCCGATATCTGCTGGACACTTTTTCCGATTGTCCTATATTGTGTTCGCGATCGTATCCAAATGTGCTATGTGTTGGCGGATGCTAATGGCTTTGTTGATGTTGTTGCTGCTGTTGTTGGCTGTGCCTTGATAAATTCGATGGTTTCGACGACGGCAGTGTTTGTGTATTATATTGTCGGTTCATGCGCGATAATTGTAGCTGATCGTTTTTGTGTCGATTCTTTGGCGTTAGCGACGGCGGAGTTGCTTTTGAAGTCTGTTGTTGTGGATGAGTGGAGGCATCTGACGATGCTTGCCTACTACTCCCACGCAATTGACTTCGTGATGGTCTTTGCAAGGAACGGTAATTGTTCAAATTTGCAGCATATAGTGGTTGGGAAGTGTTCTTTGTTATATCTGGTAACTTTAAGTTGGACTGGGGAATGTCTGGCAGCGGTTGATTTAAAATTGAGATGCCTTTCGATAGTTTACCACTAGATGGTCGATAATTTGATGTTTCAATGCTGTAAACAGTAGGCTGTCGAATAGGCTGCTGGTGATGTGATTGATGTTGTTCAAGGCGCTGTGACTGCTGTTGATGTTGGTTATATATTTTAGAATATTTTAGAAAATCAGCTGGTGTTATTGGTTGAGACACTTCTAGCTGCCCACCGGCTTCTTCCAAGCGTGCTTTAAAATCAGGTAAATCGTCTAGTTTTGGACGTATTTCTGGTCCGGCCTCCGTAATTTGTATTTGACTTTTAGTATTCTCCCAAGTTTCTGATTTGAGCTTGGTCGTAAACTTGTCCATACGCTTATTTTCCATCACGCTCCAATGTGGCTAAGCTAGATTCATCAGTATTTGCCGGTCCGATTCGGTGAAATTAATTGCACGCTTTCGACATTTCAGCACAATGATTGAATGCATTGTCAGCGGAAGTGCTCGTTGATCTGCTTAGAACCTACTTAATTCTAATTTCTAAGTGTGATACAAAATATAAAGCGTTACATACATCGTTAAACCTCGACTTCAGTTGGCTCGGGAAGTTATCCTCGCGGAGAACTTGTTATATTTTTTTTGTTGTTTATTTTTTTCCATTTATTTGTTTTCTTGTGTGTGTGGAAGGCTCCCGTGACAACTATTCCATCGTCGTAAACGGTATTCTGTATGGCGCTCCCCTGACACTAGTACGCGTAGAGTAGTTAGGAAATTTTCACAAAAGTTTATTGCTTTTTCTGGCAATAAATACACACGCAATATCTTATGAACTAAGCGTCGATATGGGCGTAAACGTAAAACAATTTTTCACGACCATAAATGTCACTTTGCTGCATTTAATTAGAATCTCTACGAGCCGAGACACTCTGCACATCTAAGATTGAAGTGACAATTGTATGCGGGTACAACAACACGCCACATTTTCCAACAGCCACGGAAACCTTTTTTCTCTCGATCTCTTTCTTGAGCGTCACGACGTGACTGCCGTGAAGGTGAATAACAGACTTCCGTTTGTTGCTCATCGTCGCCTGACGGGACCACTCACAACTAGTCGACAAGCCTTCCATCCACTTTCCATGTCATTGTGAAAGGCAATCGTGGAAGAGCCCCGTTGGAAAGGGGGTTGTCGTGTCCAGATTTCAATTGCAAATTAAAATGATGAATATTATTTCAAATTTACAATTGAGATTTTGATCAGCGATATGTTGGTTTTCGAGCAGTCTGCTTAGGCGACTGCTCGATTATTACAGATTCCAATACTGATCATCCTTACTCTAGGGATTCTCTTTTTTGTCATGATTACCACTTCAGTTTTCTCCTGTGCTAAACTGAGCCCGCGAGCAGTCATCCAGTCCCTCACTCGGCGCATTAGCATACCTAGCCTAAGTCCCAACTGTTCAACGGTGCGTCCAGCGACCAGAGCCCCAACATCATCCGATCAAGCGTGACTCACCTGGCATCTCTAGTCTCATCAGCCCGTCGTAAGACACGTTCTACAGGTCTGGATGAAGGATAGATCTCTAGGCAACACCCGATGTAGCTTCCATCCTTCGTTGGCCCTGTTTCGTGTCGTAGAAGAGGCTTCGGCCCTTCAGGTAGTCCCTCAAAAGGCGCATTACATACTCTGGAACTTGGAAAAGGGTTTTCCAGCGTATCGAGAGCATCCATCCATCTAGTGAAGTTGAAGGCGTTCCTAACGTCTAGTGTCATCAACAGGACGATTCGTCACTTGATGCGACTATATGCTTCTACCTTTGGGACCGCGCTTACCACCTATGGAATCGCATCAATGGTGGAACATCCTACTCTCAAGCCATTCTGTCGAGGAAATAGGTCCCCCGCAGCACGAATCGCGACAGCGAGTCTTCCTTTGATGAGTTTCTCTAGCGCTTTCCTAGCAGTATCTAGCATGCATAACGGGCGGTATGCAGATGGCGATCCAGGATTTCCCTTTCCCTTGCTGATCAGCCCGAGCCTCGCCATTTTCGATCGTACCGGGAAAACTCCCTCACGTAGGCAAGCGTTGAATGTGCTGAGCAGCAAGTCAGGACAATGGTGATATACAAGTTGCAACACATTAACTGGAACGCCATCTGGACCTGGAGCCTTCCTCGGTTTAAGTGAAAGGACTGGCTCTTCCAGTTCCGGCTGTGTGAAGAGTGAGCACTCGACTGCTCGATTGGACAGCGTCAACACGGAAGCGGTGGGCGGGGAAGAGTGCCCGCACTATCTCGTCCATCTATTCTTCCGCATCATGTATGGGGGTTTCCGTAGGGCACCAAGCTTTCGCATAACTAGCTTTTAGCCAAGGCCCCACGGATCCTTGTTCACATCGTCTACTAGATCTTGCTGTTGTTAATCAATTTGCGAAGGCATTTCGTGGCTACTCAGTTGCATGCCTCGTCAGGGTTCCGTGACCGCTGGGCCTCACGCCGAAGCTTGTGATACTTGCTTCGCTTTTCAGTGATTTTAGTCGATCACGAGTACACTGGGGCTTGCTGTGCCGGGGTTTTCGACGGAGCATAGAAGCGTTGCAAGCAGATGTGATGACGCTCGTAGTTGATTTCACCACGTCTTGAGCTGCCAGTTCTTCCGGCCCCTGCGAAAATCCCTGCAGCGGGATATCTGCTGTGAACACCTCGACGAAGCTCTCGATCCAGCCATCCTACCGATGTTCCATCCAATTGTAGAAAGCCGATAGGATGGAAGTCGGGGGACATCACTGATCTCAAGCAAAATACACTGATGATCACTGGGTGAGTATTCCTGTAATACTCTCCAATTGTGTATCCTCCGGAATAAGGACTCCGAGGCGAATGTAACGTCCGGTATGGTTCTTTCACAGCCAATACGGCGGAAAGTCGGCATACTCCCGGTGTTTAGTGCGATGAACACCGTCCTGGCCGCCATTTCTAGGATTTATTTTCCCCGCAGATCTGTTTGAGGCATGCCCCATTCGATTGCTTTAGCGTTGAAGTCTTCCCCAACGAGCACTTTGCCCTCTGCGTTCGAGACAGCTCCCTCCATAGCATTAAGCTTAGCTAGATGATATCAATTCGTTCGGCGTTAGGTACACACTAAAGAAGGTGGTCCCTGAGCACCGAACCCACACGAAACCATCCCCCTTCCACAGCCATCTGAAAATCACTGTTCCGAACCCAGTTGACGGCAGTACCAGTTTCATCAGGATGCTATGATGCTGAACTTTTATCATGGTGTTGCTTACTCAGCAGCACGAAGTTGGCTTTCATATCCCTCGCAAACTGCCTAAGGAGATTTTGGGCGGTTGAACTGCGGTGTAGGCTTAGCTGCAGGATACGGGTCATCAAAGTTCTGATTTTGCCTTGGCTAGGGCTTCTTGGAAAACCTGGCCCTGAATTAGACCTCAAATATTCTACTCTGTGTATCAACAGCATAGCGTGCATATGAACGTATTGTCTTCTGCAGGAACATTTCAAGCAGCCCGAACGAAAACTTCGAAGGCTTCCGTTAAGATATAATGCATCATTCCATTCTGATTGGAATACGCTACTAAGCATGTCACTATTTTTCTTATAATTCTTGGAAAACTTATATAACAAAAGTATAATTAGAAAAACAAGAACTCGTGATTTGAAAATTATTTCTGCATAAAGCCTTAATTTCCTTTTACATTCTCTTAAATCTCCGAATTCGTCCTTCGTCTGTACGATCAACAAACAAACAGAATACATTGTTCATCAATCTGCGCAAGCATTAGCACTTGTAACAACATGAATTCTTTCGGAATTGATAAAATCATTGCCCACGTCCATTGAATCCTGAAATTTACATTTGTGAAATGGAAATATCAAAAGACCGCATCGAATCGACTTGTTTTCGAGTGCATAAAATATTCAGGAGCATGCATTATTCATTCACTTACTCGCTCGCAATTGATCTACAGGAAAATTGAGCCTCTGGAAAACCATTCAGGTGTGCACATACTTGCTGGGATTCCCTCCTGTCCACGTACACTGGTTCCAATGACAAGCTCAACGTATGCAGTTGTGTAAGGATTAAACGTGGCATTCCTAGCAACAAGAAAATCTCTCAATCAATTGCCGTTCGTATCTAACCGATTGTGAATCCTACCATACTCTTAAATTTGGTGAAAGATAGAGCATCGAAAACAAGAGAATGTGACAGGCTCACCGTGAGGCTAACAAACATTTCTATCTTCTTTTCAATACTTAGTACTCAATGAAATTGAATGACAAAAAAACAAACGAACAATAGGCGTAAAACCAAAAACAAAAAAAAAACATTGTTCAGTAGACAAACCGTTCTAACAGTTTATGTTGAACCTTCAGTCATCCACCCATGCGGCAACAAGGACGACTGATGTACTTAGGATTTGTTTGTGACATAATAAAAAATTGTCCCGACGAAATTTAAGTCCAATTGACGAAAAATCGTTTTGCGATGGATGAAAAAGTTTCTGATTGATATTTTTTAACGGATTTCAAGCTTGACGATAACAAAGGAATTGATTGACGAAATCTGTCAATAGGAGACGGTAAATCGAGAAGGGGAGCAACAGAAATAAAGTAGCCAATTACGTGATGAATTGTTTTTCTTTGAATATTTCATTTCAGAGAATCAAGAATAAGAGACGCAGTCAAATTCTTAAGAATAAAATCACGAAATGTAATATCTTTGCAAGCATGAAATATATCTAATTAATTGATTTATTTTCGTTCTGGAAAGTATGTTGTGGGATGAGATTGAACGAGAATATTGCTTTTGTCTGGAGTATTGCGTAGTCCGCCTTGAAAGCCACTTAGTTTTGGCTTTCATGTAAAATTACAAAGCCTATTAACATCAATAGCATTCTCGTCAAAGACTTTTCAATTTGGGCTTTACCAGACAGTAAAGTGATCCAAAATAATATTTATCAAATTTAGTCGATTGGTGTATTAAAAAATTGTCTTGAAGACAAATTTCCAAATCATCAATTAATAGCTTTTCAGCAATTTCAGCAATTTTAGTGATATGTGATTGGCTGTGTTAATTAATAGGAAAATAATAAACACGGGTAAAAACATTAAAATGAACATTTTTTCTAACTGATATGAATTATATATTCAAAGAGGAATGATGAAATTAGTGGCTTTACTTGGTCACTACGACATAATGCATGAGCATATGTCGAAAGCTACGCTTGGTCGCTACAGTATAGGCGCCAATTAATGTCTTCGGTCAAAGCGGAAAAGACATGGTTCGGCTGTTGGCAGCCGAAAACAAATTGACAAATTTCGAAATCAAACGAATAAATTCTGAGAAGCTGTCAATTAGAACGAAATCACTGGTTGATTTCAAATCAGCGAAAGATGCTTTGAATTCTGGGGAGGTTCCGCACTTCACTTATACCCCCAAAAGCGAGAAGAACCAGACGTTCTTGCTGAAGGGCTTGGACTGCGGAGAAGATACCGTCGATCTTCTTCAGGTTCTCAAGGAAACAGCACCACAAATTGAGTTTATCTCAGTGAAAACATTCGCGACAAGAAGGTCGACGGTAGAAAAATAAAACTTACCACTTTATTTGGTACAAATAACAAATAAGAGCAGTCCAAGCGCTCTTCAGCAAATAAGATATTTAAATTTTCGAGTGGTGAGGTGGGAACGCTTCCAGAAACGAGAACTCAACCAGTGCTATCGCTGCCAACGATTTGGGCATTCGGCTGCCAACTGCGCCATGCATTACCGATGCGTTAAATGCAAAGACGTACATGCTCCCGGTGAGTGCAAATTGGCTCAGACGGAGCCAAAAGAGAAGTTATATTGTGTGAACTGCGGTGTTTTTGGTCACCCGGCATCATATCGAGGATGCTCCCGATATCAGGATGCAAGATTGAAATCTGCCCCAAAGCAAACACAAATACACCGCAGTGTCTTAGCTCCGAACTTCGTCAAGCCCGGAGTATCATTTGCACAAGCCGCTAGAGGACCAGCAGAAAATGCGGAAAATAGTGTAAATAATGTAAGTGGCAATAATGAGCTGCTTCTCAAAATTTTACAGAAATTAAATTCCTTATCAGAGCGAATCGATAAACAAGAATCGAAAATTAACATTGTTTTTCAGCGTTTAGGACTTTCAAATGCCTCAAAATAAGTTGTCATCCAGCCACATTCCCACGGATAGGATTCGTCTCATCTCGATCAACGTCAACTCCATTGTTACTTTACATCGGCGTGATTATCTCCTTGAATTCATTGCCAGACAAAAGCCTGACATCCTGCTTCTAACCGAAACCCACCTCAATTCATGGCACTCCATGACATTCAAGGATTTTGAATTCGTAAGAAACGATAGGGTAATAGGTGATGGGGGAGGTGGCACCGGGATATTGGTACGAAGACCCTATCGTTTCCAAAATATTGAAAAAGTCGAATTCAAAAGCTTTGAATCTCTTGAAGTGTCCGTTATCAAAATCTCACTGCCAGGTGGGGATACCCTCATCGTTATCTCTGCCTATGCAACTGGTGGAACTGTTCTCAAGCTCAAGGAGGAACTCAATTCCTTGTTTGAAATACTCGAATTGAACAGGCTGCATAGCTATTATATTCTTGCTGGTGACCTGAACGCCAAACATACATCATGGCTGAACGCCACCAATAATCCAAGAAGTGTATTCCTGAAATCATGGATAACAGAGAACCAAATTGAATACAGGTGCAATCTTTATGGGTCGGAGTTCCCAACATACCCTAGGACAAATTCATATTTGGACCTTTGCATTGCTGACGCAAGACTCGAATTCAACTTTAATAGTCCTCAACGGAAACTGCAGGTGCTTCCTTATGATAGCGACCATAACGCAATCGTAATGGAAATCAATCATCACAGGGATGATTTCTTCCTCATTCCAGTTCAACACGAAAATCATCGGTTGAATTTCAAAAAAAACAGACTGGGGAAAGTTTCAAAAGAAGTTTAATCGCGAGTACCAGAAGCAATGTCCCCCTTCTGATGGTGGCAACTCTTGTTAATGGTTTCTAATGACAGGAATCTAACTAACGATGAAATAGATGTCTATTTGTCGAAGTTAGAGAAGCTGACGTTGGAAACGATTGAGAAAGTAGTTCCAAAGATTAAACATCGAAACAATATGGAAGAATATGAAACACCAACCATCGCAAGGTTGAAAGGATTGAAAAGCCTCCTTCTCACACGCGTCAACAATATTTATCGACGATTTTTGGACTACAACCATCCCTCGTTGTCTTTGTTGAAATTACATCTGAAGAATGTCCGGAACTTAATCCGGTCATACTTCAGGAGTGAGGTCAGCAATCAATGGGCGGAAAAATTGAGGGGTATTAGCCCACAGGACCCAGACGGCGTGTTCGCGAAAGTGAATAGCATATTCCGCAAGAAGTCTCGAGTGAAGGTATCGAATCTTGAAGTCACTAGTGATGAGATAAATCTTCTCGATAGGGCTGGTATCGAAATTGATAGTACGACTCCGGATAGAAATGGAAACAGGATTATTTGTGAAGGATTGGATAAACTTGCCCTGATTGGAACACATTTTGAATTGGTTCATCTACCAAACCCTGAGAGAGGGAACGAAATTTTTTCAGAGGTCGTTGAAGCAAAAGTTACCGACTTCAAATCAAGCCTGAACGGCCAATCAATTCTTCATTTCAACGAAACATTAACATCTGACCTCATACCGAGCTTGAATCTTATTGATTATTTTGTCAGCTATGAAGACTTATGTTTCATATTTCGCAAGATAAACAACAAGAAATCATGTGGTACTGATGGTATTCCAAATGTAGTTCTCCGACAATTGCCTGAGGTTGCTATTAGGAACTATTGCATATTGTTCAACAACATGTTGAGCAATTCATATTTCCCAAATGAGTGGAAAAAAGCTAAGGTATTTCCGATCTTGAAGAAAGGAAAAGAATCTTCATGCCCCAAAAGCTATCGCCCAATCAGCTTGCTGCTTAACATCAGCAAGGTGTTTGAAGTGATACTCAACTGAGCATTAAACGCCCACATTGAGGAAAATGAGTTGATGCCGAATTGCCAATTTGGTTTTCGTGCCAGGCATTCGACCACACATGCAATAACGAAAGTAACCTCAGACATCTGTTGGAAACTAAATGATAGACAATGTGTTGGAGCATGTCTCATTGATATGGAGAAAGCCTTTGATACGGTATGGTTAGATGGACTCATTTTTAAACTCCTTCAGGATAAGTTCCCCAGACACCTTGTCGCCATGATGTGTAATATGTTATACGGGAAATCGTTTGTTGTAACTGATGGATATCTGACAAAAATGCGCGAGTTCAAGGTCTTGAATGGTCTACAGCAGGGAACAGTTACTGCGCCTCTGCTCTTCTCAATCTTCATTCGCAAGCTATTGAACGGCTTTGATTTTAACGTCTCGCCAACGCGATCATTGGTAGCGTTTGCTGATGATCTGATCATCTATACGGCAGACCGAAAAGCTACAATAGTTCAGAGCAATCTCCAAAAAATGTTCAATGATGTACAGCTGTAAACTGACAATTGGCGAATGAAAATCAATGCGCAGAAGTGTGAAACAATTTTGTTTCGGACAACGCTGCAGGGGGTCAGTCAAGACCTGAAACGTAATTGGAAAGATTTCCACATCATGGCTGGTGAGAGTAGTCTAGAACGGGTTACACATAAATCCTGTGTTCGATACCTCGGTGTTTATCTCGATCAGTATCTGTACTATACTGAACATGTGAAAATCATGCTCAGTAAGGCACTAAAAGTAGTCATGGCCCTTCGAAAGCTCTTTCATTCCAGATACATTGATCAAAAGGTCAAAATTATCTGTTACAAGACACTGGTTAGACCAGTTTTGACATATGGATGTCAGATCTGGTACAACCAGAGCGCTAGTATTATGGAAAAATTAAGAGTTTTCGAAAGGAAATGTCTTCGTGCATGTACTGGTTTGTACAGAAAGCCTGAGACGGATTGGAAACATTATATATC
The DNA here is from genome assembly GCA_963969285.1 of Odontomyia ornata. Lineage (NCBI taxonomy): Eukaryota > Metazoa > Arthropoda > Insecta > Diptera > Stratiomyidae > Odontomyia > Odontomyia ornata. The sequence goes on along the minus strand of OZ017738.1, from coordinate 165,834,341 downwards.
GAATAGAAGAATTTATCAAACTGCTGAAGTGACTAGAGTCGATATCTTCATATTGAAACTTCTTCGGAATCATATCGCAAGATCTGTGACTGTGAGTGAAAACCCTTGGATTTCACAGCCGTTCCACCCTACAGACGGGTATATTGCAACTTGCCTCGCTACTGGCTTCATTCCTCCAGAAGCATTCGTGTATTTGGACATGAATCGATATGTTTTTGATTCTGACGGCGTCCCAGTCATATATCATATATATCGACGGGCCACCGATAAGAAGATAAAATATCCTCCGAATTTGAGTTCACGAGACCAACGATTTCAATGGAGATACTCATTTGCTAAATTCGTTGAAGCTGATCGAGTTGAGACGGGGCAATCTAGGTATTGGTGGCTGAATGACAATGTCTAAATTATTCGTGTTTATTTTCAGTTTTGGTGTTCTTCGTTATTTAGTTTTTGAGTTTCAGCTCATTATTGCTACATTTAGTGTTGTTGTTTATTTTTGTTAAAATAGGTATAGGTTAGGTATATGTAATGTTTACTATATTCCGTTAGAGATAAGATTAAACACTTAGGTTAGGAACATTGTTATTGATTTTTTTAGTATAAGATAAAGTTTTTGATTGTATTTTATTAGAAATAAGTTACAACATATTAGGGGTAGGATCAAAGTTTCACTGTTGTGTTTTGATTATAAATAATTTTAGGATAGTGTTGGTTGGTTTTTTCTCCTTTTTACAATTAAATTTTAAAAATATGTAATAATCGTAATTAATTGAATTTGCTATGGTTTTTTTTTTTTTTTTAATGATATGAGTAAACGATAACGTACAAATTTAGAGAGCCATTTGGGCCATTACGTTTTTTGATTGTTATTGTTTGGAATTTGCTTTGTATTCTTTTAAAATTTATAACAATTAGTAGTAAATAAAGCGCTTTTGACATAATGCATGAGCATACGTCGAAAGCTACGCTTGGTCGCTACAGTATAGGCGATATGTTGGTTTGGAGGCGTTTATGCATTTGATGATATCGGGCAAGGTTTGGAGATTTTCGTTCTTCTTCTGAAGTACGCCCTAGCAAGACGCAAATATACCAACTGACGTCAGTCAACACGATCGTATACATGTTACGCCTGAGATTATATTTCATTGTTTTAAGTCGTTGTATCCTTTAAATCGATGTCAAAAAAAAAACACTATTTTTAAATATTAAGGACAAAAAAACCGCTACCCCTACAAGTCACCGACACGTTCCCGCAAAGTAAGCAGAACACCTTCCAGGTAAAAGTGCATCGAACAAGTTCGAACGAATGAACAAAAATGTAGACGTTGCATCAGTGGAAATATCGGATATAAGCATTAATCGATTCTAGAATAAGTTTCACTTAAATTGTAAATTTAATCGAATAAAGCTCGTGGAGCATTTTTTTTTAGAAAGAACCGGAAAGAGTCTTTTAACTGGCGCCCAACGTGGGGCTACTGATCGTGACACCGTTAATTTCGCTGAAGTAAAACACAGTAAGTGTTCGCGTATGCAAGGATGTTTGGTTGATTAATAAGCCTTAAAGAGATCATTAAATCACTCCTTAAGACTGGGGAAGTGAGCCAAAAAGTATCCTTCGGTTTTACGGGAAAATAGAAAGAACCGAAAAGAAAAGACCCCGTGTATCGTGAACAAGTGCAACAGAAGTAGCAACAACGGTGTTCGTCTGAGGAAAGGAGGACCCCAAAGTAGCCGTGAGCAAAAGGAATTAACAGCCGTCCTCAGCATCGATCAAGTAGCCAACCTAACGTGACAACGAAGAAAATATATCCTGAAATAGCAACGTAGTACTGCGTAGGAATCCACGGAGTCACCAATATGTATTTGAGCTTTGCAGCTATAATAATGTAAGTTAAGAATTGAAATTAAATCAATATTTTGAGAAGAAAATTAGAAAAGCAGTATATTACGAGCAAAACTAATTAAAAAGAAATCAAAGCAAAGAAGATTAAAAACAGAAAGAAAAACATATGAGAAATATTTACAAATAAAAAATTCAATATTTTTTTTACGATCAAACTTTTAATGAATATTATCATTACATATTAAACAAATAAAATTTTCAGCAAGTGAAATAATAGTGTGAATTCTGAAAAGTGAAAATGGTTATCTTTTCAAGTGAACGCGATAATCTTCTCAATAGAACGGTAAAGATCTCTCCACACACAGTTATATCTTCTGTCGCGAAATTTCCTCCCATTGCGAAGTTCATAATTATATCTTTCCCTTTTTTTTCCGCGAAAATCATCGGCAATTCCTCGTGCGTAACAAACCTCTTCTAGTTGTGAAAAATGGCCAACCGAAACAACCTAATCAGGCCTCCGCACCTAAACCCTAACGAACTTCCACCCATAGTAGAAGAAGCGGTCGAAGCAACAAACCCCCCAAATCCTCAACAAGGTATTCAAAACCATGAAGACCTTGTACAGTTAATAACCCACCTAGTTTCAGAAAGGCTCCAAATTGAAGGAAGACAAATATTTGATTCCTTTATGAATCTTGCCTCTGATCCAAACCTGGATCAAGACGTACCCATAAACACAGAAGCCGGAAGGGATGATCTATCCGACATGGATAAAATTCCAGACGTCGTAAAAAGTCTACGAACCTTCTCCGGCGACCCAAGTGAATTCTGTTCATGGAGGAAAAGTGTGGAAAGAATCCTAACAGTTTACAAACATCTTCAAGGGACACCGAAATATTACGGTATTCTCTCTGTTATCCGCAACAAGATCGTAGGTCAGGTGGATATCGCCCTTGAATCTTACAACACACCCTGAAAGTAGCCAAAAATATCGAAGTGCCTAACAATGCACTACGCGGATAAACACGATATCGGTACTTTGGAGTACCAATTGACGACCCTTGTGCAAGGAAACAGTTCAATACACGAATGTTATCATACTGTGTACCACCACTTGTCCCTCATACTTAACAAACTATCTTCTATGGATATGGGAGCTGAATCAATTAAGAATATGACACAATGCTACAGAGACAAAGCATTAGATACATGTGTGCGTGGTCTCAAGGGTGACCTCTCACGTCTCTTAAGCATAAAAGAATTTGTCGATCTCCCACAAGCACTGCACCTTTGTCTAAAGCTGCAAAATGTGGACTATAGGGCCCAGCATGCCTTGAGCTCACAAAACCCAAATAGAAGGAGCTAAGCGAACACACCACCCCCAATACCGCCAAAAAGAAATATACCACAAGGTCACATACCAAGGAGAGATTTTATCCCCGAATTGCTCCACAGCCTCCACAATTTTGTCACTCGAATCCGCAATTTAATCCATTCTATTTAAACCATCGACCATTTGCACCCAATCCAAACTTTAGGCCGCTATCTCTAAAACCGAGGCAGTACGAGCCGATGGACATTGACCAATCAATTAGATCTTGAGCCGTAAACTAGCGAAACCGGTCCCAAAATCAACACAAATACCTGGCCCAAAAGCAACCAACATCCCAAATGGTCCATGTACCTAACAAACAGCAGAGAATATTTAATGTGGAGCAAAGTTGCGTTCCCCCCAATAAAAACTACGATAACACACAATATGAAAAACAATATTACTATGACAAGACAAATGACTACGAAGATCCACCTAACGAAGACAATGATACTAACACGACTACAGACATCCCTGACCAGAATCTCGAAACCGAACAGGACGACGTCCATTTTTTAAATTGTTGAGCTCTTCGCTTCCATACATGGAATACGCTGCGAAGAGCGGGGAAAATTTAAAATTTCTTATCGATACAGGCTCAAATAAAAGCTATATTCAACCTCGATTCATACGGTACCCCATAGAAAATGAAAAACCCTTCAAGGTAAACTCTGTCGGTGAATCAATTAACATAACACATCATGCCTTCGTCCCCTTGTTTGAAACCAGTAAAGAAAAAATCAAATTCTTCATCCTACCATCCTTAAAAATATTTGCAGGTATAATTGGTAATGACAGCCTAAAATCTTTACAGGCAGTTATTCACACTAACAATAACTCCATGACTATCAAAGGAAATATCTGTATTCCTCTTAAACAACATACTTCCCAAACCGTAAATCACTTGAAACTAAAAACTGAGCATCTGACCGAAACACAAACCAAAAATCTTAAAAGTATCTTCGAAAAATATCCCAACTTATCATCGGAACCAAACAGAAGTTTGGCCTTTATAACTACCATTAAAGGGTAAATTCGCACGACAACAAACGACCCAGTCCATACGAAGTCTTACCCATACCCAATGGCTCTGAAGGATGAAGTAGAAAAGTAAATTCAACAGCTTTTAAAGGATAACATTATACGTCCTTCCAAGTCTCCCCATAATGCACCAGTCTGAATAGTAAACAAAAAACAGGATGCATCAGGAGTCAGAAAATTCCAAATGGTAATCGACTATCGGAAACTGAACTCCGTCACAGTAACCGATGCCTACCCCATTCCCGACATCAACGAAGTCCTCTCCAATCTAGGAGAAAACCAATATTTTTCGGTCGTCGACCTGAAAAGCGGGTTTCATCAGATCCCTTTAAGAGAGCGCGACATTGAGAAAACTGCTTTCGCAATTAATAATGGCAAATATGAGTTTGTTCGCTTTCCATTTGGCTTGAAAAATGGTCCAGCAATCATTCAAAGGGCACTCGACGATATCCTCCGAAAGCACATCGGAAACCGCTGCCGCATCTACATAAACGATATAATAGTTTTCAGTAAGACCGAAAAAGACCACTTCGAGAATCTAGATATCGTCTTTAAGACTCTCAAGGATGCCAATGTAAAAATCAATTTGGACAAATCCGAATTCCTTAAGAAGGAAATCGAATTTTTATGTTTTATAATCAGTGTAGATGGCATCAAGACGAACTACAAGAAAGTTGAAGCAGTCGCTTCATTCCCACTTCCAAAAACACTCAAGGACTTACGTTCCTTCCTGGGCATGTCAGGATACTATCGACGATTTATCCAAGACTATGCGAAGATCGCTAAGCCCCTGACATCCCTTCTAAGAGGGGAGGATGGACGAGTCTCTAAAAACTCATCCAAAAACAAACCGATTTCGCTTGATAAAGAGGCAACAGCAGCGAACGACAAACTCAAAAACATTGTCATATCCCAAGATGTCGTACTTTCACATCCAGACTTTACAAAACCATTTGAGCTAACGACTGACACGTCCAATTACGCAATCGGTGCCGTCTTATCCCAAGACAACAAACATATTTCACTCTTGTCAAGAACTCTCAGTAAAACTGAAGAGAACTATGCAACGAATGAAAAAGAAATGCTGGCAATTATTTGGTCACTAAACTCCCTTCGAAGTTATCTATATGGCTCCAGTCACGTACGAATTTTTACCGATCATCAGCCCCTCACATACGCACTCAGTTCGAAAAATACTAACAAGCAAACTTAAACGCTGGAAAGCCACCCTCGAAGAATATGATTATGAACTACGATATAAACCGGGTAAGGCAAATGTTGTTGCTGATTCCCTTTCCGGGCCCTCTCAAACCACCAAAACAGTGACTACTTTGACACACGGCACAAACAAAATAATCTCCAGGACACCTACGCAACACAGTGACGACAGTTCAGCACATACTTGAATCCCTTCTGTAGAGTCCCCAGTAAACGTATTCAAGAACCAACTGATTCTTAAAATAGGAGACGAGAATAGCTACTGATTCTTAATCCCTTTGAAAATTATACCAGGCATATCATTATTCAAAGAAACTATTCCGAAAATGATATAATAAATATTTTTAAAAGATATCTAAATCCGCACCTTATTAATGGACTCCTGACAGATGAACTTACGATGGGTCTTATCCAAACTATACATCCGCACCACTTTGAAGACTACAGGATTTGTTTTACCCAAAAATTAGTAGAAGATATTGCCAACGAGGCTGAGCAGGAAGAATGGATCCTTCGAACTCACAAAAGAGCGCATCGTAATGCGAAAGAAAATCGTAAACAAATTTTAGAAAATTTCTACTTTCCGAAAATGGCTTCCAAAGTTAGGCAACTAGTTAAACTTTGTACCACATGGAAGGAAAACAAATAAGACAGACATCCAAACAAACCGTACTTAGAACCGACACCCATTCCCCAAAATCCTGGACACATTGTGCAGATTGACATATTCATGACTGAAAAGAAACGCGTACTCACTGCAATAGACAAGTTCACCAAATTCGTTCAGGCTAAGGTCATACCAACAAAAATCTGCCAAAGACATTAAACGACCGCTACGTGACATACTATTTTTTTACTGCATCCCCGAAATAGTAGTAATTGGCAACGAAGGAGCTCTTAGATCCGCGTCCTTAGAGTCAATGATAGAAGACGAGCTAAAAATTAAACTCTTGCGTACTCCACCGTACAAGAGTGAGGGCAACGGGCAAATCGAGCGCTGGCACTCCACTCTCACAGAGATCATGAGATGCCTGAAACGTGACGGACCTCCTAGACCCTTCAAGGAACTCCTCGAGCGTGCAGTGAATGAGTATAATTTTACTATTCACTCGTCTGCAAGCAAGAAGCAAGTTGAACCGTACCTCGGCCGAATACGTAACCTCACCCCCGAAGAACTAGAAAATGCACGTCTGAGCAATATAGAGAAGATCAAACGCAAACAGATGACTGACATGACCAACCACAACAACAAACGACAACCCATAAAGACTTACGATACAGGACAGGTTATTTACGTTAAACAGAATAAACGAAGCGGAACAAAACTAAGCCCTAGATACCGACAAGAGATTGTTAAGTAGGATAGAAATACGACCATACTAACTGAATCAGGCAAAATAATACATTAAAATAAAATTCGAAATTAATTTCTTTCAGGCTCATCACCCACGTGACCAGCGCAAACGTACAAATTCTGGACCATAGATCTCAGAAAGAATGGATACGAAATGCGTCGAGAGAATTGAAGCACTTTATCATGTAGCGTGAAGTTGGTGCGTTATTTGCTGTTGATTCGGATTTCAAATAAATTTGACGTGACGTCTCCCACTATTTTTCGCATCTTGAACTAAATCAATTTTCCGTGCGGGTATTCTAACTTGAACGATGTAAAAGATTGAGCATGACTTACCCTACGAAGGATACATCCCTGACATGCTTCCTAGAGCTGTTTTTATAATCCCACACACGTCACTACATTTTTCATTTTTCGACACAAAAACACTCGCGATCCGTAACAAACTTTTCAGTTTGATTAATTATCACATTTGCAACGCTTTTGAACTAGATTCAACACGGTTTATCTTAAAAAAATTGTTTTGTGCTCAATTTCAAATTCAACTTGATTAGACGTTTCCCATTAATGTTGAATTTTCACAAATCATATGTTTTCAATCATATGGTTGATATTTGGTTGACAATTCGGGGGTTAAGGTGTAAGAGGAGCGGGATTTTCGAGAGAGCAACTAGAGAGCCACTTGAGTGTGTGGATTCTCTAGCGGCGTGAAAGGTAGGGGGATTTCAATTGGCATGCGAGAGGAAGGCATGTATGTAGTAAAAGTACTTCACTCACGTATGGATGAAAATAAGCTCATTTCGCGTCCATTACTTTATATGTCTTTGTTCTGGACTATACCAATTCACAAATCATTTCCTTCTACCTAGGACAGACCAAGATCATAGACGGAAACTTCAAGATAATACACATAATCGACTTAGACCAGTACGAACAATTTGTTACCAACGCTCATCCCATCCTAAATTTATCTATAGTTCAACACCACCCACTTTCAAAGTACCTAATGCACGAATTCCACCAAATTGAGACTTTAATTCAGAACCAAAAAGCCCCGAAAAGTGAAGAGATCACTCGATTTCCTAAGCTCAACATGGTAATGGACTGCCGGAAGTCCTGATCACGAGGACCTAATAACGATAAGAGAAAAGATAACCAACGTCCTAACTAGTAATAATAAACAGGTTATAATAAACGAATTACACAATCAACAAATTAATAAAATAACTAAAATCACGAATGATATACAAAAATTATTAAATGAAAAGAAAAAGCCAAACAATAGTATTTTTTCCGAACTAAAGTATAAAATGAAGATTGTGAAAGAAGAGTTGAAAAATATTAATTATGCCGTACACTGGGGAAAAATAGGAGTCATCAACTCTCAAATTTTATCAAAAAAAGAAATAAACCTAGCTACTGACGTATTAAATAAAGAATTGTTACCGTTTTCAACTATAGAGGAAGCACTAGAATTAGCTGACATCAAAATCATTTGTAACCAAGAAACCATACTTTACATTATCAATATACCGGCCACAAGGCCGGAAACATATGAAACCTTGTTAATAAAGCCTATAGAACAAAGAAACGTAATACCTGAAATAACATTTGGAAAAGTATTAAGAAACAAAGAAAAATTATATGGTGTAAAAAATAATAATTGTAAAAATTTCAACAATTTGTTCATTTGTAAAGAATCAGATATAAAAGATATTAGTTCAACCGATTGTGTACCAAACTTGTTGCAAAGCTCAAATGCCATCTGCAATAGAATCAGCGCACTACAAGTCCCGAACATCGAGGAAATCTCACTTGGCAACATACTGCTAAATGCGTTCTGCGGCCAACTGGAAGCAGAAAACACCACGCACCTGCTGAACGGAACCTATCTAATAAAATTCCACAACTCCACTATTGAAATTAATGGGCAAAAATACGAGGCTCACGAAATGTCAACGATCAACGCATTGCCTGCAATACTCCAGCCTACACCCGAAGGAAAGCACATATCGAACTTTTATCTCTTGAAATGCTGGATGAAATTAAAATCAACAACACTGAGAAGATAAAAATGCTGGAATCAAACCGCGAAATCCATCAGTATGCGACCTATAGTTTAATCGCCCTTCTGGTAACCGCAACATTAACCTATCTGATTCTGAAAATCTGCCTCCAGAAAAGTAATACCTCACCTACAGCGAACTTACCTTTAAAAGAGGTCAGAGTTATACCATCTTCAACGCCATCAACTATCAGTTATCCATCAGCAATATTAAGTCAACCGCAGCCCAGATTCAATAACCTTCCTTACTTCTAACGATAGTGGACTATCGTTCTTAGAGGGGGAAGAGTTACCGACACGTTCCCGCAAGGTAAACAGAACACCTTCCAGGTAAAAGTGCATCGAACAAGTTCGAACGAATGAACAAAAATGTAGACGCTGCATCAGCGAAAATATCGGATATAAGCATTAATCGATTCTAGAATAAGTTTCACTTGAATTGTAAACTTAATCGAATAAAGCTAGTGGAGCATTTTTTTTAGAAAGAACCGGCAAGAGTCTTTTAACTTACATAGTGGTGACCCTGACGCGCCAGGAATAAACATTTCAACAAGTAAGTTTCGAGTGCTCCCTAAGACTTAATAGAATTTCCCTATTCGCGAAATGGCGACAAAAGATAGAGCGAGTGACGCCTAAACTCATTTACGCAACAGAACTCAATAGACGAAAATCGCATAGAAGCCATAAATAGTGCTAAATTGCCGCAATTTCGGTGTCGCTGACTGACGCCTTGGGTTCGGCAAGTGGAAGCACATGAAGCCGACATGGATTCACGTGGGTACCTGCTCGATGAGAGGCTTACCTCACCATTAGACTGGGATTTTTTTGAAGCGCCAATCATTGCCCCAAAGTATGGTTAAAATTTACATTGAGGGAAGTCCCAACTATTATACTGGTAGATACGAGACCTATTTGTATCTGACGCTATAAGGTCAACACCAACCTTTGTTTGCACCTCAACCACCACGATACTCCCCAGAGAGCTGCAACCAATCAGCTGACCATCCGAAGATGGAGGCTCATCAGCTACCCGTGATACCTGAGTATACCTCCAGGGTTGACGTTCGTAGCTATGAGTTGGGACATTCATAAATTTAGTGTTGTGGTAGTCACGATAGACTCTTCCAATTTCGGAGCACATCGCCGATGTTGTCAAATATCCGCCGGAAAATAATATTTATTATTATTTTCCGGCGGTTTTGAAACATCTTATCGCACGATTCGTACAATTTAAGGAGAATCAATTAGCGAAGTCCTCACGGAACTGGAGCTCAGGGATAAGAAACTATCGCAGCTTCTTCGTGAGATGAAAATGTTGGCCGGCGAGCAACTGACAAACGAAGTGTAGTATCCGAGTAGTCCGCATATGCAAGCTGCTCGAGGAACCTTCCCGAAAGGACATTAGGAGTTAGAGGCTACCGTGAAAATCATAAAAAAAAAAGAAATTAAACCAGAAAACAACGAACCGAAACTAGCTATTATTCCTTCATCCATACAGTAGGGCAACGTCTACAAATCGTCAGAACATCTCTAAATGGAACAATTACATATATCTTCCAATATGACGCAAGACTCTAATTTATAACAAACACAACTCAAATAGTAGTCCAACTATTTTTGGCCACAAACTATCATTTTCGCCGGCAAAGACAGCAGCTAAGGCTGACTCACCAACACTCAGCGAAAATATCCGCACACGGAAAACGAATACCGGTTCCATGAAATTGAGAAGAACCCGTTCCGGCGAGCAACGAGAATGAGGAATAACCGAGCAGGCGGCGAAGCAGAAAGACGTTATTTCTGGCAATGGGCGCGAATGAAATCATCTGTTGGTTCGAATTGCGAAAACCCGAATTAAAAGACTAGTTTTTGTAATATACGTGCGTGCGGGTAAATAATAAGAAAAGAAATTATTGAATAGTGAACGACAAAGTCGAGGAAGAGTTGTAGAATGAGATTAATGACACACAGTAGAACTCCAATTATCCGAATTAATGGGGACCGGGACCCATTCGGATAATCAAATATTCGGATAATCGGATTTTTTAAAAAAAAATTGCCATTGGAGAGAATAAAAGCTACGTTTTGATATTGCACTATTTTTTTATTGAATTAAATGAAAGAAACATGAAATTTTCACATGTTTTAAATATAAATAAAATGTACTTATGTACAAGTTTAGAAATATAAATCATTGTTTTTTAAACATCTCCGTCAATGTAAGCTGTTTTGCGGTCTTCAACCGTTTTCGGGCAGCCAGGTCACGCATTCGCTTGACGGTGAGCAGTTGCAAGTGGTCACACTCGGGCTGACGCTCCATCCACTTCAAAGCAGTCTCGAGGCCGGCAAATGCTTCACTAGCTGATGGTCCAGCGTCTACTTCAACATCAGCAGAAAGTTCTTCTTCCACTTCCACTTCAACATCTTCTCTCACACTTACAACAATTTCATCGTCATTGAGAATTTGAAAACCAGGGTCAGACGTGTCACAAGCCATCCACTCTCCTACATCTTCAGCACTTACTTCTGTACAACCAGGAATTTTTACAATCATTTTTCTTATTTCCTCTAGTGACAACGCATCTTCATCATCATCATCCTCTCCATATTCTTGTTTCTCATTTTCTTCAGATTCTTTTTTTTTTGTTCTTCTCAGACGGTAGGCCTTTCAGTTTATTCCACGCACGTCTTAGCGTCACTGCCGAAACCAAACTCCAAGCTTCCGCTACCATGTAACAGCAGTCCTTTAAATTTATTTTGCTATGATTTGCCAAAACCAATTCTTCATCTTCAGCACCTTCGATCAGCAGTTTTCTCAGCAGTTGCCTTCTGTAATGGCGCTTCATTGTTTCAATAACAGACTGGTCCATGGGTTGCAGCAAACTTGTAACATTGGGAGGCAAAAACGTCGTTTTAAACTGCCCATTCTCTCTTTCCAACAGTTCTGCTGTAGGATGAGTGGGTGCGTTATCAACAATTAAAAGCACCTTACTGCCTTCTTTTCCCACCGATTTTTGGTGCTTTTTCACTTCAGGAATAAACACTTCATCATACCATTCGGTAAACAAAGCTGCAGTCATCCAGGCCTTGGGTTGACTTTTGTAGAAGAGTGGAAGTTTTTTTACGTTTTTAAATGCTCTTGGATTTCTTGATTTTCCTATCAAAAGAAGTGGCAGTTTATGATTTCCAGTGGAGTTGGCACAGTTAAGCACTGTAACACGTTCTTTACTGACCTTATGTCCAGGGGCACTAGATTCCCTTTTAGAAGCCAAAGTGGTTTTTGGTAATGCTTTCCAAACAAGGCCAGTTTCATCGGCATTATAAACAAACTCCGGATCATAGGATTCTGATGCAGTTTTAAATTTTTCAATAAAATTTTCAGCAGCTGCAGAGTCTGCTGAAAGCTTCTCACCAGCCAAATCTAACTCGCGTACACCATGCCTGAATTTAAAATTCCTTAGCCAGCCGTTACTAGCCTTAAAAGATGAATAACCAAGCTTTTCTGCTAAGATTTTGGCTTTTTCACAAAGGATTGGACCTGAAATCGGATTTCCCATAGAACGTTGCTGCAAAAACCATTTAAACACGGCATCTTCCAAATTTTTGTTGGTTGCTGTCTTCATTGTTTTCCTGGAGGAACTTCCATCTTCATTTTCAAGCACCGAAACAAAGTTTAAAAGTGTTGACTTACTGTTTTTAATGTCAGAAATTGTTGCTTGTCCAACACCATAAATCTCAGACAACTTCTTACCCGTTACACCTTTATCGAGTTGCTCTATTATTTTCAGTTTGTCCGCTAACGATAGCACAACACGTTTTCTTTTCGAAGCCATGGTATAAAAACAATACAGTATTGTACACGCACAAACAAAAGTAAGCCGTAGCGAAAGAGTAGGGTCCTCGAGCAAGGTCAATAGCACACTGGCTAATCAAAACAAACAATGACAGGTGCGCCGTGACTGCAATGCGCCGGAACTTGTCTTAACTTGCCGTTGTGCCTACACACGCGGGGGGAAGTCAGTGTAGGCACAACGGCAAGTTAAGACAAGTCAAGTCAAGACTTAACGCGCAAACACTGGCTTCGCGGGGGGAAGAATAATAGCGCACTTAGACTTTTTTTGGACAATTTTTTGTGATTCGGATAATCGGCGATTCGGATAGTCGGAGTTCGGATAATTGGAGTTCTACTGTATTCGAAAGCGTCATGTCACAGCCTAGAAGACGTGTCGTCGGTAGTGGCCAGGGAGGTTTATACCAACTTTTTCATGTGAAAATTCGCCAAAGAAACAACTGTGTTTGTCCTCACAAATCTTGTGATTTCTCTCTGAAACCTGCTGAATAAATATCGCATAGAACTAATTTGATTTTGGTCAGTTTTGTTGGATACAAAACCAAAATGAGACATTTAATCGGTTTTACAATAATTCTAAAACAACTCGAGGTAAAAGTGTTCCCCTCGCGCTCGGTTCAAAGAATTTTTTTTTCCCAATCAACATATTGTACATCAGCCTCAAAGCCGGGACAAGAACGTTCAAAAAGCTGAAAAAACGGAAATTTTCCTAGCCGGGGCACCGACGACAACTAAATTTCGGATACAATTTGAAATTTTCCAATAGCAAAGTGCATTTGTGAAATCGTCTTTGCCGTAGTACAAAAAATTCTTATCGCCGCCACCGTCGTCATTATCGTTTGCAATCCTATTGGAGTCATATTTGTCTGCAAATCGGAGAGTTTAGTGCCAACGCGCAGCGGCGTGATTCGAACTGTGGTGAAATTTATGGTCGTCGGAATTGTAAGCAATTGCGGAACGTGAGACAGTTTTCCAATCGATCACGCGGATAAGTTGAGTGGTGATGAGTGTTAGCGCCGCTTGTTGAAGACGGAACCGGGCCTGAAAACTAATGGTCGAGAAAAAAAGAATTGCCAACTAAGTTAAAGTGCCTTTAAATGAATTTTCTCTAACGGATTTATCAGTGAATGTATAAGGGTGGAAAGTGATTTCCCTATTTCTTCCGTGAAAGAAAGACCATAGGAACAAAAAGTTTAGAAATTGGTGCGCTTGCAATCATGTGTCTGTCGATGGCAGTTGACTTTGAAAGGTGCCCTTTTGAGTTTCCACTACAGTAAGCAACCACCACCGGTTTACTTGGAAGTAATTCAAGTTTCTAATTTTTGGTTCAAGGACATCTGTCTTATTGAAGTCGAATACGAGTATTGTGATTTACTTTGTGTGAATGATTTATTATACCCTAAAATGAAAAAGAAATAAAGAAACGCATGCAGGAAATTGTATTAAAGTAGTAGAAAGAGTTATGTATCTATGTAATATCGTATCTGAAGAAATAAGAGAAATTAACGAAGAAGAGATGTAGTGTTAAAATACAATTTTGTCTTCTCATTTATAAACTCAAACGAGTATGGGACTCGCCACATTGGCTGACCCCTCCGCTTATGAGCTAGCCATCGGGTAAGCTTTTCTTGTTTCTGCGTTTCAGGGGCTCTCGCCGGGATGCTTGACCTTCCTTCCAAGACATCAAATAGGATCCTTGATCCGGCCGCGAGGGTTGTGAGGGGGGACCGCCTCCATCTGGATGCCCCATCGTATTTGTGGTCGGTGAACATTCATGGCGATGACGAAATTGTCTTGAGTTAGGTCCAGTGGACGCATATAATCAACTCAAGTCCGACTTTGTCTAAAGTTGTGTGTCAGCAAGCATTGTTGATAAAATAACTTTGTAAAGGGTCATTGGCGGTCACTCATTGTAAAAATTTTGTGTGATTAAGACAATAAAGCTATTTTTAATTAATAAAATAGTTTTTTTAAAGCTTAGAGTCACGACATAACTCAATCTGTTAACCGGGCATTGTCATCACTTTTCTTTCAGTAGGTTACTTAAGCCATTGACACCTATGCACGGATTCGTTCGTTTTTCATTTTTGACTTTAGTCACCTGAAAATACGAAAGTGCGAAAAATATTTTTGTAGTGGGCCCTTGGGCTGTAGGTGAAAGAGCCGCCCCACGACACCGTAAAATTCGCTTGCAAGCGCACTTACGCATCTCTAGACAATGCCATATCCAGTTGAGCATAAATCTTGCGCTCGCTGAGGTAGCACTCCACCTATGCAGTCCTAAACGGACTTTGTAACACCCCATTAAACACTACAGAAGCCGTAAAAACTTTTTGGCTGTGGCGGTTACCAGCGTGCGTTCGTGCGACCCTACAGGTACATCGGAGGTATAAATGGATGCTTTAGCTGAGAAGCCGGACAGATAGTGGCGGAATACAATGCTTGACCAGCAGTTGATGAAATAGGCAAAAATGATTAACGGCCGCGAGATTCTTTGGCGAATCGCTTTGAAAAGATTGAACAGCAACTTAAAGCTTTACAACTTTGTCCGCAATAAAATAGATCCTGATCAACATCCCGCAACAAATACTTGTACTTCTATCACAGCCACTTCACGAAAAAGTTCATAAGTGCCGACAACCTTGTAGTTTTAAGCATACACAAAACTAGGGTCGCCGTCGTCCATGTGGACTGTGAAAAGCAGCGTTTAAACATTCGGGCAAAGGAAGTGGCTTATTGTTCTTGATAGACACGGGCGCTGCGGTATACGTCATTCCTCACGGCTACCTGAATCAGCAACATAGTATAAGTTAATTCTTAACGACGAGAATTTATTAAAAAAATATATTTTTACTTTTACAGGGTCGGTTCCCTGGTCTTTATTGTTCGCAGTCTGAATTACAACTCAACTCATTTTCCTTAATTTCTAACTTAGGTAAACTAAATCTGCTGACTTGATGTCTGCAATTTTGCTATTCCATATTTTCCCATGAAAATAGGTTCTCATCAAAAGTGCAATACTGCATTTCTTGCATGCTCGTGCAGGTAAGGTATTTAATTTCTTAAGTTTTGCGAATCTGCCTTTAACTCCTCCCCTGTTAAGTACAATTGTCCTCAATTGTTTCTAGAAAAACGGAACGTCATTGAACTTAACTCGTTGAGGTCTTTCTGCGCCTAGGTAAGTTGTCGAAGCTGGCAGGATGCTGGGAGCTGCGGTTATCGTTTTTTGTTCTTCCAAATTAATAACGGCATTGATTTTATTTTTTGAGCGAAGCTTTATGTATGCAAATAAGATCAGGATTATCAGGAGAATTCCTGTGAGTGCTGATGTTGCGTATTGATGCACCCTTGTTTCATATTGTAATAATTTGATCTCGCTTATGTTGTCGATAGTCAATTCTTTCATTGGTTTTTCGGTAAAAAGTCCGATCATCCCATCGGATGCTGGTTGCAGTATCGCAGGTAGGGCTTGTAGCGATGATACTTCTTGTGAGATGAAAGTTCTGTTGTTGATCGAGATGCTGGTGTTTTCGAATTTAACGAGATACGTTCCATTGAGATCATGGGATGTGTCTTCGGTGATGAGGTTTCCAGTAAATTGGTTGAGCAGAACAACTCCGGTTGAAATTTCTTCGACTGAAGGTATATCTTTATTGTTGATTGTGTTACAAGTAGACTGTAGGCTCTTAAGGAGGTTAGGAATGCATGTACTATTGCTTATATCTATTAAATATTTTTCTTTGCAAATTGATAACTGATTGATCTTTTTACATTTGTCTTTGACGCCAAATAACACATTCTCATTTTTTAATACAAGACTGAATGGAATTTCGTTAATTATTGAGTTTCTTTTAATTGGTTTAATTATCATTGACTGAAACATATCTTTTGTGGTTGATGGAATGTTTACAATATATAAAATTAAGTTTCCATTAGTTATTATTTTTATCTCTGCAAAATCCAGAGCCTCTTCAACAGTTGCGTAAGGCAATATTTCATCATCCAAAATATTCGTGGCAAATTTAATTTCAGATTTGGATAGGATAAGAGAATTTACAATGCCAAGCTTGGCCCAATGTATGGCGTAATCAATGTTACTTAATTCTTCCTTAATTAGAACTAGCCTAAGGTGTACATCGAATAAATAATTATTATTGATCTGACTATTTTCTTTTATTAGTTCTTGAATTTTGTTTGCCATTCGAATGATATTGTTCATCCTGTCATTTAAAAGGCGGTTTATTACGACCTGCTTGTTGTTATTTTGCAATGCATTGTTTAATTTCTCGGTAATTGTGACAGCGTCTTCGTGGTCGGGGCTGCCGGCTAGCCATTTCCAGGCACTCCCCAGGAAGTTGAGGGATCGTGTTAATCGACGGGGTCTTAAGTTCGCAATTAGACTTCGGATTTTCTGTAGTTCATGGGATAGGAGAGGTATAAGCGAGCTGTGTTGTATTCCGGAAACATTTAGGAGAGGTTCAATTTTCTCTATCAGGTGTTCGTATTCGTCGATGTCTATGGTATGTATAGTTTTGAAGTTTCCGTTCTGAATTTTAGTTGGTCCGGTATGAAATGAAATAATTTGTGAGCCAGAATAGTCCAGAATTTGTACCTTAGCGAGTATGGTCTGTAAGATGAATCTAAAAATGGAAATTAATTTCGAATATTACTCTTATGAACGATTTTGCCGCTTTCGGTGAGGATAGTGGAGTTTCTATTTTCCCTTACTATTTCCTGTTTAAACCTAGGGGATAATTTGGAGCCCTTCCTTTTGTTCTGTTTAACGAAGATAATGTCCCCGATGTTGTAGTCTTTGATCGGTTGTCTATTTTTATTATGATATTCTATGTCGCTTTCCTGTTTTTGCTTAAGTCTGTCGATGTTCGTCTGTCGTATTCTTTCGAAATCTCCCAAATTGATGTCCGGGACTCTTCCAAGGTATAATTCGACTGGTGTTTTATTAGTGGTTGAATGGATTGTGTGATTATACTCATTGGTGGCATGTTGCAGAAGATTTTCGAACGTCCTTTGTGGTCCGTCCCTCTTTAGGCACCTCATTATTTCCATGATAGTTGAATGCCATCGTTCGACTTGGCCATTCACCTCGCTTTTGTAAGGAGGCGTCCTGTATACTTTAATTCTCAAATCATCTTCCAATAGGGAAGTGATTGAAGCTGAGGTGAGTGACCCCTCGTTATCAACTACCACATTCTCAGGGATGCAGAAGAAATAAAGAATATCCAGCAGTGGTTGCTTCACATCCTCTATCGACCTGGATGCGATGATTTTAGCCATAGCGAATTTCGTGAACTTGTCCATCGCGGTTAGCACCAGATTCTTTTCTGTAGAAAAGATATCTATGTGAACAGTATGCCCAGGGTAGGCCGGGATAGGTGTAGGGTTTAGGGAAGTTTTGTTTGGGTGCCTTTCGTATTTACTTTCTTTACAGATTCTACAACGGCTAACAAGGCTTTTAATCTTCGCTGCCATTTTAGGAAAATAGAAGGTGTTCAATATTTGCAGTCTGTTTTCCACTGCATTACGATGGGCACGCTTATGAACTTGAAGGATCTTTTCGTTCTGTTCAACCTCGTTAGGGACATCTTCAACCAGCTTTTGACTAAAGCGGATGCGATAGTCTCTAAAGTGGTTGGGGTAAATCTGCTGTATTTTTCCCATTATTTCTTCGCTAGTACAGAGCCCGTTTATCGTGCTCGGGTTCAGATACCTTTTAAATATGTTAATCAAGTCAACGTCTGAGTACTGTGGTTTTATGAAAACATGACGCTTGTAATTCTCGAAAGGATTAATGAGTTGATAACTATCCTCCTCTCCGGTCTTCAGGACAAGTTGGTTGCGGAAAACATTGACAGGTGTTTCCACCGTTGGTATTAAGTTGGATGAACTTTCATCGCTATGCACAGTGGGTGTCATAGAATTTATGTGCGTGACCGGTGGTGGCCTCGAAAGTGAGTCAGCGACTATGTTAGCTCTTCCGGGCTTATATTTTAGCTCATAATTGTACTCTTCGAGCGCAGCCTTCCACCTTTTTAATTTACTGTTGGTGTTTTTGCTGCTTAGAGCGTAGGTAAGTGGCTGATGGTCAGTATAGATCTTTATTTTCCGTGAACCGTAAAGGTAGCTCCGTGAAGAGTTTAGGGCCCAAATGATGGCGAGCATCTCCTTCTCGTTAGTTGCGTAGCTTTCTTCCGTTTTGGATAGTGTTCGCGAGAGGAAGGAGATGGGCCTGTTGTCTTGAGAAAGGACAGCCCCGATGGCATAGTTAGAGGCATCGGTCGTGAGCTCGAACTCTTTCTCAAAGTTTGGGTGTGCGAGTGTGACGTCTTTAGAAACAAGTGCATTTTTGAGGTTATTGAAAGCCTTAAGTGCCATTGAGTTCAGGTGGATGGGCTTGTTTTTGGAGAGATTCTTGGACACTCGTCCATCTTCCCCTCTCAAAAGGGATGTCAGGGGTTTTGCAATTTTTGCGTAGTCTTGGATAAAACGCCTATAGTAACCTGACATTCTCAGAAATGATCGAAGGTCCTTGAGTGTTTTTGGCAAGGGGAAGTCGATGATGGCTTCGACTTTTTTAGGATTGGTTTTAATACCATCATTGCTCACGATATAGCCCAGGAATTCTACTTCCTCTTTTAGAAAATCGCACTTGTCAATTTGAATTTTCATGTTGGCTGACCTTAGGGTTTGGAAAATTGTGTCAAGGTTCTCGAGATGTTTGGCTTCGCTTCTCCCGAAGATGATTATATCATCAATATAGACATGGCATTTTTTCCCGATATGTTCTCTCAAGATGTCGTCCAACGCTCGCTGAAAAATTGAGGGGGCATTTTTAAGACTAAAAGGCAGGCGAGTAAATTCGAACTTTCCATTGTTCACTGAGAAGGCGGTCTTTTCTATGTCCGATTCTTTGAGCGGTATCTGATGAAAACCGCTCTTGAGATCTAAGACGGAAAAATATCTGTTCTTACCGAGGTTAGCAAGAACTTCATTGATCTCGGGGATCGGATACTTGTCGGGAATGGTTACCGAGTTTAGCTTCCGATAGTCGATGACCATTCGGAATTTTTCTCCCCGGATGCGTCCGATTTTTTTGGCACGATCCAAACCGGAGAATTATAAGGAGATCTCGACGGTCTGATAATTCCATCCTCCAAAAGCTTACTGATCTCTTTCTCTACTTCTGCCTTTAATGCCATAGGGTACGGGTAGGATCGCGAGTAAGCGGGATCACTAGGTGTTGTTTTGATGTCACCCTTGTCCTTGGTAGTGAAGGTTAACTTTTCATCTGGATCTGAAGGAAGACTTGAGTGTTTATGGATAATAGCGTTTAGTTTCGCGGATAACTCCTTGCTAAGGTGTTCGGTTTTGGCTGCTATGTTATGGACCAGGTCGGAAGCTTGTTGCTTAAGAGGGATGCGTATGCTATGGTTTAATGTCATGTAATTATCCTGCGTGTAGATGACGGCCTTGAGACTTTTCAGGCTGTCATTCCCGATGATTCCATCAAAAGAGATGAGTGATGGTAGAATAAAAAATTTCAATTTACTAGTGCAGTTACCAAAGGGCCGAAAATATGAATGATGCGTGATTTTTACGTTTCCGCCAACGGATTTCGCGTAGAAGTTGTTTTGGTTGAGTAAAGGGTATTTAATATGCTTCGGCTGAACATAATTTCTATTGGATCCAGTGTCAATTAAAAATTTTAGGGCCTCTCCGCTCTTTAACTTGTATTCGAAATAAGGGAGCGAAGAGCGCCTTATCCTAAAAAATAAATGTCTTCCATTCCTTCGGCGATCTCGAGATTTTCGTCGTCTTTTTCGTCAATATACTCGTCCAAGGTTTGGTCATGTTCTTCGTCCTGTTGTGTAGTGTCGTAATCTTCTGGGGAAACCTCGTTGGGCTTATCGGTTTCTGTGTGATATATTCTTTGCGATTTGTGTGGTGCATGGTTCTGCGGTGGCTGCAGGCGTTTTTGTAATAAGGGTTGACTACGGGGTCTATTCGCGTAGTTGATTGCGTTTGTTCTCATGGATACATCGACATCCATTGGTTCGGGTCTTGGTAGTGGTTTAGGTGGGAGTGGTCTAGGATTAAAGAGTTGTGGCTGTCTTTGGTAGAAAGTCTGCTGGTTGAACTGTGAGGGCTGTGTATTTCGTGGTAGATGTGCTAGCTCGGGGTAAAAGGTTTGCCTAGGAGCTGGAATCGGTGCAGGCCTCGACTGAGGAGGTAAGTTTCTACGAGGCGGGATTGGAGGTGGTTGTTGATGGTGGGTCCTTTTTAGTAAATTCTGTGAGCCGTATGCATGTTGTGCCCGGTAGTCCATATTCTGGAGCTTCAGGCAGAGGTGCAGTGCTTGAGGTAAGTCAGCTGGTTCGCGAATGCTCAGGAGCCTTGAGAGATCGCCGCGTAGCCCCCTGATAAAGGTGTCGAGTGTTTTATCCCTATATGCCTGAGTCATGATGTTGGCGGACTCAGTACTCAACTCCATTGAGGATAATTTATTTAAAATTAGCGAGAGATGTTGATAGACTCCCTGGTAGAATTCCTGAATGGAACTTGTTCTTTGTACCAAGGTCGTCATTTGGTACTCAAGTGTACCAAGATCCCGCTTATCCGCGTAATGTAGGGTAAGGCATTTCGACATTCTGGGCCAGTTAAGGGGAGTGTTATATGACTCCAGCGCGATGTCGGCATGGCCAGTGATTTTATTCCTGATGACGGATAAAATGCCATAGTATTTGGGCGTCCCCTTAAGATGGTCATATATCTTAAGGATTCGCTCAACACTTTTTTTCCAGGAGCTAAACTCCCCTGGTTCCCCCGAAAATACCCTAAGGCTCTTAACTACGTCGGGAATCTTATCCATATCGGATAAGTTCCCATCGTCTCCAACTCTGATAGGGACATCTATCTCGTTGCTCACGTCCACAGTAGGATTCATCAGGGAATCAAATAAATCTCTTCCTTGTCGCTCGAAGGCCTCTGTTACAAGACGGGTAATGAGTTGGGTAAGCTCGCGACTATTTCCATTGTTTGGATTACTGGGTGGAACAAGGACCTGATCAGCAGCTGGAGGAACGGAAGGACCTGCGCCAGCGTTTTCTAGCCGGCTAGGTCTAAGTAGATTATGTGGATTTGACATGGCTTGTTTTAACTTTCGGCAAGTAATCCACACTACCGATCAAAACGGAGCAAGAAATGCAAAAAAAACGAATGTTTCTGATTTTCTATAGAACCAAAAATTAGGGTGACAAAATTTCGACGGAATTTAATCTTCGACTGAATCAATAGGTCCACAAGTTACAGGGGATTGTGCGTTTTTGGGAAAAATCACGCAGATAGTGAGGGATTTCACACAGCACTGGTTTTGCGATAGAAAAAGAATGATATTTTCCAAAGGGAACTCAGTAAGGATCGATCGAAAAGTCGGGATTTTATTTGCCTTTTCCCGAATAAAACGCGAAATCCAACGCCAAACAACAACAAACACTTGAAAAGGAGAATATGGATGCTCAGGTTAGCTTTGAACAATTTCACTTTTCACTTTCACTGAATTATTGGAAATTTCACTATTTCAATTTAATGATGAATAAATTCACAATACCAAATAACACAAAAATAATCAGTACCAAATAACACAAGAATAATGTAATTTCGGTTTTCATTAAAGTGGAAAAAGAATTTTAAATATTATTTATTTTATTTCTTTGTAATTTAAAAACAGTTTCCCAAAATGATACAAATTAAATGAAATATTTTATCTAAATAAATAGTCAGTTAAATAGTCAGAATCACAATTAATTGGACTTACGTTATAATAATTGTATGCTTCATTGTCCTATTTTATAATCCCTGATTGAGTTCTCGTCGGGAGTTGTTCTGCTCGTATTTGTTGTTCGTGGCCGCTTTCAGGTCAAAAAGGCGATCACTTTCCGGACGTCCTGTTTGCAAACGGTGCTGCTACTAAGGGGCCTTATTTGACTACGCGTTCCCTTGGGTGCTTGGTTGTCGCACCGGGCTCTGCTGCTCCTTTTACGGATAGTTTTTCTGCTGCTTCACTCCTTTTACGGATTTTATTCGCGTCACTTCCTTTTACGGACTATTCGCGCCGATTATTTTAATGTATCGGTACCGAAAATACGCTTTTGAAAAGAAAATGGACCACTGGCCAGTCTCAACCAGTGTTAAGATCTTTTGAGGCTTGATTTTTTTGATCAATGACCAAAAAAACCTGATCAATCCAATTTGAAACGCGCGAAAGCGGCCCCACGTTGGGCGCCAGTTAATTCTTAACGACGAGAATTTATTAAAAAAATATATTTTTATTTTTACAGGGTCGGTTCCCTGGTCTTTATTGTTCGCAGTCTGAATTACAACTCAACTCATTTTCCTTAATTTCTAACTTAGGTAAACTAAATCTGCTGACTTGATGTCTGCAATTTTGCTATTCCATATTTTCCCATGAAAATAGGTTCTCATCAAAAGTGCAATACTGCATTTCTTGCATGCTCGTGCAGGTAAGGTATTTAATTTCTTAAGTTTTGCGAATCTGTCGTTAACTTATACTCAACAAGTAACCACACTCCATCAACCCTCCGGAAAAATTCGAACACAAGCCGAACAGAGAGCCATAAATCTTCGGTAGCAGGTAGGTAGGTTAATGCTGATGCGAGGATTGGCGCGAATATAAACATATGCTTCGATGAGATATTTCAGGATTACCATATCTCAAAACATCAATAACTTTGCAAAAAAACAAATTCGTTCCATGCAATCTTTTAGTTTTTTATTAGGATGTGGCAGCACTCCCATGTTCAGAAATGCGTAAAAGAACACGTGCGTCGAAAATTTTATTTGCATTTTGCTTTGTTTCTTGAGCGCGCCAAACATGGGATCAGCTGTAATGCCCCGGATCAGCTGACGTGCCCCTGAGAAAATTCAAAAAGTGTGCAACACAGGGTAAATGAAACGTGTGGGTACTAGTTGAGTATACTATGATCAGCAATCTCAGCGTAGGGATTTTAAATTTTTCGCTGCGAATAAGACCCAAATAAATGCTTACGATGAAAAATTACTTGGAGTGGATCCGGGCCTGCGGAGACTTTCCTGGTATTTTTACATCGTGGACGTATCCCGCACTATCATCGGTGCTGACTTCCTGAAACATTTTAACATGTTGATTGATGTAAAAAACAGACGGCTCATCGATGGAAAAACGAAGGTCTCAAGCCTTGCTGCAGCCTACCTACACGGGACGTAATTAGCATGAAAATTGCCATTGTGGAAGATAATGACTTTAAGAAATTAAATTACAACAACTTTCCCGATTCAAGGCCGCATCCAATTTCATTTCCGGACGTTCAGACCAAGTTTGCCATTGGATTCATACAGCAGGACTACCAATTGCGGAACGTGCACGATGTCTACGGCCAGATTAATATTTGGCAGCCAAAAAGGAACTCGAATGCATGGTGAATATGGTGATTTGCTAACGGTCCTGCAGCCCCTACGCAAGCCCTCTTCATTTAGTGCAATAAAAAAGAAAAAGGGATCCTGGAGCCCTCAGGTGACTACCACCAGTTAAACGGTATTAACACGCGAGATCGATATCTAGTGCCACATCTTCAAGAATTTACTTTGTCTCTGCATAGAAAGTCGATTTTTACCATATTGGACGTGGAGCCGGCTTATCATGAGGTTCCAATTCACGAGGATGCCATTGAAAAAACAGCCGTTATCACGTCCGTTGGATTATTTGAGTTTTGCCGTATGACATTTGGCTTGTGCAACGCTGCGCAGACGTTTCAACGGTTCCTAGACACGGTGGTACAAGACTTAACATTTTGTTTCGCATAAGTAGATGATATTCTTGTCACTTCCAGCAATATGCATGAGCATCAATGGCATCTGGAATTTGTGTTTAGGCGTTTGTCCGACTACACACTTCAAAGCAATCCCACCAAGTGCGAATTCGCAGAGCCAACAGCAGAGTATTTGGGGTACATTATAAGCCCTTGAGGCATTAAACCTGTACTCGATAAGATCGTGGTGATTAAAAATTATGAGAGGCCTCAGATAACATTCCAACTCAGGAGGTATATATATTAGGTATTTTAAATTTTTACCCGCGTTTTATCAAAAATGCAGCAGAAGTCCTTGTGCCACTGAATTTGATGTTTGAAGATTCACGGAAGCGCGATTAACGCTCGGTCATTTGGACAAGCGATCAATCAAACCAAAGACCTAATTGCGAATACATCATTGTTCTCTCATCCCAAACATGACGCACTTTTCAGGTTATACGCGGATGCATCGAATGTGGTTTCGGAGCCGTTTTAGAGTAATTTGAAGAAACCGCATAGAAGCCGCTTGGTTTCTTTCCCAGGAAGCTGAGTCCAAGCCAGGTAAACTACAGTGTCTACGATAAGGAGCACTTAGCTCACATGATTGAGGGTCGTGAATTCAGACCACAAGCCGCTCGCCTATGCTTTCCAACAGAGCTCGAACAAAACGTTGCCCAGGCAGCATCGATGTTCGGAATTCATCGAGCAATTTTCAATGAAAATCGTATATATTGTATATGCAAGGGCCAGACAATGTCTTTGCAGACGCATTATCATGCACAGATACTTTGAATGCCGTCTCAAACGTAATAACGACAGCGGATATAGCGAAAGCACAGAAGAAAGATATGGAGCTGCAGAATTTACTTCTTTCTCAATAGAAGCTTAAGTTACGATGTATATCTGTCGTTAATTCAACGTTGTATTGCGATATCTCTGCAGGGAACATTCGACCTTTCATTCCAAACTCTCTGCTGCAGAAACTATTCTTGCAGATTCATGAGATGTCTCATCCAAGCGTTCCGACCACCGGGAAGTTAATGTGCAAGAAGTACATTTGGCCGAGCATTCGAAAATATGTCACCAAGGGCGCCTTCGAGAGACAGGTCCTAAGGCGAATAATCTGAGCGAAGCTACCAGGGACCAATGGCGAATTCGATGCAACCATGCGCTGTGTGAAATTTCCGACAAGCCGGAGGTCTTAACGATTGTCAGACTGCGGAAGCTGCAATGGGCTAGCCACTTGAACCGTATGGGCGAACAACAGACACCCAAAAAGGTATTCGTTGAGAAAACTGAAGGGCGGAGACCAGTGGTGAAACCGAGGAAATGCTGGTCTGTCTCGGTCGATGAAGACAGTTCATCGCTGCTCGAATTTCAAAATTGGAGGACGTGGTCAATGGACCGAGACAGTTGGAGGCATTATATGCACGAAGTGAAGACCCGAGAGGAGCTGTATTGCTACGAAGAACAAGATCACCAGTTGGACTAAAGTGTGAATTCCATGCCAGTGTTCTAAGGTGCATTACCACATCAAAAACTCAATGCAACAATTCCCGGTTACCGAGGACCGATTTCAATAGGTCCACGTTGACATCCTGAGACCATTACTACCGTCGAATAGCAGCAGCTAATTGGTTATCATGGCCGATCGATTTTCACGAAGGTCAAACGCCATAACAATAGCCGAAATGCAAGCCAAAGCTGTTGCATTTGCAGTTTGTAACGATTGGGTCTCGAGATTCGACAGCCCAGAAATAATCACGACGGATCGAAGTTTTCAATTTAAGTCAACTTTTTTTGATTCTTTAACCAAGTTCATCGGATGTAAGCGAACTCGAACTACAGCATACCAACCTGCATCCAATGGGATGGTCTAGCGATTTTATTGGGTCCATAAAGCAGCACTCATGTGCTATGAGACGCAGTGTTGGCCTGGAAATTTAGCCACTGTTCTCCTGGGATTGCGGACAGCGATCAAAGTAGATTTGAGATACTCGGCGGATGAGATGTTATTTGGTTCTTCATTACGTTTACCTGGCGATGCTCCGAATTCGTAGCCAATCGCAGACGGGACATACAACAACTGCGACTTGTTTCGGTTCATGGAATCAGTCTCATCACTTAGTTGCCAAACCTCGTAAGTCCAAAAAAAGTATTTCATAACTGCAATCAAACAACGCCTTGAGTTTCGGATTCGAATTTCCACCAATAGCAAAATTTAGTAACATTAACCTTACCTTACCGTAGATGGCCACAAGACCTGTTGACAAAGGACCAGGGATTTTTCCAACCAGCAGTTTCTATGATTCCTTATCCTAAGCCCCGACTGATAACGGAATTGAAACTAATAACCATGCTGTCGGAATTGACGTTGGGTGACGGGCTAGCTCCTCGTCCCTGCAAAACCCTTCATTGTTTCGAAACCTACAACCGAGCCTTAGAATGGATTGGAACTATAGCAACGAACTCGCAACCGCAAAATGGGCCATGACATTGGATCCAGGAATATCAGATAACTCAACTACCTTACCGCTGTTAAAGACCTTTTACAACAGGTCAGCCAATATAACTGGACTGGAAGTGATATTGACACTACGAGATCACACACAATATTCAAAAGTGGGAAGCCTGTTGAAAAGCGAGAATTCGGAGTGGCCTTCATTGTGGATAGGGTGTTCAAATTGCACGTTATTGATTTCAAGGAAGGAAACGTTCTACAATTACCCGAAAAGGCTAGACGACTCATTGCCTACAAATGACACAAAAATAATTTTTGGTGATTTCAACGCTAATGTTGGCAATGAACTATCTCATCGGGGAACGATTGGAGGATATAGCCCCCAGGATGAATTAAATGGCAACGGCCAGCGCCTGGTTCGCTTTGCATGTAGCAGAAATCAAGTCATACGTTTGACTTGCTTCCCAAATCGACGCATGCATAAAATGACCTAGGTCACCAGCTGGCAACACACAATACGAAATCGACCATGTTCTGATCCAACAAAAATGGGCTTCGAGCATACTTGATATGATACCGAGGAGCCAATTGTAACTCCGATCATTACTTGATCAAATTAACCTACGATATCGTATGTCAAAAGCATATTCGGGGAAGACCAACCCTCACCAGAAATCCGATACAGAAACTCTCCAAACGGCGTCTGCGGCAAACGTTTCATGAAGACCCTTGACAACCAACTAGGTCCCATCTTCTCAACACATCGCTGACAACAAACAACGAGCCATGGGTGGAAGTGGAAGGGGTAATATAGACCGTGGCGGCAGAACAGACAATCGGGCATCAAGACCGGCGGAAAATAAATGATTAGTTGGATGATGAGCGTCAAAATTTGTTCGACAGAAAGAATTAAGCATACAACCAATATTAAGGTAGGAAAACTAGGACGAAGAGATATCATTACGGAAATCTCAAAAGCGTATCGAAGAAGATAACTAGAATTAAGAAAAGAAAATACTATGACGACTAATCCAGAAGTATCGATGTAAGTCTAGCGAGCAACAACACAAGACAAGCATACAAAGTAGCGAAAAGCCTGAAACGTGGTTATCAGCTCAAGATTACGCTGGCGACATCATTGCTGATGAAAACAGGATCTAGAAAAGATGGGCACCATATTTCAAGAACCTCTTTAGTCCTCCAGACAGCTCCAGAATATAGGAGCCTACAGATATTCCCGTAGAGCCTTTATAGGCCCCACCTACTCTGGATGAAATTTGCTTAGCCCAAAAGAATAATAAAAGCGCCGGGCATCGATGAGATTTCAGTGGAGCTCATTGAAAATGGTGGCAGCGGGGTTCAGAAAGTCATCCATAAACTCATCCAGCATATTTGGCAACAAGAACATATGCCGAACGAGTGGAGCTAATCAAGTTTATTCGCTTTCCACAAAAAAGGTGACAAGCTACAGTGCGAAAACTAATTGGGCCTTTCACTACTTTGTAGGTTGTACACAATATTTTCAAAGCTCCTAGAAAATACGTTAAAATGAAATTATACGCCAATAATATTATTGGGGGTATCAAGGTGGCTTTCCAACAGGCAGACCAAATGTTTTCAGTCGAGCTGGTACTTGAAAAATGCTGGGAGTTCAACATAGACGTACACCAAATTTTCGTTAAATTTTAGCAAGTATACGGCAGTATTGATTGTAAGGTACGGTACAAAATAATGCTTTGCTTTAGTATCCTAGCCAAATTAGTACGTCTTACCAAAAAGAAAATGACATCGACAATCTCCCAAGCCCGCATCAATTACCAACTCATTAACGCCTTTCACGTAAATATCGGACTAAAACAGAGAGATGGGCTGGCCGCATTGCTATTCAATTTGGCTCAGGAATATGTCATCAGAAAGCTACATGTCGACACAAAAGGTAGGTTATTATAGAAGTCGAATCACGGTTATAAACAACCACGAAAGAACTCTTCCTGGAACTCAATAGACGCAAAACTAGTAGAGCTACAAATCAATGAGAACAAAACTTATAACGCAGTCGAGGAAAAATATCTCAAATGCTCAAAATATCACACTTGGCGAATACAGTATCGAATATGTCAGCGAATTTGTGTATTTAGGCGTCAAAATGACGAGAAACGGTACGAAATACGCCGAAGAATGCAACTCGCAAATATAATATTTTATCCAGTTTTGCCGATCTTAAAGACCAGCTGCATACACAGTAGAGCAAAGCTCCAAGTATATAAATATATGCTCACACCTATGCTATGCTATGGGTGTGAAACATAGACACCAACCTAAGCATATTGAAGTTCTCCGAGGGACGATTCCTGAGGCGAATAATCGGAGCTAGATAGGAACGAATGGCGAATTCGATATAACCATGAGCTGTATGAGCCGGAGGTGTCAACGATTGTAAGACTGCGCAAGCTGCAATGGGCTGGTCACATGAATCGTATGGATTATCAACGTATTCCTGTAAAGGTATTCGTTGGGAGAGATGAAGGGCGGAGACAAGTGGGGAAACTGAGGAAACGCTAGTCTTACTCGGTCGACGAAGACAGTTTATCGCTGCTCGGATATCGAAATTGGAGGGCTCGGTCAATCGAACGAGACAGTGGAAAGTGCTTGTGCAGGAAGCGAAGGTCCGAGAGGGGCTGTAGCGCTACAAAGAACAAGAACCACTTCAGCCCCTTTCGGGCCTTCGCTTTGAGGTAGTTAGAGCATCTCATTATCTTGGTCGAATTTATTGGGAGTCGAGGAGGTGATACGCTTTGGCCGTTGATCCATCCACCTAGCTGCAATACGTTTTGATTTTCAACCAAAACGTATCATAACTGAACCGGCTTACAGTCTGCCCAAAGAATCACTCAAAACAAATCTCGCTGTCACCAACGGGATTCAAACCAGGGTGTCACATTTGTCAATCAGAGCTGTCATAGTCAAAATTTTGTGCATTCATTCTGACAATAGAAATTATCTTAAAAGGTTTACAACACAAAACAGATGTTTGATTATTGTCTCAAACAATGTTTTTGTTTTTGTATTAGACCGCGTGATTTCATGTATCTCAAGGTTTCTGGGGCAGTTCTGTAAATTTTTTGGGATCGTTCCTCCTGTATTTGTATCAATTTTTTGGTTTACATAGACTAGAAAGTGTCCTTGTGAAGTTGGTCCGTTTTTTTTTTTCATTTTAGTCAGATCGTAGTTTTCTTTGGAGTCATCATTGTTAATATATCTTCAGTTTAGTGAACTTATGTATATCAGTTTTGATTTATAAATCAAAATACTTTACTGACTTCTTTACCTAAAGTTAAGAATAAATCACTCAATTTTCTATTACAAGATGGATCGCTCACTTTCAATATGAATTTTTGATTTCGTTTTTTCTTCAAACCACGAAGTGAAAGCTGCTTGCAGCATACGTGTCGCATCCAAAAATTGAAAAATTCATAAACCAGTACATACCTGAAATGAAAAAGAAAAAACTGATTAAAGACCATCAATGAGTCAGTAATGTACATTAAAAAAAAAAGTTGGATAAACAAAATTAATCTGATGTCAGAAGGGTTTTGTACTCCCCCTAGGATATGCAGGCAACGATAATGGATAAAGTCAATTAAAGCTTTAACGACTTCTACAATACTACATACTCGCTTTAAAACAAAAACTATTAAGCTCCGTTTTAATCTGTCGCCATTTTGTTGCAACAATCCGTGACAATACCTTTAGGACACTGAACTGAAAAGAAAATATTGACAGAAGCTAAAAAGTGAAGTACTTTGTACTAGTAATTTTGAAACTAAAGTTAAATAAAAGAAACGAAACTTGATAGAAGCTGTGTCCTCACTGTGAAGTAACTAATCAAATCAGCCATTACTGCTGGATGCTTTCCAATGGGATGCAAATAGCTTAAAAACCACAATTTTATTAGAAAACAAGTTGAGTAAGCAGGAGAGAGACGCCAAGTTAAACGGCTACCGAAACTAACATGGAGACGCCGAAATCTCCTAAAAACCACCACCGATCACGCCTTTGCCTTCAACAAGCAATTTATTCGTCGAAGCGCCAAGGATAACAGAATTTCCGACGTTTTATAAGCCGGATCCAGCGTTTTGGTTCGACCAAGTTGAAGCTGCATTTCATACGGATCACATAACACAGGACGAAACAAAGTTCAAATTTGTGATTCAGTATGCAGAGGCCGATATCCTACCGCACGCCATCTCCATCCCGCGGAGCCCGCCAGCTGAAAACAAATACGGAGCAGTGAAGCAACGAATTTTGACAGCGTTGGCGGAGTCCACCGAGTCTAAGTTGAGGCGCTTATTACAAGGACTAAATCCGGATGGAAGGAAGCTTCTCCGCAATACAGGAGGGGAGCAAGTTACTGATGCAATGCTGGGATAGCTGCTCCTGGAATAACTCTCGGAAAATATTCGTGTCCTACTTGGAATATGGAGGGAGCCCGACATTGAAAAATTGGCGAAAATTGATAATCGAACTTCAGCAGCCTTCCGGTGTTCCGGCAGTCCACAGAGTCAACGAATGATATTTTAACTCAACTAGTGAATCGAATAGATTGTCAGGAGTTGCGTACACGAAACTGTTCACGCTCCAGACCTAGGACCAGAAGAGGACGTTCAAATTCACGCGTCAACGACGTTTTTTGTTTTTTTTTTCCATAAGCGTTTTGGAAAGCGTGCCCGGAGTTGTCGTCCGCCATGTCGGTGGGCACCCAATGATAAAGCGGAAACTAAATTAGCCATCCCGAATTACGGCGGCCGAGGACGACCAACTTCATGTAAACAATCGCCAACTAATAATCCATGATCGGAAAAGCGGATCTCTCTTTCTCATCGGTACTGGAGCCGACATTTTAGTCCTGCCACGAGACAAAAGTCACATCGCTCCAGGGAAATTGGAGCTATACGCCTAGAATAGTTCTCCGATTAAATCGTATGGCCAGAAACTAATGACACTTGACCTCGGACTTCGTAGACTATTTACTTGAAGATTTGTATTCGCAAATGTAAGGCAAGCAAAGATTGGAACATATTTTTTGCTACACTTCGGCCTTATTTTAGATTTACATCGGAAGAAGTTGATTGACAGCGAAACTGACTTAGGAGCTAATGCTAAATTTACCAACCAAGCCAATGATTCTATTACTACGATAAAATAAAACTCGGAGCACTACAATCTGCTGAAGAATTGTACAGATTCAACTGTACCATCTGATACCAGGAAGGCGTTTACCAGTTGCAGGAAAAGCAAAACGCCTAACTCCTGAGAAGCTGAGGGTAGCAAAAGCAGAATTCGAATTTATGTTACATCAAGGAATTTTCCAGCCGTCAAGCAGTGAGTGGGCAAGTCCACTACACCTAGTCCAAAAGAAAACTGGCCAGTCGAAACCTTGTGGTGATTATCATCGTTTGAATGCAATCACCATCCCGGATAAATATCCCATTGCTCATCTTAGCGACTTTGCTCATAGACTCAGTGGGTGCACGGTATTTTTGGTGCTCGACCTGATGCGGGCATACCATCAAATTCCAGTGGGTCCTGAGGATGTTCCGAAGACTGCCATTATAACGCCATTCGGATTATTCGAATTTAGTGTGATGACGTTTGTTTTGTGCAACGCCACGTACACCTTCCAGCGCTACATTGATCACGCTCTACGAGGCCTGCATTTTTGTCATTCGTACATTGACGATATATTAAGTGCCTCTAAGACACACGAAGAACACCGTGAGCATTTAAGAATCATCCTGGACAGGCTGCGTGAGTATGACCTTTCTCTAAACACTTGAGAAATGTACGTTTGGGAAACCAACTATAGGATATCTTGGATATTTCGTCGAATATCACGGTATAAGGCCTATTCCGGCAATAGTTGAAACAATACTTAACTTTAAAAAACCAACAAGTGTCATGGAATTGCGCAGATTTCTGGGAGCGATCAATTTCTATCGGAAATCGCTTAAAAATGCAGCAGCCATTCAAGCACCTCTTCATGAGTTCCTCGTCGGAGCAAGAAGAAAAGATAACCGTGCCATCGTATGGACTCCACAAGCAGATGCAGCTTTCGAGGAATGCAAGCACCAAATTTGCGAACGCAACTTTGCTCTGACACCCAATCGAAAATGCTGCGCCGGCAGTCAAACGCGACGCTTCTGACACCGCAATGGGAGTAGTTCACGAGCAATTAAACAACAACGTTTGAGAACCGCTCGGATTCTTCTCCGAGAAGTTTAGCGAAACGCAGTGCAAATACAGTGTTTATAATCGGGAGCAAGTTGCAGTGACAATCGAAGATTTAGCGAAGGCACAGAAGGAGGATGCAGAATTGAATCATCTACTTCGAGGCGCAACGAACGTGCAATTTCGGAGACTACGTCTAGACGATAGCGAGGCAGCTATTTATTGCGATGTTTCAACTAGCAACATTCGGCATAACGTCCCAAAACCATTGCGAGACAAGTTTTTGACTTGTTTCATTGATCGTCTCATCCCAACGGCAGGGCTACGAAGAAGTTATTGGCCAAAAATGTCCAAAGATACACTCAAATGGGCTAGAACTTGTCTACCATGTCAGCAGAGTAAAATTGGACGACATGCCAAGCCTGAACAAGGTCAAATTAATATGCCTGATACAAGGTTTAGTCACGTGCATATTGACATCGTTGGACCACTAAAGCCATCAAAAGGATATTCGTATGTTTTAACGATAATTGATCGATTTAAAGATGGCCGGAGGCGATTCCCATCAAAACTATCTCGGCGGACGAAATCGCCATAGCATTTTATTCCAACTGGCTTGCAATCTATGGAGAACGGATCGTTCTAACGTCGAACCAGGGCTCACAGTGTGAGTCCATCCTATTCCAATCGCTAACATATTTAGACGGCTGCAGAAAACCCCGAACGACGGCATATCACTCTGCGACAAGCGGGATGATTGAACGTTGGCACCGGTCTTTAAAGGCCGCAGTTATGTGCCACAACAATCAAGAATGGATTGAAATCCTACCAAGCGTCCTGCTAGGACTGCGTGCGAGCATCAAAGAAGATATATGCGCAATAGCTACGGACTTGTATACGGGACTACTCTACCAATTCCCGGTGAATTTTTCTTCGATGAAAACATGCCTCCGGATCCCAAATTATTTGTCAAAAAATTTCGCGAACATATGAAGACTGTACGAGCCACTCCAGCATCACGTCATGACAAGCGCAAAGTCTTCATTTATAAGGATCTTGCGACTTGCTCACACGGTTTCGTCCGTACCGACCGAGTAAGAAAGCCACTGGAGCCTCTGTATGACGGACCATGTAGTAATGGAGCAGTCGCCTAAGCAAACTGCTCAAAAACCGGCATAACACGAATCCAAATTTTAAATGCAGATTTGAAAATTTAATTATTCAAATTTATAGTTTTATAAATTATTATTATAAAAAAAATTTTTTTTTTGTTATAAATATAAATTTTGTACTGTTTTGTTATCATATATTAAAGCCAAATTTTTCTTTACATTTATATTCTTTATGATTTTTATCTATTTATTAATGTATGATTTAAATTTTTCTATATATTATTATCTTATATTACTTTAATAATTCAAATCTGCAATTAAAATTCGGACACAGCAACACTTTTATAACTACTACCGTTGCAGCATGTGCAGTACGGCGGCTGAAGAGAACAAGCGAGCAGTTCTGCTTGGGCGGATGGGGGAGTCTACTTTTGATCGCCACTGATTGCGCACGAGTGGAGAACCGCGCCGGGAGAATTTCGTGATGTAAATTGATCTCGGAAAAAGCGAAAAGTGGTTGGTAGAGTGTTCTCTTTGTCCTTAGTGGTTCCAATTTGGCCGCTGAAAACGCAAAAAGGTGTGCGTGTAGCTCCGTTATAATAAAAATCGAATAATTTGCTGCTAGCTATTGTTCATGGTCATTGTGTGATGTGGATTTAAATGGGAAACTATTTGCTTGAAGGAGTGCTTACGCACGAAGTAGTTGTGACCCAAAATAAAGTGAGAAGTGCAGAAAACATAGACAGTGAATGTGATTTTCCGCCATTGACCATTGAAGATTTGTCGCCGCAGAAGCGAAAACTACTTATTTTACGCTTTGATTTGTCGATGTCATTCAGTTCAACCTCTCTCACCCTGATACAGTTATCATTTCTTTTCTTTGGATTGGTGTGGTACGCCGAGAGTACGCCTTCAAGTGTAAAATGTTCAAAAGTGCGTAAACTGTCAATACTGAAATTGAGTACGGTAACAGGCAAATAGCGCATCTTCACAGCGATTTTTCGTGTACACATGAAATATGTTTGTATGCGGCAGTGCGGAGTCGAATTAGCGCTAACGAGAAATGAGTACTGTCAAATTGCATTGCCGTCGGTCGGGATGCCAAGCAAAACCGGGAGAAATTTAGCATTTTGCCGAAAAAGGGAAGTGTCATCGTCAGAAAATGCTTGAATGTCTTTAAATAGCACGGGGAGTTTTTCTACGTCTTTTTTAACAACTTTGGTTGTCGTGTTTCGTCGCTGTATTTCAATTAAGACTTTGTACGCCTCCAAACTAATCATCAGCATCCATTTGATCCTACGGCACCTAGTTTGTATTGCGAATGCCCCGTAGATGAGTGTCGGGATAAATATTGTCATTCTGGTGCACCTGCACTATTTGAGAAAGACTGATGTCAGTGTCAAATCAATCAATTCGAAGATTGTTTTCAAACACAAAATTGCTCGAACATAGTGGATTATGCACGGCAGGAAAAGTCGAGGACGTGGAAATGCCAGATGGGATTGAAAAAGTTGATATTATAATATCTGAATGGATTGGATACTGCTTATTGTACGAATCAATGTTGGATACGGTGTTGTTCGCAAGAGATAAGCGGCAAAAAGGAAATGGAATGAGGTTTATGGGTTTGATATGAGTTTTATTCGAAAATTAACCATAACTGAACCATGTGATGATGTAATTGACCCAAAGCAGCTTGTCTCGACATCACATATGATAAAGGAAATTAATTTATATATAGTGCAAACGTGTGATTTGGAATTTTCCTCACACTTTTTATTAATTGTAAAACGTAAAAATTTTGTTCAAGCACTCGTAACGTACTGCAATTGAGCTTTCACGCATCATCACATCACCAGCGGACGCCCGGCGAGGATGATTTGAGTACCCTCTTTTGTTTATTAATAAAGACAACATTTTAATTTATTGTCAAAAAAAAAATCCTACCAAACTAAAATTCAATTCCGATATTTCGGTTAGGTATTAACTTGTTTTAGACTGAAAAATTTTGTTTTGCTTTAAGTAATCCAAATTCAAAATATCTGATATTATAGTGTATTTGGAGGAAATTACTTGTGTTGAAAATAGTGGTAACGTCCTGTTGAAATAGTACTTTATTAAAAAGAAAAAGAAAAAATTTCAAGGAATAAATGGAAAATTAAGTCAATACTCGGTATTTCCATTCGGCTTTATGAGTCGGACCGGGTTGGCCCCTCCACTGTAATGAGCTAGCCATCGGGAAAGTTCACACCTTCTCATGTGTTTACAGGTGCTCTTGCAGGGTAAGGTGGCCTTCCATTCGCGTGCCTATTTATGGCATAGGGTTATGTGATTCCCTCACATAAAATATTACTATGATATAAATTTGCCACGTTTATATTTTTCATTTAAAGGAAAAATTCATGCAAATTTTGATTTTATGAGTTTTTCGCATAAATGGAAAATATAGGGCCATTCTTACATTGAATCTTGATCCGACTGGGGGTGCGAGGGGGCACCGCTTCCACATGGATGCCCCACTCTTATTTGGGGGCCATAAGTATCTTCAGTAAAGACGAAGACCACTCAAATCCGTCTGTTTTCTCCAGGTCCAGTTTGTTACTTGCTTTAAACAATTTCTCCTCTCAGTCTCGGTCTCTAAACGTGTCGATCTGCATTATACCTGTTTGAATTCGTGAATGCGAGATTTATTTTTTTGTAGTGGGTCTTGTGCTGGGCAAAAGAACCCGCTCCACGACACCGCAATACTAACCTGCCAGCACATTCACGCGTCCACAGACAAGGCCGATTTCGGCGGATCGCACCATCCTTTTTCGCCGAGGCCGAGTCTTAGAGCGATTTGAGAATGTATACGAATTGGAGATAGGTGGAAAACAAATTAACATTAGTACCGATCAAGTCAAGCTACTTTGAATCAACTTCGGATCCAACAACTTATCCCATCGATAATCAGCACTTCAGGAAATACGGAAGTTGGAACTCCAAGAATTTACAATGTATTGACGAAATAAAAGCAACCGCTGTCAGTTGACAGACGACCAACATATTCAGGAGAGAGTCATGTTGCTATTAACAGATCTACTACTGAATAAAGTTACAGTGTTCACCGCTAACAGTGCTGAAAGCGGCGAGAGTACGAGATTTTCTTCTTGGCGCTACAGCCATCATCGTTAGACTATGAAAAAATTATTTCAGCCGTTTCAAGTGCTTTGTGTG
The DNA here is from genome assembly GCA_963969285.1 of Odontomyia ornata. Taxonomy (NCBI): domain Eukaryota; kingdom Metazoa; phylum Arthropoda; class Insecta; order Diptera; family Stratiomyidae; genus Odontomyia; species Odontomyia ornata. The sequence goes on along the minus strand of OZ017738.1, from coordinate 165,796,714 downwards.
AATAATAAATCATTGTTATGTTTAAAATGTTGTTTTGTGTTCACATTATAGATGAAGTGCCCACAAACTTGTAGCCGCCTTGAATCCCGTGGATTAAGACGTCCACAATACAATCGTTAAACTCACTTAATGTGGTAAATAACAATTTATTGCAAAAATCTAAATATATCACATTTCGTTCACTGAAACTAAACTTGACTGCTTCGCGACAAAAGATAACGAGAACAGCTGATGAAAAGTCTTCTTGTTGCTAGCTGATTGGTTGCCAGATGTGTAAAGTCAAACTTCCTCGAGATGATCTCAGTGCCACTCAGTGGTGGAAATAGTTTTTATGGTCGCCACAGTACCCCCTTTCCAGAATTGACGTCAAGTTGATGTTGGCGTTGACGTCCGACTGTACGTTCTGAGGGGAATGTCATGATGTTGTTCGTTGTCTTCTTTTATAGTATACGCTGGTTTGAGTCGTTCGGTTGAGACGGTCGTATCTTGTCCCTTTATCTTGATAATGATGACGTGATCGTTGATTCGTTTAACCACCTCGTATGACCCTGTGTAGGGTTGCTCCAACGGCTGTCTGACTGCATCGTCTCGCAGGAAGACATGAGTACAAGTGTAGAGATCCTTGTATTGAAAAAGGCTTCTTTTTATGTGGTGAGCTATTGGTGTCGATCGAAGGAGGCGCATGTGCTGACGATATTTGTCGAAAAAAAGATGGGATCGGCTGGAATGTCCTCGTTTGTAAAAAATTCGCCCGGAGCAAGTAGCTGTTCGCCGTAAAGTAATTCGGCGGGTGAAACTCCCAAGCCCTCCTTGAGTGAAGTTCGCAATCCTAGTAGAACAGTTGGAAGTAATTGTATCCAGGATTTGAGTTGACTGCACATAAGAGCTGATTTGAAGGTTCGGTGCCATCGCACCATTGGACGCATGATGATAGGATGAGTTCTAATTCGATTCGTTCCGGTCAGATTGATAAAGGCTCGAAAAAGTGCGCTCTCAAATTAAGCGCCTTGGTCGGTTGTCAACGTTTTGGGAGTTCCAAAACGCGCAACCCAGGTGTTGTAAAAACCGTTGGCGACTGTGTCCGCAGTCATATCTTGCATGGGGACTGCTTCTGGCCACCGTGAAAACCTGTCTGCCATGGTAAGACAGTATCAATACCCGCTCACCAATAGCATGTGTACATGATCGAATCGATGTCGATGTGTACATGATCGAATCTTTCGTTCGGTACGTTTATTGAGATGGGCTGGGTCCTATTGTGTCGTTGGATTTTCGAGCGTTGACAGGAGATGCAGTCGCGGGTCCATAGTATCGTTTCCTTCCGAATGCTGGGCCATATGTGCTTTTGGCGCAGCCGGTGAAGGGTGGCCTTGCCGCTCGGGTGAGCGAGTGCGTGAACTGAAGCAAAAGCCTGTTGACGAAGTTCCGGTGAGACGTGAGGACGAATGTGTCCCGTTGAAATATCGCAGGAAAATGTTACAGTACCGATTGACAGCTTTTGTAGTTGTAATCCCGTGTTGTTGCTGTTGCCTAGGAGCACACGAAGCTCGTCGTCCTCTTGTTGAGCTTCGCTTAGTTGAGTTGGGTCTAAGGTGAATGGCATGTTGATCGTATTAATTCTGGAGAAGGCGTCGGCTACCAGATTCTCCGAGCCGGAGATGTGGATTATCTCCATCGTAAACTGAGAGATGTAGTTCAACTGTCTCAATTGTCTGGGATTGACTTTGTCTAGACTTTGAGCGAATACGTAGATTAAAAGCTTGTGGTCGGTTTTAATAATAAAATGCCGACCCTCCAGAATATACCTAAAAATCTTGATTGCGGCATAGATAGCTAGTAGTTCGTGATTATACGCGCTGTATCTAGCTTTAGCTGGGCTCAGCTTACGTGAGAAGAAGCCGAGTGGATGCCAGTATTCGCCATCGTGCTGTTCCAAGGCTGCTCCGATAGCAATGTCAGATGCGTCGGTGACAAGTTAAAGTTGTGCCTTGTGATCCGGATGGACGAGTAAGACTGCAGTTGCAAGGTTGCGTTTGCACATTTGGAAATCTGCTTTCGTTTTTGGTGTCCAAGGAACTTTGCGATTATCGTTTCTGTTGCTGTTGCTTAAGAAAGTGTTCAACGATGCCTGATGGTGGGCTGAGTGTTTAAGACAACGTCTGTAGAAGTTACAGGCCCTAAGAAATCGACGCAGCTCGACGATGGTCTCAGGTTGCTTGAAGTTAAGCAGCGCAGTGATTCGCGGTTTTGAACCGTTTTCGTTGATCGTGTAGCCCAAATACTCTTTCTCCGTTTGACCGAAAGCACACTTATCAATGTTAATGTGCAAGTTATGTTGCTCAAGTCGTTGACGGACAATGTTGAGGTGTTCTCGATGTTGGTCAGTATTGTCTGACATGATGATATCGTCTATATAGCAGTCCGTAGAGGATGTTGTCCATGTGCCGTTGAAAAGTTTGTGTGTCATTTTTAAGAACGAAAGGCATGACCAAATATTCAAACAACCCGAATGGTGTTGTAACGGCTGTCTTTTTTATGTCAGCTTCGGACATCGGGATTTGATGGTAAGCCCACTCTAGGTCCAACTTCGAAAATACAGTTTTACCGTGAAGCCGGTCAGCCACGTCATGGATATGTGCAATTGGGTTTCGATCCAGTACTGTCTGAGCGTTTAAGTTCGCGATAGTCGCCACAAACTCTCCAGCCCCCGGATTTTTTGGCCATCATATGGATAGGACTGGCCCAAGGACTACTCGATGTACGGCAAATACCCATTTTAAGCATCCGATCGAATTCTGCTCGTGCTGCTTTCAGTTTTTCGACTGTCAGACGTCGAGGCCGTTGAAAAACTAGTGGTCCAGTTGTTTCGATGAAATGTGCCACTTGGTTAGCTGGTGCTGATGTGTGTATTGTTGTTGTTATTGAGAACGTGTCGTGAGTCGTAGGCTGAATGATGGTTGCCGTTGTGGTTGCCTTTGCATGTGTCGTGGACAGTCCGAAAACATCAACCAGAGCGATTTGTCCCGAGCTGGAGCAGATAGAATTGCCATCTAATAGCCTTTTGTTTTTTAAATCGATCAAAAGCCCGTAATGTGTCAAGAAGTCCGCCCCTATAATTGGTGTAGAGACATTTGCTACAATAAAATTCCACGCAAATAGACGCTTGAAACCTAAGTGTATCTTCAAGGGTCGTTTACCATACGTGGTAATTGTGGTGTTGTTGGCGGCATATAATGTTAGCATTTGCAGCTGTTTTAGTTGAGTGAAGCGTTTAGGCAGAATCGACACGGACGATCCGGAGTCGATTAGAAAATTTAAGTGTGACTGCTGATCGGCTATGTGTAGTCTAAATTCCGGAATTTTATCTATGCTGTCTGCCACTCCGATGATGGAAGGCAACTGTCTGAGTTTCCCTGATGCTGATTTGCTTGAAAACGAGCAAGGCTCCGAGCACCGCTTCGCTTTTACGCCAAATCTTTTATGGTAATAGCAAGCCTCGTTGTTAGTTGAAGTGCGGTGGCCTTTTGCACCACCTGTTGAACTGTGCAAATCGGAAGGGGTTGGAGTTGTTTGTTGATTTTGTCATCGGAACGATAGCGTCATTAAGCTGACGCTCGATTTTTTCAAGGCGTTTGTTGAGTTCCGACGTGTCAGGCACGGAGCGGCCTCTGTAGCCAGTACGTAAGCCGGAACACTGTTTTCCACTATGCGCTCTGGTATTTTTGCAAGTTTGTAGAGTTTGGAGTTCTCGCTAGCAGCCAGAACGCACCTGACGCTCACTGGTATTCGTTTCATCCACAATGTTTTGAGGATGTCCTCAGACAAATCCAAAGGTGCGAAATTTTACATTTCTCGAAGTAGTTGTGACGTTTGTTTTCCGTCGAGGTCAGCTCCTGTGAACAACCGGTTTAGCTGTCGCTCCTTAGATTCGGAGAATCTGGTGACAAGATGCCGTTTGAGCGTGCCGTATTTGTTCGTGACTGGTGGCGAACGGAAGTGTCAGATACTTGCGGCAAGATATCGATGTCTAGAGCAGCGATAATCGTGCAATAACGAGCGTTGTCAGACGTGATTTTTTTGATGAAAAATTGCGCCTCCACCTGCACAAAGCAAAGTGTCGGGTCGCTTCGCTAAAATGGTGGCAATTTTAAGTCTTTGACAGAAGCGACTTCCGCAGACGGTGGAAAGTTTATTGCTGCATCCACCGGTGGCAACAATTTGGGCGAAGGTATCATGCCCTTGCTTGGTTCATATAGCGTGTCGAGCAACGTGTTGTTGTCGCGCCTTGCCGGCGGCGGTGTATGTTGAACGAACATGCCGGTTGTCAAATCCTCGGTCGACATTTTAATGGATGAGACAATACAATCGTTAAATTCACTTAATGAGGTAAATAACAATTTATTGCAAAAATCTAAATATATCACATTTCATTAACTGAAACTAAACTTGTCTGCTTCGCAACCAAAAGATAAAGAGAACAGCTGATGAAAAGCCTTCTTGTTGCTAGCTGATTGGTTGCCAGATGTGTAAAGTCAAACTTCCTCGAGATGATGTCAGCGCCACTCAGTGGTGGAAATAGTTTTTATGGTTGCCACAAACTTGAAACAACTAGTGATATCTATCTCTTATAATGTTGCCAACAATGGCAAAATAGAACATAATAAAATGATATTGAAATTACAAATGAATAAAGTGTTTAAATTAAACATATTATTTTCAACATGGTTTGTTATACTCGCATAACTTTCATTTTGGAAATTTGGTTTAAATATTATCAAAGCGAAAGTAGAGAAAGCCCAAGTGTTCTTAATTGTGGTATACCCGGTTCGGGTGGTGATTGCACCGGGCAGTTAAATTCATTTGCAGGAATTTCGTTTAATAGTAGTGGTGCAGAGGTGTCATCCTGGTGCGAGATAGGGGTCGGATCGCCCCACCAACAGTAAAATAGCATCGGAGGCCGTAAACTCGTCCGGCGGTCAGGAGGGGCTAAGTTAAAGGGTGGACAAGTGGCGCCTGCAGACCGTTTCTCTGGGCAAGTTGGGACCCAAAAGAGCCTTCCGCTGCTGCGCCGCGCTGAGATTATCTTATTAGTTCATATTATCACCTTCCATACTATCCCATGTCAATGATAAATCTTAAAGCATTCATTTGAAACATTATTTTTCACTTCTTTGCAGTTTTCAAACTTAACTATCTTCAAAGCACTTTAGTACTGATAAGCTTAAAAATTACTTAATAAAGGAGATAGCGATACAAATAATCTTGCAAAGACTATTTGCCAATCAACATCAACCGTTTTATGTGCAATAGTTGAAATCTCGTTAACAAAGTTTCTTCCACTGTCAACTTCATCTTCTAATATCTGTTGAGAAGCTTTGAAACTTTTGAATGCTTTCAAAACTTCGACAAAATGATATACGACCGGAACGATTAAGAGATAAATGTGGTCAGTGAGTAACTTCTCTTTTAAGTCACTTGAAGTCTGATTCAACTTATGCAAAACAGCTTATTTCCCTAAGAAAGTCATTTTGAGGAACTCTTAATCCACTAAGAGAAGAAAAGGAGTCGTGGGAAAGTAGCAGATCCACTAGTATTAGCCGTGCCGATATAAATTTTTTAGTATTCATTTTCAAGGGTAGCACTAGGAAAATTTGATGAGAATGAACCTGCAGGATATATCTGACTACTGAAAGATTAATAGGCATAAACGAATTTCAAATAACAACTGAAAATGGAGCTTTGCTGAAGTAAATGGCAAAGCTAAGAGGACAAATCATCGGAAAATTCTTAGTGAGATATGCATCCAATAGCGTAACCTGATTTCATTCGACAGAAAAGAATTTGAATCCAAACATTTGATGCTCACTGCTGTCATTTTCCATCGTGCAGTTGTACGAGTACATCCATCCATGTGATCATTCGGGTATCATGTGTGCAGAAGATTAATTCCCTTCAGTTCATTAAACTGATAGGGAACTACATCATGAAGGTACGTTGCGAGTTACACAAGTCCTTATGAGATTACACATCAGAGAAGTGTAGCGTGACCTTATTCCCCTACTGGAACGAGTCATACATCAAAGTATGACTCGGTGAAACCTATTAAATTATGATACTCTTATGATTAAATCATACTCGAATTGCGTCATTCAATCATCCGAACGCATTAGGATGTGAAACTTACTTTCACTTTCGAGAGAAGGACTTACGCAACATCAAAAAGCTCAGCGGCAGTACGACTTATCATTTTGAATCGCATAAAGATTAGTCGGCTTCTACGTAAAATTCCAGATCAAAAAGGTTTTAGAGTTTCTTGAGTTACATAACGTTATCCTTTACACAGCAAATTTTCTCACCTACTTGAACGCACCTCATTGGCAAGTAGGGTCTACTTATCCTTTACGCTCTGGGATTAAGCTTATGTTCACATTTACATTCAATACTTTGCAGTCCGTACGCTTTGGTAAGGATATTCCGATATCAGAACTCATAGTGGAGGGAATTGTCACTTTAATTTCGCAGAAACCTGAACGATAACCATTTCGAAGCGAATTCAAACCCTCCGAACGAGAAGGTCAAGCAAGGCCTAATTCCTTGAATAAAACAGAGATTTGCTATCAGTATTTGGGACAGCATGATCAATTTTTTAAGAAGAAACTTTTTGCAGACGGCATGTATAAAAAAAGTAATTTAACTTGAAAGAATCGGTCGCATTGGGCTATAGTATGGAATGAAAGATTTTGCTTAAAGCATAAGTATCTCCAATTTCATCTTTTTCAAAAAATTTTTATTTATAGTATTCTGTTCCATTTAGATACACTTCATTCAAATGATCTTTATGCATGCATCTCCCATTTTTTTCGCATTACGTTAATTGGAAACGAAACTTGTTTGAACAGTAGATTCCTATTTCAAAGATGTCTCGATGTAATAATTACGTGCTAAAAAGTTAAAGTAGAACACTTTGCAAGAAAAGTGAACTTTAGATACAAGTTTGCTTTATGAGTTGAACCCCGAAGCTAATAAGTTCAGGAATTTATGTAAGAATTTAATGGAACTATTAACCACGAAGTCATGCAAATGCGTACCGTGGTTCATGGAATTATATCTAGTATCATACCGTCCTTAAAAACTATTTCTATTCATTAAATTTCAAAGAAACTATTCGAATGTGATTCGTATTCATCATATGGAAAAGATTCTATGGATGCATCGTACGGAATAGTATTGAGACGCAATTATTTTGCTTGACTATGCATTTCTGAGATTTCCCAGGATCATATAATGTTTTTGATACAATGATAGTAGCTTTACAGGTACTTTTCTATTAGTTCTTTGAAATATTTAATTAGGACTCAACTTTAATACGAAGAAAAAATTTCTTTTAGATTTAAGGTAATTATTAGCTTCAGAAATTATATAGATTTATTACATTCAATTTTGATTCCAATACGAGGGTGGATCGATAAGTGCTTAGCTTCACCGCCCGATGGCTCCACTATCGCAAGAGAGATTCGCTACCGTGTAATACCTTCTCGTAGCCGACTACTTTTATAATTTCACCCGAATCGAACGGATAGTTTCGTTTCGACCGTGCGTAGAAGCGGGTGTCTCCGTGGATCGTGGATTTTAGAAAAATGGAGAAAGAGCAATATCGGTCGTTGATTCGATTCTTATTTGTTAGTTACGTCTGAGTATCAGACGACCACAATTCCAAAGAAATGGTTAACAAACATATGATAAGAGTCCATATGACTGATTTACAATTTTAATCTAAGTAAGACTAATCACCTTATGACGGCCATAGAATATATTTTCGTAAGATAGATTTGTACAAGATAGATTTTTATAATGACCTTTTGACCTAATGACCAATTCCAAAATGTAAGAATGCACATGGCGCATCAACATAAGAGTTACGATAAGATTTGTACAAGATAAATAAATAGTACTAATGACCTGGTAATTTAGAAGATAAGATTTTCTCTATATATATTTAAGGAAAAACTTTAGTTAAGTCAGTCTTGTAAGCAACTTCATGTAATAAAATACTGTCTCCTGGTATTTCTATTTTTTTCTCTATTTAACATTTCTTCAGTGGACAAATTAGTTCACGTAACTGGCGCAGTCGGACTTCGAACTAGAAAAACACTCTGGAGGAAATAGTCAGGAAATTTAAACAGTTAAATTTTGCTAGCCATCAGGACTCACAAGGCGGAGCTGCAGTATTGCTATCAAAAATGGACTTCAAGCAATTATCAGCATATATCCATTCCCTCCCGCCTTTTGACGGAAGTCAAATTGATCTATTTCCATTCATCGATGCGACAGATGCCGTGAATCAAATGATAATTTCAAACCAATTTAAAACAATCTTACATCAGCAGGTTCTTACAAAGATTGTAGGAAAAGCACGCGAGCTGATACACAGTCACATGACTACAAATTGGCAAGAGATCAAAGCGCTGCTCATCAATCATTTTGACACCCCGGAGAACGAGACCCAGCTGATGGAGAGGTTATTGGCAGCCCGTTTTACAACCCCAGGACAACTATATGAGTACATTTGTAAGTATTTATTTAAATTAAACCATAAAATTAGTTATAGTAAAGAATATACAAATAGTCAGAAAAGTGAACTAATTAAACTTAAAAACCAAATCGCAAAAACAACCTTTATAAGCAAGTGTCCTGAACCAATTCGTGCGATTATTCACGCATATAAGCCAGAAACGCTCGAAGACGCGTATAAAGTTCTAGTAAATACGGGTTACCTAAATTATGGATCAAAGAGGCGTGATCCAGTTCCCTTTCGACAAAACCAGGCTAGTGGTCAAAATGCAAACGTGTTCCCCATTAATTTTAATTCGGAGCAGAGGTTTAACGCCAGTGGTTACCCTGAAAATAGTAACCCTCAGGGGCCTAGAGCCAGAGTGAATTCCATGAATAACAGAGCAAGTTTTAACCAAAATAATTTAACTCTAACTTCTGATGTGTCTATGAACACAGCCTCTTCCCGTTCAACATCTCTTCACATTGATACGGATTTTCAGTTGCTAGCCTCGGACGAAAACACTTCTTGCCCATTGTTTTATTAACTATCGAGGACAAAAAAGTTCGTTGCCTCATAGATACAGGTTGTTCAACGTCTTTAATGAACAAGAAACTTGTTGCGCATCACAAGCAGCACACCTTGGCAAATCCTCTGCACATCTCTTCAATTAACGGAAACTCTTCTGTGACTAATGGATTCTGTTCTGAGTTTCCACGAGAATTTTCTATTCAAGCTAAAATTGAGTGGAAACTTGTGGACCTACATAATAAAAACTTCGATTGTATTATCGGCCAAAATATACTTGCCCCCACAAATGCAATCATAAATTTCAAAGACAATACGTTAGGGATAAATGGAATAACCATCCCTCTTAACTCAAATGAGACTGAAGTCTACCATGCGATTTCAAAACCATTCTATGAAGCCGAGATAGATAGCAATAAAATTGAAATTTATTCTGATGAAGAATGCTCCTTAATCGAGCGAATTAAAAACGAATTTAAAGACCTAGAGTATAAAAAGGATGATCCTTTAACTTTTACTCACGAAGTTAAACATGAGCTTAAACTCACGGTAGATACCCCGATTTACCAGAAAAACTATAGGTATCCATATTCCTTGAGAGATTTCGTAAAGAAACAAATTGAAGAAGATCTCAGACAAGGAATAATTCAACGGTCAAATTCACCGTATAATTCGCCAATTTGGGTTGTTCCAAAAAAAAAAAACCCCAGGAGAACATCGACTTGTTATTGATTTTCGAAAGATCAATAATATTACGATCGAGGACAAATACCCCATCCCTCAGATCGATGATATTCTTGGAAAATTAGGAAATGCGAATTATTTCACTACAGTGGATTTAGCAAAGGGGTTCCATCAAATTGAAATTAAACCCGAAGATCGCCACAAAACCGCCTTTTCAACAGATGAAGGGCATTTTGAGTTTAATAGAATGCCGTTTGGGTTGAAAAATGCACCGGCAACTTTTCAGCGGCTCGTTTCAAAGAAATATATTGGAACGAATTGCATTGTTTATATGGACGACATCCTCATTTTCAGTTCCTCTATTGAAGAGCATGAGGTTGCTCTGTGGAAAATTCTTCAAACACTACGTCAGGCACAACTTAAAATTCAATTTTCTAAAACTTCCTTTCTTAAGAAAAACACTGAATTTCTTGGTCATGTTATCACCCCCCAGGGCATAAAACCAAACCCTGAGAAACTTAAAGCTATCCAAAAGTTCCCTATCCCTACCACACAAAAGCAAGTAAAATCATTTTTAGGACTCACGGGGTTTTATCGGAAGTTCATTAAAGATTACGCCAAAATAGCTAAACCTTTAACTATGACATTGAAAAAAAAATAGCAAAGTCGATGTGTCTGATAAAAGCTACGTAGACGCATTCGAAAAACTAAAACTATATATTCTAAATGATCCTATATTGGCACACCCAGACTTCGAGAAACAGTTTACTTTGACCACAGATGCCAGCAACTTTGCCATAGGTGCAGTATTAAGTCAAAATAATAGACCTATTAGCTTTGCATCCAGAACCCTAAACGAGCACGAAACAAGGTATGCAGCAATCGAAAAAGAGCTGCTTGCTATAGTCTGGGCCATGAAGCATTTTAGGCCATTTTTGTATGGCAGAAAATTTCTCTTACAAACTGACCACAAACCGTTAGTTTATTTAGAAAATTTAAAAGAGCAAAACGCTAAGTTACAAAGATGGAAAATGAGGCTAATGGAGTACGACTTCATCACCCAATATATCAAAGGAAAAGAGAACTATGTTGCTGACGCACTTTCTAGAGTTGAAATCCATGCAATAAACAACAGCGATACAAATTCGCTAGCTACACAGCACACGGCTCAGGAAGATAACACAAACTACATAGCTATCTCTGAAAAACCTTTGAATATATACAAAAAGCAGCTCGTTTTCAAGTTAGGCAAAACAAACAGTACTAAAAAGCAATCTTTTAATGGTAAAACGCGCATAATTTTCACATTCAAAGAATTTGACAATAAAAATATAAATTACATACTCCAAAATCATGTACCTCAATCTGGAACCACAGGAGTCAAATTCTCTAACAAGGAAGTTCTCCTACAATTTCAAAAATATTATAACACATGGAAGTGTAATAATCCTAAAGCTTGTATAGTTCAAGCTTATAAACTTCTTTGGGATTGCAACAGCGTCGAGATCAAGGAGCTTATTGCCAAAGATCATAGAAGCAATAATCATCCTGGGATAAGCAAAACCTATGATATAATATCAAAGAAATATTATTTTCCTTACCTGAAGGAAGAAATCTCAAATTTTACTAACAACTGTTCCATATGTGTTCAATCAAAGTACGATCGAAACCCCCCAAAACTGAAATTTCAATTAAGTCAAACTGCGAAGCACATACGAGACATTTATCATATCGATATTTGGTTCAGGGATAAGAATTCTCCTTATCTCACATGTTTAGATAAATTTTCGAAATTTTTTACAATCATACCGATTAAAAACAGACAATGGGACACTATCATGCACGCTCTACGTGCAATCTTCAACAAGATAGGTAAACCTAAACTTATTGTTTCTGATAACGAAGGTGCTCTAGACTCAGAAAAGACAAAGAGCTGGTTGGAAAAAGAAAATATTGAATACCACTTTTGTTCACCACATCACAAGATCGGCAATTCAGACATTGAAGTAGCCCATCGTTCACTAAATGAAAATTTACGAACGTTCCTTCTAAGATGCAAGCAAGAAGACAAATCTCTACAGAAACTTAACCCGATTGAAGAATGCATATCCTCTTATAACAATCTCGTTCATTCTAGTCATCAAGAAAAACCTGCGGATATATTCTTTAACGAGTGTAGTACACCCAATGCAGACATATTCGCAAGGCTACAACATTATAAAGAACATACAATTAAAAAACGAAATGAAGACAGACAAAATGTCGATCTAGATGATTCACTAGTCAAACATCCCAACCCAATAAAACTATCCCCCCGTTATATAAAAAAATCCAAAAACTCAAAAATACATCCACAAAGACTGAAACGGAAACGTAAATTTTTCCATTCCAGGGATGATTCTAATAATCTCATTTCTAATGCTCCCCGGAACGATCAGTGTAACCATGTCCCCACTTACTCAACAGAACGGATATGTGGCTATCGAAGTAGCAGCCCAATACACGGTTACGAGCAAAGCAATAGTTGGGTACCCTGTACACCAAAAGGATCTCGAGCAGCTTACTTCCTACCTCAAACGAGGGCTGTTAAATCTGAAAAATCAGAGAACAAACATAGACCTGACAGCATCTGAGCAAATTATTGACCACTTGCATTCTGAAATCTCTGCTCTATTTTCGAGTTCACAAAGGTACAAGCGAGGGCTATTGAATCCAATCGGAACTATCCGAAAATGGTTAGAAGGGACCATGGATAACGAAGACCGACAGATTATACAGCAAAATTTTTACAAAATAGAAAATAACGAGAAAACCTTACAAATTAATGAGGAAAAACTTTTAAAATGTAATAACGACGTGCAAGCCAGCATACGAAACATTACTCGACAACTGGAAACAAACAATCATTTGATCGAAACCCATTCAGTCCAAATTGTTTCAACAATAAATAATCACACGGAAATTCTAAGCGCAATGCAAAACTTCTTACACTTCCAACAAATTTTGAACCTAGCCGTCGAAAAAGTCGAACAAATATACGAAATATTTTTGAACAACAAAGCACACCTCCTTCACAGAAATATTTTGACAGATCGCGACATAATCACATATGAAATAACGCCTTTAAAATTACAGTACATACAATCCGACGTGCTTATTGATAGAGAAAAATTAATAATTTTTATTGAAATCCCATTAATTTTGGAACCAATCTCAATAATTAACATTTTTCCGCTACCTAATAAACTCAACTTGCAACTTTATACTCCAGAAACTAGATATTTTGTTCAAAACGGCATCGCCAGAAATATAGATACAAATCAACCAATTCAAGACACTTGTGTTCGATCTATTCATAAGTTAAAACCAGTAGATTGTAAATTAATCGAGGATAATATTAACCATGCCTACGAAATTAACCAGAACACTGTCCTTTTTACAAATATACTTGCAAAACATGTCTATTATTCTTGCAATAACTCCAATGAGCATCAATTAATGGTAGAATTTAAGAACTTCATTATAAATTTCGAATTTTGCAAAATTAGGGTTGGAAAATATGTTTTTTCAAATACTATTAAGGAAGAATTTACTCCAAAAATTTTAGCTCAAGCCAATCCCATAGCAAATTATTCAGTATTACAGCCACTTAAATTTGAACATTATATAGACATAAAAAATAAAACTATTGAGCTGGGGCGAATCCAAGAATTACTAAAATTAAATACGACCCATAACCTACTAAAGTTTACAATACCGACTGGTATAATAGCAACATTATCACTGGCACTTATCTTAGCATATATTTTCAAACAAAAGTATTGCAATGACAAATTGAAAATAAACATCACCAACAAATCTGAGGACAGATTTCCAACAAGGTCCCGAGGAGTTACGTCTGAGTATAGACGACCACAATTCCAAAGAAATGGTTAACAAACATATGATAAGAGTCCATATGACTCATTTACAATTTTAATCTAAGTAAGACTAATCACCTTATGACGGCCATAGAATATATTTTCGTAAGATAGATTTGTACAAGATAGATTTATATAATGACCTTTTGACCTAATGACCAATTCCAAAATGTAAGAATGCACATGGCGCATCAACATAAGAGTTACGATAAGATTTGTACAAGATAAATAAATAGTACTAATGACCTGGTAATTTAGAAGATAAGATTTTCTCTATATATATTTAAGGAAAAACTTTAGTTAAGTCAGTCTTGTAAGCAACTTCATGTAATAAAATACTGTCTCCTGGTATTTCTATTTTTTTCTCTATTTAAGATTTCTTCAGTGGACAAATTAGTTCACGTAACTTGTTGAAAGGAAATCGCGCAGCTATATCAACGAGCGCTTGGATCCTGTGTACGGTGACTGTGTTCCTGCAATGGCGACCGTAAAAAATTGGTTTAACGGGTTTCAACGTGGTCGCACGTGGGTTTTTGATGAGCCACACGCAGGTGCCGTGAAAACGGCTACCACGGAGGATAACGGGATAAAAATTTATAAGCTCGTGTTGGCAGACCGCCGATTGAAGACGCGAGATAGTTGAGACAGTAGGCATCTCAAAAGATCGAGTGAGTCGTAACCTGCATCTGCACGCCGGGCAGAAATAAGTCGAATGAGGAGGTCATTGCCACCACGGAGGCCTACTTTGCAGGCCTCGAGAAAACATATTTTGCAGACGGGATAAAGAAGTTGGAGCAAGTCCGTCGAGCTAAGAGGAGATTATGTTGAGGAATAGATCGCCACTTTTTCGAAATTTTTGTTTTTCTTTTTAAGGCAAAGTACTTATCGGAGCGTCCTCGTAGACCCACAATTTTTATATCAAAACAATTCTACTATTAGCACTATAGTCAAAACATTCATAATACGAGGGGCATTCAATTATAAATGATCCTTTTACTTTCGGTGACTGAAAACGTGTGCTGAAGATAGACAGCATAGGGAAGAGTATGGTGAATCCGTATAGATAACTCAAGGCCAAGCCGACTGCAACAGATGAACGAAGCAGAGGTTCATCCTTCGGTTGTGCTACGTATCATAATAACGCTTTTAACGAAAAGGCATTAAACCGGCCAAAATGTAGGACCGAGTGCGTGCACAGTTCGGAGAGAATGCATTTTCATGGCTTTGAATGAAAACACTACAGTTCATATTTGTTGCATGGCGATGATACATATAAATGAATCTATTTTAGTATTACCATATCTTATTCTATATTTTCAGGATTGCCATATTTGCATGTTGCGCTTATTCATTCCCATTCATTCATGTTCAAAAAGTCAAGTCAAAGTCAAAAGCGCTTTATTCAATACCAATCGTTCTAAATTTTAAAAAGTATATAAAGCAAATTCCAAACAATAAAACTACGAAAATTTAATGGCCCAAATAGCTCTCTAAATTTATACGTTATCAATGAAACACATTTAACGAAAAAAAAACCATAGCAAATTTAAATTAATTAAGATTATCACATATTTTTTGATTCAATTGGAAAAAGGAGAAAAAACCAAACAGCATTATTCAAAAACTACTTATATTACTAACACAACAGTGAACTTTTATCCTATACCTAATATGTAACACCCTAATTCTAAACAAATTCAATCAAAAACATAAATCTATCCCTAATTTATAATACAAATAAAAAAGAGCACTAGATTTAGCAATAATGAGATGAAACTTAAAAACTATGTACGTTTAAAAGCACAAAAACAGAAAATAAACACGAATAATTTAGAAATTGCCATTCAGCCACCAATACTTAGATTGCTCCGTCTCAGCTTGAACAGCCTCAACGAATCTAGCAAATGAGTATCTCCATTGGAATTGTTGGTCTCGTGAACTCAGATTCGGAGGATATTTTATCTTCTTATCGGTGGCCTGTCTATATATGTCATATATGATTGGGACGCCGTCAGAATCAAAAACATATCGATTCATATCCAAATACACGAATGCTTCTGGAGGAACGAAGCCAGTAGTGAGGCGAGTCTGTAGGGTGGAACGGCTGTGAAATCCAAGGGTTTTCACTCACAGTTACAGATCTTGCGATATGATTCCGAAGAAGTTTCAGTATGAAGATATCGATTCTTGTCACTTGGGCGGTTTGATAAATTTTTCTATTCGATATATAGTGCTTCCAATCTGTCTCAGGCTTTCTGTACAAACCAGTGCATGCACGAAGACATTTCCTTTCGAACATTCTTATTCTTTCCATTGTACTAGCACTCTGGTTGTACCAGATCTGACATCTATATATCAAAACTGGTCTAACTAGGGTCTTGTCACAAATAACTTTGGCCTTTGATCAACGTATCTGGAATCAAAGAGTCGTCAAAGGGCCATGACTACTTTTTGTGCTTTACTGAGCATGATTTTGATCTGCTTACTATAGTAGTATAGTATGGAACCCATCCTGATTTATCCTCGCCAGCCATGATGTGGAAATCCTTCCAATTACGTTTTAGGTCTTGACTGACCCCCTGCAGCGTTGTCCGAAACAAGATTGTTTCGCACTTCTGCGCATTGGTTTTTATTTGCCAATTGTCAGTGTACAGCTGCACATCATTAAACATTTTTTGAAGTTTGCTCTGAACTATTGTAGTTTTCCGGTCTGCCGTATAGATGATCAAATCATCAGCAAATGCTGCCAATGATCGCGTTGGCGGGACGTTAAAATCGAAGCCCTTCAAGAGCTCGCGAGTGAATATTGAGAAAAGCAGAGCCGCTGTAACTGTTCCCTGCTGTAAACCATTCCAGACCTTGAATTCGCAGCATTGTTGTCAGATTTCCATCAGTTACATCAAATGATTTCCCGTATAACATATTGCACATTATGGCGATAAGGTATCTGGAGAACCTGTCCTGAAGGAGTTTAAAAATTAGTCTATCTAACCACACCGTACCGAAGGCTTTCTCCATATCAATAAGACATGTTCCAACACATTCTTTGTTGTTTAGTTTCCAACAGATGTCCGAGGCTACTTTCGGTATCGCATGTATGGTGGAATGCCCGGCAGTTCGGCATCAACTCATATTTCTCAATGTGGGCGTTTAATGCATTGTTTAGTATCACTTCAAATACCTTGCAGATGTTTGGCAGTAAGCTGATTTGGCGATAGTTTTTAGGGCTCGAGGATTCTTTTCCTTTCTTCAGGATCGGAAATACCTTAGCCTTTTTCCACTGATTTGGGAAATATGACGCCAGTATGTTGTTGAACAATATGCAATAATCCCTAATAGCAACCTCAAGCAAATGCCGGAGAAATATATTTGGAATACCGTCAGTACCACGTGATTTCTTGTTGTTTATCCTGTCAAATATCAAACACAAGTCTTCATAATAACTGACAAAATAATCAATAAGATTCAAGCTCGGTATGAGGTCAGATGTTAATGTTTCGTTGAAATGAAGAATTGATTCGCCCTTCAGGCTTGATTTGAAACTTGAAACTCTCTGGGTTTAGTAGATGAACCAATTCAAAATGTATTCTAATCAGGGCATGTTTTTCTATCCGGAGTCGTACTATCAATTTCGATACCAGCCCTATCGAGAAGATTTATCTCATCACTAGCGACTCCAAGATTCGATAGCTTCACTCGAGACTTCTTACGGAATAAGCAATTCACTGTCACAAAAACGCCAGCTGGGCCCTGTGGGTTATACCCCTCAATTTTTCCGCCCATTGATTGCTGGCCTCACTTCTGACTATGAATGGATTCATATCCGGACATTCTGCAGGTGTGATTTCAGCACATTCAACGAGGGATGGTTGTAGTCCGAAATTCGCAAATAAATATTGTTGACGCGTGTCGGAAGAAAGCTTTTCAATCTTTTCAACCTTGCGATGGTTGGTGTTTCATACCTTTCATATTGTTTCAATGTTTAATCTTGAGAACTACTTTCTCAATCGTTTCCGATGTCAGCTTCTCTAACTTCGACAAAAAGTGATCTATTTCATCGTTAGTTAGATTTATTTTATTAGAAACCATTGAGCAAAAATTGCCATCATCAGAAGAAGGACATTGCTTCTGGCACTCTCGATTAAACTTCTTTTGAAACTTTCCCCAGTCTGTTTTTTTGAAATTGATCCAATGATTAACATGTTGAACTGGAATGAGGAAGACATCATCTCTTTCATGATTGATTTCCATTACGAATGCGTTATGGTCGCTATCGTAAGGGAGTACCTGCAGTTGCCGTTGAGGACTATTAAAGCTGAATTCAAGTCTTGCGTCAGCAATGCAGAGGTCCAAATATGAATTTGTCCTAGGGTATGTTGGGACCTCCGAGCCTGAACCTGTATTCAATTTGGTTCTCTGTTATCCACGATTTCAGGAATATATTTCTTGGATTATTGTTGGCAATTAGCCATGATGTATGCTTGGTATTCAGGGCACCGGCAGAAATATAATAATCATGCAGCCTGTTCAATTCGAGTATTTCAAACAAGGATTTGAGGTTCTCCTTGAACTTGAGAACATTTTGACCAGTTGCATAGGCAGAGATAACGAAGAGATTATCCACACCTGGCAGTGAAATTTTGATGACGGACACTTAAAAAAATTCAAATTTTTGAATTCGACTTTGTCAATATTTTGGAAACAATAGGGTCTTCTCACCAACATGTCATTGTAACATATAATCAAACTGCACGAAGAAAATTCGTTCGCGAAGTGAAATTATTCGGAGTTATTTACTTGAATTTAAATTGCGATTTGTGAAGTGAAGTGTGAAGGGAGCTGCCTGGACGTTTCAAAAAAATCTTAAGGATAAGTAGTTAGAGCTAAGTGCAAGCTTTTTACATTTTTTCCTCGATCATTAAATTAACGGTTGTTTTGTTTTTTTATCATTTATATTATTCTACGTGACGAGAGATTCTCGTGTAGTACGAGGAGAGGGATTCTCGTGTAGTAGCGTGAAAGTGTGCTAATTTTACATTTGATTCTTAATTATTGTAAATTTTTTTTTGAAAAATTTTTTTTTTATTTTAAAAATTAATGAAAAGAAAATTAAAATATCATAATATATATGAATTTAAATACTATTGCGGATAATGAATCCTGTAATGGCCACAAAAACTTCGAAGGAGAAATGTGGTAAATGTAGGAAACCTGCAGAAGATGATCACTCAGCGATAGGCTGTGGTGGGATGTGTTTCAAGTGGTTTCACTTGAAATGTATAAAGATGTGGGAAGAGAGATTCAAGACCATCAAGGAGATATCAGATGATATTATATGGATGTGCCCCACGTGTAAGCTGTTACATAAAAAATCCAAGGAGGAACAACATTTTCTGTTAATGAAAGATTTGGAAAGTAATATTAAAGAATTAAAGACGAATGTCAGTTCTTTAATTGATAAGACGGCAGCTACGCACAAACCAACTTATGCACAGGTGATAAAAAACTATACGATGCCTCAAACTGAGCTCCGCTCAGATGTCATGTGCCAGAAAGGAATCATAATCAATCCAAAAAAGCATACATCATCAGATAAAACGCTTGCTGATTTTAAGTCTAGGATAAGACCGTTAAATTGCAAGATTCCTCTTTAACTGATACGGCCTATTCCCAATTGTGGGGCGATAATTAAAACAACGACCAATGCCAACGCGTCTGAGCTATACCGAGTAACCATGGATTACATGCAGGATGAGTACGACATTACCGAGATAAAAATGCGTCAACCCACACTGGTTATAAATGGACTGGATAGTCAATTTACAAATGAGGAACTGCAAAACGAAATACAAGCGCTAAACCCTGATGTTGGGAAAAGAGAAAAAATGGAACTCATTCATGCCAGACAGACAAAAAACGGAAAATGGTTACACATTATTGAGGTAAATGGAAGCATGTATAAAAGATTAGCTAACAAATACGTCAACATTGATTATGGATCATATTTTGTGAGGGAAGACTTTAACATTACGAGATGCTTTAAGTGCCAAAAATATGACCATAAGACGTCGAAATGCGAAGGAGAACAAATCTGTGTGAAATGGGGAGGAAAGCATGAGCTCAAGAAATGCAAAAGCACATATAAGAAGTGTTACAATTGTAATAATAAGAATAATAAGAATACTGATCACTCACACAGAGCAGAATCGTGGGAGTGCCCAGACTATCAAAGCAGGATTGTAATTGCTAGGAGTACTGACTACAATTTTGATGATGATTTTTAATCCCAAAAATTCAATCAAGCGACAAATTAACTATCTTTTATGTCAATATAAGAAGCTTACGACACAAGCTGAGTGATATTCAAATTTATTTGCAGCAAAATCCTGAAACGGATCTGATTTTGCTAAACGAAGTATGGATCTATCTTGAAGAAGCAAAGTGTTACAATGTTCCGGGATATTGCTCCGTTTTCCCCTGCAGGCCCGGAAGACGAGGAGGTACAGTAGTTTATATAAAAAATACAATTAATTTCGTGATAAAGAGAGTAACTTCTGATATATATAATATAATAATAATTGAAATTACCTGCGCAGGTAAAAACTTAAAATCGGTACTTACTATAATCCCAATCGTCTTAATGCGCAGGACTTCTGCACAGTGTTAGATGCAATATACTCTACTGAAAAAAATCTAATCAAAATTGCTGACACAAACATAGACCTGATTGCAGAATCTCCAGAATCGAGAATGTACAAGGATACCCTGGAAACAAACGGAGCGGTCATTGTCCATAAGGACAAAACTACTCGCCCGACTTCAAGTACCTGCCTAGATCACATAGCAACAAATGATGAAAAAATTGCTGGAAACATTAAATTAACACTTGCAGACTGGCATGCGTTAGATCATCGTATCCTAAAAATTGTCGTCCATGGTCAAAGTTTCAATAAGCAAAAACCTACTCACAAAATGTTCAGATATTTAGACAAGGATCTTTTCAGAACGAAATTTCAACAGTTGCTAACAAACCGAAAACCTTATGGAGCTCAAAAGTATGATTAAAGACTCCAAGCATGATTTTACCATTGAGAATAAGATCAGATGTCGACAACATACATAGCTAACAAAGAAAGTTATTGAGGCTAGTATTAACAAAAAGAAGGCTTATAAAAAATTCAAAAAGCACGCTGAAGATCAAGCACTTAAACATCTGTATAGCCAAGCCCTAAAAGAATCAAAACGTCTCATAAAAGAAGCTAAATTCTCATATTACTCCAGAAGATTGGAAGCAACGGCGGACAACTCACACGAAATATGGAAAATAATAAATGAAGTAAAAGATAATTCGTCACTCTGGATCATGACATCAAATGCTGAATTTTTCGGCATGGACTCTAACAATGCAGCACGCCCAAGTGGAACAGCAAACGCGCTAATCCACTTTTTTCAACAATTGGTGAAAAAATTCCCAGGGAGCTTGGTGAAAAGTCAACTAGCTATTCCAATATCATAAATAGCCCACCTAAGTCCATCTTTCACATTCATCGAACGACTAAAAGAGAAGTATTAAATACAATCGAAAATTTGAAATAAAATGCAGCACCAGGAATTGACAATATCACCACACATGAAATTATTCTAGTCAAACCGGATATAGCTCAACCACGGGCAAATTTTATAAATGAGCATACGAGGTGTGTTCAAAAAGTATCACGAATTTTGAATTTTCGCGGGTTACGCATATTCGAATTTCGATTTTTTTGTGGCGTTATGTTGGTACTCATGTCTGTCACTTATGCCGACAAGCTCGGCCATTTTGAATGTTCACTTAATTGGTGATAGCTGCTTTACTTGCACGTGTTTTCAATCGTCTTCGATATTTACTTATTCAAAAAAATGGATCAAAGAACGTGTATCAAATTTTGTGTGAAAAACGAAATTAAGTGCGCGGATGCATTCCGAATGTTGACTGTGGCATACGGAGAAGCTACCTTGGACCGAAGCAACGTTTATCGGTGGTACAAAATGTTTTTAGAAGCCCGAGCACTTCAACAACTGACGAAAAAATTAATGAAGTGGAGAAAATGGTATTGGCCAATCGTCGAATCACCGTTAGAGAAGTTGCTGAGGACCTAAACATATCGATTGGCTCGTGCCATTCGATTTTTATCAACGATTTGGGCATGAGACGGGTCGCCGCGAAATTCGTACCAAAATTGCTCAATTGCGACCAAAAACAGCAACGCATGAACATTGCTAATGAGATGTTAAACTCTGTCCGCGACGAACCCGATTTGCTCCAGAGGGTCATAACTGGTGACGAATCGTGGGTTTATGGTTATGACGTGGAAACCAAAGCTCAATCATCTCAATGGAAGCTGCCGCATGAACCAAGACCGAAAAAAGCGCGTTTTCTTCGATTGCAGGGGCGTGGTGCATCATGAGTTCTTGCCACAGGGAAGAACGGTCAATAAGGAATATTACCTGCAAGTTATGCGCAATTTGCGCGAAGCAATCCGCCAGAAACGCCCGGATTTGTGGGAGAACAAAAATTGGCTTTTGCACCACGATAACGCCCCTGCTCACACATCGTTGCTTGTGCGCGACTTTTTGGCCAAAAACAACACACTAATGATGCCGCAGCCACCGTATTCCCGAGATCTGGCCCCCTGTGGCTTTTTCTTGTTTCCTAAACTGAAGAGGCCCATGAAAGGACGACGTTACGCTACGCTTGACGAGATAAAGACGGCATCGAAGGAGGAGCTGAACAAGATTAAAAAAAATGATTTTTTGAAGTGCTTCGAAGATTGGAAAAACCGTTGGCACAAGTGTATAATATCTCATGGGGATTACTTTGAAGGGGACAAAATAGATATTCATGAATAAATAAATAATTTTTGAAAAAAAAACAAAATTCGCGATATTTTTTGAACACACCTCGTATTAGAAATGGAGCATTTCCGGACGAAGAGAAACTGGCAAAAATAATTCCAATATTCTAAAGAGGAGATCATCTGGACCCGAATAATTACCGCCCTGTTGCACTTTTGACAGCCTTTACTAAAATATACGAAAAACTTATAAATAATCGTTTAAAATCTTTCTTAATGGACAATTCCATCATAAATCCGCAGCCGTTTGGCTTTCAAAAGAACAAGAGTACTTTCGATGCATTACTTTCTGTCCCACTTTACATCAATGAAAGTCTTGATAAGGGAGATTATGTTATTGCAATTTTTGTGGACCTGAAGAAAGCTTTTGATACGGTTGATCATGACCTGTTACGTCAAAAACTTGAATCGTGTGGTATACAAGGAAAACCGAAACAGCTTTTTAAAAGTTATTTAGAAGGAAGATTCCAAAGAACATCAGTTAATAATGTCTTGAGCAATCTAGCACCAATGAAATCGGGGGTTCCTCAAGGATCGATACTTGGACCAACCTTGTTTTTGCTATATGTACACCAATAATTTGAATATATGTAAACTGAAAGCTCACCACACATTATGTGCTGATGATACTCTACTTCTTTATTCAGGAAATGATAAAGTTGCCATGGAGAATATCGTCAACGAGGATGTAAATAAATATCGTTCATGGCTTAGCGAAAACAAGCTAGCATTGAATGCTACAAAGACAAAATACATGATTTTTAAACAGAAGAATAAGGAAGACATAGAAGTTGACCTAAAAATTAACGGCGAAAACTTGCAAACAGTGTTTGAAATTAAATATCTCGGTCTTACCATAGATCATCGTTTGACATGGTTGCCACATATAAATAATTTGAGGAGACAACTGGCACCAATTATAGGAGTGTTGAGAAGATATGGAGGTATTCCAATGCATATAAAGAAACTAGTATTATATGCATTTGTACTGACAAAGCTACATTATGCGGTGGTCATTTGGAGTCAATGGTCAAAGCAAAACCCTAATATGATATCCAGGATACTAACTAAAGCCTATAAAAATATTCTAAGCCTTCCGATTCTCACTCCAACAAGATTAGTGTATCAACGGACCAATGCACTCACCTTCAGTCAAATCATTACTATGGAGACAGCGAAGTTTATCTCCAAATGTCTTAATTTCCAGTGAATCGGAATGAAGCCCCTTTATAAAAGTATCACAAATAAATCCATATAATTCAAGAAATGCCAACATTTTTGTAAAAACTTACGCTAGAACTAATCGTCTAAAGAACGATGCAACGAATGATGCTCTGCGTATATACCATAATCTTTCAGAAACATTGAAAAACGTAAACTCATTATTGGTTTTTAAGAAAAGACTTACATCTAATAAATTCAGATTAATGATAAGTCCGGAGGATTGAAAATGCAGTATCTTAGGGCATTTTAGACCCTCACGTCGAGGTACTTAAAAACGCGTCATATTATAATTTGTTTTATCTCTGAGAACATTTCACGAATCGGAAAGGAGTACTTCACAGCATTTGGTGGGCCCCTTAGGGTTCGGCCACATTGCGATTTTACAGTCGTAACCAGCGATT
Organism: Odontomyia ornata; assembly: GCA_963969285.1. Classification (NCBI taxonomy): domain Eukaryota; kingdom Metazoa; phylum Arthropoda; class Insecta; order Diptera; family Stratiomyidae; genus Odontomyia; species Odontomyia ornata. Next base: position 165,772,512 of record OZ017738.1, on the reverse strand, counting down.
TTTAGACGCAAATACGAACACACTGCGACAAGATCTCCGAAGGAACTTCAGGCATGCGCAGAACTAATATGCTCATTTGAAGGTATGTCTTTGCCAGGAACACATGCGCTAACTCATTTGTGCGCTATTCAAGAAACTTCCATGCACGTCAGCGTCAAATGTCCAAATGATGTGCGCCTGCGCGAATATCATAAAAACTACCTACTAAACTGGTTTTAGGATAAATCGCAAATTTCTGCGACTGCCGACCTGGAAAAAATTGTCGAAAATCGCACTGTGCGGGCTTCCATTTAACCATGTGTAACTTGCGACAGAAGTGCGGCTAAATAGTCGTAGTCTGATGCATCCCTTATACCGATGTTTTAGCATTGCCTGGAGGTACACGTAGGAATTGACGACGTGTGAAGTGCAGATCGCACGAGCGTTGTGCGACGATCAAAGAGTGATGGAGAGAGTGGTAGGGAATGGAGGTATTTAAAAAAAATATATCCCGATGCCATCTCCCCCATCACCGTTGAACCTATCGATTCTTACGAATGCAAAATCTTTGAGTGCCATGGAGCGGCATGAATTGGAGTGGGTTTCAGTGAGATGTATGATGTCAGGCTGTTCCTTAACAATAAATTCAAGAAGATAATCACGTCGATGTATAGCAACGATAGTGTTGACGTTGACCGACATGAGGCGAAGCCTATCCATGGGAATGTGACTGGAGGACAAGTTATTTTGAGCGATTTGAAAGACTCAATCGCTGAAAAACAATGTTAATTTTTGAATCTTGTTTGTCGATTTGCTCCGATTGTATAAAGTTATGAGCAATAGTTCTAAAGTGAGCGAAAATACTAAAAGAGAATATGATCAGTTGGCAAAATAATTTAAATTAAAGTCGTCTGAGGCATATGAAATCTATGTTAATGTGATTGGGAGAACATAATCGCTAACCCCAAAAAATTCTTTGATTTTGTGAATATAAAGCGGAAACCTCATGGCTATCCCAAGGAAATGACTTATAAAGACTACTGTTTATCTCTCCCTAAAAATTTTTTTAATTATTTGGCAGATCACTTACAATCTGTATATTGTTTGCCAAGCACTCCAAATTTTACAACAGTGCTTCAAGAAGTTTCGGTTTCATAAGAATATATATTTAACGCAATTGAAACACTTGAATGAGCCATGGTCCTGGCCCTGATTTACTTCCACCATCCTTTCTATTTCAGTGTAGAGATCATTTAACTTCACCTCTCCATGTCCTTTTTAATAAATCGCTCTCGAGCAGCGTGTTTCCAACATACTGGAAATCTTCTCATTTGACTCCAATCTATAAAAACGAAAACAAACGGGCAGTTTAAATTACAGAGGAATTGCCATATTATCAGCAACCCCAAAACTATTTGAAAAAATAGTGTGTTCTAAAATATCCCCCATTATAGAGCAACGTCTCAATGACCAACAACATGGGTTCAGGAAAAATCGATCCACAATCACAAACCTCACAATTATGGTCTCTAATATCCTCCGTGCAATAGAAAACGGATACCAAGTCGACGCAATTTACACTGGCTTTAGTAAAGCATTTGACCGTATCAATCATATGATTTTCTCACTCAAACTGCGTAAATTTGGCATCATTGGCTCTCTGCTTGGTTGGATAGACTTCAGTCTCAAAAATCGAAGTCAAACCGTTAAATTTCAGGGATATGTACCCAATGAAATTCATGTCTATACCGATGTTCGTCAAGGCAGTCATCTTGAACCGCTTCATTTTCACGTATTTTTATCAACCTGTCTGAAGTGTTGTCTGACATACCACATTTATTTTATGCGGATGATCTAAAATTATACCACGCTACAGCATCTCAAAGTAATTTACTGTTCTTACCAGATAAAATGAATTCCTTACTAGAGTGGTCTAATAATAACTGTCTTTATCTGAATCTGAAGAATTGCCAGGTAATTAGTTATTCTCGGAAAAATATAATTCTGCTAAGTGATAATCACCTCAACAATATAAAGCTTTCCAGACTTGATAGCATAGTAGACCTTGGTGTCCTCTTAGATAAGAAACTCCGCCTTAATTTAGACTACGATGACGTTCTTAACAGGGCTAATAAAGTTCTAGGCTTCATCAAACGGCGTGCTAAAGAATTTAAAAATCGGTGGGCGGCAAAAACTTTATAGAAATCACTAGTGCGCTCGATTCTCGAATAAAAAATGAGTTTCGAACAAAGAGCTAATATCAAATTTTGTTTTAAAATCGGTAACACTTTTACCGAAACATTTGAATCGATGAAAAAAGTTAATGGCGATGATTGTCTATCTCGTGCCAGAGTTCATGAGTGGCTTACACGTTTCAGAGATGCTTGTGAGGACACAAATGACAATGAACATACGGGCCGATCACCGAAAACTTCGTAGAAATTGTGGGTGAATTTATCAAAAGAGAGACGAAATCATCGTTGAAATTCATGGAATCAGAGTTGAATATCTCAAAAACATCGATTTATTGCATTTTAACCGATCATTTGGGCTTACGAAAGGTCTGTGCACGCTTTTTCCAAAATAAACGAGTTTTTTGCCATAAAAGCGACAGATTTTTAAACTAGGAATCGTATTTTAACCATCAATCACTCACCTTATTCACCTGATATGGCTCACTGTGACTTCTAACTATTCGGAAAATTGCATTTGGCCATGAAAGGAAAACGCTTTACGTCCGTAGAGGGCATCCAAAAGGCTTGTACCGACTTCCTGAAGGACATTCCGGTCAGTAACCTGAAACACTTTTTCGAAAAGCTTTTGGACCGCACAAAACAGTGTATCGAGGCTGGAGGAGACTATTTTGAATAAATAACCTAGAATAAATCAGAACAAAGCTCCTGTCGTATCTATTTTGGCTCAGTCTCGTTTATTTTGGAAACCACCTTGTATTGAAAACTACGTGCACAATTCAATTCAAGAGCATCAGCTTGTATTATTTGGGAGGAAGTCCTGTTTACAGTTTTTAATTCTCAATTAAAAATGCGCTTGGTAGCATGTTTTCGCCAATTATAAATTCGATGACGATTATACTATATTCCTGACCATATAAATACTGTCGCGTGTTATGGTTCGCGGCCAATAATTTTAATGTTCCGGGAAAGTGAAAATGCACTGTCTTTTAAATTAAGTTAAAAGAGTTTACTAAAAATGCACAATTATTAATTTCACTATTTTACAACTTGTCTACCAATTCTTACTTCAACTGTCTCCACTAACAATCACTTCACAATCACTTCCCTTATCAATCAATATCGCTTTTCAATTCGCACTCCACACTATCGCAGTTTTACTATCGCGGTTGTAATCAATCCCTCCATTCATTCAGCTCGCCTTTATATAGGGTCTCTAGTCATTCAATCCATTTCTCGTACATTGGCGAACTACTTGGAATATTCGAGCAATACTGAATAGGCAGTGACGTCACTTACAGATGTTGATCATGCTAAGCGGGTTTTCGAATACATTCTTTTGTTGATCATGATGTTGTGAAAACAATTGCGACAGTAGCTTGCAGAATTAGTTGCACATGTAACAATATTGTTTATCCGACTTAGCATCAAACCTAGCAGATCGCATTCATTTTCTACCGATGCCGCCACGTAGCTTTAAATCGTCATATTTGGCACCGTAAACTGGCAACCGTCGGATTCAACGCCAATGCTGATAACACCGAGCATAGTGATTGGCTTGATGTTAAATATTAAGCCTCTTTGCGCTTGATATTGACACCGCAATGTGCTACTGGCAGTGGCGGATCTAGGGGGGGGGGGGGGGGGGTCCATGGGGGCCATGCCCCCCCAAACGGGCCTATATAGAGAGCAAAAAGGTTGAAGTTACCAGCAAAATGTTTTTAAACAAAACCCATGTGAAGAAGAGCCATTCTAGAAATTAAAAAGCAAAAAAAGAAAGGTCTATGATGCAGAATGTTGAGGTGCACACGTGTAGGGGCCTACTATATATAGTACTCTGAGGGCAACATTATGAAGGCGTAATAAATATTCGAAATTTTAAGATGAGCTTATGACTCTTGAACACTGGCGATGAGAGCTTGCTGCCTATGCCAATTCAAATTATTTTCCTCTTGGAAAATGTTATTTTGAGCGAAATAATATTCTCCTTCATATTTAATAGAAATGTTTGTGACATGTAGACGTACAATGCTGTGTGCACTAGTCAAAAACCATAAGCTGTACGTTTTATGTTTGTGAATTATCGTTTAAACAATTTTCCCTATTTATGATATGCAAGACTAGAAATCCTGCGTACACGCTTCAGGCAGCGGTACCGGAAGCGGGGGGGGGAGGGGCGAAAGGTGGCAATCGCACCCCCTCAATCCCACCTGGGCACTTTTTGGAAGTATTAGGGGGGCCTTTTTGAGAAGCATAGCGCTGATGAAAATCATTCCCCGAGCAAAAAAAATAACTTCTTCAGGGTGCAAAATATTATTAGAGCTATATATTCCTCACCTAAGGGGTACGAAAAATTCAGTGGCACGGGCTATTAGCATTATGTTTGGATAACTAGTCAATGTATAGACACAATACACAGTGGAATTGGCCTTGGATAAGTCCCCAAAATCGCCGAAACTTGGCCTAATTTGCAATAAATCAGGCCAAAACTTAGCCTAAAAGAAGCCCAAACTTGGCTTTAAAGCAGACGAAATAAGGCCTCAACAAGGAGCAATAGTTTCCCAAACTTGGTCTTAGCCAGGCCCAATCTTGACTAAAATAATATTTGATTGATACAAAAATACCTTATTTTATGCTAATGCGCAAAATAAGTGATATTTTAAATATTAAACGTACGCTCTTTAAAGTTGATCGAGAATCAATTATTTTGTTCAGCAATGGTTGAAAAGAAAAAATCAACATTATTCTTTTACCAAACAACACCAAATAACCTCACCAAAAAACTTTAGTAAGACTTATACACTAAGTCACAAATGTTTTGAATATACCAAACTTTATAACATACCAGTTTCTGTGTTTTTGAATGAAATTTCCGGCCATGAATGGCAAAAAATGGGAATCAAGCTTTGTTTGGTCCCTAAATATTTATAATTCGTTAGTGGCTAATCAGGAATGGCCCCGTTTCTCTTGAATCATCTAAAATATTTTCCATTTTTTCCATTCTCTTTCGATTCACAAAACCCAACTTCAGCACATCTATGCCATGATACAAACCTACTGATTTCGTTGAAGAAAGTACGGTATGCAACGAAGGAGGCTTTTATATTGAAAAGCATAATAGATATACTAGAAAAAAACTCTGCCACACCTACGGGCTAGCAGTGATATACGCGCCATCTATCCTTAAAGTCTTGATTCGTAAGCACTATTATGCTACGCCCTATAACTTTTCATTCAGTGAAATACAGGTTGGTTTCTTATTTACCACCCATTACCCTATAACGCCAACCAGTAGTCTTATGTGTTACTACGGTTTGCGAGTGACCTAGATGGAAGGTGATGTAGAGAGAAGGCGAAATGGAATAAAGAGTCTTATACATGTCAACACGACCTAGCAGCACGATCTACAGCAAATGCATGCCCTCCAGCGTTTAGAATTCTCAAGGCAATCATTCGTCCATCGATAGTTCAATGGGAAATATTATGAGCCGTGTAGACCTGGGACAGTGTCCAGCTAACGTTTAGTTGAATGTGGTCGCAAACTTGTTTGCGGCCTCGTGTGAACTCGCCCAGAACTTTCGAGCATGCATATTGACGAACAACGGCCGTGTTCAGATGAGGAGTGAGAAGTAGAGGCGTTAAACAAGTTTAAGCCAACGCTTTTACTTGTACACGTCGTCATAGTCACGCTGGCTACTTTTGTGTACGATACACATGTTTTGATTGTATGTGTCAAAAGGCTCATTCAATCGTTCAATTTCCCTACCAGAAGATACGCAACATACGCATGTGTATGTGCACAACGCTGCTTCACGCAAAAACATTTTGGAGTGTTTTCAACTCCGAGTCATTTCAAAACCTCCTTCTTCTTCTTCTTCTTCTTTTCTACATAACCTGTTTGTCGCTGGTATTTCACTCCACGTCTGAACACGGCCAATCCTTTGCCTCGTGCCAAAAAAAACCGCCACCGAATGGGGAATGGAAGAAAATTTGCGGCCAATACCGAATACCGAGAAAGTCTTTTACATATTCGTATTGGTGCCTATTCATCTGTTCCCGGCCAGCATCTAAACGGGCATTAGATTTTAAAGTGAATAAACCTAAGAAACACCTGATCATTTCATATCATATATGCTGCATGTTTTACGTGTTTAAATAATATTGGTGATCTATATATTTTTTTTTTGCCACAGAAGAGGTAAAGTTTTAACAACATGGTAAGTATGAAAGGCTTTTAATGTTTCATAAATGAAGTACGCATAACTAACAGAATATATTTATGATGTTATGCGATTGTCCAGTTTTCGTTTTGTTTTACAATGAATTATATAATATTGACGAAATGAAGTTTTAGCACACAATACTATATCATGCTAAACTTATTAGAAATTTCGTGTATTCATTACTAGTTGGACTTAAAATCATTTGTAACGCTTTATATCATTTAATTTCTCAGTGCATTACACATCGGGCATCTGAGGTGTAGCCCAGAGCATATGTACTACTAGTAGCAGCTATAGTTCGAACAAATTTTAATTCTAGCGGTACTTATGGAGTAGGGAAAAATGGATTAAAATTGTATACATATGTATGTATTATATACATACATACTGCAACAATAAGTTGAACTTGCAAAGCAATCGAACTAACATATCGTAAAACTTAATCCATTTCTTCTCTCTCTCTCTTTTCATTCGAATAGCTGATCGATTGCAATTTAGTGTACATATATGGCCTGATATAGCCCATGTTACCTTACGTGCTAATTTTCGCATGGTGTGATGTCACAGCATAAATTTTTTTCGCACTGCCTGACTTGCTCTTATTTGAGGTTTGGTCAGGGCATATCTACTAAGTACCAGCTGCACGTCGAACAAATTTTATTTCTAACGGTATTTATAGAGGATAGAGAAATTGATTTAAATTATATATTTGCAAGCCGTTGCACTAACACATGGTTTTACACACTTACTTGCGTATTATTTGCCTCTTTTGATTTTGAAAATTTCTCGATTACAAGAACAAGTCATATTTAGTCTATATACTCTGATTTCGCTTGAGAAGTGAAATGTATAAATTCTCTATGCTTTACTACAATATCAATTTTCTCTGGAGGTAGATACCAGAATCATTCCTTTCCCACAATATTTAAATAAATTTATAAATTATGTTAAAACAACTTATCTATTAATAGTGTAGTATACTAAACATTACAAAATTTAGAATCTCATTAGCAATCTTTTACATTTTTCAATGATAGGCTATGAATCAATATTTTGAAAAATATAATTAGTTTTTACGAGACAAAAATTGTCAATTTGCTTAATGGTAAAGATATTTGAATTCACAAATTCATTTGCAGAATCATTAATTGATGAAACCTTATTAAATCTACCTGTTAAAGGTTCTCGTGAAGAAAGCAACTATTATCTCGCTATTTTATAAATAATTCTAATCCAATTCATAGCTAGATGGGCACTCTCTTACGTTCGGAACTAAATCCCTTATTTCTAAGATTTTCAAAATAATAAAAATAATCAAAACCTAAGAATGCTATGATTTTCAAAACTACAAAATGGTCATTTTCTTCATTTTCAAATCAATAAAAATGCCGGTTTTTATAGTAAACTGCTCAAACTTTTATGAATTAAAGTTTAGAGTGCATTTAGATTTCTTGAATATGAATATTATTTTACTTTCAGGATGGTAAATCAAACAAAACTTTCAAGAGGAAAGGGGAAACTAAAATCAGCTCATATTTTAAAGCTATGGCACCAAAAAATATATGCCTCACAGCAACAGACTCACGACCTTCTGAGGGCACTGCCTCTCAATTGAATGATGCTGTTAACAATGATGTTTCCCATCGCAATTTCGAAACAGATTTTGAAAATTTGATAGAAAAACCACATTTTAATTTACAACAAAATGAAAGTTCTTCCACTCTGTCGGCTGTTGCTTATGATATTGGCAACTATATCGGTAAAAAAATTGACAATGCTACAAAAAAAAATTTAATTTTAAACCCATGAATTCCTCCAGTAAACTATGTTTTTAGGGGTTTGTACTAAAATACAAAACCGTATTGCAATCACGACCTGTGTCCGTCTGTCCGTCCGTCCGTCCGTCCGTCCGTCTGTATGTCACAGCACTTTTTCTCCGAAACTATAGGGGCTACAGCAATGAAACTTTGTAAAAAGGTCAAAAGTGGTGACCTCTTGAAAGTTCAAGGGTGGAAAATTTTTTCAAAGGCGTTTCAGGGGTGTCTCCCCATATAGGGGGGTGACCCCTCAAAAAAAATTAGTCGAGTAGGGTGTCATTGGAAAGGTCTCAATGAGATCTTTTCAAAACAAGTCTTAAAATTGTCTTATAAGTACCGAGGGGGGCAGGGGAAGGGGAAATGTACGAACTTTTCGCGTACCCCCCCTCGCGATTGGACACCTTCCATCCGAAAAATCTGAAAAAAATCATGAATGTAGGCCGTAATGAGTACAACAACAACAAATACATGAGAAGTCGAAGTTCACTCAACTTTGTTAGTAATAGTATGATTTATCGATTTTGTATTTTCTTGAATAAAATCTAAACGGTACCTTTAAACTCAATAAAATTTAGCAAAGAGATGACTATTTATAAGGTTGATCTTTTCTGAAAGTTTCATACAGATCGAATAGTATTTACCGAAGTTATAGCGATTTGAATTTTCGTGTATTACTATGGAGCAATATGCCCTGTATTACTATGGAAACATATTGCTATGGAGCGATATGCGCTTTTTACCGACATAGACATTACAGCTTTGCTAGAATTTGAATGAAAATTTCAGGAGTGATAGGTATCATGAAGATGAGTACATACAATTGAAACAAGTCGAAGAGGCAGGAGAGAGCTCCTAGCAAAAGGGCTTTGTAACCATTCTAGGATTCGAAAAAATAGGCCATGAATCGATGATTACAGTACGGAGGAGTGGCCCCTGAAAAAAAATTTCATGAAAGGTAGCCGATATGAGTATCAAATGGAAGTTCTCTATGAGAGCTTTTCAAAACAGTTCTTAAACTGACAGTTTTTGATTCAGTGGGAGCACAGGGGGGGGAAATACATGAAAAATGTGTTTCCTCCCTCGCGAATGGACACCCGTGATCTAAAAAATCTGAAAAAAATATCAAAGGAGATATTTATGGGTATAACTATAACAAATACCTCAGAAGTCAAAATTCGTTCAACTTTGTTAATAATAGTATGATCCTTGAATTTCACATTTTCTCCAATTAAATCGTCTTTGACATGTTTCTTGATTTTATTCGTTGCTGGTTACTGCATTTTGTAAGTTGAGTTCAAAACCCTTCTGACATGAGCATAGGTCTGTCTACCTAACTTGTTCCATATTCTCTTCATGTGAAAGATGGAGTAGAGAGGAAACGTTTCGCAAGCCATAAACACCTACAGTCATTTGAATGGCTTGTATATTCCGACAAAGAAAAGGGTTATTTTTGTAAATATTGCCCTTTTTTCGTGAACTGCGGACTTGGAGGAAATCAAAAAAATGTTCCTTTAAAATCATTGGAAACGCAGCCATTAAAAAAATTTGCAAAACTTTTTGGTACTAAGGATGGAGCTTTGACAGTGCATAGTAGTAATAGGTATCACTTGGAGGCTTTTGAAGCTTGGAAGGATTTCTTAGAAAGATATGATAGGCCTGAACTTAATATATACGTATATAGTCAGTTTTTTTTCCTAATGTTATCAAAATTATAATAAAACTAATTTTTCATTATACATTAGATCTTTTATTTATTTTGTATAACAGCTGTTTTCGACTACTATTTGCAGTCTTCTTCAGTACAATTATTGGGTTACAAGATTTTTACTTAAGTACATATAACTTTAAAAAAAAAAAACAAAAAGGCAATTATATCTTTGATGTAATTAGGCTAAATAGCACTGAATGGCAATTACCTTCATCCGTATTCATTCTTTGTTGCTCAGGTACTTGGATTATCTTTATTGCTTCCATCGCGTCTAATTCTCTAGGACAATTACTGCTCTTAATGAAAAATTAGTTTTATTATAATTTTGATAACATTAGAAAAAAACTGACTATATACGTATATATAATATGGCCATCAAGCCCCAGTCAGTGTTCAATAAATTATTGCAATTGAAAAAGTCGATCGCAAGTATTTCTGAAGACATACGGTTTCTGAAAATTTGCCTCAAAATAAATGTAATTCCAAAATCTCATAAAGTTCTTATTAAGACACATCTCGATACAACAAATCAACAAAAAAATTTAGTGGAGAAAAACTTAGTAAAAAATAGCGTAAAGGGTCTTTATAAAAAATTGGACCATCTCACCCTGAAAGCATATAACACGCATTTAAAATTGGCTAACATAATGACTACTCAAAACGAAGATATAGTCATAGCGACCGGAAAGCTCAACACGGCATTTCTATGCGAGAAGTTCAAAAAACGCGGGATCCTAGATAATAAATTAAATAGCCTGAGTAAAAGAACAATTGTTTCTACACCAAAAAGACCACAATTCATAAAGAATTATATAATAAATAATACAACAACGACATTCAGCCAACAAGAATTAAACGTACTGAATAAAGGACTAAATTATGCAGTAGAACCAATAAACCCCTTAGAAAATATTATTATTGATGTTGAAGCGGGAATAAAACACCTAGATAGTGTTGTAAAAGAGGATATTAGGGAAAAATTGACCAAAATATTACTGAATGAAAAACCAAATTTAATATCAGAAAACAAAATCATAAGGCAGTTAAAAGAAAAACCCGTTTTCTATCTAAAAGCTGATAAAAGCAACGCAGTGGTAAAAATGAACAAACTTAAGCATGATGAAATCATTTTAAACACCTTATCCAATGGAAATTATATGGAACTGCGAAACAATCCGCTTCCAGATTCCATAAAACGAGTGGAAAAAACTCTCAAGGAATGTAGAAGAGTAGTAGCCAGTAAAAATTTGAGAATGCCGAATCCATCGCTCCCTCGCATCCGTATTCAACCAAAAACCCATAAAAACGGTGAGGAGGTACGTGAAATTATAGCCGACACGAATTCGCCATCATATAACGTAGCCAAATGGTTAACCAACCAAATTAATGAAATAAATATACCAATAAGCAGTCGGTCAATTAAAAACTCAGAAATGCTCATCAAAAAATTGGAAAAAATAGATGATTTGAGCAACGAAGACATTATGGTGTCTTTTGACGTAAAAGCTCTTTTTCCGAATGTCCCAGTTAAAGAATCATTGTATTTACTGGAAAAGTGGTTATTGAGGATAGAAAACTCTAGTGAATGGAAAGAGAAGACAAAATGCTACCTAAAATTGGCTCGACTATGCAACCCTTTATCTCCTCCTATCAGCGAAATTTTTATGGCCCATGTTGAAAATATCATTGAAGAAGAAGGTTTGATGCCAAAATTGTGGGTACGATATGTGGACGATATTTTTATCATCATTGCAAAGGAAGAATTGGAAAATACCTTCCAGAAAATCAACAATATCTACCCGAAGATAAAGTTCAGCATGGAGGTAGAAGTAAATGGTGAAATCCCATTCCTAGATTTGAACCTTATTAGGAACCAAGGCAAGATTGAAATCGACATCTACCGGAAGCCCTCGAGTACCCAACGTACAATTACTAGCGACTCTAGCCATAGCTACCCCCAAAAAAATGGCAGCATACCATTCAATGATTCACCGATTACTGACAGTGCCATTAACAATAGAGCGATTCAAGAAAGAAAAAGAATATATCATAAATACAGCCAGCATAAATGGATACGACGGAAAATGCATCGAAGCAATAATCAAGAAGAAGATCCGAAAACAAAAAAGGGACAATTTAACAACATTGAAACCGACAAAAGAAACTCCAAAGCGCATATCAGTGACATATTCCAGGTATTCAAAAGACATGAAGCAAGTGTTCAAACATCACGGAATTGAAATGGTGTCCTCTAGTCGCAGATGCGCAGCACGAAACATATTGGGATCGGGCAAGGATCTAAAAACAATGGAAGAGACGAGTGGCATCTACAAAGTACCGTGTAGTATTTGTCCTATGATTTATATCGGGCAAACGAAAAGATTGATCCCGGTCAGGTTCCACGAACATATCAGGGAAGCACGAATCGCAGCCAAAAACCCGGGATCGCACATGAGGTCCGCCGTAGCTAAACACATCATCGAAGAACAACACATGATGGATATTGCCGATGTAAGTGTAATTAAGAGCAGTAATTGTCCTAGAGAATTAGACGCGATGGAAGCAATAAAGATAATCCAAGTACCTGAGCAACAAAGAATGAATACGGATGAAGGTAATTGCCATTCAGTGCTATTTAGCCTTATTACATCAAAGATATAATTGCCTTTTTGTTTTTTTTTTTTTAAAGTTATATGTACTTAAGTAAAAATCTTGTAACCCAATAATTGTACTGAAGAAGACTGCAAATAGTAGTCGAAAACAGCTGTTATACAAAATAAATAAAAGATCTAATGTATAATGAAAAATTAGTTTTATTATAATTCTGAACTTAATATTGAAAATCAAATGGTTAATGCGCGAGTAGAAAAAATAAAAGAAAATAGGAAACGACTCAAACCCATTGTAGAAACGATAGTACTTCTCGGTCGATTGAACATTCCAATGAGAGGACATCGTGACGATGGAAGCATTACTGACGATTATAGCGTATTAAAAGAAGGGAACTTCAGGGCTATTTTCAATTATCGTGCAAAAAATGATGCAGTTTTAAGCGATCAACTAGCATCTTCGTCAAGTCGAGCAACATATATAAGCAAAACAACACAAAATGAACTGATAGAGTGCTGTAAAGCTGTTATATTGAATAAAATAATTTCAAGAATACAGGTTTCATGTTTTTACAGTGCCATGTTCGACGAGACTACTGATTTGGCAAACAAAGCTCAATTAACTTTAGTTTTAAGATATGTGTTCGATAGCAATGTCTATGAAGATTTTATTGAGTTTATTGATGTGAGAAAGGAAATGAATTCTGAAGGAAATGAAATAGAAGATGACCCAGAGAAATTAATTGATAATGAGAATGATATAATAATAGACGAAGAAAAAGTAAAACTTACAGGGGAAAAAATTGGAAAAGTTATTACACAAAAAATTCAGAATTTAAATTTAGACATGAAGAACTGCGTTGGAATTTCGACTGATGGATGTTCCACAATGGTTTCAGAAGCATGTGGGGCAGTAAAAACTTTGAAAACAATTGCCGTAAATGCGGTACACTGTCCTTGCCAAAATCATCCTTTGAATTTGTCAATTTCACATTCTTCAAAGGTTCTAATGATTAGAAATACAGTTGATACATTGACAGAGACTACATTTTTCTTAACAGCTTCTTCCAAAAGGTCCGAAATACTAAGGATGAAAACGGATAAGAAACTTATTAAATTATGTGAAACTAGGTGGGTGGAAAGGCATGACGCCGTTATGCAATTTCGATATTTATTTCCCAAAATAATAGCGGCTCTTGATTCTATTTCGAAATGGAAAGATAGAGATGCAGCAACGAAAGCTGATGGATTATGTAAAAAATTGAGGAATCCTGGAACAATAGTCGCTATTGTATGTTTGTCAGATTTATTGAGTTGTACTCATGGATTAAGTACATTTCTTCAACAAAAAAATGTGGATCTCAAATCAGCAAGAAATGAGCTAAATTTATGTTTGAAACTGCTTCACCGAAGAAGAGATGAAAGTGACCAGTATTTCAAAAATATATTTAATGAAATAAGTGGGATTGCTGAAGAAATAGGTTTAACGGAAATAACAATTCCTCGCATTACGAGTAGACAGGTTCATCGAGAAAACTACTCCACGGCGGATCCAGAAACGTATTTTCGCCAATCTATCTACGTTCCGGCATTGGATAATCTGATAAATGATCTTGAATATAGATTTTCAAAGGATAATTTAGAAAAATTAATATCCCAAAATTTCAATGAAGTTGTCACCCAAGAAAACTCTGAAACTGGTCGTGGCCCCCCCTAGAACTATTCCCTGGATCCGCCTTTGTACTGCGCCACTGATACCGCGACCAGTATCAACGCAGTGGTATCATAGATAAGGTTTCAACGCAATTGCGCGGCGCAATGCTGCATTAGCCATGCCTACACTACACTACGAGGACTACTGGAAGAGGATCATGGTACAGTCTAATTAAAAAACTGTATTTCAATACAATTTAAATGAGAAAATATCTCTCTTGAAAGGGGTGAATAAAAAAGGAACTTTCAGAAAAATAAGGAAAACTAAAAAAGGAGATATAAATTTCATGGAACCTGTGCCATATCAATTTTTCCCTGTTATATTAATGTTCACCACATGTTGGTGATTTTTATGTTAAAACGGGAAAATTGATTCGGCACCGCGTTCATGCAATTTATTTCACCCTTTTCAGCTTGTTTTCGCTCGTTCTAATTCAACTCGAGCTACAGTTCTTCCTATTTTCCCCTCTACTGCTTTTATATTTGACATTATTTTACAGCTTAAAGTTTGCACTAGTCTCAATGTACTCGTACATATTCAGATTGTTAATCTTTGCTAATAAATTCGTACGAATGCTTCATAAATATTGCAAAATTAAAAATATGTATAAGTCGTAAAATCATACAAGTACTATTGAGACCTTGTTGCCCACTTAAGACGGATTGCTGGCCAGAAAGCTGAAGGCTGTTGCTCATGCATTGCGTCCGAACTCGTTTGTGGAGTGACTTGATCCAGTTTCAGTTGATTCCCATTCAATTACAACTAGTTCAATTATTTCTCTTCGTTAAACGCAGCTTTAAGTAAGACCCACGGAAATCCCAACGAGGCTGAAAAAAACTCAACCGCAGCATGTTGCACAATACCATGGTGTTTGCATTCTTTTCCTCTTCCGAGTTTCCCGGAAATATCGATGTCAGCAATCCAAACATGAATCGCATTATTCCCAATCAACTGGACAGCAATACCACGGAGCGGATTGGAGATGACGAAAATAGTTCAGATCATTGGCCAGCGCCAGCAAACAAGTTCCCTGCGAAATGTTTGGAATATTTGGGGAGCTGTAGCGCCAGAAAATCCACATCAACCATCAACTGAATATCTGAATCCCAGCCGAGTATCTTAGGACTGGTCGGGATGAATGTAGTGCAGCCAGCTGCCTACAATCCGCTATAATCGCACGCGAGTTCTCCCCATGGCTGCTCCCGCTCGTGGGTATCCAGTCGTGTGAGTGTGTATCTAAAGTTGTAGATACTTGCAGCCTAGGAACTGTTTTGCGCGTTGAGTAATGCAAAAATTCGCCATATTTATGTGTTACGTTGACTTGTACATATAGTAGTATTGTGGCAAGTGGGAAAGTTGTGAAACTGGTTACTCATGTTCGGCGGTAATGTTGCAGCCGCCCAGCTCCTACCGCACTGCAAGTGAAGCAACAAAAGAATAACTGCGACATAACCTTAGGCTGCTGCTTTCTTGCTCGCGTGCTTACGGAGCCACCACTCTGTTACGACATTGTACTCTATGCTAAGCAGGCAAGTCTACTTGTCGTCGTGGTAAGCGCTAAACAACAGTTTCGCACATTTCGCATTATTTTGGCATTACATGTTTGTCAACCTGGTCTGCTTGCGTACATGGCGAAGACATGGAACCACCCAAAGAACAACAAGCGCTTGAGCTCATAAACGGCAAAAATGCTCATGTTTAATGGCGAATAAATTAGAGCTTAGTCCCAACTACATCGTGCACACGCACCAGGCCCAGCTGTGCGTCAGATAATTGAGTCTGCAGGTTGTTCGTTGTTCCGCTCTTCTGTGGCTGCAGAGAAAGATTCAAAGATACTTTCCCCTCCGTGTCTTAGCGGTCGACCCTGTATGTCGCACCGGTATGAAATCACGTCTGTGTAATTTGCTGCTGAGGTGACTACAACCGATTTAAGTGGTCATTTCTAGATTTAAGTACTGCCATTTAAAATGGCAAATGGAAGCTAAATCAAAAATGATTTCAGGGAAAATTGGATTTATTTAAATTTAGCGACTTAGGATTGTAGCCTGGTGGCCATGAATCACAGCGTGAACCGGACTAATATTTGGCCAACGAAATTTATGCTCGAATTACAGCTGGGGCGGTTGCCATATTTAAGACGAAGCGAAGAAAATATTGTACTTCCCTGGTTTTGCTCTTGACGCCATTTGGATATCTTATGGATTTAACGATATCCCCCGGTGATTTGAAATCTCGCAGTGCCTCCATGAGGATATTAGTGTAGTTTGTGCGATAGAATTTAGAGCTTTAGCTGGTCAAAGTCAAAGTCAAAAGCGCTTTATTTCATACCAATCGTTATAAATTTTTAAAAGAACATAAAGCAAATTCCAAACAATAAAACTATATAAAACTTAATGGCCCGAATGGCTCTCTAAATTTATACGTTATCAGTTAAACACATTTAATGAAAAAAAATACACTTGCAAATTTAAATAAATTAAGATTATTACATATTTTTTGATTCAATTGGAAAAAGGAGGAAAAACCAACCAGCATTATTCAAAAATTACTTATACTACTAACACAACAATGAACTTATATCCTATACCTAATATGTTACACACCCTAATTCTAAATAAGTTCAATAAAAAAAAAACGTTACCTTATATTTAAACCTATACCTAATTTATAATACAAATAAACGACAATACAAGATGTAGCACTTATGAGATGAATCTAAAAAGCTAAGTAACGAGAAAAAGCACAAAAACAGAAAATAAACACGAATAATTTAGAAATTGTCATTCAGCCACCAATACCTAGATTGTTCCATCTCAGCTTGACCAGCCTCAACGAATCTAGCAAATGAGTATCTCCATTGGAATTGTTGGTCTCGTGAACTCAGATTCGGAGGATATTGTTACATGTACAAATAGTTACATGTACAAATAATTCTGCGAGCTACTGTCGCAATTGTTTTCACAACAATGAAGAACACGAATTCACTCGAAACCCCGAGAACCCAACAAGCATGATCAACATCTGCAAGTGACGTCACTCCATTCATTAAATTTTCTCGAATCTACCAGCTACCTCTCGGTAGAACATTCGCCAATAAACGAGAAATGGGTGAATAGGTAGAGACCCTATATAAAGGCGAGCTGAATGAATGGGGAGAGAATCATTCATTACAACCGCGATAGGAAGCTGCGATACGCGAAGTACAGGCGATGTTGATTGTTTGAGTGTGAAGTGATTTTAGTAAACAATTGCGATAGAAATTTATGGACAAGTGGAAGGTAGAATTTTAACAGTGAAAATTAAAGTTGTGAAATTGTTAGTGAAGTGATTGTGCATTTTTGACGATCAAATGAACTCTTTTAATTTAATTTCAAAGACATTGCGTTTTCACTCTCCCGGAACATTAAATTATTGGCCGCGAACCATAACACGCGACAATGGTGTCAAGAAGTGCGAAAGAAAAATTTTGAAAGTGAATATTTGAGCATTTTATAGTGCACAATAGGAAAATTTAAAGAAACATTAAAAATGCCACGAAGCTTAAACTTAAAAATTAATGAATTGACCATATCGGAGCTCAAGGAGGAGTTGGAACAGCGGAATCTGGCCACACAAGGTACAAAAGCCATACTGATTGCACGCTTGCGTGATGCGATCGAGTCAGAAGGCGTGAATCTGGATTTGGGTGAGCTCTCAGATGCAGAAAAAGGCGCAGAAGGTGGTGAAGCCGGAACACCAAAACCAAAGGAACCAGAAAATGCGCTGATGCAGATGTTGATGCTGATGCAGCAAGAGCAGCGACAACAGTCATCCAATTTAACAGCGAAGTTAAATGAACAATCAGCGAAGCTAAGCGAACAATCAGCGCAGCTAAATGAACAGACATCCAGTTTAGCTGCGAAGTTAAATGAACAATCAACGAAGCTAAACGAACAATCAACGAAGCTAAACGAACAATCAGCGAAGCTGGACCAACAAGCGATCGAAATCAAGGCAGACATCACACAGAAGCTGGAGAAACAGTCAACCGAAATAAAAGCGGAGCTCGGTCATCTGAACAAACAAATTAAAGGCGTCGACGAAAAGGTTGACCAGGTCGAGGAAAAGGTTTACCAGGTCGAGGAGAGAATTAACCATGAGATCAGCCAGGTCGAGGAGAGAATAAACCATGATATCAGCCAGGTAGAGGAGCGAATCAACCATGAGATGGGAAAAATGAAAAAGGAATTGGAAGCAGCAAAGGCAGTAGTAACCTCTTCACCAGCCTCGCTTATAACCGCAGCGCAAAGCACATCCAGAAATGTCCAAGCACCAATATTCGATGGGCAAACGGTCTGGAGTATTTACAAGACTCAGTTTGAAGCTGCCGCAAGGGCAAATCACTGGAATGAGCAGGAACGAGCAACTGCACTGATTCTTGCTTTAAGAGGCCCAGCTGCCGAGCTTTTGCAGACGATCCCCGATGAATTGCACTCAAACCCGAATGCTATAATGAATGCGCTGGACATGCGTTACGGAGACGATCATCTGAAGCAGATTTACCGGGCACAGCTACGGCATCGGATGCAGAAGTCTGGCGAAACCTTGCAGCAGCTAGCACAAGACATTGAGCGACTGGCACTTTTGGCTTACCCAGCGTACGACCCAGAACATCGAGATGACGTAGCAGCAGAAGCATTCATCAGCGCCTTAAAGGACAAGGAATTGCAACAAGCCGTGCGGTTAGCTCAAAAGCAAACAGTCAAGGATGCATTGGCTTATAGTTTAAATTTTGAGGCAGCCAAAAATGTGACCCGTACCACTGCCCGGGTTCGCGAGGTACTGGCAGATAATTGCAGGTGTGAGCGCGTGGGAATTGAGCGAGAGCTGCAGGTGAATGGTGCGCCTAGATGCTGGAATTGCGGGGAAAAAGGGCACCTGCAAAGAGACTGCAAGAAGGGAAGAAGACCGAGCTATTGTCCAGGGTGGTGGAGATCCAGACCGTGCCAGGAGCCTAGAATGGAGGCCCATCACACTGCAAGAGCCAACTTCGTGGGGCAGAGGTTGGCTAGGAGGATCGACGTCCCCAGCACCACCATCATCGTGTCAAGACTACATCGTGGAGAAGCGGACTTATGCCTTCCGGGTCAAGTTGACGGAGAACACTGCACCATAACGATCGACACTGGTGCAACCCGATCGATTATCCGACCAGACCTAGTTAGACAGCAACAACTTCACAAGGGCAGAATTTTCTCACTACGGACAGCTACGGGAGAAACTGCACCTGTTCATGGAGAGGTCAACCTCCAGATACAGTTGGGAGACCTTGTGTTCCGACATAATTTTCTGGTCGCGAACATTATGGATGACTGCATTCTCGGAATGGATTTTCTGCGACCACATGGAATCACGTTGGACTTGGGAAAACGTGTCTTGAAATGGCAGAATGTCGAAGTACTGATGGAGGATCCCAGCGTCCAAATCCCCAAGATGAATGTAGTGGTATGTACTGACACTGATGTACCGAATTCTTCCGAAAGCATTGTATGGGCCAAGCTTGATGGTGATTCTGGAGACCACCGATCTTATCTGATAGAGCCAACGAAGACATCCGCATTGCGCAGTTTGATTGTAGGACGAAGCCTTGTAAAATCTTTAAGAAACGGATATGTGCCGGTTAGAGTCCTTAACACCGCAGACTCAACCACGAGCATCAAAGCGGGAGAAGTCATCGGCAGCTGCCAGCCTGTTTCCACCATCACCTCTTTGGAAGCTACTCACAACCATCATTGGAAAAGGAGGCAAGACACAGACAAAGCCCGGGAATCCACGTCTGCAATATTGAAGCAAGTCAAATTGCCGGTACAGCTATTCAAACGAGCCTCTGATCTGGTCACCAAGTACAGTGACATCTTCTCAACAAGCCCGGATGACCAAGGCCGAACGAGTTTGGTAACTCACGTCATAGACACACAGGGAGCCAAGCCGATTCGACAAGCACCAAGACGTCTCCCTATAGCCAAACAAGGAGAAGTGAGCGCGCTGATCTCGGACATGGAAAAGCAAGGCATTATCGAACCTTCTGTAAGTCCATGGGCCGCGCCTGTAGTTCTAGTAAAGAAAAAGGATGGTAGCACTCGCTTTTGTGTCGACTATAGGCAGCTTAACGACGTCACTAAGAAAGATAGTTACCCGCTCCCACGCATCGATGACATCATGGACACTTTAGCCGACGCAAAATGGTTTTCTACACTCGATCTCAAGAGTGGCTACTGGCAGGTAGAAATTGACAAGAAGGACCGAGAGAAGACCGCATTTTCAGTTGGGACCGGATTGTGGCAATTTGTGGTGATGCCGTTTGGGCTTTGCAATGCTCCAGCCACTTTCGAACGCTTGATGGAATACGTGCTACGTGGTCTAACCTGGAAAACCTGCTTGGTGTACCTAGATGACATCATCGTCATCGGGAGAACGTTCGAAGAGCATGTGCGGAACTTAGAAGAGGTCTTCTCCCGACTGCGACTGGCAAATTTGAAACTTAGTCCCGACAAGTGTACCCTTTTCGCAGCTGAAGTAAAATACCTGGGACATGTCGTATCAGCTGAAGGGGTCAAAACAGACCCTGATAAAATTGAAGCCGTGAAAAGCTGGCCAACACCAAACAACAAGCGCCAACTACGAAGTTTCCTGGGCCTGGCAACCTACTATCGAAGATTCGTCAAAGACTTTGCCAAAATAGCTAAATGTCTTCATCAGCTAACCGAGAAAAATCGTCCGTATGTCTGGAATGAACAATGCCAGACAGCCTTTGAGACCCTGAAGGAAAAGCTATGTGAATCACCCGTACTGGCGTATCCGAAACCCGGAAAAATGTTTGTGGTTGACACCGATGCAAGCAACGGCGGTATTGGAGCTGTACTCTCCCAGCAGATCAATGGCGAAGAAAGAGTCCTCTCGTATTACAGTCGAGTTCTTTCAAAAAGTGAGAGGAACTACTGTGTGACCAGGAAGGAGCTATTGGCTATAATGGAGGCCACCAAGCAGTTCCACAAGTACCTATATGGCCAGAAATTTGTTCTTCGAACGGACCATGCATCATTGAGATGGCTACTTAACTTCAAAAACCCCGAGGGACAAGTTGCGAGATGGATCGAAAGATTGCAGTCATACGACTACGAAATTGTTCATCGAAAGGGCGGAGTTCATGGAAATGCTGACGCCCTATCTCGTCGCCCATGTCCAGCTAACTGCAAGCATTGCCGACGGATTGAGGAAAAGGAACCGCCCGTTGATCTGCGACTGATAACGGCCGAATTCGATGAAGGTTGGTCATCGGAGGAGATTCGAAATGCCCAGCTAGCCGATGAAGACATCGGACCATTGCTCGTATGGAAGGAGACGACTGGGCGACCTGAGTGGAAGGACGTTTCAACGCATGGCGCAACCCTGAAAAGCTATTGGGCACAATGGAACTCCCTTCAGGTGGAGGGTGGTGTACTCAAGCGGAAATGGGAAACGGCGGATGGCAGCTCCTATAGGATGCAAACTATACTACCCAAAAGCCGAATCCACGATGTGGTACAGGAAATGCATGAAGGATCCTCGGGAGGCCATCTTGGTGTTAACAAAACCTTAGCGAAATTGCGGGAAAGATTCTACTGGCTCCACGCTCGAGAAGACGTAGAGGACTGGTGTCGCAGATGCACCATTTGCGCTTCCGTCAAAGGCCCAAAACGACGACTGAGAGGACAAATGCAAACCTATAACGTAGGCGTGCCATTCGAAAGGATTGCTGTTGACATCGCTGGACCCTTTCCTGAATCTGAATGGGGAAATCGATACACGCTGGTTGTAGCTGATTATTTCAGCAAGTGGCCCGAGGTCTACCCCATTCCCAACCAGGAAGCAACTACGGTAGCCGAACAGCTAGTGTCAAATTGGGTCAGCAGGTACGGCGTGCCTTGTGAACTACATTCGGATCAAGGCCGAAACTTTGAGTCACTAGTTTTTAGCGAAATGTGCGAGCAGCTGGGAATACGGAAAACGAGGACAACACCGCTGCATCCCCAATCCGATGGAATGGTCGAACGTTTCAACGGCACGCTCAATAAACACCTTGCCAAGATGGTTGACGAGAACCAAAGGGACTGGGACCGACATATCCCACTATTTTTAATGGCATATAGAGCCGCTGAACATGCGTCGACGGGCCAAGCCCCAGCCAAAGTCATTTTTGGAAAGACTATTCGTTTGCCAGCCGATATAAAGTTCGGAACACCCCCTGAGAAACCCCAAACGGTCTCGGAGTACGCAAGTGATCTAAGACAACGGTTGAACCAGATACATCGGACAGTGCGAAAACACCTCGGATCGGCTACTGACCGCATGAAGACCAGGTATGATCTAAAGGCTAATTCTACTGGCTTCCAGCAAGATGACTTGGTGTGGCTTTATAACCCGCAACGGCGAAAGGGTAGGTCTCCAAAGTTGCAACATAATTGGGAGGGACCATACCGAGTTACAAAGCGAATCAACGACGTCGTATACCGAATACAGGAACATCGTAAGCCGAGAGCTAAAATGAAAATCGTGCATCTGGACCGTCTTGCCCCATATTACACCCAGGGAGAATTGACTACAACTGGCGACACATCTTTTCGGGGCGAAAAGAACTGAGGTGGGGGCAGTGTTACATGTACAAATAGTTACATGTACAAATAATTCTGCGAGCTACTGTCGCAATTGTTTTCACAACAATGAAGAACACGAATTCACTCGAAACCCCGAGAACCCAACAAGCATGATCAACATCTGCAAGTGACGTCACTCCATTCATTAAATTTTCTCGAATCTACCAGCTACCTCTCGGTAGAACATTCGCCAATAAACGAGAAATGGGTGAATAGGTAGAGACCCTATATAAAGGCGAGCTGAATGAATGGGGAGAGAATCATTCATTACAACCGCGATAGGAAGCTGCGATACGCGAAGTACAGGCGATGTTGATTGTTTGAGTGTGAAGTGATTTTAGTAAACAATTGCGATAGAAATTTATGGACAAGTGGAAGGTAGAATTTTAACAGTGAAAATTAAAGTTGTGAAATTGTTAGTGAAGTGATTGTGCATTTTTGACGATCAAATGAACTCTTTTAATTTAATTTCAAAGACATTGCGTTTTCACTCTCCCGGAACATTAAATTATTGGCCGCGAACCATAACACGCGACAATATGTTATCTTCTTATCGGTGGCCCGTCGGTATATGTGATATATGATTGGGACGCCGTCAGAATCAAAAACATCGATTCATGTCCAAATACACGAATGCTTCTGGAGGAACGAAGCCAGTAGTGAGGCAAGTCACAATATACCCGTCTGTAGGGTGGAACGGCTGTGAAATCCAAGGGTTTTCACTCACAGTTACAGATCTTGCGATATGATTCCGAAGAAGTTTCAATATGAAGATATCGACTCTTGTCACTTGAGCGGTTTGATAAATTTTTCTATTCGATATATAGTGCTTCCAATCCGTCTCAGGCTTTCTGTACAAACCAGTACATGCACGAAGACATTTCCTTTCGAAAACTCTTAATCTTTCCATTGTACTAGCACTCTGGTTGTACCAGATCTGGCATCCATATGTCAAAACTAGCCTAACCAGGGTCTTGTAACAAATAACTTTGACTTTTTGATCAATGTATCTGGAATGAAGAGTCGCCGAAGGGCCATGACTACTTTTAGTGCTTTACTGAGCATGATTTTGACATGTTCAGTATAGTACAGATACTGATCGAGATGAACACCGAGGTATCGAACACAGGATTTATGTGGAACCCGTTCTGAACTACCCTCACCAGCCATAATGTGGAAATCCATCCAATTACGTTTCAGGTCTTGACTGGCCCCCTGCAGCGTTGTCCGAAACAAAATTGTTTCGCACTTCTGCGCATTGATTTTCATTCGCCAATTGTCGGTGTAGAGCTGCACATCATTAAACATTTTTTGAAGATTGCTCTGAACTATTGTAGCTCTTCGGTCTGCCGTATAGATGATCAGATCATCAGCAAACGCTACCAATGATCGCGTTGGCGAGACTTCAAAATCAAAGCTGTTCAATAGCTTGCGAATGAATATTGAGAAAAGCAGGGGCGCAGTAACTGTTCCCTGCTGTAGACCATTCAAGACCTTGAATTCGCGCATTGTTTTCAGATTTCCATCAGTTACAACAAATGATTTCCCGTATAACATATTACACATCATGGCGACAAGGTGTCTGGGGAACCCGTCCTGAAGAAATTTGAAAACTAGTCCATCTAACCACACCGTATCGAAGGCTTTCTCCATATTAATGAGACATGCTCCAACACATTCTTTGTTGTTTAGTTTCCAACAGATGTCTGAGGTTACTTTCGTTATTGCATGTATGGTCGAATGCCTGGCACGAAAACCGAATTGGCAATTCGGCATCAACTCATATTTCTCAATGTGGGCGTTTAATGCTCTGTTGAGTATCACTTCAAACACCTTGCTGGTGTTAGGCAGCAAGCTGATTGGGCGATAGCTTTTAGGGCATGAAGATTCTTTTCCTTTCTTCAAGATCGGAAATACCTTAGCTTTTTTCCACTCATTTGCGAAATATGAATTGTTCAACATGTTGTTGAACAATATGCAATAATTCCTAATAGCAACCTCAGGCAAATGTCGCAGAACTATATTTGGAATACCGTCAATACCACATGATTTTTTGTTATTTAATCTGCGAAATATGAAACACAAGTCTTCATAGCTGACAAAATAATCAATAAGATTCAAGCTCGGCATGAGGTCAGATGTTAATGTTTCATCGAAATGAAGAATTGATTGGCCGTTCAGGCTTGATTTGAAGTCGGAAACTTTTGCTTCAACGACCTCCGAAATTACTTCATTCCTTCTCTCTGGGTTTGGCAGATGAACCAATTCAAAATGTGTTCCAATCAGGGCAAGTTTCTGCAATCCATCACATATAATCCTGTTTCCATTTCTATCCGGAGTCGTACTATCAATTTCGATACCAGCTCTATCGAGAAGATGTATCTCATCACTAGCGACTTCAAGATTCGATACCTTCACTCGAGACTTCCTGCGGAATAAGCTATTCACTTTCGCGAAGACGCCATCTGGGTCCTGTGGGCTAATACCCCTCAGTTTTTCCGCCCATTGATTGCTGACCTCACTCCTGAAGTATGAACGGATTAAGTTCCGGTCATTCTTCAGGTGTAATTTCAACAAAGCCAACGAGGGATGGTTGTAGTCCAAAAATCGTCGATAAATATTGTTGACGCGTGTGAGAAGAAGGCTTTTCAATCTTTTCAACCTTGCGATGGTTGGTGTTTCATATCCTTCCATATTGTTTCGATGTTTAATCTTGGGAACAACTTTCTCAATCGTTTCCAACGTCAGCTTCTCTAACTTCGACAAATAGAGATCTATTTCATCGTCAGTTAGATTTCTGTTATTAGGAACCATTGAGCAAGCGTTGCCATCATCAGAAGGAGGACATTGCTTCTGGTACTCTCGGTTAAACTTCTTTTGAAACTTTCCCCAGTCTGTTTTTTTGAAATTCAACCGATGGTTTTCATGTTGAACTGGAATGAGGAAGAAATCATCCCTTTGATGATTGATTTCCATTACGATTGCGTTATGGTCGCTATCATAAGGAAGCACCTGCAGTTTCCGTTGAGGACTATTAAAGCTGAATTCAAGTCTTGCGTCAGCAATGCAGAGGTCCAAATATGAATTTGTCCTAGGGTATGTTGGGAACTCCGACCCATATAGGTTGCACCTGTATTCAATTTGGTTCTCTGTTATCCATGATTTCAGGAATACACCTCTTGGATTATTGGTGGCGTTTAGCCATGATATACGCTTGGCATTCAGGTCACCGGCAAAAATATAATAATTATGCAGCCTGTTCAATTCGAGTATTTCAAACAAGGAATTGAGTTCCTCCTTGAACTTGAGAACATTTTGACCAGTTGCATAGGCAGAGATAACGAAGAGGTTATTCCCATCTGGCAGTGAAATTTTGATGACGGACACTTCAAGAAATTCAAAGTTTTTGAATTCGACTTTTTCAATATTTTGGAAACGATAGGGTCTTCTAACCAATATCCCGGTGCCACCTCCCCCATCACCTATTACCCTATCGTTTCTTACGAATGCAAAATCTTTGAATTCCATGGAATGCCATGAATTGAGGTGGGTTTCAGTGAGAAGTATGAAGTCAGGCTTTTGCTTAACAACAAATTCAAGGAGATAATCACGTCGATAAATAGCAACGATAGAGTTGACGTTGATCGATATGAGGCGAAGCCTATCCATGGGAATATGACTGGATGACAAGTTATTATTAGGCATTTGAAAGACCTAAACGCTGAAAGGCAAAGTTAATTTTTGAATCTTGTTTGTCGATTCTCTCCGATAAAGAATTAAGTTGCTGGTAAATTTTGAGAAGCAGCTCATTATTGCCACTTACATTATTTACATTATTTCCAGCATTTTCTGCTGGTCCTCTAGCGGCGAGTGCAAATGATACTCCGGGCTTGACGAAGTTGGAAGGTATAATATTACGGTGTACTTGTGTTTGCTTTGGAGCGAATTTAACTTTTGCATCTTGATATCGGGAGCAGCCTCGATATGATGCTGGGTGACCAAAAACACCGCAGTTAACGCAGTATAATTTTTCTTTAGGCTCCGTCTGAGCCAATTTGCACTCACCGGGAGCATGAACGTCTTTGCATTTAACGCAACGATAGTGCATGGCACAATTGGCAGCCGAATATCCAAATCTTTGACACCGGTAACACTGGTTGACTTCTCTTTTCTGGAGGCGTTCCCACCTCACCACTCTGAAATTCAAGTACCTTATTTGTTGAAGGGCACTTGGACTGCTCTTATTTGCAATTTGTACCAGGTAAAGTGGCAAATTCTTCCTTACTATGGTCGACCTTCTTGTCGCAAAGGGTTTGACTGAAACAAAATCAATATCTGGTGCAGCCTCCTTGAGCACCTGAAGAAGATCGACCGTATCCTCTCCGCTGTCCAAACCCTTCAACAAGAAGGTCTGATTTTTTTTCACTTTTTGGGGTATAAGTGAAGTGTGGAAGCTCCCCAGAAATCAGCGCATCTTTGGCTGACTTGAAGTCAACCAGTGATTTCGTCCTTATAGTTAATTTTTCGGCATTAACTCTTTTGATTTCGAAATTGGCCAGTTTATTTTCGGCTGCCAATAGCCGAACCATATCTTTCCCGGTTTGTCCGAACACGTTGATTGGCGGAACTTTTTTTGTCTTGTTGGAAGCTTTTTCAGAGGAACCAGCAGAACTGCGGGCTGGTTTTTTCTCCTTATTTTTGTTCTTTAAATATTGAATAACATTAACGTCATTATCTTGATTAAAATTACCTCCGATGTTTTCTTCGATTTCCATATCTTCGGTTAATCCCTCCAGCGCTGCAAAATAATTTTGGCTCTCGTTGGTGCCACCAGCACTTAGAACTTCCTCTGGATTTACTTGCTTTGCGCTTTTCTTCGGCTTTGTTACCTGTTGCCATTGATTTTGTGGCTGCGTCTTTTGAGGCTTCATCCCTTTCTTGAAAAGATCCTTGAGAGACTGTATCTCTTGCCTTAGTTCATCATTTTCTTTTGTTGATTGTCCGCTATTATTTGCAGCCTGCACCCTCCATCTACGGAGTTTTCTTCGTTATGTTTTCTTTTGGTGATTGTCGCCAGTTTCGTATTCGTCGTTTCCCCAGGTTGCCCCAACGGTGGGAAGCCGTCGGGCTCCTCCATACCAGCGGCGAAATTTTCTTTGTGAATTTGTTTTTCGTTACCAATCGAAGTAGAAATATTCGATAGAAATTTCCTGAGTCGATTACTTCGACAATATAAGATTTTTTCCGATAAAAATTAACTTCGGACTAACGTTTTTAAAAAATTAATTTAATTTTTGAAAACTTTTGACAGGAGCGATTTAAAAGACGTCTATACGCAAAGACTACTACGATCCATCTTCGAACTTTAGCTGTTAGTTTTTAATAAAAAAAAATTACTTTTTCCGTAAGGTACTATGGAACAAGTTGAGTAAGCAGGAGAGTGCTCCTGCCAGAAGGTCCTTGTAACTTTCCTATGGTTCGAAACAAGTTTTCTAATAGCATGAACCGCTGACTTGAATTATCTATCCAAACCTTGCATAATAAATCGTTCAAATTTATTCAGAGATGCAGTTTCTTTCATAAGCACATTGTAGGCGCCATTTTTTTCCAGCTTAAATAATTTTCATGAATGCTCGGCCGATTGAAAATATTAAAATTAGACACTATTCTTTAAATTTTCATGGAAATTGGAAGAAAATTAAGGTGCCTAGGTCAATTTGAAATATATATCAACCATCAATACGTGTTATTGTTGTCGTAATTGCATACAATTGAAGTAGCTATAACTCACTTCATTATGATACGATTTCCAGAAAATTTATTTAGCATTAAGATCTCATATCATTCTCATATCAGTCTAAATCATTTGACGACCCTGTTCCACACTCAATTATTACATCTAGAGGAACAGCAATCTATTTGGCTTTCATCTGCTGAAGGTAGGATCCATAATTTACTAGAGAAACTGGACCAACAATGTGTTCGCCAACATGAACAATCAAAGCATACATCTTATGTTGCTAAATCATTAAAATTGCGGCCGATAATATTGTGGAAGTAAATGAAAATCAGCATGGAACAAACATCGAAGAAGTAACATCTATACGTAACATGTCATTAAATAAAAATACAGAAGACTCCACATCTTCCATGATGTCGAAATTTGGCACTCTCTGGTCCAAGGATGAATGGCTTAAACGGGTAGCCAGACCAGAGGCAAATGCAAGGTCAACGAGTGCAGTTGCTACAACTTCTCAATTGCGTGACGAAAGGAGCCAATACAAGAAGTTTTTCGTTCAAGGTGCACCATCAGCTGCTAATGAGGGTTCTTCGTTTTGTGCAGGACGAGTTTTGCATCAAAGATTGCTATGTTGAAACTCTCCCTAGAAGGAAAAACAAGTTGGGTAAACAGACCTACGGTCATGTCAGAAGGGTTTTGTATTCAATTTACAAAATGCAGTCACCAGATCGAATCAAATCAAGAAGCATGTCAAAGACGATTTTATTGGAGAAAATATGAAATACGAAGATCATACTATTATTAACAAAGTTGGACGAATTTCGACTTCTGGGGTTTTTGGTATTGTTATACTCATAAATATCTCCCTTGATAATTATTTCAGATGTCCATTCGCGAGGGAGGAAACATATTTTTCATGTATTTCCCCCCTGTGCCCCCACTGAAGCAAAAACTGACAGTTTAAGAACTGTTTTGAAAAGCTCCCATGAAAAATTTCATTTCATACTCATATTGGCTACCTTTGATGATTTTTTTTTCAGGAGCCACTCTCCGGTACTGTTATCATCGATTAATGGCCAATTTTTTCGAATCCTAGAATGGTTACAAAGCCCTTTTGCCAGGAGCTCTCTCCCGCCCTTTGACTTGTTTCACTTATGGTTATTAATTGTGGGTACTCATCTTCAGTCATTCATTAAATTGAATCAAGTGTTCAAAGCATGCACCTTAAACGTTGAAGTTGGGAAAAACGAACTCAAAATTATTCAACCTTCGCATTTAAAACAGCCACTATTTTGTTTTACGATTACTGATACCTCTAGCTGAACCGATTCTCAAAGATATATATGATACCTTTCATTCCTGAAATTTTCATGCAAATCCTAGCAAAACTGTAGTGTCTGAGTCGGTAAAAAGCGCATGTTGTCCCATAGCCATATTTTGCCATAGTAATAAATGCAGCGCATATTGTTCCATAGTAATACAGGAAAATTCAAACCGCTATAACTTCGTTAATTATGATCTTATAAATTGTTATCTGTGTATTGAATTTCATTGAATTTAAGGGTACCGTTAAGATTTTATTCAAGTAAACATAAAATCCGTAAATCATACTATAAAGTTGAGTGAATTGCGACTTCTCATGTATTTGTTGTTGTTGTACTCATCAAGGCCTACTATCATGATTTTTTTCAGATTTTTCGTATCACAGGTGTCCAATCATGAGGGGGGGGGGACACAAATTTTTCGTGTACTTCCCCTCCCTGTGCGCCCCTCGAAGCGAACTTTGCCAAACTAAGACTTGTTTTGAAAAGTTCTCATCAAGACCTTTCATTTGATACCCATATCGGCTACCTTAAATTAAATTTTTTTTCGGGGGGGTCACTCCCCTATATGGGGAGATCCCCCTTAAATACCTTATAAATTTTTTTTGTAGTTGAACTTTGAAGAGAGCACCACTTAACACCTACATACAAAATTTGATGTTTCTAGCTTAAGTAGTTCCCGAGAAAAAGTGGTGTGACGGACGGACGGACGGACAGACAGACGGACAGACAGGACGCGATTTTAGAAGGGTTTTGTAAAATTATTTTACAAAACCCTAAAAAACTCATCGTCCAACATTCAAACTGCATATTCCAACGCAGTATGCTTGGCTGTTCTGTGATCATCAGGAGCAGAGTACATGTCTATCATGGAATGGCATCAAGTTCTTCAAGTGGCGTCTCCAGAATAGTGTAAGGAAAAATAGTAAGACTATTATTAATAATAAATGCCACCGTAAGCCCAATTTTCCTTTGTCCAACGTATCCGTTAACAACTCTCCTGTGGCTCTAAGCAACAAAAGTCATTTTGATTCTGAAACTCAAAATGAAGCCATCACGACTGATAATTTAAACCCTCAAACACAGCGAAAGACTTTAGATTTTAGGAAATATCATTCCTAGCCAGAGACCAGCTTTAAAGCGCATTAACCTCTTCTACCACAATTGCGGTGGTATAAGAGGAAAATTAAACTATTTATTTATTGACGCCAAATCTTGCCATTTTGATATTATTACCATCACCGAGACTTGGTTAAATAGCTCGTATACAAATGCGGAAATTCTTGATGATAGTTGGACTATCTACCGCTGTGATCGAGACTATCAGCATACTGGTCACTCACGAGGAGGTGGGGTTCTCATTGCAATAAAAAATTTCCTATCATGTAAAGTGGTTCCAACTGCATCCTTTAAATGCTTTGAACATGTGTTTGTACGAGTTATCCTTGGTAATGTGTTTTTAAACATCGGAGTGTATATTCCTCCCAACTCTGACGAAACTACATACAACGACTTCTTTGAGGTAACTTCTTTCGTTTTGTCATCACTCAATGAAAATGATAGAATCATCATATTAGGTGACTTTAATCGTCCTCATTTATCTGTTGTTGTTGACGAACAAGAAAAATATATCTTTCCTGTTAACCTTAAAGACTCTGTTGACAATAAACTAGTCGATACATTTTATGGCAATGATTTGCAGCAAACTGCTCCAACCCCAAACCAAAATGGCAATTGGTTAGACTTAATTTTTATGAATTTTGTTGACGAAGTAGTAGTATGTCCAACGACTGACGAGGAAAATCTGTTTTCTAATAGCAAACATCATAGAGCTTTTTCTGTTGAACTTTCTACATCTGATCCGAAGACATCGAATTTAATCAATGATAAAATTGTATATGACTTCCAAAATGCAGACTATGTAGGCATTAAAGCCTATTTAGAGACTATAGAATGGATTGAAACTTTTTCTATGTTAAGCGTGGATGATGCAGTATCGTCATTCTACCAGATATTATTTGACGCCATCGAAAGTTTCGTCCTTAAAATAAAGAAAAGAAATAAAAAATCGGAACCATGGCTGGATAGAGAACTAAGACAATTACGAAATCATAGAAATAAATTGTACAAGATATGAAAAAATAGTTCAAACACTAACGAACAGATCAGGGTGAGTTATGAAAATTTAGCAAATGAATTCTCTCAAAAATCTCCTGAGGCATACAATCACTATATTCATATAACAGGAGAAAATATAATGCGTGAACCTAAGAAATTCTATGATTTTGTAAACGCTAAAAGAAAATCGTCCAGGTATCCAGCAACAATGACTAAGGGGGAAAATACTTACTCTGATTGTAAAACTATCTGTGATATGTTTGCTGAATACTTCCAAGAGGTTTTTCTGCCAGCTAGCTCGCCCATACTTCATCAGACGCAAATGCCTCATAGTTCTGGCATTGCAGATATAACTTTTACTCTAGAAGATATCAATAGAGCCATCAACGAACTGGGCCTTAACAAAGGCCCTGGACCAGACCTTATTCCTCCGTCTTTTCTTCTTAATTGTTAAGCACAGGTATCTAGACCGCTTCATATAATCTTCAATAAATCTCTCTCATCAGGCGTCTTTCCGACTGTGTGGAAATTATCCAACCTTATACCAATCTACAAAAATGGAGATAAAAAATCTGTTGAGAATTACAGGGGCATCGCAATACTATCCACTATACCAAAATTATTTGAAAAATTGATACATGATAAGCTCTCGACCTTTGTAGAACCACTCCTTAACGACCAGCAACATGGTTTCCGTAAAGGTCGCTCAACTGCTACTAATCTTATAATCTTGGTTTCCGATGTCCTTAATGCCATGGAAAAAGTACAGCAAGTTGATGCAGTATACACTGACTTTAGTAAGGCTTTCGATCAAGTAGATCGCTCTATATTAATAAAAAAATTGAAAAACTTTGGAATCACTGGGTCTCTTCTAAATTGGCTTATATCGTACCTTTCTCATCGCAGTCAAACCGTAAAATTTCAGGCGTACTATTCAAAGAAAATCAGAGCATCATCGGGTGTTCCACAAGGTAGTCATCTCGGACCTCTTCTATTTAATATATTCATATCTGATCTATCAAAAGAACTTGCCGGCATTCCACATCTACTCTATGCTGATGACCTAAAAATTTACCACGCTATTGGCTCACAAGCTGAAGCAATGTTCCTTCGGACTAAACTTCTTTGCTTTCAACAATGGTGTGAAAAAAATAAACTCAAACTCAACGCAAGTAAATGTCAAGTTATAAGTTTTTCCCGTAAAAGAAACTTGGCCAAGAATACGTACGTCCTTAATAATGTCGAGCTAGTAAGAGTTGAGTATGTTAATGATCTTGGTATAACCTTGGATCAGAAACTTCGTTATAATTTGCATTACGACAAAATTTTAGCAAGGGCTAATAAACAACTAGGTTTTATTAAAAGACGTGCGAAGGAGTTCATGAATATATGGGTAACAAAATCTTTATACACGGCCCTTGTTTGGCCGATTTTGGAATATGTAAGTATTGTCTGGGACCCTATCTTCGAAGTACATTCAAATAGAATTGAGTCCGTCCAGAAGCAGTTTGTACTATTTGCCTTAAGGGATTTATACGATCCCAGACAATTTTCTACCTTACCTGAATACACACAAAGGCTTAAGCTATTAAATCTAAGTTCTCTGTCATTAAGAAGACAAATCTCGTCGTGCTGTTTCACCTTTATGTATATTGAAGAAGGCATTCAGATTGCATCACTCTCCACGAAATTTAATTTTAATTGTGCGTTGAGACAAACTAGGCACACTCCTCTACTCAATGTGACGCAGCATATAACTATTTATTCAGATAATGAGCCTATTAATAGATGCTGCAGAACATTTAATACTATGAAGAATTGCTATACACCAGGCATTTCGAAATCCACTTTTAAAACCAACCTACTTTAAGCCTTGAATCCTTAAATATCCTGAACTGTAATTCCTCAACCAATCCGCCGCCTCCCCCAATTTTTTTTTGTTAATAAAATTAAATAAATACTATGAAATGGAATTAAAAAATTTTTTTTTGTACCTTGTTTGGTTAATGAAAAAAATAAAATAAAATATACAATTCTAAAAATTCAAGAAGTTTAAGAGTGCCATCTTGATGTTATAGGTGAGAATGTAAAATCTATATATATATTATTAACAAAAATGAGTGAATTTTGGGGCACGAATTCTTCCACGAAAGACTTTTTTTAGCTAGGCGATTGCTATGATCTTCTTTGGGAAATCAATTTATTACATTTCATTGTTTTATCTCAAATTTTCTTCGCTACAATATTTGTCTTTCCCCTGAAAAATAATTTGAGCACAAATAACTTACTGCAAAATAACCGTTGTATGATAATACATATTGTGAGCTGCGATGATGATGGACCCTACAAGTCGCATGCGTCGAAAATTCGATGCAACCTTTTAACAGGGACGATCTGGTGACGTTTCGGTAGATGACGCCAGCGAAAAAAACAAAACGGGATTTTTATAAGTTATAGCGACCGAAGCAAGTTAATAACACCTTCCTGCAAGCCGTAAAAATGACACCAACGTGACCAGGTAATTGGACAGAGCAACGTAACCAAATACCTAGACAACAAAACCAGACGCAACATCAGCGATTTCTATGGGAATTCATTTAAACTCGGTTTCCACATAAAGGTGTAATTAATTTGATAATGCAAGCAGTGCACTTGTTTGATATAAAAGAATGTTTACGAACAAGATTGTACTTAGTCTATTTGAAATCTTGAAGCCTGTAACATTAATTATATTAAAAATTGTATTTTTGATTAAACCAGTCTTTTGAATTATTAACTGGCGCCCGAGCAAGGACCGCGGTAGCTCATTTTGCGTATTAATTAAAGTAAAAGTGAATAAAAAGCGCGGGAAAATTAAACAAGTACCGACGTGAATCAACTCACTATTGAATCCTCGCACAACGTTGTCCAAGGTAGCCCCCCAGTAAGGCAGGACACCAAGCCTGTCCAAAAAGGATTTCGCGAACTTGACAACGCTAAGCGGTTCTAAATAAAAATAGCATCGATAAACTGCTAAAGCAGGAAGAGAAATTCGTCGACACCGGCAAGGCAGGAAAGCTTTCAAGGAGAGAATTTATAACTAATAGCAGCAATCTATCAATTCAAATCGAAGGAAGATTATTAATTCTGTAAGACCACCACTATTTTTCTATAGTTGAATTTTGAAAAAAATTTTTACTTTGAAAGATTTTATTAAACAACTACATTTTATTATATTTTATTGATATTCTGCAATCCAAAAAGTGAATTATATATATGTGAAAAATGAATTGAACAAATTATACATATTTTCATTGGTGATTCGTATTTTTACTGTGTGAATTGTGACAACATTTTCAAACTCCGTTCGAAATTTACCTTCGTGCTAGCTTTGCGCCGAGACCACAATTTCAGTAAAAACTTTTCCTTTTTGAAGGAAATCCCTCTGTTCTTACAAGGAAGTTCGTCTTTTTATCGCTGATTTTGCTGGGAACTTTTTCCCTTTTTGTGGGGAAATCGCTTTGTTGTAAAAGAAAATTCGTGCGCGATTTTCCAAGAACGTGTGGTTTTTCCAAAACACCTTTCAATACCTCTCAAATGGCTAATCAAAATAATTTGATTAGGCCCGCACGTATCGGCGCAGGTGCTGGCCCATCAAATTTACCGCCTGAACTTGCTGTAGGTCAAAATAACGTACCTCAAAACCAGATTAGCGATGAAATTCGCCAAATTGTTGCACAATTGGTGCGAACATCCCTTGAAACGCAAGGGAGAGAAATCTCAAAGTGTTTGACGCTGCATTACGCGGATAAGCGCGACCTTGGTACACTCGAATACCAAAGGCCCACATAGGTCGAAGGTATATATTCCATTCCAGAGTTTTACCATATAGTATACCAACATCTTTCTCTTACCCTGAATAAACTTGGGTCCATGGACTTGAATCAAGACCAATTAAATGTCATGACCCAATCGTTCAGGTGCAGGGCACTAGACACTTTCGTAAGAGGACTCAGAGGTGACCTACCTAGACTTCTCAGTATTCGCGAGGCCGCCGACCTTCCACAGGCTTTACACCTTTGCTTAAAACTCCAGAACGTCGACTTCCGTGCCGCGCATGCAAATAACTCCCAGTATTAAATGATGAAACATCCTGAACAGGCCCCAATAGTACCACCAAAGGGACACATCCAAAACGTACAAACACCAGTTCCACTTCCAGCACCAAGGCGACAATTTCATCCCGAGTTACTTAACTACCCAAAAGCTCCTCAGCCACCTCGTTTCCACTACCAACAGCCCCCTCGTGCCTTTAATCAGCAAGCACCTCAATTCTTTCATTAACAGCCACCGCGGCTTTTTAATCAACAACCACCCGCATTTGGTAAATATCCCAGGCAATTACCTCCTGAACCAAACAGAGCAGAACCGATGGATATAGACCCAAGCCTTAGATCTCGCAACGCAAATTATATAAATAGACCACGTATTGAGAACGGATTTGGCCAGGAACCATCTCAGCTCACACCAAATTTTACAAATACCAACGAACTTACTTCACTACCAAAAACTATAACAAAGAACCCGAAATTTACGAAGAAATATTTGATAACCCCGGATTAACAGACGAAGAAGGTTTCTTAGATTTCTTACAGGAAGCCGATACATAACCCTTTCCGACAAACCTTAATGACCAACAACAAACGGACACAATCAACAATGTCCCACGTAACATGAATAATGAAAGCCCTAATCACGCAACGGAAACAAATGAACATTTAGATTATGTTTATTTTTTAGGTTAAAACGCTTTTCGCTTCCCTACTTCGAACTTAGATTGAGAAGTGGAGAGCTATTGAAATTGCTCGTTGACACCTGTTTCAATAGGAACTATAAACAACCTCATCATATAAAATACCCTATCCCCAATGATCAAGACTTCTTCGCAACATCTGTAGCTGGTAGCATTCAAATCACTCACCATTCATATATCCAACGCTTTGGACCATGCACTCCCAAAATCAAATTCTTTATATTACCTAGCCTTATCTCATTTGATGAAATTGTCGGTAACGATACTTTAAAAGAACTAAATACCGTTATTCACACTAAAGTGAATTATATGACCCTCAACAACGAAGTCATTATTCCCTTAAAACAACATATTTCGGAAACTATCAATAATATTACCTTAAGAACGGAACACCTTAACCCAACTACAGCAATCAAGTTAAAGGCCCTATTAGAACGCTTTTCAAATCTTCTTACCGACCCTGATGAGCGTCTGACCTTTACCACTAGAGTTAAGGGCGAGATACGCAAGACATCAGATGATCTTGTTTATTCGAAGTCGTACCCTTACCCAATGGCCTTGAAGGATCAGATCGAAAAAGAAGTAAGCAAACTAACTTGCAGACGGGATCGTCAGGCCATCAAGATCCCCATATAACGCTCCAGTATGGATCGTCAATAAAAAAGAAAATGCATCGGGTGAAAAAAAATATCGTATGGTGGTAGACTATTGAAAATTAAACTCTATTACCATCCCCGATAGGTATCCAATACCCGAAATAAATGAAGTACTTTCCAATCTCGGAAAAAACGAGTATTTCTCCATGATACACCTCAAAAGTGGATTTCATAAAATCGCTCTCAAACATTAAGACATCGAAAAAACAGCTTTCTCCATGAATAATGGAAAATATGTGTACACCAGCTTGCCTTTCGGCCTTAAAAATGCTCCTTTAATCTTTCAAAGGGCCCTAGATGATATTTTGCGCACTGAAATAGGAAAATGTTGTTATATATACATCGACGACATTATAGTTATTGGAAAAAAAGAAGCAGAACATCTGCAAAATTTGGAAAAAGTGTTTGAAATTCTGGAAAAAGCAAACCTTAAGATTCAGCTCGACAAGTGCGAGTTCTTACATGGCGAATTGAATCCTTGGGATTTATTTTTGGCAAATTTGGCATTAAAACAAATCCTTAAAAAAGTGCAGGCAATCGTCGATGTCCCAGCTCCAAAGACACTGAAGGAACTGCGCTCCTTCCTAGGAATATCATTTCATTCAGGGCTACGCCAACATAGCAAAGCCCCTGACATCCCTTTAACGAGGGGACGTACGTCCAAAAACCTTTCCAAAAAGAAACTTGTACACCTAGACAAAGCAGCCTTGAATGCATTCGAGAAACTTAAAAATTCGCGTATATCTAAGGAAGTAGTCCTTGCTCATCCCGACTTCGACAAGTCATTTGAGCTCACCACTGACGCTTCCGAGTCCCCATAGGTGGCGTACTGTCTCAAAAGAGCAGACCAATCGTCTTCTTGTCAAGAACGCTCACGAGTGCCGAGGAACACTTTGTCGCAAATGAAAAAGAAATGCTGGCCATTATCTGGTCTCTGACATCCCCGAGAAGCTATCTTTACGGGTCGCGTAAAGTAGTAATATACACCGATCATCAGCCTCTCACGTACGCCTTAAGCAACAAAAATACAAATTGGAAAATGAAGCGATGGAGTCCGTCCTCGAAGAATACAACTATCAACTTCAGTACCAGCCCGGCAAAGAAAACATAGTTGCCGATACCGTTTCAAGACCGCCTCTAGCCACTGAATTAAACTCTCTCAGTGCAACCCAGCATAGTGATGACAGTTCCTCACATAATCTGATCCCCACTGTAGAAACACCCGTCAATGTTTTTAGGAACCAACTTATCCTAAAGGTTGGTCATGAAGACAGCTACCAAATTACCCATCCATTCGAAAAATATACGAGACACACAATTATAAAGCCGGATTACTCTGCCAAGACTCTCATAAACATTTTCAAAAGATATCTCAACCCAGAAATTGGAAATGGACTGTTTACAAACGAAGAAACGATGGGCGAAATCCAGGAAATTTATCCTCTTCATTTTAGCAACTATCGTGTAAAATATACCCAGAGACAAGTAGAAGATCTAACGAACGAGGCAGAGCAAGAGGAGAAAATCATAACAACCCACCGTAGAGCACATCGCAATGCTGCGGAAAATCGCATACAGCTACTAGAAAACCCCTATTTAAATAGATTTAAATTAGAAATTTATTAAAACGCTGCACCACCTGCCAATTCAGTAAATATGATAGGCACCCTAACAAGCCACTCCTTTTTGCTACACCTATCCCAAAATATCCTGGACATATAGTTCATCAAATATTTTCATAACTGAGAAGAAATATGTTCTCACCGCAATCGATAAATTGAAAAAAATTGCGCAAGCCAAAATCGTTGCTTCAAAATCGATATAAGGCATAAAACAACCTCTCCTAGACATATTTTATTTCTTTTGCATTCCGGAATGTATTGTCATAGACAATGAAGGAGCCCTCACATCAATATCTCTGACATCCTTGATGGAAGAAGAACTCCAAATTAATGTGTACAGAACGCCAGCCTATAAAAGCGAAGCCAACGGTCAGATAGAACGATGGCATTCAACACTGGCTGAAATCATGACCAGTCTTAGAAACTATGGCCCTCCTCGTTCATTCCAGGAGCTACTTGATAGATCCGTGAATGAATATAACAATTCTTTCTATTCTACCACAGGCAAAAAGCCCGTTGAGTTGGATCTTGGCCGAGCCCCCAATATAAGTCCCGAAGAGCTCGAGAGGGTTCGCATGTCTCATATCGAGAAAATACAACATAAACAAGAAAAGGATCTAGAATACCACAATAAAAGGAGACGCCCTCCAGAACAATATGACATGGGGCAGGTAGTGTACGTTGAGCTGAATAAACGCATAGGTTCTAAGTTAACACCACGCTACCGTAAGGAAGTCGTAAAAGAAAATAAAAATACTACCATAGTAACAGAAACAGGCAAAATTATTCATAAGGGTAGACTCAAAAGCTAAAAATGAATACCCCTTTCAGATTTCTTCTCGGAACCGCTCAAGCAAACGTCCAAATACTGGACTTCTCTAATGCCTCCATTGCCACCTTCAATATCGGACAGACTAAACTACGAACCGGAAACTTTAAGCTCATACACATCATCGACCTGGAAAATACTGAAACTTTCGACCACACGGCACCACTTTCTTTCCCATTTTTTAACACATGAGGTCCAGCATATTGCTAGTATGATTGACAACCTTAAACCACGTAAAATTAAGAGGTCAATCGATGCCATCGGTACAGCTTGGAAATGGTTAGCGGGAACCCCCGACAAAGAAGATTTTATCACAATCAAACAAAAAATTTCAAATGTCTTAGAAAACAATAACAAGCAAGTAATAATTAACAAAATGTATCAAGAATGATTGAACAATTTCGTCAAAATTACTAATTCAATTCAAGAAACGATAAAATCAAATGATAAAATTAAAGATAGCATTGTAATGGATTTGCAGTTTAAGGTAAAGTTAATTAAAGAAGAACTTACAAATATAGTTTACGCTATTCATTGGGCCAAAGTTGGCATAATTAATTCCGTTATTGTATCAAAAGAAGAAGTAAATTCCGCTATAAATTTCCTAAACACTGAATCATTACCGTTTACAACAGTGGAGACAGCTTTAGATTTTGCCGAAATCGAAATTATTACCAACTCACTTTGTATCCTTTATATTGTAAATAAACCTATCACATCAAATAAATTCTATGATGCCTTACTAATCAAGCCTATTAAACATAAAAATTCTATACAAAACATTCCATTCAGTAAAATTATCAAATGTGAAGATGTGATCTATACTCTTCCGGAAACCTGTAAAAAAATTAGCGAACTTTTTATTTGTAATCAAAATGACCTCATAAATATTAGTCCAACTAGCTGCCTTCCTAACCTGCAAAAGAGCTTGAATGCTACCTGTCAAACAATCGTCAATCCAAAAATACCGATCATCGAAGAAGTTTCCCTAGGAGTCCTTCTTCGAAATCAATTCTCGGGAACCATGGAAGATGGTGAAACGCATCATGAGCTCAACGGTACATTCATCATTAAGTTCCACAACACAACCTTGAAGATAAACGAAAAGACCTTCGCATCAAAGGAGATGTCAAAACTGCAAGTCCTGCCCGCGATTCTGCAGCCTACGTTAGCCATCAAGAAGCAGCAAACTCTACTTCTGGGCCACAACATGACAGAGCTAATGATTAATAACACCAAGGTCATCGAGCAACTCGAATCAGAAGAAACCTTCCTCAAAATTACATTATATGGGACACTTACCATTTTTTGCATTTTGTCAGCCGTCTACATGCTTTGGAAATCTTACAAAAAACCAAAAACTATCTTCATAACCAGTCCGTATCTTGCAGAAAAAAACGTCTCTATGTCAACAGCTCCAATGAAGGTCCAAAGCAACAACAGCAGCAATAGGACATCCAGGAAATTCAATGACTTACCCTTCTTCTGACGATTGGGGACAATCGAGCTAAGAGGGGAAGAGTTAATAACACCTTCCTACAAGCCGTAAAAATGACACCAACGTGACCAGGTAATTGGACAGAGCAACGTGACCAATAACCTGGACAACAAAACCAAATGCAACATCAGAGATTTCTATGGGAATTCATTTAAACTCGGTTTCCACATAAAGTTCTAATTAATTCGATAATGCAAGTAATGCACTTGTTTTATATAAAAGACTGTTTACGAACAAGATTGTACTTAGTCTATTTGAAATCTTGAAGCCTGTAACATTAATTATATTAAAAATTGTATTTTTGATTAAACCAGTCTTTTGAATTATTAACTAGCGTGCCACCGGCGGAAGGAGTGAAAGTTTGCATAGTGCCTGTCTAAGTGTTACTTACAAATCAACTAGTTTCCATCAGGCAGTTATTAAAACATGTTCGCCCGGTTCGCCCGGTTGTTTAAGCTCCCCAGGAGCCCGACGCGCATGGATGACATAGTGAGTGTACTCAGTCCGCGTCAATTAATGTGGCAAATGCGGTTGGAAGGAACTCACTTGCAAGAAGCACCAGGCGGAGCACCGTGCCACGCAAAACCTCCTCAATGCTGTCCTAGACGGATTAATAATAACCTCAAATTGACCAGGGACGACATAGACAGGGCCCTCGAGAGAAAATCTGGGCCCGGGGGTAAACAATTACGGGCCCGGAACCCCCCACATGAAGCAACTATAGAATATGCTAAATTAAATATCTACATACTGACTCTATGAAGAAAACGGGTTATAAAAGCTTCGGAAAATTGTTTTTAAAACAAATTGTTTCCATAACAAATTATTGAATAGAAATATAGAAAGCAAGTAGTCCACTTTTTGGAGTTGAGCTTTATTGTAGTGTCAACTTAAGATATTTAATTATTAATTATAATTGTAAATTAGCTTTCCTCGCTTTCTTGGCTGCAAAATTTCTTATCACAGTATCAAAATCCAACCCCCTAGCTAATGGGGCCTCGGTGCAAAGAGTGCCAAATGCTGTAACACGCATTTGCGTGTTACAGCGTTTTTAATGCGAGCAAGAACACTAAATGAACGTTCAGCACTGGAGACAGTACCAGGTATAGTGCAAAATACACGGAAGGCAACACACACATTCGGAAAAATCGTCTCCAGATTTCGAACAAAGATCGCATTTAGCAATGTAAAGGGTGATAACTTTTCTTCGAAGTTGCCTTTGTATATGTGTTTCAGATGGATCATTTCATCTCCTAAATCTTCAGAAACGTCCAATTTATGTTTCTTCGAATTTCGGTTTCGCCCATCGCTGTGAATAGCCATAAAAAAAGAACCATTATGTAAATTCTTCATGGCATTAAACCTATTGGATATTCCCGCAATAACCGAGTCGATGATTACGTAGAAAGTGTTCCTTTTGAAATTGGTCTCTTGATCGTCTGCACTCGTGCCATCGTTATCTTTGTTTTCATCGAAAAATACTTGCGTTTTTTCTTTCGAGTATTAGGAAAGGTTGATAAAATCCCCAATTGAATGGCAACCGTTTTGCATTCACTTAAAAGTCATCCCATTGATTTCGAATCAAATTCAAGTCAGACAGCAAACTTTCGAGATTTTTAACTTCGATGTCAACAGGAGCGTCTCTGGCTTGAAGAATGATGCTCCTTGCATTGATAGCTGTCAATATCTTCAATCAAATTGAGGACATCTGGATGCACTCAAATTTTTGCATGTATTTCAGAACGCCGTTGACATCACTACGAGTCTCCGTCAAATTAAGTTTAGTTAAACCTTCTAGTGCTTCATGCAATCCTGAAATATGTTTGGCAAAAGGTTTAACTGCCTCAGATCTAGCAGACCACCTTGTATCTAAAAGTCTGTGAAAGGAACCCGTTATACTTTTTTGAGAATTTCCCAACGTTGTGGACTGCTGCTGAAATTGGTATAGCATTTCTGAACAACTCCAAAAAAAAGTGATTGCTGCCTCACAGTATTCTGCAGAATCAACACCACATAAAAATACACTATATGTTGCACAGGGCGAATAAACAGCATTTGGCTTTTTCTCCAGAATATGACGTTGTGCCCCATTATATGATCCTTTCATATTAGCACCATTGTCGTATGCTTGTGCTCGACAGTCTTCCAAAGGAA
This sequence comes from Odontomyia ornata, assembly GCA_963969285.1. NCBI lineage: Eukaryota > Metazoa > Arthropoda > Insecta > Diptera > Stratiomyidae > Odontomyia > Odontomyia ornata. Next base: position 165,728,867 of record OZ017738.1, on the reverse strand, counting down.
TGTTTCGAAAATTAAGCCAGCAATCGCCTGGCCAGTTTTTTGGTTACAATCGACAAAAGCCAGAAATCGTTCCTGAATTGTAAATATCTTTTTCTTCGAGTTAAAATGAACGTACCGCAAAATAAACGTAGTTTGATCGACGGGGCTCGAATCAGGTGTAGCATCAACGATGATAGCGAAGTATTTGGCACTTTTACGTTCTTTCAGTATGGCTGATTTAATGTGTTCAGCACAGATTTGAATAAATTCGTTTTGAATCTCAACCGAAAGATAGTGGACCTGCAAACGTTTGTGTTGTTGTTGACTAAGCCTATCCTTCTCTAAATGTTTGCGAAGTATCGCATCGTAATGACTGATCAGTTCATCAGTTCTAAAATCCCCAAAAAATGTCCATTATTCCGTTCTCCGAAAAGATTGCTAGCACCTCTGAATGATAGGCCCCTTTCCCTAAGAAAAAAAAATGTTGTCTAGGATTCGACGTAAAAGTTCGTGCCATTTTCTAGTTTCACTGATGATCTGTTCATTTAGAAGTGTATCAATTGAAGTTTCCTCTCGAAGTCGAATCTGCAACGACCGCCATTGAGCGTAGCACTGAATGTGGTCTGGATTATTTTCATGAGCTGATAACTTATCATACAGTTTTTTCCAAGCTTGGTTTTTTGCGTACCCTGTAGGACAGCAAAGTTGTGGGCGATTGCAAGGGTTGGTACTTAACAAACGACAAGGTTAGCAATACTCCACACCAACCAATCTCGCTCCACCCTCTCCCTATTTGGCAAAATCTTTGATAAAAGCGAGGCGGGAAATGGCTCATCGTTACGATTACGTGGAATAGAAGACGGCATCTTTTGATGACCTCGACGAAGTATATTGTTCACCACGTCGGAGTGGACAAATTCAGTACATACAGAGCCAATATCATAATCATAAAGATACAGCTGTTCTTCTTGGGTCCTTCGCATGGATTGTGTTTCCATTGAAGATGAACCATGATCAATGTTGATTTCAGAGTTTTTAGTTCCCAAGTTTTGAGTAACTACGTCTTTGTTTGCAGCTTCCGTTGATTCGCCTCTTTCTAAAGAGACGAGTAGAACGTTGTTTTCATGGTTAGATAGTGCGCGAGATCTAAAAGCGATAAATATTAAATGAAAATCATATAATTACCATACTGCCAACCTTTAACAGTTCTAACAATCGAGGTTTTCGGTCCGGAATTGTATCCGAAAAGGTTTCTCTGCTGTTTCGAATCTTCCTATTTTTTTTTTTGGTCTCGCTCCAAGCGTTCTTTGCGCTTTTGAGCTCCAGACTTGTGCTTGAACATAGTGCATCTAATATGAAAATTTTATTTTTAATTACTTTCGATTTTGCTTAATGATATATAGCTAGAGGATTTATGAAATATTTAACAAATTGTTAAATTTGTAATTTCTGTAAACTCTCAAAATTTGATGAAATATTTAACAAATTGTTAAATTTGTAATTTCTGTAAACTCTCAAAATTTGATAAAAAATTTCTTACCAATAATCACTTTCATCTCTACAAAATTTAATAAAAACTGAGAGATGAAAAACATGATAAGATAATTTTTTCTCACAACTCGTAAATGGAAAATCCAATATTTGACGTATTCTGGAAGGAGAGTGGAATTCGATTTATCACGAGATTTTATTTTACTCTGTCAACGTCAATTATATCAAAACTCTCGATCTGCCATTTGATATTTCGACATAACGTCAACAAATAACATTCGTGGATGTAAAAAATATAGTGCACAACTATTTGGAGATTGAGAGCTTCGCCATGACCATATGAATAAGAACTTCGAAAATTGCACGCACCGATGCGGCATGCAAATTTCAAAAATTCTCGAATCCCTCTTTATGCGCCCTTGCGCTACCATCTTTAGATGGTCGACAAAATCCTCCCACTCGATGCACAATGATACTGAATGATTGTTACTTACTCATGTGTTATTATGTCCAATCGCCACTGTTTTCTTTTTTGTTTCGCACAACGTTTTGAAAACGACAAACAATTACAAAGTGTTGCTTTCTGGGCCAAAACTTCTATTAGAATGTCAGATGCGTTGTGATCGTAGCCAATAATCATAGGTAGCGCCTGTATTGAGCAAGTTCACACGCTTCAGCGTGCTGCCAGTTGCAAACAGGTTAATCAGGTTTTCTTAGACGGAAGGGACGCGACGTCGAGAGAATCCAAAATGTACTAAAGAGGTTTGTACATGTCAAAACAACCAAGCAGCACGATCTACAATAAATGCATGCCCGTCAGCTTCGCTTTAGAAATTTTTAGAAGGCTCAAGGCAATCTTTGATCCTTCGATAGTTCAAGGGGAAAGATCTTGCGAATAATGTATGGCAGATGAGAAATGTGAGCTTGGTCCTGGCGAGAAACCCGTGACAATGCTGTGCGGCCGTGCGTAGGTCGTCTGCACTTGACGATGGATAGCAGTGGAATGAGTATGATACACATACATAGATAAAATGTGTATCATCTAGGAAATGAACATGGATAGCATGTTGAGCCCGGTAGACCTGAGACAGTGTTCAGATGTGGCATCGAGGGATGAAACCACCTTCACAGTGCCTGGACGACCCCTATACCAGTTTTTCACAATGCCCTTTGGCCTGTATAACGCACTGCAGACAATGACCTGGCTGATGGACAAAGTATTTCCATCCCACCTGAAACACCAAGTGTTTGAATACCTTGATGATCTCTTACTCATCACGGAAACTTTTATTCAACATCTTCTACTGCTGCAGGAGGTAGCATTGCATATCAGCAAGGCGGGACTCTCCATCAATATCCAGAAAAGCAAGTTCGTCATGAACGAAGTCTGGGATTTAGGACATATTATTGGACATGGCACAATCAAGACCGAACCGGACAAAACGCGTGCTATTGATAAGTTCCGCTTGCTGAAGACTGTCAAGCAGCAAAGACGTTCCTTAGGAGTATGCGGTTGGTACCGAAGGTTCGTTCGGAACTATGCTCTGTCCGACATGCTCCAGAAAGGTAAGTTCATATGGTACGAGCTCAGCCGAAAAGCATTTGAGGAGCTCAAACAAACGTTGACATCTGCCCCAGTTTTGCATAGCCCAGACATCAAGAATCCTTTCTCCATACATTGTGACGCAAGTCAACATGGAGTTGGTGCCGTGCTAATGCAATTAACTGAAGACGGGGAAGGAGCTCCTATTGCTTTTATGTTTAGTAAGCTGAACTCGGTACAAAGAAACTACACCGTATCCGAACAAGATTGCCTGGCAGCGGCAATGGCTGTCAAGAAGTTCCAGGAGTATATAGGAAGCCACCCATTCAAAATCATCAGCGATTACGTTTCGTTGCAATGGCTGATGAATCAAGCTGACCTACACGGACGCTTGGCCTGATGGGCTCTTAAACTGCAAGGTTTTAAGTTTACCATCAAATATCGGAAAGAAACACAGGAACACACATCGTGCCCGATACTCTCTCGCGGATGTTTTCACCCGAGGGAGCGGAACTGGCACTGTATGATGATAGTCCCATCGAGATAGATTTGGACAGCCCACATTTCAATTCAGACAACTACAATGAGCTGAGATAAACCATCGAAATCCAACAATCATGTTTGCTTGAGTTGAATGTAGTCGATGGCTACATCTACAGAGGAAATGAATACGCAACCACTGACTCGTTGCAGGGAGAAGAGTCTTGGAAGCTTTGGGCCCCGGAGGAAATGACTCACAATCTAATCCTCCGTGCACGCGGCCATCCTCTTAGTGCTCACGGTGACTACAGCCAGGCGCTTCGACGTCTTAAGAAATACTTTTTGTAGCCTCAAAAGTCCTCTCAGGTCAATAAGCATGTAGCCGCTTATGAACTCTGTAAAACCACTAACGCACCCAACCAGCCTCTTCGACCTCCAATGAGCTAATTCAACGTTCCGGAGTACGTATTCCAACGTCTGCATATAGATTCACTGCGTCCCATACCCTCGTTCATCTATGGGGCACAGTTTGTAGTGGGTCCTTGCGCTGTGGGAAAAGAACCCGCCCCACGATATCGCAACGCTAGCTTGCCAGCGCGTTCGCGCATCCCCAGACAAGGCCAATCCAGCTGAGCACTGACATTTTCACAACAAAACATTTTCGTACATTTTGCCTCCTCCTGAATTCCCTAATGCATAAATTGACTTTTTTAATTCAGATTCTTAAAGTCCAAATCCAAACCTCTCATTTGAAACCCCACTCGACTAGCATTAATTAAAAAATTTTTTAAGGGCTACTTCGTATAAGGGGGGAACAACTTTGAAATGTTTGGTAAGACTAAACTTTTGAGAGATTACCACTTTTGACCTATTCACAAAGTCTGAGCTTTCTAGTTTTTATAGTTTCTAAGAAAACTTGATGTGAGGCACGGACAGACAGGTCGCAAAACTAGTAGGCCTTTTTTACCGAAAAATTCCAACTCAATGAAAATGTCCAGAGTACACAGAATTAAGTTTTAAGTGTTTTTTATGTTTACACTAGAATTACCCAAATTTGATCCATACATGCCGATTTCTACCAAATCGGTCATATTGACCGGTTTTATATTTAGTTAACAAGTCTTAAAATTGCCTCATCGGTACCGAGGGGGACAGGGGAAGGGGAAATGTACGAACGTACCCCCCTCGCGATTGGACACTTTCCATCCGAAAAATCATGAATGTACCCCTTTATGAGTAATGTACCCCTTTATGAGTACAACAACAACAAATTCATGAAAAGTTGAAATTCGATCAACTTTGTTAGTAATAGTATGATTTATCGATTTTATGTTTTCTTGAATAAAATCTTAACGGTACCCTTAAATTCAAGAAAATTTAGTACACAGATGACTATTTGTAAGATTGATCTGTCCTGAAAGTTTCATAAAGATCGAATGGTATTTAGCAAAGTTATAGCAATTTAAATTTTCCTGTATTACTATGGAAACATATGGCTATGGAGCAATATGCGCTTTTTACCGACTCAGACACTACAGATTTGCATGGAAACTTCAGGAATGATATCATGAATCTCTTTGAAAGTCGGTTCAGCTAGTGGTATCAGTAATCGTAAAACAAATTGGTGGCTGTTTTAAATGCAAAGATTAAATAATTTTGAGGTATTTTTCCCCAACTTCAACGTTTAAGGTGCATGCTTTGAACACTCGATTCAATTTAATAAATGACTGAAGATGATTACCTACAATTAATACTCATAGGTGAAACAAGTCGAGGATGTTGGAGAGAGCTCCCAGCAAACGGGCTTTATAACCATTCTAGGATTCGAAAAAATAGGCCATGAATCGATGATTACAATACAGGGGAGTGGCCCCTGAAAAAAAATTTCATCAAAGGTAGCCGATATGAGTATCAAATGAAAGTTCTTTATGAGAGCTTTTCAAAACAGTTCCTAAACTGACAGTTTTTGCTCCAGTGGGGGCACAGGGGGGGGATACATGAAAAGTGTGTTTCCTCCCTTGTGAATGGACACCTGTGATCTAAAAAATCTGAAAAAATTATCGAGGGAGATATGTATGAGAATAACGATAACAAATACCTCAGAAGTCAAAATTCGTTCAACTTTGTTAAGAATAGTATGATCTTCGAATTTCATATTTTCTCCAATAAAATCATCTTTTATATGTTTCTTGATTTCATTCGTTGCTGGTGACTGCATTTTGTAAGTTAAGTGCAAAACCCTTCTAATATGAGTGTAGGACTGTCTACCCAACTTGTTTTTTTTTAACCGGCTTGAATAAAAGAGAATGTTGTCAGTTTCTTACGTAAGAGGAATTCGAGAGATTCGCCCAGGTGGGAGAAATCCTCCACACCCCTCAACTATTTCAAAATTTACGCCATAATATTCTACTACATGTAGAACTGCCACCTACGAAAAATTGTAGCTCCGTAGAATCCATTAAAATCCATTTTTTTGTAAAATAAAACATGCATTTTGAAACCGTCTTTTATTATTTTATTTCCAGGTCCAGATGGTGTTCCGGCTGAGGTGTTGCGGCTCGTCTATCACCATTGTTCTGACTTGCTGCTCGACACATTCAACGCTTGCCTACGGGACGGGGTTTTCCTGGTACGATGGAAAGTGGCGAGGCTCGTGCTGATCAGCAAGGGGAAGGAACATCTCGAATCGCCGTCTGCATACCGCTCGTTATGCATGCTAGACACGGCTGGGAAAGTTCTAGAGAAACTCATCAAGGGAAGACTCACTGACGAGATTCGTGCTGCTGGAGACCTATCTCCTCGACAGTACGGCTTTAGAGCAGGACATTCTACCATTGATGCGATTGCAGAGGTGGTGAACATGGTCCAAAAGGCAGAGGCATACAGTCGCGCCAAGCGACGGATCGTCCAGTTGGTGACACTCAACGTCAGGAACGCCTTCAACTCCGCTAGATGGATGGACATTTTCGATACGCTGGAAAACTCTTTTCAAGTTCCAGAATATCTAATGCGGCTTTTGAGGAACTACCTAAAGGACCGAAGCCTGCTCTACGACACGACACAGGGTCAACGAAAGATGGAAATTACATCGGGTGTTGCCCAGGGATCTATCCATGGTCCAGACTTGTGGAACGTGTCTCACATTGGGCTACTGAGACTTGAAATGCCAGATGAGCCGCACCGTTGAATAAGCGCAACTTAGGCTAGGTATGCTATTGCGCCGTGAGGGACTAGATGACTGCTCACGGGCTCAGTTTAGCACTGGAGAAAACCGAAGTGGTCATCTTGACAAAAAAGAGAATCCCTAGAGTAAGGATGATCAGTATTAGAGATATACAAATCGAATCGAAGCCAGCGGTGAAGTACGTGGGGCTAGTGATCGACTCGATGATGAATTTTTCTGAGCAAATCAGGGCAACGGCTGAGAAGGCTGCTTCGAGAATATCGGCTCTGAGTCAACTTATGGCCAACGTAGGGGAACCCAGCCCGTCAAGAAGACGCCTCTTGATGAGTGCTGTAGGGTCAGTGCCACTGTACGGAGCAGAGGTATGGGGCGACGCTCTTAGGAAGGAGGTATACCGAAAACGTTTGTTACAGGTACAGAGAAGAAGAGCACTGAGAATTGCATCTTCATATCCAACAGTCTCTGATCCGGCGGTGAGAGTTTTTGCAGGCGTGATACCTGTCGCCCTCCTTGCTAGAGAGCGCCGCGCTATTTACCTGCGCCGATACGAGGATGCGAGGGAGATTGTTAGCCGCGAGGAGAGACAGCACTCGCTCAACGATGGGCAGCAGTCTTGGGTCAATTGCACGAAGGGAAGGTGGACTGCGCGCCTCATCCCGGATGTGAGACCGTGGCTAAGTCGAAGGCATGGTGATACTGACTTCTATCTGACCCAGCTTTTTAGCAGGCATGGATGTTTTCAGTCTTACCTGCACAATATTTGTAAGTCACGGTCCCCCGATTGTCGGTTTTGCCCAGGAGAGGAGGACAATGCCTGCCACACATTTTTCGCGTGTACAAAATGGGTTAAGCTGCGAAGGGAACTCTACAGGGAGACGGGAGAGAACACCCCAGATGATAAAGTAGCTCGAATCGGTTGACAAATGGAACCAGGTGGCACATTATGCTCAGGCAATCCTTAAATTTAAGACTCACAGCAGCCGGGGGCGCTGGGGCTGGGGGATCGCTTTTTTGGCGCTTCCTCTTCCCCCCTCCCCTGCCGCTAGGAAACGGACCGCACAGCTTGAAGGCGCCTCACGGCGTAACAAAACGAGACCTGGCCCGAAGTAATGTGTCAAACGGTTCCAGGCTGGGTTTCTCAGGTTGACAAGGGAGATGTTTAGTGGGTAGTCCAGTCGCCTTCTTGCGAGTATGGTCCAACACTCAGCGTAAACAGGCATTCACCCCCCTACCACAAAAAAATACTTACATATTTTTTTTCCTAATTCATTCAAATATTGTGATTATTTGCAAAAAAAAAAAAACACACTATACTGCCAATCTCACGAGATCTCCAAATTGGCGAAATCTCCCAGGATTGTTATTCATATACTCGCGGGATCTCGCTTGAGCCCCAATCTCGCGAGATTTGCATTCCCTAGTTACAAGGCATTTAAAAAGTGTCTTCTTCAAAAAGAAAATGAATATAAATAGGTGTAAAACACACAAATGATGCAATACACCTCCCGAACAATTTCAATTAAGCATCATCCAAAATATTAATGAACCTATAAGCTATTCCTTCGACCACTTTACATCCAAACTTAATGAATCCTTAACCGGAGCCACCCCTTAAAAAGCCCATTTGCTCATAAAAATTTAACAAATTTTAAGTAACCTTTCTCATTTACTTTACATCGGCCTTGCTTTCAGAAAATTTATAACCTCAAAGGATACCGACTTCATTACAACCACGCATTATTCTAGCAAGCATTAAGCGCTATAAAAGCCAAGAGCAGGAGAAGTGTTGCGTTTTGGTAGGGAATTCTCCAGATCAGACCAACCAACTTCCAACGAAAACACGAGCACTTCATTCAAAACCGAAAAGTTGCAGAGAAAGGATTTTGCCTTGCTTACCTGTTTCACGATTCCTGTCAATAGAGTGAAATTTATGGAACTTTGTGCGGTTTTTGCACAAGCAAAAGTGTACAGTTTATGTACAGTGTAGCATACCTATTGTTAAAATGTTAATGCAAAAGAGAAGTTTAGAGGTAAGTGGAGAAAATTAACTTTATTGGAGGGTATGGCATCGATTGAATGTTTGCCAGGATTCTAATGAAATCGAATATCAAGTGGGATTTTATGTGAGGGGGGAGTGATTGGTTGTAAGGAAAGTTGAAATGGTCATACATAATTAATAGATCGAAGAATCGCTGTATTCCGTATAATACGTCAGTGAATATAAAAAAGTTATTTAAGACGAATTCGTGAAAGAAATCGAAATTGTTTATGCCTCCAAGTAAAATATATTTTACGAAATAAACTGTTTATTTCTTGGCTTTAATCAATGCTGCTCTGATTTTATTGGAGTGATTACTTGCTTAAAGATCTTTAGACAAAAAGCTCTTCATAACTGAAATGCATTGCAAATCTACGCACATATGAAACGATTCGTGGAAATCTGAACATACGGTAAAACTAAAGATGCAAGATAAAATATTTAATCGCATGCTTATGAGCTTGTAATATTATTCAAGATTAGAGTCAATTGACCCAAACCGATGCATTTCAGTAAAGCAGCAAGATTAATCATTGATTGAACAATGCGAACGGAAATAATCATATTAATGCAACTGATTTTAATTCGCGCAAATGTTACGGTTTATTTGCGGAGCAGCTCAGAGCATAGAGAAGGTGTAACTATTACGTATTAAGAACAAACAGTATGATGAAAGCCGAGCAATCATTTGTAATTAATACCCATTCGGAGTTAACTTATGCGATTGAAATGAAAGTGTAACGTTAAAAAAATTGCGTTTATTGCCTCGTCTCTGCCTAAAATATTTGTATGACATCAACTTTTTAATGTATGTTATAAGAAGACGATTTCAAATATTTTGAAAACCACCTCAATATCTTGGCAAGAAGGATAAGTCGCCCCCTGGAGGCCAGCGTTTGTAATTAAAATAAAATATGACGTCCAGAAGTTTTGTTTGGATTCTGAAAGATATCGCTTGGAAGAAGTAAATAATGGCACGAAATATTAAGCCGACTTCTTTTAAGTAACCGTGAAAACAACGATGACCTCACTTGGCGGAAAGCTTCTTGACAACTTTTTCTCAAAATAAATTTAGCATGTTTTTAACAATCGTGCAAAAAATTTTATTTATGCAACGTGCTCACTATTTTCGAAGTATCTCTCAGATTCTGTATTGTTTCTAAAGTGATGTTATACTGTCCATTCAGGAGTGCAGCGGCGGACTACTGCCTCAACGATCGAAAAATTAATGCTAAACTGGAAAGGCTTTTCCTGACGACGCGTAAGCGTGCTGGCAGCTAGCGTTGTGGTGTCGTGGGACGTGTTCTTTCCGCCAGCGCAAGGACACACTGACAAAAAATTTCACGCTTACAACTTTTTCCGACGTGGCAATATACACACTCGACTGTTGTCGGAGGCTGAGGTTAACTGACCGAAGGATACAACAATAATGAAACACAAAGACTTTTCCGAGTTACCTGCACGCGAGGTTTGACACGAATTCGTCGTTGACGCGGGTATTCACAGCAAATAAGAAGGGTAAGGCATCCGGGTGGTAGCGTTAGAATTAGAAATTTGCAAGAACAATCTCACATGAAAAAATGTTATTATTGGAAAGACAGTTTCCAAATGCACCTATATTCTCAACAGGTTAGGGATGGGAAAACCAGTTTAACTGAAAGCCGTTTTTTTTCAAATTCAGGAACCGGATAAAAAACCGGATCCAAATGAATACAAACAAGTTGGGTAGTTGGGTCAATCTACGATATGCAGACACCAATAATGAATAAACTCAAAAAAAAAACTTTAGCGAAATCTACAACAAATCTATACCCACTTTAAAAGGAAAACCATTGTTACTCTATTAAGCCTGTTATTATTTTGTTGCAATGTCACTAACAATCATTGACTGAATGATATCTTAAAGATATTTTTACCATTCATTTTATCTGGAAATTAGAAGATCCAATTTAAAGTGCAGTGTGTTTCGACGGAAATTCCACTATTATTAACAAAGTCGAGTGAATATCAACTTCTAAGGTATTTGTTATTGTTGTGCTCATAAGAACCCACCATAATGATTTTTTTCAGCTTGAAAATGTATGTTTTCATCAAGAATTAATAGCCTGTACTTTCAATATTGAAGTTGGGGAAAAATCACTTAAATTTACTCAATAAACTCATTTAGACCGGCCGCCATTTTATTTATTTACTTATTTATTTACTTCATCACTATTTTACAGAATTCATAATCCCAATTATAAAATAGAACTAATAGATTACGTGTTAAGGTTAAAATATAAATGTCATGAAAGAATTAATCTAAAGTTAACAATTAAATAGTGACTGAAATTAACGACAAAAGAGTTTATTGCTCGTAGAGTACTCTCCGCAGCATATTTTTAAATGATTCAAATGAGCCAGAAGGAGGACCAAGCTGGAGATTAAGATGGTCTCTTACCGTACGAACCATCGGTGAGTGACTGTAAGTTACGGTTCTGGCAAACGGTATAGCGTAGTATTGCGACGACCTAGTGCGAGAAGGGGGACGTATGCTAATGGCGTTGTATAATTTCGACGATAACATGCCTCTCGATAGTTTAAATAAGAAGCATTGATCCAGGAATTGCTTCCTTACCTGCAGTGAAGGTAGACCAAGGAAATTCAGGCGATCGTCATAAGGGCGATACGGGATGTTGTATTTGTAGAAAAGTGTGCGGGAGAACCTACGCTGCACAGATTCAACCGCCACCATGAGATAATTAAGATGTGGGAACCATATCGGGCATGCATATTCAAGGATTGGGCGAGCCAACATGACGAATAACCGAACACAGGTTTGAAAGCTGAAACATCTATGAGAGCAACGTAGGACAAAGTCCGCGACCCGAGAAGCTTTCTTGGTTATTTCCAAACGTGAACATTGAATTTCAACTGAGAATTAAATGTCACACCTAAATCCTTGAAACTCTCAACCGAAACGAGAACTGAGCTTTCGATAGAGTATGAAAATTGAATGGAGTAAGTTTTATTGGTAAAGGTCATGGAAAGGCACTTAGATATGTTAAGTTGAAGTCGATTTCTATTACACCAAGAGGACAAAAAGTTTAAGTCATCCTGAAGAGCTTGGCAATCCTGGATTGAATTAATGACTCGAAATATCTTCAGGTCATCAGCATATAGAACGGGGATGGATGTGAAGATAGCTGGGAGATCATTAATAAAGAGGTTGAAAAGAAGTGGACTTAAAATTGATCCCTGTGGAACACCAGAAGTTGGGACGGAAGAGTGTGACAAAGATCCATTACAGATAACCGTGCAAGAACGATGAAAGAGAAAGGGGTGAATCCAGGAAAGAAGAGATCTTTGAATGCCGAAACTACGGAGCTTGTTGATCAGGATGTTGTGATCCACACTATCGAATGCTTTCACAAAATCAGTGTAGATCACATCAACTTGACCTCCTAAGTCAAGGGTGATTGCAATGGTGCTGATAATTCCCCTAGGTTGGTTACGGTAGAACGTCCTTTTACAAATCCATGTTGATTTTCGGATAAGTTGGGGTGCAAAACATTATAAAGTTTACAGTGAACAATGCGTTCCAGGATTTTTCCAAAGCACGATAGTAGTGAAATGGGTCTGTAATTAGAGGCCTGGGAGTGGTCACCCGCTTTATGGATGGGGAGGATATTTGCACATTTCCAAACGTCTGGAAAAGTACCCTTTTCGAGACTTGAATTAAAGATATGGGCGAGGGGAATAAATAAGGATGAAGAGAGGGATTTGATAAAAATGTTAGGGATTCCATCCGGGCCGACTGCGCTGCTAGAATTCAGGGACTGAATTACCTCAGCGATCTTTAAGGGGTTAGTGTATAAATCAACAATTAAGTCTGGAGTTTTCATCAGAAGTAGAGGTCGGGGAGCTATAGACGGCGGAGAAATAGTCAGCAAACATGTCGCATATGGCCTAGTCATTGAAGACTAAGTGGTTCTGGTATGAAAATGCATTGATATGCCGACGCGAGTCTTTTAAAGAGTTGACAGAAGACCAGAAGTATTTAGGGTTATTAGCAAATGATGCTTCAATTGTTCTCAAATAAGATAACTTTGTGGATTTATAGTACGTAGGTGGCAAAATTCGGAGAGGTCCAGTTCTGATCTCGAACGTAAGTAGCGTTTCCTGGCTGATTCCTTCAAGGACAAAGCAGATTCAACTTCTCTCGTGAACCACAAAGGAAGATTTTTGCGTGGTCGTGTGGTCGGTGTATGCAGTGGGATAATACTGTTAAGCACAACATAGAATTGCTGTGTTGCGAGGTTGGGGTTATCTAGATTGAGGGTGGCTTGCCAATTAATGATATCAAAATCAGCAGCTAAGCCTTCGTAGTTAGCCTTGAAGAAGTTAAATCGACTTGGTTTCTCTTTAGGCTTGCCACGTATTGGATCCAATCTTTAGGCTTGCCACGTATTGGATGCAATTAATTTTGTTTGACGATTACTAATATCACTCGTTGAAAAGATTTTCAAAGATGTGTCTGATATACATCCTTTCTGAAATTTTCATGCAAATCCTAACAAGCCCCAAGTGTCCGAGTGGATTAGAAGCACATATTGCTCAAAAGCCAAGTATTGTTGCTGTTGTAACACCGAAAATTTAAAGCACCATAACTTCGTTAAGTACTATCCGATTCTTCTAAAGTTTGTACAGTTGATTAGTCTTATAAGAAGCCATGTGAAAAAAAGTTGATCGAGTTTAAGGGCATCCTTACGATTCTATATAATAAAATGTTAAAATGATAAATCATACTGTTACTAACAAAGTTTGGCGAATTTCAACTTCTCATGTATTTTTCGTTGTTGCACTCATAGAAAACTACCTCCATGATTTTTTTTAGATTTTTCGGCTTATGGGTGACCAATTGCGAGGGCTCAAAAATACATTTTCTCGAGATCTGCAAAGTAGGCTTCCCTGGCGGCAATGACCTCCTCATTCGTCTCAAATTGCTACCCGGCTAGTAACTTCTTCAAATTTAGAAACAAAAAGAAGTCGCACGGGACCAAATCTGGAAAATACAGTGGATGAGGTAGCAGCTCATAACCTAATTCAACCAATTTGGCCGTGGCATTGGCGAAGGTGTGACCCGGTGCATTGTCATGGTGGAAGAGCCCTTTTCTCTTCGCCAAATGGGGCTTTTTTCCTGCGATTCGGCGTCGAATTGGCACAATAATTCAGCATAGTAGAGCCTTGTGACCGTTTCGCCCTTCTTCACCAGGAAACGGTGGCCATCACCTTTCCGGCCAATAGGACAGTCTTCACCTTCTTCGGAGCAAGTTCGCCGAGTAGAATCCACTGTTTCGATTGGTACTTGATCTCTGGTGTGTACCAGTGGAGCCATGTTTCGTCGAGGGTCACTAAACGACGCAGAAACTCCTTTGAATTGCGCTTTAACAGCGTCAAACACTGCTCTGAAATGGTCTCACGGTTGCGATTGCCGTCTGGAGTGAGCAGACGCAGGACCCATCGCGCCGATAGCTTTCTCATGCCCAAAATTTCATGCAGCGTATGACCCACGCAACTTTTGAGATCCCTACTGTCTTGGCTATTTTGCGCACTATCAATTGGTTATCTGCCAATTCGAGCTCGTGGATTTTAGTCACGTTATCCTCAGTGGTAGCCATTTTCGGGGCACCTGGGCGTGAGTCATCAAAAACCGACGTGCGACCACGTTGAAACTCATTAATGAAATTTTTCGCGGTCACCATCGCAGGAGCAGAGTCTCTGCAGACAGCATCCAATCACACTTTGATTTCGCTGCGCGATTTCTCTTCCAACAACAAGAATCGAATCACCGATCGATATTGCTCTTTCTCCATTTTACTAAAAACCGTGGACACGTCCACGAGGCCAATTCGGCTGAAATTTTGACAGTAGCCCTCTACAAGAATGTATTTCATGATAGTGAATCTCTCTTGCGATAGTGGCGCTATTGGGCGGTGAGGTAAAGCACTTATCGAACCGCTCTCGTATAATTTTAATAATAGATATTAAAAGTTCTTATTGAGACCTTTCATTTGATACCCTACTCGAATATCTTCGGTGAAAAAGGTTTTTTAACGGTTCACAGCCTTATATGAGGGGATCTCCTTAAATACCTTTGAAATTTGACTACGGAATTTTCATCAACCAGAAACTTCTGAGCTGTTCACAAAATTTGATGATTGTAGCTTCTATGGTTCCTGAGAAAATTTCCTGTCACGCACTGACAGACGGACGAACGTACGGACAGGTACCGATTTAAAAAACACTAATAACCGGAATACAGTTTTTCGCCATCCCTACCTAAGCAAGATTAATGACCGCAGCCATCAGAGCAAGGTATATTTCTACGTTTGAATGTTTCTTGGTATTAGATGTTGTTTCAATGCGGAGGACTTCACTTGGAATGCGAAGAGAAGCTGGAATACGATACACAATAAATGCAAAGTGTTTGGTTACTGAACTAAAGGATCTTTCATCATTATACTTTAAATGAATGAGTTTGCTTAACAGTAAGCTGTCGGCTGGGATTTAATTTCGTGAGTGAAAACTTGAAAAACCATTTATACCTAAAGTTAATCAATGAACATAAAAATATACATTTAATTTTAGTTCGAGTTTTTTGTTTAAAACATTTACTAAGAAAAAAAAACCGAAAAACCAGTTCTTCCAAAAATCGGTTTTTTTTTGCCTTAAAAAAATCGAAGATAGAAAAAAACCGGAAAACCTAAGTACCGGTTTTTTTTAACGAAAAATTGCCATGCCTTCATCAGGTGCAAGCTCATGGATGTGTTTTTGTATCCATAAACTACTCGTATATTTATGACAAACCCCATATATACCTCAATGAGTGGTTTTTATATTTATGGTGACACCACGCCTGCATTTCATGCGGAACACGTAACGTGATTATTACACTACAGACTTTGTTTCGAAAGTTGAATTAAAAAATTTCGAGATGTAGTTTCGCTAGGACAAATTCCTGAAAAAATTTTATTTTTGGTAAGACCTAAACATTTGAGAGACCATCACTACTGACATGGGCGGCGGTTATATCATCGTGGAGAGCAGTTGTTTTCGTAGATGCAACGGTTTCGTCGGCAATAAGAGCGACACCGGCGGAGGGCGTAATAGAAAAATTCGGGACATCGGTGTGGACATCGGTTTTAACAGTACAATCAGTAATTATAGTTGCCGGAGTATTCTTCAGGTCGGCAAAAGATGAATCAGAAGCGGCTGTTGTGGCAACATCTGTCGTGATCAGGGCCACAGATGGGACATCAGTGGTGGTGGTCGGATTCGGGTAAACGATTATCGGCAGGTGTGTCATCTGGTTCCAACGAAACTTATGCCCTGGCCTTGCTCTAGTGTATCGTAAAGGAGCCTCAGTTGCGCCACAGTGACCGTCGGCGGGGTATCCAAACCGGCCATGGCAAGTGCCTCCAACAGTTGGTTCTTTGTTAACCGGAGCATCACGTTATCAAATCTTTTTTTTTTGTTTTTGTTTATCACTTTCCGTGGTTACCCTACACCTGAGTTATAATCGCCCTTTTTTTAAAACTTTACAAACTCGCGGACAAATAAAAAACCCGTCTAGTTAGCTCAGCGGTTGTATTTCGAATCCTTCTGTCAGTTTTTCTCCCTCTCTTCTTCTTTCTATTACCTATCCCTGTACAATTCAATTCGGATTACAGCAGTAGAATGGTCCATGCACTGACTAATAATTCTTACACAAGTATTAACAAGTAGTTTTTATACAAACTAAATTTTCATTACATGATATACTGCAACAAAAAAAAAGTTGATTGCAATAGCATGAGTCCAGAGGTTGATAACGTTGATGTCAGGGGAGGAAGAAAAGAATTAGTAAGAAGACGTGGAAAAGAGAAATTGAGAAAATTGCGAGGTAAGTGTTTGATTACGATTGAATTAAGTATAATATATCCGAGTGGTATGGCTGTATTCCTATAGAACATTATTATCAATTTGAGTGCGCCGTGACTAATATGATAAACTTGATTATTTTTAATGAGTGATGTATGTCTGTTTTTGCTAGAGGCACAAGCCTAAATAATTACCAAAAAAGCCAGAATGTGTAGACCCTACAAAATCAAAAGGATTGCTATGTCAGCAATTGCGTATGCAGGATATTCGCCGGGCCCATGAACATTTTTATCAAGACAATCTGATCCTTCGGTTCACAAAACAACATCCGCCAAAAAGGAAACGATCAGCTAAAGGAATACACCGTAATTCAGGTTTAAGATTTTTTATCTCTACTCGCAAAGGAAAAGCGGCAGTGTGTTCAAAAGCTTTCTTAGAAATATTGAACATTTGACGATTTCGGGTATGGAATATAAATAAGAAATTCCAAATAAGTGCTGCTCGAGAGACTAGAGGCGGTGATAGGAAATCGGCCAAATTTGAAAGCCGACGACAGTCAGCCAAGTCATTCATTGAAGAATTAAATTTCGTCGTATCTCATTATACAAAACAAGGGAGTGAGCGGAAATATTTGCCCTGTGGGGGTTGTTGATAAAATTATAGACAACATACAACGCAAATGTCGAAGAAGATGTTAAAGTCAAATATAGTTATTTCAGGGAGATATTCAACTATGACTATAACCTCAGTTTCAAGAACCCTACTACTGATACATGTTCCGAGTTACGCCTCAAGCAACAAATAAGAGACGCACAAGAAAAATTAGACTTGATGGCAAAGTTCACAGTTCATAACATGAAACCAAAAGCCTTCTACAACGCACTGAAAGCAAGCGATGGCCCTGCTGTGTTGAAGCTACCATTTGGTTGCCAAAAAACCCCCTTTCGGGCCTTCGCTTACAGATATTTAGAGTATCTCATTGTCATGATCGAATGTATCGACACTCCACAAGGTGATATGATCATTATCACGCTTTTGGCCGTGTTTTCGTCCACCCAGCTGCGATACGTTCTGATTTTAAACCAGTACGTATCATCACTGCCAGGCTTATAGTCCGTCCAAAGAATCAGTTGAACTAAATTTCATTGACGCCAACGAAACTCGAACCAGAGACCTTCGGCTAACGGGCTTAGTGCTCTAACTACTAAGCCACGCGGACTACCTAAAGTCCTTGATCAGGCTGCCTATTATAGTAGGCAACTTTACTGTTACAAAATTACTGATTGAGATGGAAATTCTATGGCTACGCAGAATCCTGAAAATGTGTTTATTTATTGTTGGCGCGAAGGTGAGAAGAATAAAGGCTCAAACAACCATTGTAATGATTTGCTGTTCAAATCGTTCGAACAAAATCGGAGCCGACCTCTCATCGGCTCTAGACGTGAAGTCTTTGGACGTGACAATGGACTGTATCCTACAGGTCAACAAGTCCGGACACAAGTTAGTCTACTCCGAGGTGGCTGCTGGCTAGCAAGCTAGTTCGGAGAGGAGTTCGGTCGGAAGACTCACTGAAAGAGAATTACAAGAACAACTGAGGAAACGCAAACAAGGCGCCCACGAACTATTCGACCACTACTAGTATACTGCGCCTAAGCACTCGGTTATGAACATCCATGCCCGAGGACGAACTGGTGGGAATGATCAGGGAGAATATGCGTTGAGAGCTTCAGAGCAGTCTCCTTCATGTGCCAATTTACACCGTCCAGGGATTATGCCTCCATGCCCGTAGGCAGGAACGGCTAGAAGAATGGCGAGGAACCTTTCGTCCACAACCTCGCATGACGGGGCCTAATCCACGAAGTAACAATACTGCGGAGCTAGTGACAGCGGATCACATAGCTAACGACCCGATACACGTCCCGGTGAGCGGAGCACCCCTGGAGCACGATTTCGAACCAATGATTGATCGACCTTTCGTTGAAGTAGTTACAAGTCCGACGGTCTGTTGGAACTGCCGACAACCGGAACACCGATTCTCTGCATGTCCAGCGGAACCGACAGTTTTCTGTTACCGGTGCAGAAAAGCAGACACGAATGCACCAGATTGCGCAGATTGCAAGTTACGAAAAAACTTGCCAGCGAAAGCCGCAACCACACGTCGGCACTCTTACAACCTGAACAAACCATTACCGAGCCTATTGCTAGGTGCGACCAAGCCCCAGATACGACCCCGACTTTGCTGACTCGCACCGCCAAACACAATTCTCCTGAAGTTCCACAGCCGACGTCACACGTTGTCGAGGCGGACGCGCAGGGGAATGGTAACGAGACGAAGGTCCCTTGGCATGTTAAGCCCTTCCACGTCAGACTGCAGGATTATCTAGCTCCTCATCAGCGCATCTTCAATGAGGAGATGGTTACAACTACTCCTCCGCGAAGGAAGCGAGCCACGCGTCGGATGCGGAGCTTCTGGAGAAGGGTCAGGCAGTCGAGGAAGGTGGTGCGGGCAAGACACTCAGACGAATTATTGAAGGATGACGTTCGGCCATACGCGTCAGTTCATTTACTACAAAATCGACTGGTAGCCTTGGTCGATACTGGAGGCAGTGTGAATCGCTTATCAGCCAATTTCGCAGGAGAGGTGCTGGCGACTCATGCGGACCAAATCCAGCATTTTACCACCTGGTTAAGCACGCCGGACGGAACTCGTCACTCCGTAGTGGGGAAAATTACGACGGATGTCACATTTAAAGGGGTGACTAA
Organism: Odontomyia ornata; assembly: GCA_963969285.1. Classification (NCBI taxonomy): domain Eukaryota; kingdom Metazoa; phylum Arthropoda; class Insecta; order Diptera; family Stratiomyidae; genus Odontomyia; species Odontomyia ornata. The sequence continues at coordinate 165,709,487 of OZ017738.1, read as the reverse complement.
ATCGCTGGAATTCTATATTATACCCCAATTAACACAGAATCTTTACCTAGGGGTGGACTTCGTTCGAAAATTTAATTTGGCCCCGGCACGATACTGGATTCCGTCGCCACTGTCCATGATGCAATCCCAACTTCCCACTCACTACGACATGGACTGGATGTGAATCAACAACTGCGATCTGTCTCGGCTATATCGGCTTTACCATCGCATGAGAAAGAAGGTCTCGGCAGAACGGCCCTAGTGTTTCACACAATAGATGTGGAGGATCCCGTTAGACCCTGGCTCAAAGGAGAAAACAGCCTTTACGGTCCTAGGTCACCCACTGTATCAATTTGGGCCAAGCCTATTCGGACTGTGTAATGCCCCTCAAACAATGACGCGCCTTATGGATAAAGTGATACCACCGAAGGATTTCGCTCTTCACTTCTGAAGAAACAATTGTTTCCGCCCCTCTCCTTGAATACAAGTCCCTGTCTTCTACGAAAGAATGCTAATAAAAACCGCTAACCGACCATAAAAACAAACCGGGTGTCGGTCAGGACTAATTGATGATACGGATTTTATCACTGCCAGTCATCAGATTAGCTCCCAGCAAAAACTGACGCAATTCCAAACAGTGTATTTGAAAATCCCAGGCACCATCAGTTTATTCAAAATTAGAACTGTCCGACTTCAAGCTGGATAAAAACGTGCAAACCTTTCTTTTGGCAACATTCAGGGGCGTACTCCTTTATAGCATCATCGGCATGTTCAGGCGGCAGAGCCACCACGAACGAAGAATTCCAGAAGATGCTATAGACCTTACTATACAGAAGACAAGACAACCAACACAACACCAGCAGAAAGTTTATCGGTGACTCTATCTTTACTTTACGGAACCCTCCAAAGTATGCTACGTTAATATCAAATGTTGAGGGTGACAATAAAAATTGAATCGGTTCATCTGCCGACAACAAAATTTAAAATGTGAGAACTCGAAGGAGAGTGGTGTTGTTTCCCCTTCGGGCCCTACGTCGGCACCATTTGTAATGATTTTCTTTTCAAAATCCGTATAGGACACGAGTGCCGATGGTCTGGCACAAGTGTCAGCGAGCTATAAACAACACCGAGCTTAGCTAACTAGCTTCGCTTAACGACCGCGTACGCGTGCTTGACGACGGGATAATATGAGGCGGATTCTTGTCGAGCCACGAAGCTACACTACAAAATACTTATCACGCGTACTCTACTCTAGGAGACGTACCGATCAATTTTTATTTTTAGAAATGTTATATCATGTGTCAATTAAGCTACTCTACAGTACTTCAACATTTTTTTTTTTTTGCCTCGTTAAAGTTAGCGGACACGGAGGCTTGAGACAAACGCAAAAATTTTACTAAAAGCAACCGTTACTTTACGAGGGGAATGTTAAACCTAAAGATGTTAAAGTGGCTGAAGTGAATCACTCATCTCTGCCAAAGGGATGGATGTAGTTTACTTTAAACTAGTAAAACAACAAACTTAGCAGTTTCGACGGGGTGACTACCATATCTCTTCAGGAGCAGCCACCCCTGATCACCACGGTTCTGCTCGACTGCTTATGTTTATAACACCATCTCTACCATCATTTAACTCACGTTCATCTCAGTGGCGTAAAAGAACTACAATTGTTTTGTGATGGGTGCCCCGGGCAAAATAAAAATATGATAATACTGGCTTTCCTACACAATATAGGGAAATGGACACAATCACTATTACCTACCCCATTATTGGGCACTCTTACTCGCCACCAGATAGTGTTTGGGAGAATTGAAAAGTTAATAGAACGGACAGTATGCATAATTAGCTCTACGGGGTATGAAGATATTTCCCGTAATTTTGGAACTGTCAGATACCTCTCAACTGTGGAAATGTACGATTGAAAGGCAGCGTCATCGGCCACTCTAAACACAACAAAAAGAATTACTTTGAAGAGATTGCGAAATAACATTACCGTTAGAGGTGAAGTGCATTATCGCTCAGATCTCGGAACATTCAAGTCAATTTTGAGGAAAGAAAAGACTCTTAATTTTCATCTTGCTGTTCTTCCTAAGAAAGTGTGTGTGATTCCTACAAAATTGAAAGATGTGAAAGCGCTTTGTCTTAAACACTTTGGAGGAGACTGGAGTTAACAATATGGAATACTACCAAACAATTTTAAATGAATTGACCAACCCTGGTCAGAACACAGACGAGGCAGAAGATGTGCTGCCGGAATACAATAATGTTGCATTTGGAGGAGATGAATATTTAAGAATTTAATCTTTTTGATTGAAATACTTTATTATGCTCTTTTCTTGCTCAACTTTCTGGTCTAGTATTTTATGCAAGAATGTTTAAAACAAATAACAACTATACATGGAACGTTTTTGGTGTTATACTTCCTCGATCCATCGCTGTAAGCTGCAAAACTTGCAACATACTGTATGTTGCAAGTTTCCCGGCAAATCTTACAATATCCAAATTTAAATAATTATTTATAAAAGCTAAATATTTATGGATTTATTTATCGAAATGAAAATAGAATTCGCTAGCACACATATAATTTTTGCAATACTCGGATTATTTTAACGATCTGTACAGTTTTTATTATTTTTTTTGCATTTTCAAGATAATTTAGTCAAGTGGATGTTGTTAGTTTTGAAATTCACGTCCTCATATGTTGCATGCCATAAAATCTGTAGCAAAGTACAGTGTAACCTCTATAATAAAACCCCCGATAATTGCAATACTCGTAATTTGCAACAGCCAATATTTTTCTATTCTAGACTCTAAAGTTGCAACTCTTTTTGCAAGTTTAATGGCAGAATAGTATTTTCCGGTACATCCCCCAATACGCCTGCTTGTCAAGTGGTATGTTCATGTGATTGTCGTTTAAATTTCGTTTTCTTACGTCGCTCGTGTGGTTTAATTGAATATGTCGGGTACAAAAGCACGTAAGTTTTTATCATTTAAAGATAAAGCGCAAGTTATAACAGATTTCGAAAGAGGTCATCTATTGCCACTTTATCTATCAAATACGGCGTCCACAAATTGACAATTAGCTGTATTATGAAAAATCAAAACAAATTCAAAAAAATTGTGGCCAATGCAGAATTTGGATCCGATAAACGGAAAAGGATGCGCCAGTCTGAATTTCCGAAAATGGAGGCTGCGCTGTATAGTTGGTTTTTGGATCAACGATAAAAAAACATACCGATGACTGCGGAATTGCTGAAGGAAAAGGAAAAATTTTTTCACAGCAAAATTCGAGAAAAATTCGAAGGGATTCAATGCAAGCAACGGTTGGTTCATAAAATTTAAAAAGCAACACGGGATCCGGCTTCTCAAAATTTGTGGAGAGAAGCTGTCAAACAATGCAGCTGCCATTGACCAATTTGTTGAAAAGTTCCATTCCAAAATCAAGGAATTACAATTGAAGCCAGAACAGATATACAACGCAGATGTATATCTGTTCTGGCTTCAGAATGGATATACATCTGTTCTGAAAGCTTCCTTCAGAAAAAACTTTGGTGAATTTCCGAGAAACTTCAGCACCTGGACGGAAAACTAGTAAGGAGAGGATAATTTCTCTAGCATGTACAAATGCAACGGGAACGCATAAAGTTAAGATCCTAGTGATAAGAAAAGCCAAGAATCCCAGGTCATTCAAAAATGCTGGACATCTTCCTGTGGTGTAGAGAGACAGTGGCAACGCTAGATGACGAATTGTTTATTCGACGACTGGTTTCACCAAACATTTGTTCCAGAAGTAATGTTTTCAATTTCCAAAATTAAATTTATTGATTCCAATGGACTTTATTTTGCTTAAGGCCTGTAGATTCCTAAGTGCTCAGGGACTTTCACCAAAAGCACTTTTGCTGCTTGATAATGCTCCATGCCATGCCTGCTTGAAGGATGAATCGTAGTAGTCTTTGCGTATAGACGTCTTTTAAATCGCTCCTGTCAAAAGCTTTCAAAAATTAAATTAATTTTTTAAAAACGTTAGTCCGAAGTTAATTTTCATCGGAAAAAATCTTATATTGTCGAAGTAATCGACTCACGAAATTTCTATCGAATATTTTTACTTCGATTGGTAACGAAAAACAAATTACCAAAGAAAACTTCGCCGCTGGTATGGAGGAGCCCGACGGCTTCCCACCGTTGGGGCAACCTGGGGAAACGACGAATACGAAACTGGCGATAATCACCAAAAGAAAACATAACGAAGAAAACTCCGCAGGTGGAGGGTGCAAGCTGCAAATAATAGCGGACAATCAACAAATTGCAAAAAGAAAGTGATGAACTAAGGCAAGAGATACAGTCTGTCAAGGATCTTTTCAAGAAAGGGATGAAGCCTCAAAAGACGCAGCCGCAAAATCAATGGCAAAAGGTAACAAAGCCGAAGGAAAGTACAAAGCAAGCAATTCCAGAAGAAGTTCTAAGTGCTGGTGGAACCAACGAGAGCTAAATCTATTTTGCAGCGCTGGAGGGATTAACCGAAGATATGGAAATTGAAGAAAACATCGGAGGCAATTTTAATCAAGATAATGACTTAAATTTTATTCAATATTTAAAGAACAAAAATGAGGAGAAATAAAAAGCCAGCAGTTCTGCTGGCTCCTCTGAAAAAGCTTCCAACAAAACAGAAAAAGTTCCGCCAATCAACGTGTTTGGACAAACCGGGAAAGATATGGTTCGGCTATTGGCAGCCGAAAATAAACTGGCCAATTTCGAAATCAAAAGAGTTAATGCCGAAAAATTAACTATAAGGACGAAATCACTGGTTGATTTCGAGTCAGCCAAAGATTCGCTGATTTCTGGGGAGGTTCCACACTTCACCTATACCCCAAAAAGTGAAAAAAATCAGACTTTCTTGTTGAAGGGTTTGGACAGCGGAGAGGATACGGTCGATCTTCTTCAGGTGCTCAAGGAAGCTGCACCAGATATTGATTTTCTTTCAGTCAAAGCCTTTGCGACAAGAAGGTCGACCATAGAAAGGAAGAATTTACCACTTTACCTGGTGTAAATTGCAAATAAGAGCAGTCCAAGTGCCCTTCAACAAATAAGGTACTTGAATTTCCGAGTGGTGAGGTGGGAACGCCTCCAGAAAAGAGAAGTCAACCAGTGTTACCGGTGTCTAAGATTTGGACATTCGGCTGCCAATTGTGCCATGGACTATCGTTGCGTTTAATTCAAAGACGTTCATGCTCCCGGTGAGTGCAAATTGGCTCAGACAGAGCCTAAAGAAAAATTATACTGCGTTAACTGCGGTGTTTTTGGTCACCCGGCATCATATCGAGGATGCTCTCGATATCAAGATGCAAAAGTTAAATTTGCTCCAAAGCAAACACAAGTACACCATAATATCATACCTTCCAACTTCGTCAAGCCCGGAGTATCATTTGCACTCGCCGCTAGAGGACCAGCAGAAAATGCTGGAAATAATGTGAATAATCTTAGTGGCAATAATGAGCTGCTTCTCAAAATTTATCAGCAACTTAATTCTTTATCGGAGAGAATCGACAAACAAGATTCAAAAATTAACTTTGCTTTTCAGCGTTTAGGTCTTTCAACTTGCCATCCAGTCATATTCCCATGGATAGGCTTCGCCTCATATCGATCAACGTCAACTCTATCGTTGCTATACATCGACGTGATTATCTCCTTGAATTTGTTGTTAAGCAAAAGCCTCACATCATACTTCTCACTGAAACCCACCTCAATTCAAGGCATTCCATGGAATTCAAAGATTTTGCATTCGTAAGAAACGATAGAGTAATAGGTGATGGGGTGGTGGCGTCGGGATATTGGTTAGAAGACCCTATTGTTTCCAAAATATTGAAAAAGTCGAATTCAAAAACTTTGAATTTCTTGAAGTCTCCGTCATCAAAATTTCACTGCCAGGTGGGGATAACCTCTTCGTTATCTCTGCCTATGCAACTGGTCAAAATGTGTTCAAGTTCAAGGAGGAACTCAATTCCTTGTTTGAAATACTCGAATTGAACAGGCTGCATAATTATTATATTTTTGCCGGTGACTTGAACGCCAAGCATACATCATGGCTGAACGCCACCAATAATCCAAGAGGTGTATTCCTGAAATCATGGATAATAGGGAACCAAATTGAATACAGGTGCAACCTATATGGGTCGGAGTTCCCAACATACTCTAGGACAAATTCATATTTGGACCTCTGCATTGCTTCAGCTTTAATATTCCTCAACGGAAACTGCAGGTGCTTCCTTACGGTAGCGAACATAACGCAATCGTAATGGAAATCAATCATCAAAGAGATGATTTCTTCCTCATTCCAGTTCAACATGAAAACCATCGGCTGAATTTCAAAAAAACAGACTGGGGAAAGTTTCAAAAGAAGTGTGATCGGGAGTACCAGAAGCAATGTCCTCGTTCTGATGATGGCAACGCTTGCTCAATGGTTCCAAATGACAGCAATCTAACTGACGATGAAATAGATCTCTATTTGTCGAAGTTAGAGAAGCTGACGTTGGAAACGATTGAGAAAGTTGTTCCCAAGATTAAACATCGAAACAATATGGAAGGATATGAAACACCAACCATCGCAAGGTTGAAAAGATTGAAAAGCCTTTTTCTCACACGCGTTAACAATATTCATCGACGATTTTTGGACTACAACCATCCCTCGTTGGCTTTGTTGAAATTACACCTGAAGAATGTCCGGAACTTAATCCGTTCATACTTCAGGAGTGAGGTCAGCAATCAATGGGCGGAAAAACTGAAGGGTATTAGCCCACAAGACCCAGATGGCATTTTCGCGAAATTGAATAGCATATTCCGCTAGAAGTCTCGAGTGAAGGTATCGAATCTTGAAGTCACTAGTGATGAGATAAATCTTCTCGATAGGGCTGGTATCGGAATCGATAGTACGACTCCGGATAGAAATGGAAACAGGATTATATGTGATGGATTGCAGAAACTGATTGGAACACATTTTGAATTGGTTCATCTACCAAACCCTGAGAGAGGGAACGAAATTTTTTCAGAGGTCGTTGAAGCAAAAGTTTCCGACTTCAAATCAAGCCTGAACGACCAATCAATTCTTCATTTCGATGAAACATTAACATCTGACCTCATACCGAGCTTGTATCTTATTGATTATTTTGTCAGCTATGAAGACTTGTCTTTCATATTTCGCAGGATAAACAACAAGAAATCATGTTATTCCAAATGTATTTCTCCGACATTTGGCTGAGGTTGCTATTAGGAATTATTGCATATTGTTCAACAACATGTTGAGCAATTCATATTTCCCAAATGAGTGGAAAAAGGCTAAGGTATTTCCGATCTTAAAGAAAGGAAAAGAATCTTCATGCCCTTAAAGCTATCGTCTAATCAGCTTGCTGCCTAACATCAGCAAGGTGTTTGAAGTGATACTCAACAGAGCATTAAACGCCCACATTGAGAAATATGAGTTGATGCCGAATCGCCAATTTGGTTTTCGTGCCAGGCATTCGACCATACATGCAATAACGAAAGTAACCTCAGACATCTGTTGGAAACTAAATTATAGACAATGTGTTGGAGCATGTCTCATTGATATGGAGAAAGCCTTCGATACGGTGTGGTTAGATGGACTAGTTTTCAAACTTCTTCAGTCCAGGTTCCCCAGACACCTTGTCGCCATGATGTGCAATATGTTATACGGGAAATCATTTGTTGTAACTGATGGAAATCTGACAACAATGCGCGAATTCAAGGACTTGAATGGTCTACAGCAGGGAACAGTTACTGCGCCCCTGCTTTTCTGAATATGAATTTGCAAGCTATTGAACAACTTTGATTTTAATTTATCGCCAACGCGATCATTGATCTGATCTGATCATCTATACGGCAGACCGAAAAGCTACAATAGTTCAGGGCAATCTTCAAGAAATGTTTAATGATGTGCAGCTCTACACCGACTATTGGCGAATGAAAATCAATGCGCAAAAGTGTGAAACAATCTTGTTTCGGACAACGCTGCAGGGGGCCAGTCAAGACCTGAAACGTAATTGGAAGGATTTCCACATTATGGCTGGTGAGGGTAGTTCAGAACGGGTTCCACATAAATGCTGTGTTCGATACCTCGGTGTTCATCTCGATCAGTATCTGTACATTACTGAACATGTCAAAATCATGCTCAGTAAAGCACTAAAAGTAGTCATGGCTCTTCGGCGACTCTTTCATTCCAGATACATTGATCAAAAAGTCAAAGTTATTTGTTACAAGACCCTAGTTAGACCAGTTTTGACATACGGATGCCAGATCTGGCACAAACAGATTGCTAGTACAATGGAAAGATTAAGAGTTTTCGAAAGGGAATGTCTTCGTGCATGTACTGGTTTGTACAGAAAGCCTGAGACGGATTGGAAGCACTATATATCGAATAGAAAAATTTATCAAACCGCTCAAGTGACAAGAGTTGATATCTTCATATTGAAACTTCTTCGGAATCATATCCCAAGATCTGTGACTGTGAGTGAAAACCCTTGGATTTCACAGCCGTTCCACCCTACAGACAGGTATATTGTGACTTGCCTCACTACTGGCTTCGTTCCTCAAGAAGCAGTCGTGTATTTGGACATGAATCGATATGTTTTTGATTCTGACGGCGTTCCAATCATATATCAATATATAGACGGGCCACCGGTAAGAAGACAAAATAACCTCCGAATCTGAGTTCACGAGACCAACAATTCCAATGGAGATACTCATTTGCTAGATTCATTGAGGCTGGTCGAGCTGAGATGGAGCAATCTAGGTAATGGTGGCTGAATGACAATGTCTAAATTATTCGTGTTTATTTTCTGTTTTTGTGCTTTTTAACGTTACTTAGTTTTTTAGATTCATCTCATTATTGCTACATATAGTGTTGTTGTTTATTTGTATTATAAATTAGGTATAGGTTTCAATATAATGTAAAGTTTTATTTTTTATTTTTTTTATTGAACTTATTTAGAATTAGAGTAACATATTAGGGATAGGATATAAGTTCACTGTTGTGTTAGTAATATAAGTAATTTTTGAATAATGCTGGTTGGTTTTTTCTCCTTTTTCCAATTGAATCATGTACTAATCTTAATTAATTTAAATTTACTAGTGTAGTTTTTTTTTATTAAATGTGTTTAACTGATAACGTATAAATTTAGAGAGCCATTCGGGCCATTAAGTTTTTCATAGGTTTATTGTTTAGAATTTGCTTTGTGTTCTTTTAAAAATTTATAATGATTGGTATTAAATAAAGCGCTTTTGACCTTGACTTTATGGCCTGCTTGAAAGTGATGACGGTAGGATATCCTTAATGTGCTTCCCACCGAACTGCACTGCAATCATACAACCTATGGACCAAAACGTGATTAGGTTGACAAAGCTTTTTTTACAAAAAAAATCTTGTTGGCCCAAATTGTAGATTCTGAGGAATTGGACACGGAGCAAATAATTAAGGGAATAAGCTTAAAACACGCCGTATGTCATTTTTCTGGAGCATGGGCGAAGGTCAGTTCACACGTTATTGAAAAATGCTGGGAAAAGTTAATGACACCAGTCTCTGATTGGACAGAAGAGGATAAGGTTTCCTGAGTATCATTAGATCAGAAATGCAGTGCATGAAAGATTTAATAGACACAATAGGTGATCTTCTGAAACCAATTGGGCCTGATGATAATTTGACATCAGATGATATTGATAATTGGATCGTGGAAACTGGAGCTGAGATTTGTTTTGAAGAGATAGACGACGATGAAACAAAGTCAATTGACGAAAGCACCTTGGGGATAAGAAAGCTATTGTGAAGCAATACAAGAGCCAGAAGCAGGCAACACTTTTTAACTTTTTTGAGTAAATCTGAATACATCTGTTTTAAAAATATAAAGGTGTAAGAAAAGTTTTTGTTGCACTCATCCTTTTTGAACTACAATATTTTTTTCCAATATGCCAGCATTTCGAAAATTGCAACAAGTCTGTGTTTCTAGTAGTTGCAATTATCGAGGTTATACTGTATAATTTTAAGTCTGAATAAAAGGAAATTTAACACAAAATGCTTTATTTTTGTCCCGGGTAAAATTTATAAGCCCCGTATATTTTTAACTTTAAATTAATTTGTCCTGTAAAGCCGAAGAAAAAAATTTCCAACCCTAATTCAGACCTTCCCACAAAGTTTGTGCTTTTTATATAGTTTCTCAGAAAATTTGCGGACAGACAGGACGCGAAATTAGTAGCTCTTTGTTAATTTTTTACGAAGCCCTAATAAACTATATATCATTATGCCAAATGTTACCACTAACCAAATAAGTTTTCCATGCTAACACCAAAGCTTATTCGTTATCTTCCCATACCGAATTATTCTGTTCTGGTCCCCAATCCAAAACGAATCCTATTCATATATGGCAATAACTGTTCTTCCGAATTCCCGGAGCGAATACAATTCTTATTCTGCTGTGACTAAACTAGCAACGTGTTGGACATCTCCAATTCATCAGGACTGACCTATACTTCCTTACCATCTAATCCCACAATTATGACTCCCTAATTCAATGAATAGAACCAGTGACCCGTCTACACATTTCCGGCATCAATATCACAACTACTTTAAGTAACGACAGGTACTTCATCACATTTCACAGTGATGAACCATCAAGGATTACAATACCTTACCAGGAAAGTCAATTTAGCTCTAGACCTTTTCATGCCACTATTTACCAACCTGTAAAAAAGCTAATGCACCAACCTAGACCTTCTTCTCTTTGATATTCAACCCCAAAAGCATTCAACGCTTTTCAATATATTTTTTCCTTCCCTGCCAACATTGCGGCGACTGATATGTGAACTTTACAATACTCGTACACATGTGTGTAGGATGTCCTTCCCGAATTCGCAGAAGAGCTGTACACATGCTAATACTTGAAGTGGCATTACGTTAAACCTATTGATATCTGTATCTGACAAGTTGACAGATATGTATTGGACCAATTTTGCGGGGGATCGTGATACATCGAGAAAATTGGGGGAGCAAATAATACACTGGGCCGACAATTTTGATTGGAACATATTGTAATGCAATTTATTAGCAAACGTGTTAATACGCAAATGGCATTTCGCACAACTAACTGGCTATGTATTGAAATAAGTGAATAGCAGTAAAACCGCTTGATCATAACGTATATGTAGATACTAATCAAGTCATGCGACCGACCAGTTGAGTCAATTTACGGATTGGATCTTGTTCTATCGCCTCAACTCCGAGCAAACGAGCTATGTATCTTGTGTGTCGTCAGAGTCGTCTTCAGCACAATCCGGTCATCTTGAGATGAAGTCGTCGCACAAAAGACTCTTACCGTTATTCCACGCCACTCATCAGTCAATGTACCTTTCTCATGACGAAATCAATGTCTTAAATCTACCGTAGAAATACTTCCATCCCACACACTCCGCAAATCTGTGGCAGCAAGCCCAAATTGTTTGTGTTTATTTTAAGTATTATGAAGTGGAAACAATTGTATCTGATATCTTAATCTGTATCTCCAATACCCAAAAACTTACACATTCACTTTGCGCGCCGTATTGTATCCAATTGCAAGAGTTGAAGTTGCTGCTGGTAAATCTCGCTTTACGTGGAGGAGGACCAGTTGTGCATCCTTGATCTGTCACAAATCTCGCACTTCATTTGCGCTCTATGCACCCAACTAACACATGCACTGCCGCCGGACGTAGCGACGACGACCCGGCACCGCACTCGTCACTTTACCACTTGCCGTGCAGATTATCAACAATAACAATGAGAATAAATTAACCCTTGCTCTCGGCACTTGCACTACGAAATCACTTCACACACGAGCAGATTACTTTGGAGCGGCCTGAGCCGTGCAATAACGGAGGGAGAATTCGCACGTACGGCAGATAATGCACTACTTCCGCCCGTTCCCGCTTCTTCGAGTTACGAGGAATGTGTCGCCGTGGACAATCCGGAAAATGTCAACCACACCCGGTCTTCGAACACCGAAACTAACTCCGTTAACTGCAAACACAATCTTTCTCGACAACCTCCAACAGTAAACTGAAGAGACTTCACGCGACTCGGCTGGCTACGCTAGTCCCACAGTCGACGCTGTTTTGCTCACCGTTCTCTGGCCTGTGTACCAAGAAACTTGCAGACTAGTCTGCTCGTCTTTCCAATCTATCTCGTCGCGACCTGCCTTCGCCTTGGCAATCTATCTTTCGGCTACTAAACAACAATTCGACGGATAGCGTACGCAAACAATCTGTAGATGTGCTATACGGCTCCAAGCAATGTACGGCGAAAAAACGACCGCACTGACCAAGATACTTTCATGTACTGTACTGCCACATGGGCTGTATCTCACAGATGGAAATCTTTGCGAAGGAATTCCTCTGCACGCGTTTCATTCAAAGATTTATCTCGCGCAAACTCCTGACTGCTATTGCATCGCCTGCAAACAAAATATAAACAGGTGACTGCTAGTCCTTGCACGGGATTTCCCCGTTTTCACATGCCAAACTATACCCAAGTCACGAATTGTGATAACGTACAGTTCCAAACAAAATGGTGTGGTGGACTTTTAATTCACCACGGTGTTTGAAATGGGCAAATGAATTTCCATCTTTTGTTGAATATTTCAGATAAAGTTGACGTCGAATGGCTGTTTTATTAGCCTTTCAATGCATAAATTGACTACCCGAATTCTAAGGAGTAGGTTAAGATTTCGACATGATTATTATTGTTATGCTTGTGCCCGCAATTCGTTTACAGGGAAGCATGCAATGGGAAGTTGTTTTCGCAAAATTCTTCTAACGTTTGCGATGCGAGCCTTTTAAGGCGCAGTCCCCAGTAAAAGTGGCAATTTGGGTAAACTTTGCAGCCGTCTATCTCAAAAACCTTACGAATATTTGCAAATTTTTTAAAAGTAGAAATTAGAATGAACCTTTCGCTATTGAATCAGTTCATTACATTTTGCAAAAAGTTTGTTGCGAAAATTACAAAATTCAAACAAAATAGCTTAACTTAACGTACCGAGTTGATTTAAACTACGTTTGTTAGATCTAAATTATTTACATTGAATTAACTCAGGAAAAATTAAAAAAAATAATTAAAATGTGTAATTTGCACACACTGAACAAATATCATGCATGCCCATTGATTTGTATCAAATTTCCACATTTTGTTCTGAGATTTTTTTTGCAAAAAACTTTTTTGGATTTTTGATGAGTTAATTCAATGTAAATAATTTAGATCCAACAAACATATGTAGTAATCGAGCAGTCCCATAAGCAAACTACTCGAAAGCCTTCCTAGCTCCTATTGAACATTTTAAAGGCAGATTTAGAAAAGCATTTAATTATTTCCATTCATAATCGTAATTGAAGGGCTTTTTGGAAAAATCGCCACTGTCAGTTTTATTAAATTTTGAACTAGAAGTAAAAAAAGTTTTTAAGAAGAATAGCTTCTTATGGAATTAAGTACAGGTACTCGATAGGAAGGTCATATATCAACATGTACTTAATGAGTATTGTAGTGAATTAGTAATGTTCATAAAGTCCGTAAAGGACTGCAGCGATGTTCTGCTGCCTCGGCAGAGGAAGGTGTCGGTATCTGCCGAGAATGCCCTCGTCTGGAGACGCGTGAATGCGCTGGCAGGCTAGCATTGCGGTGTCGTGGGGCGGGTTCATTTCCCCAGCACGAGGACCCACTACAAAAAAATTTCGCATTCACGAATTGGACTAAAGCTCAAAAGGCGACCGAAGTCGCAAAAATTGTAGATAACATCACAGAGGGGAATTGATCTTGTTACTAGAACAAGTGAAACCTGAAAAGAAAGGCGAACTTGGGGTGACCTCGTCATTACCCAAATAAATTCATGGCCCACAAATGAAAGAGGGGCAACCGGGTGGTGGTGGAGCCCCTTCATACCCACCCAACCGGAATAAATCCAATGTTAACTTGTTGAAGTGGCCAGGTATTCCTCTTCTGAGTGGAAAACTCATACAACTTGGATTGTATGAACTTTCCCATCAGAAGGGGAGTACCCCGGTGACCAATTTATGCCATAGAATTATACAATTTGATTGCATAACTCTATGCCATAAAAAGGCACTCTGCTTGGGCCACTCAACCCAAAAAGTCACCTGAAACAGAAAAAAGGAATTAGTGAGTACCCGGCGGCTGGCTCATGTTTTGAGGTGGAAGCCTGCCACCGTACCGGGTCCGATACCCGGTTAAAAGTTGAAGAAAGGAAAGACCGAATGTTATTCTTCTCTTTATCTATTCATTTTTATTTCTACTAATCAACTAGTAAAATCTATCAAATTAAGTTTGTTATAACAATATTCTTTCGGTTACTGGCTTTGTGGAGTTTTCCTTTCTGTACAATTAAAATCGATCTTTAAGAACCATCATTTATAATTACCAACATTATTTCTAAATTTAACCAAAAATTATTTTTCCATGTCCGCGTTCCATATACCAAATACTTCAACATACTTTTCAGCATTCCAACAATATTTAAAAATAATACAAAAAAAATAATAAAATGAATTTATATACAAAGCAAAATAAACAGGTACTCACCAGTATCCTGAACGAGCGCTCGCTGAAGATGTTGGTGGTGCTAGTAAATATGAATTAGTTATTTTCAAATGAAACAATTTACTAAATTTTCCCATGGCATAATCACGCCTCGTGGCAATACTTGGTTTTCACTCTAATGCATTGTTCCTGGGTATGACTAATAAGCAAACCAAAAATTTGGCTAGAATACTATCACGCATGCCTTAAAAAAAGTATCGCATCAAATCTCTTTCAATTGTAAAAACTCGAATTCGAAACAAATCTCGCAATTGTGGATTAAACTTCATGTTCTGCTAAGTGTTCTCGATGCATAAATTTCCGATTTCTTTCCCATGGAACCAAACATTTCATCCAGATAACGGTTTTCCATGCTGCTCCGTTGTCGCTTCAACCAAAAACTGCTTTCTTCTACTTTTATCAAACGTTGAAAAAGGGGCTAAGTTCACAATTTAATCGAGGGACCGTTAATCGTTCATGAGCAATCGGATATCACACTTTGTGATATTAATGAAAATAATTTTGTCATAAAAATGTACGTATGAACTAATTCACTGTTTCATAGGTGACTTGCATTAAATTATTTTTAATCAGCTTACGCTTTCGGGCTAATGTGATATTCTTGATGTCGAGTTCAATACCGATCATAACTGGATTTCCTTTTCCTTTTGTCGGTAACATGTAACGAGGCAATGCTAATAACAAAATGCTCGTTCATGTATCCAATATTGGTTATAATCGTCCCACAATACGGATAAGCATTCCACGCTTCTTTATGAATTACTAGTGGGGCCTGAGATGCTAAAAGCCTAATAGATGCTGGTACTTTAGACGCCAAATGGTAGTCAATGCGGGCAACATCATCATATTATTATGCTCGTTAACAACCGCCAAAGAACTCTTAATGATACGCGGCAGCAAACCAAGTAAATATCGAACACTGAATTTGATCGGTAAACACGAATGCCACACGCGATACTTGCAAAAATTGCAATTTCTCCGATTTATGTCACACTCGTGAGTACAACTATTCCATCACCGTAAACGGTATTCTCTATGGGGATCCCCTGACACTAGTATGAGTAGGGTGATTAGGACACTTTCACAAAAGTTTATTGCATTTTCCAGCAGTAAATGCACATGCAAATCTTATGAACTAAGTGCTGATATGGGAGTAAACAGAAAACAATTTCTCACAACTATAAATCAAATCACTTTGCAGTCTCTTCGAGACGCGAAACTCTGCACCGTTAAGATTGAAGTCAAAATTGTATGCGGATACGATGACACGCCATATTTTCCGACAACCATGGGAACTTTTCTCCCTCGATCCCTTTCTTGGGCGTCGCGACGTGACCACCGTGAAGGTGAATAACAGACTCCCCCGGTGAGATCTCATGAGCGCGCAAATTCACTCCCGTCGCGCGAAAAACCAAATTATGATCGCACTGTTGCGGCCACAGCTTCACCCCTCTTCGGTGGTGGATAGCTGATCTCGAGCGCAAGGTATCAGTCCGAGTCGCCTCAGAGAAAAATACACCAGATTTGGGAGGGCACGCACAGTAGCACAATTCGACGTACACTCGTTTCGGTTGTTTTTCAAACTTCCGTCGTCTTTTGTAGATTCGATTAAGTTATCAATTGAAAGCAATCTTCGTTTATAATGATTAGGCGTAATTAGGTGGAAAAAAAATCGGAAGAATTAGACAGGCACACTTTAATTACCGACAAACAAAACAAATTTTAATTAATATTATGGTTGGAATGGGTAACATTTGACAACTTTTGAGGGGTTTAAATGATACAATCATTTTATCGTTCATATAATTTAAGGGGTTAACCGATTCGTTCTAAGCATTTGTATACCGCGTTACACCGCAATTCGTTAAATTATATTCAAAAGATATTGTAATAAAATCACTACACATTAAAATATTAACCAGTTTTAGAATTTTGTTTCCCGGGAGTTAAGTACGAAAGAAATTTTCTTGACTTATTTCTCATGCGAAAAAAGAGCGAGTGTTGCGATGGGGAAAGTGACTGAATGTTTACTCATCGTTAAATTGAGTTTGTGCTGTGTGCCTGTGGCAGCGCTGGCTTTTAGAGCCATAGCTCCTCGATTATTACAGTGTAGTTACGAAAAAATTTCTTTTTAAGCAATAAAAAATGTTAAAAATAACCTTGACATAGGCACTTTTTCCAAAAAAGGTAAATAAAATGTTGACATAGGCATTTTTTCCAAATAATTGAATATTAAAGTCAAATAAAACAAATTCAATGGCTTATTATTATATCAAATATTTATTCATTATTATTCACAACCATCGCTATTGTCCTCTTCATCAACTTCGTTGTGATCATCAATGACACCTTCACCACAGATTTGACGGTAGTAATCGCGATTTTCAGGCTTAGTTGAATATTTACTGAGACTTAACCCTCTATCCCGTATACCCGCCTTGAGGCGGGTATTCGAAAATCATAATTATCTAAGTGTTATTTTTTTTTTCTTTAATCCTTTTATGTACATGGATAATAAATAAACGAGCGACCGTTTTGCGGCAAGTTTCGCCTACATGAATGCATTCGTCTTTCTTTTATTCTCATTTGTGTGTTGGCTGTTGCGCACAATAGTAACAGAAATTATTTCTGAAAAGGGACAGGTTTGAAAGTTAAAAAGACAGTGTTTACAGTGAGTGTATTTTGCTTGTAATTTCAGAAAGCACAAGTAAGTATTCCATTGAAGTAATGATCTGTTGAAAGTTTTGTTTGAGTTTAAAAAAACGAGCATTTGCCATAAAACAGCGATAACCGCTTCAGGGCGGGTATACGGGTTAGGCGGAATTTTGATAGCAAGTCGCTCATATTATTTTGTTATAATTTGTTTTTATTTCGCTTCGGCTCTAAAATTAGTATAGATATATTGTAGTGAATAAAATGTTTTCATAAAGTCCGTAAAGGACTGCAGCGATGTTCTGCTGCCTCGGCAGAAGAAGATGACAATATCTACCGAGAATGCCCTCGTCTGGAGACGCGTGAATGCGCTGGCATGCTAGCATTGCGGTGTCGTGGGGCGGGTTCATTTTCCCAGCACGAGGACCCACTACATAAAAATTTCGCATTCACGAATTTGATTTCATATCAAGAGGCGACCAAAGTCGCAAAAAGTGTAGATAACTACACCGAGGGAATTAGAGCTTGTCATGAGAACAAGGGGAACCTGAAAAGAAAGGCGAACTTGGGGTGACCTCGTCTTTACCCGACGAAGTGCATGGCCCACAAATGAAAGAGGGGCAAACGAGTGGTGGTGGAACCCCTTCGTACCCACCCAACCGGGATAAATCCATAGATATCTTGTTGAAGTGGCCAGGTATTCCTCTTCTGAGTGGAAAACTCATACGACTTGAATTGTATGAACTTTCCCATCAGAAGGGGAGTACCCTGGTGACCAATTTATGCCATAGAATTATACAATTTGATTGCATAACTCTATGCCATAAAGAGGCACTCTGCTTGGGCCACTCAACCCAAGAAGTCACCTGAAACAGAAAAAGGATTAATAAGTACCCGGTGGCTGGCTCATGGTTTTAGGGGGCAGCCTGCCGCCGTACCGAGTCCTATACCCGGTCAGAGTGATCGGAAAGGAAAGACCGACGTTGTACGTTTAATTCAACATTCCTTTAATGGGTATATAAAGTGCACAACATAGATTTTAAAATCAATTTACAATTTAATTTTATAACTTCAATCATATAAATATGTCTTTTAATATATTATATATAGGAACAATAAATAAGGTTAAAATATAAACTTTAGGTCACGTTCTCTTTGCGCTTCATAAGTTTAAATTGTCCTCAAAAGATCAAAATGTTAATAGCGTGTGCAAGTCGAGGGCAATTATTATCAACGCTTGAATAAATCGTAGTCCTTTATCGAAAAGGCAACTATTTTTACTTTGCAAAGAGAATCTAAGTTGCGAGCAGATCGTTTCTACCGGTTTATTTTTAAAAAACTTTGCAGGATTGCTCTTTTGTTTGATGATAATAATCATCCGTGTTTTCTGTTTTATCATTTGAACCTATTTCCAAATTTTATGTACATTTATTTTCTTATTTGAATCTTTATCTTTAATATAATAGAATAATTAAATAATTTTTTTACCGTTTAACAAAAAAAAGATAATTCGCAATAAAAAAATATACCAAAAGGGTACTTACCCACATGGTCCGTCGGGCGCTCGATGGATGCAGGTATCCTTTAAATTACTGGGCATGGGACACAACAAAAAAAGAATTATGATAATCATCAATTTTAAAAATTATTGTCAGAATAATTTAAATCAGAATCGCCAGATACAATCACTACAGGTAAAAATTCGGTAAAACGGTGCTGCAACCTTTAAAAATTATGCTGAATCTATGCAGTGTAAAGCCATTTGGTTTGATATAAGCATTCTGCGAGCAATCGTTTAGATTCATTGCGTGATAAAATGTCCGTAATTTCGCTTTATAGGCAGGTACAGAAGACAGGGGATCAGATTTCAAGGCTTCCTCCGCCAATTTTCACACACAATGCATTCGCCAAACATCATTGTTTTCATCGTTTAAAAACCAATACCAACGTTTCGACACTCGCGAACAATTACGCAAATCACGCAAGTCTAAATGCGAAAAGATACTTTCAAATATGTGATCCGGCAACCGATTTATTATGGGTTTGTCTATATTTCCACTTCGAGTTCCGCTATTCCGATTTGTGGGCTAACACTCGAAGGACTTGTAGTTGGGAGATCCGCCTGTCTGACTCTACAACTTACAATCAATGCTCGTCCGGAAACACTTTAACCAGCCGTAACTTTCCGATAAGCACTGTGTAGGGGACGCGGGTTTTACAGCCAGAGTATGGAGATAACTTTTGAACGGGAAGTTAATACCTTTTATATTGAATATCACTAGGGTAGTAACAAAAAAAATCCACTTTTAGATGAGCCTGACATACGAATCGCAATTGTATGCACGCATGACGCAAAGCCCGTAATGAACCGCTCTACAGCACAGTCGTCCAATCGACATCCCCGTATCAACTCCCTTGATAATCCACTAACGGAACTAACAAAATTCAACGAATCACAAGCCAACAGGAAACCCGTTTTTCTTGTCTTCTCCACTGCTTTCCTTTTTTCGCCGATACCAATCGAAAAGCGGATATCAACCCTCCGTCAGATGTTCGACGAAGTACCTCACGCGGCGCGCCACACACGGATCCCCTGAAACGGTAATCACCACAAAACAAACGGAATCGCTTTGCATGGGAATTCGAGGGTTTTCCGCTGACCGTCACACATTTGCTTCCTCATACAAACTCAATCTTCAATATCTTACTATTCCAAACTATTGTAATCTTTGCACTTTTAAATTCTTACTCAAATTCTACTTTTCACACTCTCGAGCAAGAAACACCGTCACACTCAATGTTATTCGCACATAACTGTCCGGAACATTCATCCATTTCAAGCTGAAGCCCGGTCAAGGTGCTCCCGTGATCTCGATGTTGGGTAATCCGTTATAAGAATCCAAGCCGGTTCGCTATTTTCGACGGTAAAAAGGATTTTGTTGCTTCAAGAACTTAAGTTTTTCGAAATTCCCCGTTCGACCGCTCGACGAACTTCGTCTTTCAATAATCCTCCCGCAATTCTTCTTCCCTATCTTCCGTCCACGCCCGTTCGCGGTTGCAACTTCACTCCCTCAAGCGTTTTCAAATTCCCGACTCACGCGACGGCTATCTTCTCGTTGTTTTTCATTCTATCCACGAACGGCATTTTCTTCGTTTTCTTTTATTACCATCTCGCGTACACATGCACTAGGTGGGAGATTAAATATTTATCGTCTCGACAACACAAACGATGAGAATATCTCAATATAAAACGCGAACTTTTCCTCGATTACTTTTGGTATCTTTATACTTCGATTCATAAAATGGCAAAAACGCAACGAATCCACGCATCCCAACCGACTCTCCTCGATTTTCTCGATGAAGGCTCGCCAGAGCCTTCAGTTTTCCTCCCTCGATAAGACATTTCAATGATATTTACTCATTTATATTGTTCTCTAATTCTATGGATTAAAACGAAATCAAATCCAACAAACAAACCGTTTTCTTCCAGATATGCATTGAATTTGTGAATTGCCAACGCAATTATTTCTTTATTTTCTTCAATAATATTAACGACTTCTTGCTTCTTAGCTGCGATTTTTCATTTTTAATTCATCATTACATGTTATTAGATTTTTCAGGGTGTCGGATGCACATTGCATCTTTTCATTCAGCTCTGCAGTTATATTGACTATCTGCTCATCCAATTTTTCAATATTTTTAGTATGCTCATCGCATTTCTGGTCAATATTTTTCAGTCCCACATCGAGCAGATTATCGTGTTCGTATATTGCGCTCTTTAGCTTTTGTTCTACTTCCGATATTTCTAATGTGTAAACTCGGATCTTCTGAAAAACGCAATGTTTTGCTTTTTCAAGCAGTGGCAATAATCGTTCAACCTGTTCCTCCAACGGCTTTTCGGAATTTCGATCGGGACAGATGTCTTCGACTTTCATACCAACCAAATCACTCTGATCCGCAAATATTTGTTGCAGATGTGTGTTGAATGCCGTTACAGCGTCTAGGGTTCGTTTCATTAAGCGCGAGTAAGAAACCTGGTGTGATTCGTATTTGTATTGTAAGTCAGTGTTGGCGTTCTTTTCAGAATCAAGCAGATGTCTGAGATATTGTAATTGGTTAATTAGTTCCGCTCGTTCACTCGCCGTCATTTTCTGAGCGTTAATTTCTGTCTCGATACAATCAATTCGAGCTTGCGTTTCCGTTATTTGGCGTTGCTTATGCTCACGCAGTTCTTGGAGGGAGTTAATATTTTGCTGGTTTTCATTGAAAATTTTTTCTATCTTAGCTAAGCTATTTTTCTTACGCACAATCTGGTCTTCCAAATGTTTAAGGTCTTTCTCCAACACTAACAACTTTCCTTTACCCCTTGTTTTGTCTCGGCAAGTTCTTCTACTTCAGTGTTTAGCCGAGCTATATTGCTTTCGATTCCTTCAATGCTATGTTCGCTCTGCCGCATTTGGAGATGCTTTTCAATAAAGATGTTAGTAATTTCCGTTTTCAGGTTATTGAATTCGTCGTTTTTATTATTGTTCCACAATGAAAACCCTAGTTTAGCTGATGAACTGAACTTCAGCGCAAAATCTTAATCCATAATATCATCGACCAGCAAATGTTCCCGCTCATACCCCTCGTTCGATTCATTTCTGGGGACAAAGTCCAACATCCAACCAAAAAGTATAATCCCATTGTTGAATGCATGTGGAGCACTAGGTGTCTTCAGCCAAGACTTGTTAACAGTATAAGCGTACTCAATATGAGATACAACTGAAACGATATCGTCGACGTAATTAGCCCCAATGGAAAGACGGGTACCAGCGACAAACTCGAGAAAATGCGAGAATATTGCAACGAACTGTTTCGTGGACATAGATTTTAGACCTCCGCGCTGAAAGAACTCTTTACCCAAAATATCTTCGATTTCGTGCAGATATTCTGTCACACGAGCAGCTTGTGTTTGTAGGAATTTCTTATCATCCAACGGCATCCGTTCCTTCTCACCCGTCATCATAACATTGGCACTGGAATACGGAATAGGACGATTTGGCGTTCGCATAGGAGTAGCACTAGAACTCCTACGTGTCTTAGCAGCCGGCGCTGTTAAATATGCTGCATTATTTATTTGATCATCAGAACATGCTCGTTCAAGTGATTGCTGGCATTGTGACGGCCTGCGGATTGGTTGCGCTATTCTACTGACCCTTGTGTCACATTTGGAACAGGCTCTGTTTTAATGTTATCAATATGTGTAACTTGGGTAATTTTGAAGTTAGCATCTTTAAAATAAACTTTTCCGCCATTTTGTACGGAGTGTCGCTGTGCCTGTTCTTGTGGTGACTGCGCTGGCATTTTGAGCCATAACTCCTCGATTACTACAATATTCAATACTTGTTATATACAACATATTGGTTTTTGGTTTTAAAGGAATGGATTCTGCAATTTCACCACCAAAACCATCACCTTTATTGAAATTGGTTCGGAGAAGATTGATAGATATGACCGAAGAAGAGCGGAGAGAAAATGGAATCCAAGCCAAATGTCGGAAACGCAACTTGAGGAGTTCATGAGTTCAGTAAGTGACGATGAAGACAATGAAAGTGATGAAAGCCTGCACGACTCAAACTTTATACTAGATGAACAACAAGATGATGAAATATGCGCTGAGTATGACAAGTGCATGCAAAATCTAATTCAAACAAGCAATCCACCAGAGAATGTTACAAATGGTACTATACCATCTGAAAATTCTCTGGAAATACCGCGATGCGCACTTGCTCATCTTTTGACAATAGCGAAATCCAATAAATTAGAAACATCATCGCCTTTTAGGAAGCCGAAGAGGTCGCGATCGCCTATGCCTGCCATCGAAGATGACGGTCCCGTATCAGTTCCTGGTTCTGGTGGATTCAGTTGTGAATCAATCAATTCTATTTGTTCCGGGTCCAAGGATTTCTCCAATATCATATGGAAGATAAATTCTATGCAACTTCATGTCAACAAAGTAGCATTTCGAGGAAACATAGAGTTGCCACCCGCAGTGAAAAAACTTACCACACCAATTGAATTTTTCAAATATTGCTTCACGGATGACTTAGTGAGCATGATTGTGGATCGGACAAATGAAGCGGCGTGTAGAGCAAACACAACATTTACTACTGGCATCGACAGTTTGCACCATTATATTGGCATCCTTATTTTTATGTCAATCTATCGCTATCCCAACATGCAAAGCTACTGGGGTAAACGAGGATTTCCCGCTATAAAGAATACGATGCCCGTGTGTTTATTTGAACATATAAAGCAGTTTCTTAGCTTCGAAACTGAATACAACCGGCCACAAAGAGGTGAAAAGGGCTACGATAAAACTTTTCGCAGAAGGAAATTAGCTGATATGCTCAATGAACGCTTGGATTCCATTTCAAAACCAGCTAGACTGTGTGTAGATGAGCAGATGTGCTCTACTAAAATATTGCATCATTTACGACCGTATATGCCCAATAAACCCCACAAATGGGGTATAAAGCTTTTTGTTCTTTGTGATTCGACAGGATATGCTTAAAGGTTCGAAATTTACCATGGTGCTGGAGACAATGTAGTTTTACCAAACTGCCCTGATTCAGGAGCTACAAGCAACATTGTTGTTCGACTATCGCAAAGTATTCCTGATTTTCAGAGCCATATTCTATACTTTGACAATTTTTATACGTCACTGCCGCTGTTGGTTTATCTACGCGCACGAGGAATTTATTCTCTTGGGACCATCCGAATTAACCGACTACCCCTATGCAAACTGCCATCTGAGAAAGATAAGCAAATATTGGAAGCACCTCGTGGCTTTTTCACAGAATACGTAGGAACTGCATGTGGTATCGATATAAGCACCGTTTTGTGGAAAGACAACAAATGTGTACGTTTGGCGTCAACATACTGTCGCGTGTTATGGTTCGCGGCCAATAATAATTTTAATGTTCCGAGAAAGTGAAAACGCAATGTCTTTTAATTTAAGTTAAAAGAGTTTATTTAATTACAAAAGTGCACAATGATCAATTTAACACTTTCACTAATTTTAATTTTCACTATGAAAAATCTAACACTTGTCCATAAATTTCTTATCGCAATTGTCTTCTAAACCACTTCACTATTACGAAAATCACTTTTCTACTACTCGATTAATATCGCTTCCCACACACAATCGCAGTTCTTATCGCGGTCGAATGAATTATCCCCCCATTCATTCAGCTCGCCTTTATATAGGGTCTCTACCTATTCACCCCTTTCTCGTACATTGGCGAATGTTCTACCGAGAGGTACCTGGTAGATTCGAGCAAATTAATGAATGGAGTGACGTCACTTGCAGATGTTGATCATGCTTGTTGGGTTCTCGTGGGTTCGAGTAAATTCATTTGTTGACGTTCTTAATGATTGTGAAAACAATTGCGACAGTAGCTCGCAGAATTATTTGTACATGTAATTATTTGTATATGTAACACTGCCCCCACCTCAGTTCTTTTCGCCCCGAAAAGATGTGTCGCTATTTGTAGTCAGTTCTCCCTGGGTGTAATATGGGGCAAGACGGTCCAGATGCACAATTTTCATTTTAGCTCTCGGCTTACGATGTTCCTGTATTCGGTATACGACGTCGTTGATTCGCTTTGTAACTCGGTATGGTCCCTCCCAATTATGTTGCAACTTTGGAGACCTACCTTTTCGCCGTTGCGGGTCATAAAGCCACACCAAGTCATCTTGCTGGAAGCCAGTAGAATTAGCCTTTAGATCATACCTGGTCTTCATGCGGTCAGTAGCCGATTCGAGGTGTTTTCGCACTGTCCGATGTATCTGGTTCAACCGTTGTCTTAGATCACTTGCGTACTCCGAGACCGTTTGGGGTTTCTCAGGGGGAGTTCCAAACTTTATATCGGCTGGCAAACGAATAGTCTTTCCAAAAATGACTTTGGCTGGGGCTTGGCCCGTCGATGCATGTTCAGCAGCTCTATACGCCAGTAAAAATAGTGGGATATGTCGGTCCCAGTCCCTTTGGTTCTCGTCAACCATTTTGGCCAGGTGTTTATTGAGCGTGCCGTTGAAACGTTCGAACATTCCATCGGATTGGGGATGCAGCGGTGTTTTCCTCGTTTTCCGTACTCCCAGCAGCTCGCACATTTCGCTAAAAACTAGTGACTCAAAGTTTCGGCCTTGATCCAAATGTAGTTCGCAAGGTACGCCGTACCTACTGACCCAATTTAACACTAGCTGTTCAGCTACAGTAGTTGCTTCCTGGTTGGGAATGGGGTAGACCTCGGGCCACTTGCTGAAATAATCGGCTACAACCAGCGTGTATCAATCTCCCCATTCAGATTCAGGAAAGGGTCCTGCGATGTCAACAGCAATCCTTTCAAATGGTACCCCCACGTTATAGGTTTGCATTTGTCTTCTCAGTCCTTGCTTTGGACCTTTGACGGAAGCGCAAACTGTGCATCTCCGACACCAGTCCTCTACGTCTTCTCGAGCGTGGAGCCAGTAGAACCTTTCCCGCAATTTCGCTAAGGTCTTGTTAACACCAAGGTGGCCTCCCGAGGATCCTTCATGCATTTCCTTAACCACATCGTAGATTCGGCTTTTGGGTAGTAAAGTTTGCATCCTATAGGAGCTGCCATCCGCCGTTTCCCATTTCCGCTTGAGTACGCCACCCTCCACCTGAAGGGAGTTCCATTGTGCCCAATAGCTTTTCAGGGTTGCGCCATGCGTTGAAACGTCCTTCCACTCAGGTCGCCCAGTCGTCTCCTTCCATACGAGCAATGGTCCGATGTCTTCATCGGCTAGCTGGGCATTTCGAATCTCCTCCGATGACCAACCTTCATCGAATTCAGCCGTTATCAGTCGCAGATCAACGGGCGGCTCCTTGTCCTCAATCCGTCGGCAATGCTTGCAGTTAGCTGGACATGGGCGACGAGATAGGGCGTCAGCATTTCCATGAACTCTGCCCTTTCGATGAACAATTTCGTAGTCGTACGACTGCAATCTTTCGATCCATCTCGCAACTTGTCCCTCGGGGTTTTTGAAGTTAAGTAGCCATCTCAGCGATGCATGGTCCGTTCGAAGAACAAATTTCTGGCCATATAGGTGTTTGTGGAACTGCTTGGTGGCCTCTATTATAGCCAATAGCTCCTTCCTGATCACACAGAAGTTCCTCTCACTTTTTGAAAGAACTCGACTGTAATACGAGAGGACTCTTTCTTCGCCATTGATCTGCTGGGAGAGTACAGCGCCAATACCGCCGTTGCTTGCATCAGTGTCAACCACAAACATTTTTCCGGGTTTCGGATACGCCAGCACGGGTGATTCACACAGCTTTTCCTTCAGGGTCTCAAAGGCTGTCTGGCATTGTTCGTTCCAGACATACGGACGATTTTTCTCGGTTAGCTGATGAAGACACTTAGCTATTTCGGCAAAGTCTTTGACGAATCTTCGATAGTAGGTTGCCAGACCCAGGAAACTTCGTAGTTGGCGCTTGTTGTTTGGTGTTGGCCAAGTTTTCACGGCTTCAATCTTCTCAGGGTCTGTTTTGACCCCGTCTGCTGATACGACGTGTCCCAGGTATTTTACTTCAGCTGCGAAAAGGGTACACTTGTCGGGACTAAGTTTCAAATTTGCCAGTCGCAGTCAGGAGAAAACCTCTTCTAAGTTCCGCACATGCTCTTCGAACGTTCTCCCGATGACGATGATGTCATCTAGGTACACCAAGCAGGTTTTCCAGGTTAGACCACGTAGCACGTATTTTATCAAGCGTTCGAAAGTGGCTGGAGCATTGCAAAGCCCAAACGGCATCACCACAAATTGCCACAATCCGGTCCCAACTGAAAATGCGGTCTTCTCTCGGTCCTTCTTGTCGATTTCTACCTGCCAGTAGCCACTCTTGAGATCGAGTGTAGAAAACCATTTTGCGTCGGCTATAGTGTCCATGATGTCATCGATGCGTGGGAGCGGGTAACTATCTTTCTTAGTGACGTCATTAAGCTGCCTATAGTCGACACAAAAGCGAGTGCTACCATCCTTTTTCTTTACTAGAACTACAGGCGCGGCCCATGGACTTACAGAAGGTTCAATAATGCCTTGTTTTTTCATGTCCGAGATCAGCGCGCTCACTTCTCCTTGTTTGGCTATAGGGAGACGTCTTGGTGCTTGTCGGATTGGCTTGGCTCCCTGTATATCTATGACGTGAGTTACCAAACTCGTTCGGCTTTGGTCATCCGGGCTTGTTGAGAAGATGTCACTGTACTTGGTGACCAGATCAGAGGCTCGTTTGAATAGCTGCACCGGCAATTGCAGACGTGGATTCCCGGGCTTTGTCTGTGTCTTGCCTCCTTTTCCAATGATGGTTGTGAGTAGCTTCCAAAGAGGTGATGGTGGAAACAGGCTGGCAGCTGCCGATGACTTCTCCCGCTTTGATGCTCGTGGTTGAGTCTGCGGTGTTAAGGACTCTAACCGGCACATATCTGTTCCTCAAAGATCTTACAAGGCTTCGTCCTACAATCAAACTGCGCAATGCGGATGTCTTCGTTGGCTCTATCAGATAAGATCGGTGGTCTCCAGAATCACCATCAAGCTTGGCCCATACAATGCTTTCGGAAGAATTCGGTACATCAGTGTCAGTACATACCACTACATTCATCTTGGGGATTTGGACGCTGGGATCCTCCATCAGTACTTCGACATTCTGCCATTTCAATACACGTTTACCCAAATCCAACGTGATTCCATGTGGTCGCAGGAAATCCATTCCGAGAATGCAGTTATCCATAATGTTCGCGACCAGAAAATTATGTCGGAACACAAGGTCTCCCAACTGTATCTGGAGGTTGACCTCTCCATGAACAGGTGCAGTTTCTCCCGTAGCTGTCCGTAGTGAGAAAATTCTGCTCTTGTGAAGTTGTTGCTGTCTAACTAGGTCTGGTCGGATAATCGATCGGGTTGCACCGGTGTCGATTGTTATGGTGCAGTGTTCTCCGTCAACTTGACCTGGAAAGCATAAGTCCGCTTCTCCACGATGTAGTCTTGACACGATGATGGTGGTGCTGGGGACGTCGATCCTCCTAGCCAACCTCTGCTCCACGAAGTTGGCTCTTACATGTTTCCCGACCCCTCTGTTTGAAGGGTTTCCATTCTGGGCTCCTGACTCGGTCTGGATCCCCTCCTAGCTGCACACCCTGGACAATAGCTCGGTTTTCTCCGCTTCTTGCAGTCTCTTTACAGGTGCCCCTTTTCTCCGCAATTCCAGCATCTAGGCGCACCATTTACATGCGGGTCTCGCTCAATTTCCACGCGCTCACACCTGCACTCGTCTGCCACTACCTCACGGACCCAGGCAGTGGTACGAGTCGCATTCTTCGCCGCCTCAAAGTTCAGACTGTAAGCCAATGCGTCCTTAACCGTTTGCTTTTGGGCTAAACGCACGGCTTGCTGCAGTTCCGGGTCCTTTAGTGCGCTGATGAATGCTTCTGTCGCTGCATCATCTCGATGTTCTGGGTCGTAGGCTGAGTAAGCTAAAAGTGCTAGTCGCTCAATGTCTTGGGCTAGCTGCTGTAGGGTTTCACCAGACTTCTGCACCCGATGCCTTAGCTGTGACCGATAAATCTGCTTTAGATGATCATCTCCATAACGCATGTCGAGCGCATTCATTATAGCATTCGAGTTTGAGTGCAATTCAACGGGGATCGTCTGCAATAGCTCGGCCGCTGGGCCTCTTAGAGCAAGAATCAATACAGTTGCTCGTTCCTCCTCATTCCAATGATTTATGCGAGCGGCTGCTTCAAACTGGGTTTTGTAAATAGTCCAGACCGTTTGCCCATCGAATATTGATGCTTGCACATTTCTGGACGAGCCTTGCACTGCGGTTGTAAGCGGGGCTGGTGAGGCGGTTACTACTGCCTTTGCTGCTTCCAATTCCTTTTTCATGTTTTCCATCTCATTGTTGATTCTCTCCTCGACCTGGCTGACCTTTTCCTCGACCTGGTAAACCTTTTCCTCGACCTGGTCAACCTTTTCCTCGACGCCTTTAATTTGTTTGTTGAGACTACCGAGCTCCGCTTTTATTTCGGTTGACTGTTCCTCCAGCTTCTGTGTGATGTCTGCCTTGATGTCTGCTTTGATTTCGATTGCTTGTTGGTCCAGCTTCGCTGATTGTTCATTTAGCTTCGTTGATTGTTCATTAAGCTTCGTTGATTGTTCATCTAGCTTCACAGTCAGACTCGATGACATCAGCATTAACATTTAAATTAGCGCATTTTCTGGCTCCTTTGATTTTGATGTTTCTACTTCTCCACCTTCTGCGCCTTTTTCCGCATCTGAGAACTCACCCAAATCCAGATTCACGCCTTCCGACTCGATCACGTCACGCAAGCGTGCAATCAGTGTGGCCTTTGTACCTTGCGTAGCCAGGTTTCGCTGTTCCAACTCTTCCTTAAGCTCCGACATGGTCAATTCATTAATTTTTAAGTTTAAGCTTCGTGGCATTTTTAATGTTTCTTTAAATTTTACTATTGTGCACTATAAAAATGTTCAAATTTTCACTTTCAAAATTTTTCTTTCGCACTTCTTGACACCACTGTCGCGTGTTTTCGGTTCGCGGCCAATAATTTTAATGTTCCGGGAAAGTGAAAACGCAATGTCTTTTAATTTAAGTTAAAAGAGTTTATTTAATTAAAAATGCACAATCATTTATTTAACTATTTCACCTAATTTTAATTTTCACTATTAAAATTCTAACACTTGTCCATAAATTTCTTATCGCAATTGTCTTCTAAATCACTTCACTATTACGAAAATCACTTTTCTACTACTCGAATAATATCGCTTCCTACACACAATCGCAGTTCTTATCGCGGTCGAATGAATGATGATCCCCCCATTCATTCAGCTCGCCTTTATTTAGGGTCTCTACCTATTCACCCATTTCTCGTACATTGGCAAATGTTCTACCGAGAGGTACCTGGTAGATTCGAGCAAATTAATGAATGGAGTGACGTCACTTGCAGATGTTGATCATGCTTGTTGGGTTCTCGTGGGTTCGAGTAAATTCATTTGTTGACGTTCTTAATGATTGTGAAAACAATTGCGACAGTAGCCGGCAGAATTATTTGTACATGTAATTATTTGTACATGTAACAATACGTTGGTGTCAAACCTTTTGCTAAAGCGAGTTCCACAGAACAGTCAACTAAAGTTTTCCGATACAACAGAAAACAAAAGACACACGACGAAATCGATTGCCCCCAGATAATACGGGACTATAACAATCACATGGGTGGGGTCGACCTTATGGACAGATTGATGGGTCGATATCATATCCGTATGAAAACGAAAGATGCACTAATCAGGCTTTTCTACCATCTTATAGATATGGCGGCAGTGAACGCATATATTTTATATAAAAGAAAAAATGCGTCTGTCGAGGATACTAAGGACTGCGTACATTACACCCTACCACAATTTCGGGATGAAATAGCAGCAGCTTTATGTGTATATAAGCACAAACGGCAAGTAGGTCGTCCATTTGTTGCACCATCAGAATCAGCTTGCTTCAGCACAAATAAAAATTTATCCAGAGGCCACAAAACAGCACATCCAACAGATTCTATTCGGTTAGATGGTTTGTATCATCCTGGCATATGGCTTCCTAAACTAGGCGGAAAGAAACCGTGCAAGCTATGCAAAAAATCAGAAACCCAGTACTTTTGCCAGAAATGCAATATCCATTTATGCTGTTCTAACTCTAAAAACTGTTTCTATGAATACCATTCGAAAAAAAATATTAATTACTAAAAACTCTTAAAACTTTTAATTCGTCATCAAAAAATATCATAATAATAAAGGACTTTGTATTGACATAAAATTTTCTGTATAAAATATTCGTATGATCACACTTGTAAATAATTTTTTTTTCGCCGAGAACCCGTATCCCCGCCTCAGGGCGGGTATCCTTTTTTTCAGCTTACAGGTCAGTCCTTTACTGCAAATGTGAAAATGAAACCATTTTTGGATTTTTAACGGTAAATTACATAATATATAAAATTCCGACCACTAAATCACTTTATTTGACACTCCGGGGGTTAAAGGGTTAATAAATTCTCAATTTTTCCAGCAGTCATTTTTATTTGGTTCACTATAAAGAGGGTTCAGTACAAGTTCAGAAGGCAAAGTTACTTTTCTACGAACTTGATTACAAGTAGAAGGTCCTGAAAATGTTTCTTTTACTTTTATTTGCTGGTATTTTTCATTAGTCATGATAATACGTGCTTGACGCAGTCTTAGAGCAGGTCTCGGAATCTTAAGGAAGTAATGAGTCAATGCATCTTCCATTTTAAAAAGTAGGTCTTGTGTGACAGGAATCACTTTAAATGGAGAAGGGTGTGTTCTAGCTGTTTTTATGATTTCATCCCAGTCTGCTGGTACTTCCGGAGAATGCACTCCTTTTTCCTTTCCAATCAATGCAAAATCTGCACCATTTGGCAGGTATGTGTGACCTCTTACAGGAAATACATGCTTTACAGTTTTAAATACCTTTAGTACAT
Source organism: Odontomyia ornata (assembly GCA_963969285.1). Lineage (NCBI taxonomy): Eukaryota > Metazoa > Arthropoda > Insecta > Diptera > Stratiomyidae > Odontomyia > Odontomyia ornata. Next base: position 165,677,654 of record OZ017738.1, on the reverse strand, counting down.
GTACTAAAAAGTATTGAAAATATACCATTACGTGGTTCTTGTTTTGCCCACTGCGCCCATCACTGAGTAAAATAAGATTGTCTGATGTTATGTCATTATTATTCAAATAGTGAAGTAACAGTGAAGTGACCTCAGATGCACACTTTTTTCCTGTCATTTCCGTGAAACAGTAATTTGTTGCATCATCGTTTGACAAGTTATGCACTCCGAACACATAATACCACATCTGTCGGGAGTAAAACACGTCACCTGTTTTAATGTGTGGTAGAAGAAGATTCTGCACAAAATCAAATGATAGCAACATGCATTCTCCTTGCCTTGCCTTCTCTTTATATATATTTTTCAATTCATGGATTTTTTTAGCTTTCTTTAAATGTAACGTTTTTTGAATATTTAGTTCACTTTTTTTAGCAGCATCATTTTCACTCATTATTTTTAAATTCAGCTCGTCACAAATGCTGCAGGTGTCAGATCTTGGAAGGCCAAATTTAATATTAAAATAATTTGTAAATACTGTGTAATATGAAACATAAGAAATCCTGATCTGTACTTCGTTCAAAAACAACTCATGCATTTTCTTTACAATTAACTTTTCTAGCAAATATGTTGTGTTTGGGTTATTATGTGAAGAGTAGTGAGACTGCCTTCCCTTGAAGCTCTTGATGTGTAACTTTATTAATTCCAATATTGGATCTGGGACTGCATGAGGTCTTGTGGTATGCTTACCTCTGCCTTCTTTAGGTAACTGACCTGAGGATATTTTGGCCTGAATTGTACGCAGCCTTCCTCTGGTAATTCCATGCAAATTCATAAACGCTGTCGAGCACACTGGCAACTCTTCATCATTAGTTCGCACTTTGTAATAATATGCTAAATCATGGCTGAACGAATCATCCTCTTCATCACGGTTATGTCTAGGTCTTCTTTGTTGGATACTTCTGTACGATACTAGTCCTGTAAGATGCGCGTCTTGGTCATTTTTACTTTCATAGTTGTAAAAGATTCTTAGTATTTCTTTTTTTTGTTCACTCGTTAATTTTGTGAAACATTGCAACCTTTTGCACCTGAAAACAATGAAGATCTTTATAGGTCATCGTACGTAGCGAAGGCGATAGCCAAAAGTTATCAACATAATATTGTTATCAATATAATATTAAAACACAGTACCTACCTGCAGTCAGGGCGCGCCACAACACCACTTCTTAGACGACCAACGTGATCAATGTGGGGCTCTCCGCCAACCTTGCATTTTTATATTTTTTCGCGTTTAGAAATTATTTTCTTTCTTTTGGCCTTCCAATGTACACTGCTAGATTCATCTCGTGGTATTTTATCAATTTTTTAAGAAAAAATACCGAACAGTACAACAACTTACAATCCCACCGAGAAAGAAAACTAGATCGTCTGTAAGCCACGAATAGAATGAGCAGACATATGAAATACGTCAAACAAGCGTTTTCCATTTTTGTTGGAAAAACAACCATTGTCATGAGTTGACTGATTGACTTAGGCGGTTTTTCCGAAATTGCCTTGACTTTGATTGTTTTTCCAAATATCAAACAAACTTTTACCCAGAATATCGTTTGACTAATGCACTTTTACGAAAAACTGTGTTTTAGGTTTGATTGCTATGATTACATAGAAACTATAGACATCAAAATATCGTTTTTTTTCCTTTTTTGACATTTGTTGGTTTTCTAAATACCCCTTCAATTGGTAAAATAGTTTTTTTTCTTATTATTATTATTATTAAATGTAATTTTATATCAATTTTCCTTTACATTACGTTTAAATGTTTCCCTTCAATTACATTCTTGATGAGATTTGTTATTAGACACTGAAGAAGGGAGAACATTTACTCCCGAAATATATATATTTGTCAGAAAACATATAAATAGCGTTGTTTTTTTTTAATTATATTTTTCTTTTTGTTTGTTTTATTACTATTTAGAATTTTTGAAGTGAAACTTCTTTACTGGCGGGTAAAAATTTTCAGATGTAACGTTGCCTTCTTACTTAGGCCCATAAGAAAATCAATTAACGTACCTGACGTCACTTCCCACACCGGAAACAGCTGCTCAGTAGCCCTAAATTTCGGAACACAGCTGTCCAGAAAACTTGACAGCAGCATCCCAGTAGGCCGAAAGTAGGCTTTCGAGATTGTCAAGTATGACAGTTCTCAGATGCAAGTTAGTCGAAATGATACAAATGATGTCTTTGACTGTACAGTCAAAAATCTGCGGATAATTTGTTTGATTTGAACAGCACTCGATGGCGCTGCTGAGGCTACTCGAACAGACTAGTTCGTGGCGTGACGTAGTGTTTCCCTTTTTAGGCCTAAGTAAAAAGGCAACAGATGTAACGAAAAAGCAGAACCGTTTACACTTCAGACGGACATTGAAACGACATTTGCGCGACAATCTGTTTTAAGTAGAAGTTCACTCACGCGGCCACGTAAATTGTCAACTAAATTATTACATTCTGCCCGCATCCTTATTGGGAATACTGATTCAGTTTGTTAGGAAATTGGTGATGTTGGTTGCCTAGTATCCATGTTTGGTGGCGGCGGATGGTGTCCATGCTACGGATTGTGATGAGAAGATAATGTATGAGGGTCGAGTAGGAGTTGACTTCGTTGGGAAGTGCTAGAACTGATTCCGCCGATTTGAAATGAACGCGATAGGCAATAGTGGCTTGTTGAGGGTACGTGCGCAATAGTCCTTGGTCCTAGCACCGTGTAATGATTTTAAGTCTAGGTCCGAACGAGGAACCGCCCTCTCATCGGTTCTAGACGTTAATTCTGAGGAATGCCAACGGATGGCACCAACCGGTTAACCAATCCGTGCACCGTAATCCATTTTCGCGGTGGCTACTTGTCGGCCAGCTAGATCGGAGAGGATTTCGGTCGCGGGTCTCCAAATGGATTACGCTCATTTACAATTTTTCAGCCACCACTAAACGCCCGTTTCAAACGCGTCAAACACAACCATACGGAGAAGAAACCTACTTTACGTTACTCCGTATTTCTTCATTCAACCAATCAAAGTACAAAAAAACTAATCTTTATTTCGCGTTCCCGAATGTTACCGACGCGGTACCGAAAAATATACTACGCTAACTTAAATCAAAAAAAAAAACTACGCTAAGGAAAAACAAAACCAACAAAGGTACCGCGTACCGCGCGCCACGCGAAACCAGCCTCAACGGATTTTCTCAAACCCTACCCTCGCGACGGCATACTCACCATGCACTCTACTTCCCGCTGAAAGAAAGGACCACTGGAAAGGAAAGTCGTGTTTTGTGTTAGCAAGTCATATTGTTCGGAGCTACCTGAAATCAAAAAGAAAAAAATTAAACTATAAACTAGCAAATCTAATGTTTATTTACAAACCATCACCATCATCTGAAAGTCAAGTGATTGTCATTATTTCCAGTCGTTCCAGTCGATTTAACGAAATCACATCAGCTGATATTTTGCATTATTAATAGTGTTTTCCATTTTTTTAAATTGTAAACAACTTAATAGTAGACCAAACTAAACGGAAAAAGTACCGAAATTTTCATGTTGTATAAAAACCGTACAATTTGCTTTGTCACCCCTTAGTTCGTTGTTTGAAACTCGCTACGTTTGATCATTGTGTCGCTTTATACGCTTTTTTCGCAAGTTTTCGCAAGTTTTCGCCTAAGTTTATTCAATTAATTTTACTTCAATAAAGTATGAAATCAAAATCATAGTGTTTTCTTTTATTGTGGTAAAATACAAAATGAACGCATTAAACATTTGGTCCGTCGAGCCGGATTCGTGTAATAAATCAGTGAAGTGCAGTGCTAAACACAAATCTTAATTCGTGGTGCGGTTCGGTTGTAACTTGTGTAATAATATAAATTGCATGCAGTTTGCCGGGGTAAGTCCCTTTCCTCTGTAAATATATCCTTTGTTATATATACATCCTTAGATTCTTTGTTGTTGTTATTTTATTTGCCTTTCTTCATCAATACACATTTTGATGGTTTCTCATAATTAACGGGGAAATCAGAACAATTGAATTACAAACGGCTGGTCAGATACGTGTATATTCGGATGTGCGTGAATGAATCAACGATAAGATTGAAATCGTTATTCATTGAATCCAACAACTAATTCGCCAAATTAAATTAGTTTTTGTTGGGATATTCTGAATTTAAAAGCCAAACTCAAAGTGTTGTGTGAATTTTTCATTTTGAATTGCCACCTCCATATAAACTTGAGGAATTACAGCTGGACTTGGTAGTTTCTGATTATAATCAGGAAAATGGAGACTATTATTGTGCAACAAAAGTTGTTCTTACAGCAATTGAATAGACTCCGGTCTAATTTTAAAAAGACTTCAATAAGTCGTAGAACGTTGTCGTATTGCGGAATGGTTAGAGAACGTTTGCATAATTTACATGCTGACTTCGAAGAAAACCATAGGAGAATTTTGGCTATATTAACAGGTGATGAGGCGGAGTTAAATAAAGAATATTTCGCGAGTGAATTGTTCATGCAGTTTGATGAGCTTCAGTTAGAGTTCATGGCTGAGGTAGATGATAATTTGGAAGAATCATCGGATAAGTAGCGGGCAGCAGAGCAGTCAGAGGAGAATTCAACAAGCAACGATAAACGGATTTCAGAAAATTCAGATGCAGTGAAAACGACAAAGGAGGAAGAACAGAAGAGATCGGATTGCAAGGATCCCAATCAAATTTGGAGGATATCAAGTTACCTCGCATCTCAATACCGAAGTTTCATGGGAATTACGAGCAATGGATTTCATTCCGGGACTTATTCACCTCGCTTATCCATAAACGAACGAATCTTTCGAAAGTGCAAAAGTTGCACTACTTAAAGTGTAGTTTGTCAGGGGAAGCTGAAGGACTGTTACGCCAATACGCAGTAACTGAAGCAAATTACGACATCGCTTGGCAAATCTTAAATAATAGATACGACAATCTGAATATCTTATTGAATACTCAATTTAAGCGGTTGTTTTCGCTATCCAACGCCACTGAGTCATCTTCTTCTATAAAGACTCTTCTTGACACTACAATGGAGTGTGTACAAGCTATCGAAAATATGGGAGTTGAAAATCTGTGGCATGCAATGTTGGTTTTTATCGTTACACAGAGGTTGCCTCTTGCTTCAAGGCAACTTTGGGAGCAAGAGCACGCTCAAAGAACTACTCTTCCTTCACTAAATGACTTGTCTGAATTCATGCAGCGTAGATTCAGAGCGTTAGAGGCTGCAGGAATTGAACGTATTAAAGTATCTAGAAACCCAAATACATATCAAGCCCACAATGTGCAAATGCATACTAGTCAAGTAGTTGAACCTTGTGTTGTTTGCAAAGCTGAGCATCATATTCGCCAATGTGCAACTTTCAGCCAAATGAGCCATGAATCCAAGTTTGATATAGTGAAACGTAATAAACGATGCATCAATTGTTTGACGAAAGGACACCTGTTAGCACGATGTCCCAGTCGCAATAGATGTGGAAAATGCCAAAAAGCGCATCACACGCTGTTGCACAGGAATCAATCCATACTAACCCCCTTAATGTTAATGCAACAGAATTCGAGCCTGTACATGTACCAACAACCAGTTCCAATCAGAACGAATTGCATATGCAAACATTGAGTGCGGTTACATCGAAAAGAGTACTTCTGGCTACAGCTCTAATTAATGTACAAACCTTAAGTGGCTGCATGGGTTTCAGAGCATTATTGGATAAAGGATCGCAAGCGTCATTTATAAGCGAGAATGCAATTAAACAACTTAACTTGGAAAGAAAGCGCACAAACACAAGTGTGAGTGGTATTGGGAAGACACATCACACTCCAACTAAGGGACTTGTAAATTTGAAAGTAAAATTGCGCAATGAACAATCTCTAAATGTCGACGCATATATTTTGAACCAATTAACTAATTCGTTACTGACATGGAATGTAGCTTCAGACTTGAAAACTCAACTTAAAAATTTCGATTTAGCTGATCCAAATTTTGATAAACCTGGAAGAATCGATTTGCTATTCGGTGCTGATGTTTATGCACAAATAATAACAGGCGACATTTACAGATTACCGATGGGCCCAATTGTTCAGAGAACGAGTTTAGGATGGATAGTTTCCGGAGGAGTTAATGTGCAACCAGAGGTGAATCTCCATAGTTTTAAAATAGAACTGATCGAATATAATGATTTAAATGCGCAATTAAGGAAATTTTGGGAGTTGGAAGAAGTTGCAGTAACCCGGCAGCCGACAGTCGAAGAACAAATTTGTGAGGAATTCTACTTGCAGAATACTTATCGTAACATAGATGGAAGATATGTTACTCGTCTTCCATTTAAAAAGGATGCTGACAGACAGTCGTTAGGTGAATCAAGGAACATCGCCCTTGCCAGCTTAATGTCGTTAGAACGAAAGTTTTCTAAAAATTCGGATTTATGTATGGAATATTCAAAATGCATTCGAGAATATTTAGAATTGAATCACATGCATGAAGTCAGCGACAATAAAGATACACAATTTGAAACAAATAGCACGTCTAAATGCAAGGGTAATTACATCCCACATCATGTGGTATACAAGGAAAGCAGCAGTACAAGGACTCGCGTTGTTTTCGATGCATCACGGAAAACTAGTTCAGGAATGTCTTCGAACGATGTGTTGTATGCTGGGCCTTCTCTGCAAAATAGTCTTGATCAAATTTTATTAAAATGGAGATGTTTGCAATTTGTTTTTGTAGCAGATATTGAAAAGATGTATAGTCAAATACGTATACATTCCGAAGATGCGGATCTCCAACGCATTGTTTGGCGCAATAATTCGAATGAGCCAGTCCGGTATTACATTTTAGATACAGTGACCTTTGGAGTGACCTCAGCACCATTTCTAGCAATTAGAACGCTCCGAAAACTTGCTGAGGATCATCAATCATCATTTAGCATGGCACATCAAGCAATTCTCAATGAATTCTATGTGGACGATCTTCTTTCAGGTGGTGTAAGCATAGATTCGGCATTAGCTAAAAGAGATGAATTGAGAATATTATTAAGCTCTGCAGGTTTTAAACTTAAAAAATGGGTAGCCAGTCACGAACAACTTTTGTGTGGTATTCCTATGGAAGACCGGCAAACGCTTACAACTTTCGATATGAATCTCGATCAGGGTCTTAAAACACTTGGCATTATATGGCATCCACTATCGGATGAACTCGCATACAAGATTCATATTAACATGGATGACGTTAAGTATACAAAACGCAAAATATTATCAGACATAGCAAGATTGTTCGATCCACTTGGATGGATATCTCCAGTGGTTGTAGTAGCCAAAATATTAATGCAATCATTATGGTTAGATGGCATAACTTGGGATGAAAGAGTTCCCATTGACATAGCAAATAAATGGCACAATTTTAAATCAGATCTGAAAACAATTCAGAATGTGAGAATACCTAGATGGTTAAAAAATAATACTAACGACACTATTGAATTACATGGTTTCAGTGATGCTTCTCTGAAAGCGTATGCAGCAGTCGTTTATCTCGTTTCTTGTAGTCCAAATAACAATGAATCTTCTTTGCTTTTAGCTAAAACGAAGGTAGCATCGGTGAAAGCTATTTCAATCCCCCGTTTGGAACTATGTGGAGCACTAATGTTGGCTAAAATTGTAAATCAAATTACGAAAGCGTTAGAATTACCCGTAGCTCGAATATATTTATGGACTGACTCGACAATTGTCTTAGCTTGGTTGGCAAAACATCCATCACACTGGACTACTTTTGTTGCAAATCGAACAACGCAAATCCATGAAGCAGTGAAGGATATTCCCTGGAACCACGTACCTTCAGAACATAATCCTGCAGACTTCGCATCACGCGGTATGTTTCTAAAACAACTCACTGATTGCAATCTTTGGTGGAATGGCCCTTCTTGGTTGAGAAAACCAAAGGAATACTGGCCTGAGAATGAATTATTGCCGGTATGCACCTTGGAACAAAGGAAAACACCACTTATATCATTATTAGCATCTGAATCCGAACCAAGTTTTTTGGACTTATGGTTTGGCAGATACTCTACATTGACTCGTCTCTTAAGAGTAACAGCATACTGTTTTAGATTTATTACCGCAGCAAAAGGTACCCGCTACGCCCAATCATATTCGAATACATCAGAACTCGATTCAGCTTTGCAGTTTTGGATTAAACATACACAAGAAATGGATTATAGGGAAGAAATTGAATGTTTGAAACAAGGCAAACAAATCGATAGAAAAAGCAATCTTGTAAATTTAGACCCTTTTTTGGATATAAATGGGATACTGCGAATTGGCGGTCGACTGAAAAATGCTGATCTTCCATATGACACGAAGCACCCAATGATTATATCGAAAAAGAGTAAGCTGGTGCCTCTTATATTCCTGAAATATCATACACTTACATTGCATGGAGGAATACAGCTTATGTTGAATATCATTAGACAAAAATTTTGGATCATCAACGCCAAAAATTTAACCCGCCAGTTCATACAAAAATGCATCACATGTTACAAAATGAAGGCTCAATCTAGAGAACAACTAATGGGTAATCTGCCTGAGCCAAGGGTAACACCATCCCGACCATTTTCGCATTGTGGCATCGACTATTGTGGTCCAGTAGACTTGAAAATTTGCAAAGGAAGAGGATCGAAAACCTCCAAAGGATATATTGCTATTTTTGTTTGTCTTTCCGTGAAGGCGATACATTTAGAGTTAGTAGGCGATCTTTCAACCCCATCATTTTTAGCAGCTTTTCGACGCTTCGTTAGTAGAAGGGGACTATGCAGCCATGTGTATAGCGACTGTGGCACCAATTTTGTAGGTGCCAATAAAGAGCTGATGCAAACGATAAAACGAAATGAATCTTTAACACAGGAATTGGCTAACAATGGCATCACGTGGTACTTTAACCCTCCGTCCTCTCCATATTTTGGCGGACTTTGGGAAGCCGGTGTGAAATCGACAAAATATCATTTGAGGAGAATCATCGGAAATGCAACCTTGACGTACGAAGAATTTAATACAGTACTGACCAAAATAGAAGCATGTTTGAACTCAAGGCCTCTCTGCCCTTTGACAAACGACCCAAATGATTTGAATGCCTTAACACCAGGACATTTTCTTATAGGAGACACTTTATTAGCAGTCCCAGAAGATGACCTCGTGAACATACAGCTTAACCGGTTGAGCCGCTGGCAATTCACACAACGATTAACCCAAGATTTTTGGAAAAGGTGGTCAATGGAATACATAACGAGATTACAAGAAAGACCTAAATGGAATCGTCGTCAGCCCAATCTCGAAGTAAATGACTTAGTGCTCATTAAAGATGAGCGTCTGCCATCATACAAATGGCCAATGGGTCGAATTAAAAAGACACGTTCTGGAAATGATGGATTAATTCAAGTTGTAACTGTTCGCACTTCTAACAAGGAATTAGATCGACCCATTACAAAAATTGCATTATTACCAGTTGAGAAACCCCGAGAAATGGAAAAACATTCAGTTGAATTATTGAACATAAACAATTGATTCTATCTTTAATGTGAATTTGAGAATTTGAAGGCAATGAATACTATACTCCTACTCTAAAATTTGTAACGCAAGCTGAAATTATCCTTTAGTATTATTATCCTTATCCTATTATTATCCTTTATCCCGGCAATTATTAAATGGACGTTCCAGAATGGCGAGTCGGGGCGCCATATAAATAACCCCTTGTCGCAGCATATATTGTTTACTTGTAAGGAGGAAATGCCACAAGTAATACAAACATAACTAGTTCCTGGTCAGCTGAACTTATGTATCAATTGGAATGTTAGCGATAAGACTTCGATAAGAAGCCTAGGATTGGTATCTTATTATAAATGAAAAGGTTACTTAACCTCTATTTAAAGGTATTAATTCTGATCCTGGCGGACCATCGGGGGGAGAATGTTCGGAGCTACCTGAAATCAAAAAGAAAAAAATTAAACTATAAACTAGCAAATCTAATGTTTATTTACAAACCATCACCATCATCTGAATGTCAAGTGATTGTCATTATTTCCAGTCGTTCCAGTCGATTTAACGAAATCACATCAGCTGATATTTTGCATTATTAATAGTGTTTTCCATTTTTTTTAAATTGTAAACAACTTAATAGTAGACCAAACTAAACGGAAAAAGTACCGAAATTTTCATGTTGTATAAAAACCGTACAATTTGCTTTGTCACCCCTTAGTTCGTTGTTTGAAACTCGCTACGTTTGATCATTGTGTCGCTTTATACGCTTTTTTCGCAAGTTTTCGCCTAAGTTTATTCAATTAATTTTACTTCAATAAAGTATGAAATCAAAATCATAGTGTTTTCTTTTATTGTGGTAAAATACAAAGTGAACGCATTAAACACATATTATTCTATTATTTCATAAAAACAAAGGGGCTATATGTATTACAGTCTTTCTGACGGTACCCCTTTTTTTTGTTTTCTATCTTACTTGTATTATTTTGTGTTTAGGAATTAGTTTAAAGAATACAAAAAAACCTAAAATTCCGTATAATCTATTAAGTAGAATCCTAACCGCCATTGGCAAAAGGGTTGTGCTTATGTTATCAAACATTTCTTGAGAGTACCATATTAAGTTAGTACTTATTATTATTTCTATTACTTATGATTTATAAACATGGGTTGTCTGATTTCTTGTTATTTTTTTTTCAGGATTATGCATTATATATTTTATATATGCTGGCATTTTACTGGTACCGATTTCTAAATTCAATGAATATATTCTTAAGGCACAAGGGTATCAAACATGATAGGATGTGAATTTTCATTTTTATCAATTGTCAATGATTTTGTTTATTCCTTAAGAATATTAACTTCACATTTCTCTTAAAAGCTATGGTTATGAAGGATACTGACAAATATATGCATTATGTTTATAGGTCTAAATGTATGATGCATTGAAATTAAAATATATAATTAGATGCGAGTAACTCGACGTTACTATACGAAATACTCATTAAAAAAGAAAATATATTCTTCTCGTTTAGATCGCACTTTTCCAAATTCTTCTTTGAGATGTATAAGACATTTTGAGGCACACTCACTAAAATTATAGTATTAAGGGGGACCACGTTGTTGAAGCTGTTGTTGCTGTTGTTGGTGCTGTTGTGGGTTTTTTTTATTATTATTTGCATCATTTGTTAGAGTGTTAATAGGGTCGATTTTATGTCGTATAATTATTATTCTGTACTGTTAATTATTAACATGGTTCATTTTATATATATATATTTTTTTATTATCATCTGTATTATTTGCTATTTATTAATATGGTTTGTATTATTTCTTAAGATTGTAGGGATTATCCGTTATTTATTATTATGATTGGTATAATTCCTAACAATTTATATGTATTAGTTGTTATTATTGTGTTTGTCATTTCAACATATTTACACCCGATGATAAACTAACGCAGATAATCTGATACACCTCTCAAAGTCTTTGTTTTATATATATATATATATATATATATATATATATATATATATATATATATATATATATATATATATATATATATATATATATATATATAAGTCTGATCAAATTATAATAAAATTGACTCCATTGCTTGAAGTCAGAATACAATTTTCTGATTTTCTGGAATGTAGGATTTACAGGTACCTGACAATTATCATTAGATGTCGGTATTTAAGAAATTGCTATTTATCTTGATAGAAAAAGTAATTTGTGTGACCCGTATCCGTTTCATCTAACTGATAAAGGTTTATCTTAAGTCTATCTGAAAAAGATAATTTCCTCATTCCTTGTTTTTAGTGTCTTTCTGTGAATTTTTGGTTGTAGCCTTCTCCTATCTAAATGATAGAAATAAGATACATTGGAAAACGATAGGCACTACTATTTAGGCTTATATGGTTTTATGAAATTTGCACCGAAATTTACGTCACCCTTCATTCGTTTATCGTAAGTATAAATAATATCGCATTTGGGAAAAATTATCGTGCTAATTTAGATCTTAAAAGTAAGTAGGCAAGATCCTCCAATATTTCATATATATGAAAAAAAAAATGGAATAGTCCTTACTGAATATTTATACTTGAATCTTTGACTTTCCACTACCCAAGACTCTTTGAAATATATGCCAATTCAACCAATAAAACAAGATATAAGTGTATTTCATTACCAAAAGTTAATAAAACAATCAGTAACAAAAAAAGTTACTACAACGCTTTAAAAACATTTAATAGTCTTGATAATGATCTCAAAGTACTGGCTGTATCTAAAAAATCAATTAAAATTAAACTAAAAAAATGGATCAAAGAAAACATCTTAGGATGAATTTGAATAATTTTAAACTGGTGATGGTATTTTATTTTATTTTATAGTATTAATTTTAAGTGATAGTATATCATATGTTTTTGATTGAAAATTTAATTCTTAGTTAGTAAGTTACCGGAAAGCGTACAGATGTCTATGTATATCTCTGCTGAATTACTTAAATTGATTTTGTAATTGTATTCCGGTGAAATAAATAAATAAATATAGTTAGACCGGGAATTTAAGTAAATGGCTACTCCTCTTAATAAATGTTACCTCGTTTTTTCGTTGAGTGTTCATTATGCTTATGAGATTTGGTGATAGCGTTTGTAGCGGCAGTTGTAGTTTTTTTTTTGAATGAATTCAAGAGCGTCTTTTCCTTTGAACTATGATTGGATGAGTTTTTCTCCTTGTCTATGCTCTTCCCTTTTTCCTTATTCTGTCCTTGTTTTTGTTCTTAAACCTTGGTAGTTCTGAGGCCAAATGGTGGGAACATTCATTGCACCCTGTAGTACTGCTAAAACGGCTGGTACAGCATTGAAGGTGGGTATATTGTTGGCAGAACTGCTGGTGGGTAAACTGCTGCAAACTGATCCCTCGGTATGTTGCTTATCGGAGCCGGTGGAGTAGCGCATAATAAACGGCACCATTCGTTGCACATATAGTCTGTTCCTTACATACCTTTCCGGTTGGCTCGTACTCGTATTCTTCTTCTTTTTCCCAATTCCTGCAATCCGACTTTTGAGGGAAACGCTTTCCACAATATTGACAAGGATATGGCCGTGTATCACTCTGTATAAGTAAGTGAGTCGATTATGTACTTGGGCGTTTGAATGTTTTCACACATTGTTTGCACTGAAAACTTCGTTCGCGTCGTTTCTCCTCCGTATCGCAATTTCTTATCGACGTTACGACATCGCCACCATGCACTATAATCGCCGCGGAATCAAGTCTTGCACTTTCCGTTTCAATTTTCACACTCCGGGACTACCTCGTGGGTGGCGGCCACTACCTCCACACTTCAAATACATGTGGCTGTCAAATTCTGTTGGCATTCCACGACAAAATAGACGTGGGATGTGCACTGGTCGCAGCCAACGCAAAATGACAAGCCACATAGCAGCAAAGTGTGTTGGTAGTGGTCACCAGCGGCGTCGCATGATTCATTACAAATTGTTTCCCAAAATTCGCGTTTAGATTTTTCATACTATTTTATATTTACTGTTCAAGTTTTTGATGAGTGGATTAATAAGGAACTTACTTTCCGTTCCAAATTTTTGTAGGTCGTGTGGAATTATACGTCACTATTCTGAATACATCAATTGGAAATACAACGCGAAATGCTCCTTCAGGTTGCCTCATTAGCCTAATATTGTTTTTAACTACAGCCGTACAGGCGCCAGTCGACCGCTATCACACTTAGAACAAAATACAGAATAGTTTAAAGTATTCATGCAAACATGATGATCACTTGCATCAAAACGCTTCACTGCATGAGCCTCTCCTTGGTTGATATTGCTCGATGCGTCGTTAGTCAAATGAAGACGATTAAGAGATGCTGATGTGATGTTAATGTTGATGATGGTTAGGATGATGAAGATCGTTAGCCAAGCACTGTATTGCACTATGCGTTCTTGACGCGAGTGTTTACTGTCTGTCGCTGTTCAATTAATTGCTGGATCTTAGAGGCTGCCGTTCAGTTAGTCAAGAGGCTGAGGCAAGTGTTGTATCGTCTAAATTTAACTAGGATAATTACGCCGAGTTGAAGGTGACGATCGACAACAGCAAGACGATGTTCAAGCTCTTCAGAATGCAATCACCAGCGAGACTTCAAGCCCAACTGCTTTGTTTTTTCGCATTCCTAAAACACTTCGCGTTATTTATTAAATTACTAATTGCATTCTGGGGTTACCTTGCGGTTTATGATGTATTGTCTTGTGACATCTATCTCAGTTGTAAATTGTCTTCCTGCCGGCTCGATCTTGATCAAGCATCGAAACACTTTGGGATTCTGCGAGGAAAGCTCCAAGCCTGTCGAATTTTTCGGTCCTTCTCGACGGCATCCACTACTCCCACACACCCGCCATGTGGCTGTCACTTGCCTTTGACATCCCACGACAAAACTGACGTGGGATGGGAAGCCGTCACAACGAACTGAGATGGAAAGCCACATGGCAGCAAGGTGTAATGGTAGTGGTCGCCAGCGGCGTTGAATGATTCATTACACACTTTTGTCCAATGTCCTTAGCTTCTTTATACGACCCGAGTCTATACTCTACAGTTTTTGAAGCGCTAGTGAAATTTTTCTATACCGTTTGCTCTTACGGTTATTGACTTTTAGTTGTTTATTTACATATTAAAACCTAAACTAACCTAACTTATTCTATTCTTAGCCTCATTACATTGTCTTTTTAGTTTTGGTTAGTCGTGTGTTCTCTTCAAGCGTTACATCCAAAAATCGCGTTTCAGAAGAGGCACAGTTCCTACCGACCTGATCTTCAGGGTCTACGAAGTTATTTTTTATTTCTTTAGTCGGTTACTTAATTATTGTATGTTTGGTTATAATTTTTTCCCCGATGAAAATTCAAGTTGGTTTAGCCCCTGTAGGTGTTTGGGGACGGTATAAAGTAGAAGATGGGTTTTAGGGAGTTTGGTTGGGGATAGGTGTAAATCTGGAAGTCTTGGAGGATTCTTATGGGAGAGAGATAATATGGGTTTTCAGAGGTGGGGGTACTATTGAAGAGGTCCCAGATTAGATTTGATTCGTGTGTCTGCCATTTAGCTATTCGCTTTTTGCTTGTTTCGAGCAAGTATTGCAGGATGGGGGTCACTTAAGTTTCTTGATAAAGAACGCTATTTTTGATTTTTTTTTTATTGGGGCGTCGGTATTTCGATATACATTTTCTGAGTATCCTCCCCTCAAGTATTTGCAATTCTTCGGCTACTGTTGGTGAAATTGTCAGCCAGGCTGGAAAGGAGTATGTAATGATGGGGCAGATTAGGATTTTATACATGAGAAGTTTCACATTTGGGAAGACGGATTTGGAGGATAGGAGGGGTGAGATTAGTGCAGCAGCTCCTTTGGCTTTATTTATTGCCTTTCTTGCATGTGGGTTCATTTTGAACCTGTTGTTGAGGTTCACTCCCAAATACCTAATGTTGTCTTTTGGGTTGACCGTGTCCCCTTCGATAACCGCCCTTATTAGTTTGCTTTGCTGCACAGTTAGTTTGTGCCCTTTACCACTCGCGTTACGGAAGCAAATTATTTTCGATTTAGCAGCGTCGATTTGGAGCCCCCAATTCTTTGAATAGCGTGCTATAATGTCAACTACTCTTTGCACCATTTCCATGGCGGAAATGGGAAGAGTGTGACTGGCTAGGATTAGGATATCATCCGCGTACATGATCATGTTCAGGTTACTGGAGATGTTTTGGGTTCTGATTGTGGCGGCGGAATGTGGGATGTCGTGTAGGAAGAAATTGAAAAGGTTTGGTCCCAATATGGATCCTTGTGGGACTCCAGACAGGATAGGTAGAGGTGTTGAAGTTTGGTGGGATATTTCAGTAGTTAAGTATCTATTTTGTAGGAAGCTATCAAGGATACGTGTGAGGGCCAGGGGACAGTTGGAATATATGATTTTGAATTTTGGCCCATCGGCCCAAATGCAGTCAAACGCTTTTTGTAAATCTAGCGCACATGTGACTGTGCATTGTTTTTTGTGCAAGTTTTTTACGACGGTGTGGTGCATAAGCATGATGGCGTGTTCTGTGGATTTTTCGGGTTGGAATCCGAACTGAAACTTGGGAATTAGCTTCATTGAGAATCCTCTAAATCTCCGTAGAATGATTCTTTCAAGAATCTTGCCAATGTTAGAAAGTAAGGAGATTGGCCTAAAGTTTTTTACCTCTCCGTCGCAGTTTGGTTGAGGAATAAGGATAAGGTTGCCCCGTTTCCATCTTTCTGGAAAGTAACCATTGTTTATGCAATTGTTGAAGATGACTGTTAAATTTCTCGTGACAATTGCTCCGGATTTCCTTAGTACTTTATTGGGGATACCGTATTATTAAGACCGGCCATTGTATCTTCTACTTCTGACACGTAGGTGAAAATTTCCCCGAATGTTTCGTGTTGCGGAAATACTGCCTTGATGGTGTCAGAGAATATTATAAGTCATGACCCTTGGTAACCAATGTTTCTCTCTCTTACAGCCTATATCATTTCTTGTGCTCTTTCGTTCTCTGGGGCTCTCTCTCGGTACAAGTTTCCGTAGAATGAGGATACCACTTGCAGCTTTTCTTCAGGTGGAAAAGGGTAGCCCTCTGTGCTTGATAGGGTCCCTGTCGATGTTGAAATTATATGACCGTCGGCCCGTTAGTTTATTAATTTCTCTAAAGACGTCTGAGGATGGTTTGAGTAAACTCAATCTTCTTTTATAGTCTTCGTTCATCTCACGTCTTATTTGCCACCTTATGCGGTTGGTTAGTTCAGTGATTTCCGCTTTAAGAGTGAGGTATTCCTGGTTTATACGGTTGTTGTGCCGGTGGAAGATCCGTTTAAGCCTTTGAGTTTTCCGTTTTTGTTCCCTCATCTGTGCTTTGGTGTCTTGCGTCAGGCATCTGTATAGCCATTGTTTCAGTTTTTCTTCCGGCGCATGTGCGTCCATTCGTTTTAGGATAGCCTCGGTTAGGTTCTGGATGTGGATATCAATTTCCTGGTTAGATAGGGTTCGGTTTACAGGGGGGGGTAAATCGTCTTCGAGGTCTTTTCTGAACTCTGCCCAGTCCACAGAGGCATAGGATCGAAATTTTTTCGGTATGTCTTCAATAGTGGTTAGGTTGTTTAGGTGGAGGGTTAGTTTCAGACAATAGTGATCGGATATCGATGGAAGGGTTGCACATTGGTAGAGAGTTGTGTTACCAGTTAATAGGTCTTGTGACACCAGAAAGTTGTCTAAGAAGGAGCTGCTTCTTGGGTATTAGGGGACACCTGCGTTGACAATGGCGCATTTTAGAAATGCGCTCGACTGGAACCATTTATATATTCTTTGGCCATTTGGGTTCCGTGTGGAATCACCCCAGTACTCATGTATCGCGTTGAAGTCCCCGCCGAGGAGGATAGAATCGTGGCTAGCAGCGATTGCTAGTATTCGATTAAGAGTCAGTTCTATTGCAGGTCCCAGGTTTTCTGGGATGTAGATGGATCCAATTAATATTTTCCCATGACCACCATTGCGTCTTCGCATGTTTAAGGTTGCTAGTGTGCAGGAAATGCTGGGATGTTTAAAGTTTATTTGGTCGACTGATAGGTGGTCTCGATATAGTATGGCGGTGCCTCTGCCTGAGTCGTTTCTGAGTACCTGGTAGTTTTCTATTCGGACCTTGTGTATCGGTTTTACGACTATTTCATTAACGAAAACTATGTCTGGTTGGATGGATTTTGTAAGGCTAGACACGAATATTCTTTTGTCATGGGAAACTAGAGAGCTTATGTTGAGACTGATAGTGGTCAGGTTATTTACCCCCATACAGGTTGAGGTATAGCTCGATGAGCACGACTGGTTTGTCCTGTGTTGGCGTGCCATCGTATTTCGGCCAGAATTGGGCGACCTTTTTTAGGAGTTCACCTGGTGATACTCCTAAAAACTTGGACTTTTTCGTAGTGGAGTCTTTGAAGGGGTTTCCCTTGTGATTCTGCGTTCCGGGGCATGGTTGAGTTTCTTCCGCTAGTGACTTCCGAGTATAGGGGTACTGATTGTGCTGGTGTGGCTGTTGCTAATGGTGTTTGGATATATTCGTACGATGGAGGTGAAATGGGGGTCGTTCTTTTGTTTTTTAAAAACACTATCTTGTCTATAAGCCTTCTCCTTTCCGGGCACCCGGAGAAGTTTGATGGGTGGCCTTTCTCTTTGCAGAGAGCACAGAAAGGTGCGGTGCTTGTTCTGTCAATGTCCTTTCTATTTTGATGTCCGGACATTGTATTTCAATGTCGTCTCTGACCAGTGTGGCTCCAAATGCCGAGTCTACCGTTCTAAGTACGACTGTGTTTTTCCGTCGGTGTGAAGGAGTAACCTTCTGCTTTGGATCTGCGGATCAAATCCAGTAGTTCGTCATGGATGGCGACTTCGCCGACTGTAATTTTGATTTGCTCGCGCTCTGGCGAGTGATTCTATATTTCGTCGTGGGGCTCCTTTCCATGATATATTTGATCAGCATTGCTGTGATACCATCTACGAATATAGGAGGACACCGTGACTTTTTCTTTTCGGGGCACACTTGTTTTGATTTGAGGTTAGAGAGGCACGTATGGATTTGGATTATGGGGGGTTGGTGCTTGGATAAGAGTTGGTGACTTTAGTTCAATTGCCAAATTTACCTTGAGGCATTCTAGATCCTTCCGATTTCATGTTGATCCGGTCGATAACTACACTGTTTGGAACGTTTGTTTCAGCTTGCTCCACTTCCATAGTTGCTAGCGGTAGTACTTCTTTCCTGGCCGCTTTCGTTCTTGGTGGGTGCGCCTTTTCGTCATTGTCCGCATCAGACCATCTTTGAATGGTTGGGGACTCGCTTTGCACCTCTATTGTTTCCGCTATACTTGTATTTCGTTTTCTTTTTCTTTATAACCTTGATTTTTGACACCTTAATGTTTTCGCTTGCGATGTGTTCAGTTTGACATCTCACCATCAAATCTCCCTCAGTAATGCATATTACATCAGTTTTAAACACAGATTGAAGTCTGGTATTAGTAATGATAATGATAATAAAACACCAATAGTAATAGCCATTATCATTGCAAAACCTTCCACCAGTTCTATACAGCGTTCAATTTCAACAGCATATCATCTATGGCCAGCAGCAGCCTATATTGCGCTTATTTAAAAACAGGTCAGGTAGGCAGGAGAGTGCGCCTGCCAAAAGGATTTTGTAAAAACAAAGGATTCAAACTAATTCTTCTGAAAACATAACTGAACCAATCAGTAGAATCAAAGATTTCATTTATAAACACAAAACATTGCCACCATTTCGTTCCCCATGGCGGAGCACATATTTCTATTGTTTATTTCAAAACGGGGATACTGATTTGGTACCGGTTCTACAAAATTTATTTCATTCTTTACAGGGCATTTTCAAGCCGTTGTTTTGGAGTTAAAATATTCGATTTAAAATTCAATTAAACAGAAACAGTGTTAAATTCTGCTCCTCTAGTCGAATTTGTTTAACTTTTATATAATTTATGCTGAAAAAACAAATTCTAATATTTATACAAGTATCAAGTTAAAAATTGTTAACAATGAATGCAGTAGGTATGCCCCTAGTAGTGAATAGGTAATATATAAGTCCGTGAAGGACTGCAGCGATGGTCTGCTGCCTCGGCAGAGGAAGATGTTGATATCCACCGAGAATGCCCTTGTCTGGGGATGCGTGACTGCGCTGGCAGGCTAGCATTGCGGTGTCGTGGGGCGGGTTCGTTCCCCCAACACAAGGACCCACTACAAAAGAATTTCACATTCACGAATTCTCGGGTCTCAACAGAAAGGCGACCGAAGTCGAAAAATTGTAGGTAACTACAACGAGGGAAAGTGCTTGTTCGGAGAACAAGTTGGACAAGTGAAAACGGACGGACTTAGGGTAATCTCGTCATTACGACGTTACGACGATGCTTGTGGCCCACTAATAAGAGTGGAACAACCGGGTGGTGATGGTGCCCCCTCGCACCCGCCCAACCGGATCAAAATCCATAAATGTTGCAGTGGCCAAGTATTTCCCTTCTGAGTGGAAAACTCATACAACACTACTTGTATGAGCCTTCCCATCAGAAGAGAAATACCCCGGTGACCAATTTATGTCATAGAGCTATGCAATCGAATCACATAGCCCTATGCCATAAAAAGGCACCTTGCTCGGGGCTACTCGACCCGCGATAGTACCTGAAACAAAAAGGAATAAGCTTAAGGCGTGCCCGAGGGTCTGCTCATGATTGGTGGAGAAAACATTCTACCATACCGGGTCCTATACTCAGTCAAAGGGTTCAATTCTCTAGGAAGACATTACTTTACTTCACCCTCCGACCATGGAATGCAAAATTACTAACCACTTTCACCGTTCTTAGCATATTTTGGGCACCAATCCTTATTAAAACGTTATTTTTTCTTCGCCAACCTGATGGAACCACAAAAGTTTCAAAATTAAAACCAACATCAAAATATATAAGCAATGTATATGAAAAATTTAATTAATAAGCAATTAATAGGCAAATTATAAAAAAAAAATTAATCAATAAGCAATTTACAAGAACAAAAGGGATAAATAAGCAATTAATAAGAACCAAAATTAATTAATAAACATATAAAAATAAAATTAATTAAATTCATTAATAAGAATTTTATAATAACAAAAGTTTAATAAAGAAATTAAATAAGAAGCATTTCATAATAAAAAGTTTACATACTAAGCAAATAAAAGGGTACTTACAAAGCCTTGTCCGACGACGAGCACTCAGTGACAAAGCAGGGGATGTAAGTCCTGGAAATTTTTTTCACAAGGAAACATTAGATAAACACAATTTGAGGACGCTGACAACGGTTGCTTAGAAAATGATGACAGTCGTCAATTATAAACGGGTGTATTCCTTTTGAAGTCTGAATGTATTTCCTGTCCCCGCTGGTGGAAGTAGTTGCACAGGCCAACCATCCACATCTGCGTTTGTAGCTTTGTGTTTTATTTTTTTTACTTTTTTGTTTCTCGCTTCTTTGCAAGTGTCTTGTATATACTAAATATTGTGTTTGTCTGTATACGATAAATTGCTGTTTGCATTTTATTTCCTTTTTTTGTTATACGTTAAATTGTCTGTTCATTCCACAAATTAGATCAAGTTCAGAAAGGAGGCACTTGCAAATAATCTTTTCTGGAAATTTTAACTTCTAGTGTCACTGGGCGCTTTTGGACGCAATATACATTTCAAGACGCGACGGGACACCGTTTTCCTGTGGATGCATGGGAAAATATTTTCTCCCATTAAATTCCTAAAACTTCGATTAAATCACGGCCTCGGGTTCGAGCACTAACCAGGAGGTCCGACACTTGTGAAATATGAATTGGAAATAATGGCTGGCGAAAAACTTCCGCGAAACTAAACTCTGAATACGTTTTCTTGTGGTGAAAATTCCCTGGCTTGTATTTTGTGTGGAGCAAAAGCAAAACCACTCGCGCGAACTCGTCAGAGGTAAGCGGAAAGTAATCCAATCCGAATACGAAATAAAAGTCTTAGGAGTACTTATAAAGACATGCAATGAAGATTCTACAAGTAATAGTAACTTATCCACTTTCCAAGGATGTAAGCAAAATCAAATTAACAGCGATCACACCCCACTCAGCGTTCAAAGCGCGACTATGACTACGATGCATTCCTTTGTGTCTCCATTTACGTCAAGGCACCCCGAATTTGAAGAGCTTGAAGTGCTGCCTACTCGATCGCTTCTACTTCGATATTCCTGTCTTAATCGTAGCAACCACAGGAGAGCCCTCCTAATGAGCAGAGTCCATCGTCACCTGGACAATAATTGTATCAACCTGGATTGAAATAAGAAGTCATCACATTATGCTCATCAGCCTTACACTTATTGGTTTTCTATACACTTGCTTGACCAATGTAGAAATTAATGTTGGAACGGAGATGAAAAAACGGTCTGAATTCTTGACTTTGGCTGATGAGTATGCAATTCTGCATTCACCAATGAGCCAGAGAACTCTACGACCAAATGTCCTCTCGCGATGGCGCTGCTAATAAAGAACCTTGAAAAAATAATCGCCTAGGATTTGACTAAAAATAGTACTCAACCTCACAAGCGCTCGGCACTGAATCTTGGCTGCTTTTTGGGAGGTTTTCGTTCTCTTCTCAAGACGCCCGAAGACATAAGTTCTTCGTTGTCAATTTACACTGAGTTTTGGCTGCTTCCGTTCCAGCGCCACCTCTCATTGCGCTACGCCCACCACTCTATCACGCTAGCGCACGACACTTTTTCCGTAATCACTCTTCCGACAACGCCGACAACTTTTCAGTCATACATTCTGCAACGCGAGCGAAAAAAGATGATGAAAACATTTCCTCGCACACCGATTTTCGCGTTTTTCCTATCATACGGAAGAAGCCAGGCTATGGAATCAAGATCGAGGCGACAACCGTCGGCAACCACACTCACATCTTTCACTGCCACCAACCTCGTAAATACGTCGAAGAACATCGAAACGTGTCAGCCGCTGTAAACGTACACCACTGCACTCCTACCTTTTCGATGTAAGCCTCGAATTAGTTTGCATATGGTATTTTTTATATGTGTGGGTGCGCACAATTAACGCGTATAAACGAAAATTATGGACGAATAAACCGAATTGCTTCTTGGTGGTTGTTTGTGTTTAAACTAATATTATTATCATACGGTTTTATTGATAAATTTGAATTCATTTTCAACGTGAAGAAACAATAATGAATGATGCGTAATAATATATCGCAGTTTTTCTATGATAGCACGTTGATTTGAAACAAAATTGGTATGCAAGGTGTTTGTTAGTTCTTGATTATTTTAAAGAAGACATTAGAGATTTTAAAAAAAATTTCAAAACTAAATATCCATTAGTGTCTACTTGTCGCCGCCTATAGCAATATGCTTTTTATCGAACTGTCTTCACTTTTCTAGTAAGAATATCAATTTTCTTGTTCACCATGCTGTAGGGGTGAAGGAGATAGGAAAGTTTTAGAGCAGTTTGATAGGGTAACTGCCCTATTACTACAACCTCCCTCTTCCTTTGACCGGGCTTGGGACCGGCATTGGCGGAATTACGGCGCTGACTTCGTAAAAAACTGAAATATGTAGTTTTAAATGGTTTTATTTTAGATTCTTATGACTTATATCTTACATTCCTTTAATATGAATTACTTTATTATATTGCTGTCGTACAGATATTTTTTCGGAACGCTTTTTGGCAATGAAATAAAATCGAGTGTGAAGATACTCTTCTGTAATTGATTTTAAAAGCAATCTGTAGTGCATTGTTTCATGCATATGTTCAGATTGATCATCGAATAAATTTTGTCCAATACAATTGGATTGAACGGTAATTACTATTGAATCAAATATCTGGTTGTCATGGATTCCCTGGCTATTGCATCGTTGTTTTCTTTTGATTTCTACGTCAGTCTTTTTGCAAATAACGATAACACTTTTAGAAGGAGATTTCAATCCCCCCCTATTTTTAAACTGCATTAAAGATTTCGAATTTGTTTTACCCTGTATTGCTCGTATGCATTTATTGCATTTCAAAATAGTCAGTAATTTGAAAACAACAAATTCTGCTATATATTCCACAACATATTCCGTGTATAAAGACAATTTATTGAGGTCTAGAGCATAACATTTTTCAGCGAGAAAGTGATCGTTCGCGGCATCTTCATCAAAATTTGTATCTTCAATCATTGCTGTTCGTTCAGCGCTTATGTTGATATCTTGAAGTGGGCAATTTTTTTTAGCAATCGAAATAGGAATATTGTCGCGTGTTATCGGTTCGCGGCCAATAATTTTAATGTTCCGGGAAAGTGAAAACGCAATGTCTTTTAATTTAAGTTAAAAGAGTTTATTTAATTACAAAAGTGCACAATCATTTATTTAACTATTTCACCTAATTTTAATTTTCACTATTAAAATTCTAACACTTGTCAATAAATTTCTTATCGCAATTGTCTTCTAAATCACTTCACTATTACGAAAATCACTTTTCTACTACTCGAATAATATCGCTTCCCTCATACTATCGCAGTTCTTATCGCGGCCGAATGAATGATCCCCCCATTCATTCAGCTCGCCTTTATTTAGGGTCTCTACCTATTCACCCATTTCTCGTACATTGGCAAATGTTCTACCGAGAGGTACCTGGTAGATTCGAGCAAATTAATGAATGGAGTGACGTCACTTGCAGATGTTGATCATGCTTGTTGGGTTCTCGTGGGTTCGAGTAAATTCATTTGTTGACGGTTTTAATGATTGTGAAAACAATTGCGACGGTAGCTCGCAGAATTATTTGTACATGTAATTATTTGTACATGTAACACTGCCCCCACCTCAGTTCTTTTCGCCCCGAAAAGATGTGTCGCTATTTGTAGTCAATTCTTCCTGGGTGTAATATGGGGCAAGACGGTCCAGATGCACGATTTTCATTTTAGCTCATGGCTTACGATGTTCCTGTATTGGGTATACGACGTCGTTGATTCGCTTTGTAACTCGGTATGGTCCCTCCCAATTATGTCGCAACTTTGGAGACCTACCCTTTCGCCATTGCGGGTTATAAAGCCACACCAAGTCATCTTGCTGGAAGCCAGTAGAATTAGCCTTTAGATCATACCTGGCCTTCATGCGGTCAGTAGCCGATTCGAGGTGTTTTCGCACTGTCCGATGAATCTGGTTCAACTGTTGTCTTAGATCACTTGCGTACTCCGAGACCGTTTGGGGTTTCTCAGGGGGTGTTCCGAACTTTATATCGGCTGGCAAACGAATAGTCTTTCCAAAAATGACTTTGGCTGGGGCTTGGCCCGTCGATGCAGGTTCAGCGGCTCTATACGCCATTAAAAATAGTGGGATATGTCGGTCCCAGTCCCTTTGGTTCTCGTCAACCATTTTGGCCAGGTGTTTATTGAGCGTGCCGTTGAAACGTTCGACCATTCCATCGGATTGGGGATGCAGCGGTGTTGTCCTCGTTTTCCGTATTCCGGGCAGCTCGCACATTTCGCCAAAAACTAGTGACTCAAAGTTTCGGCCTTGATCCGAATGTATTTCGCCAGGTACGCCGTATGTACTGACCCAATTTAACACTAGCTGTTCAGCTACAGTAGTTGCTTTCTGGTTGGGAATGGGGTAGACCTCGGGCCACTTGCTGAAATAATCGGCTACAACCAGCGTGTATCGATTTCCGCATTCAGATTCAGGAAAGGGTCCTGCGATGTCAACAGCAATCCTTTCAAACGGTACCCCCACGTTATGGGTTTGCATTTGTCCTGTCAGTCGTCACTTTGGGCCTTTGACGGAAGCGCAAATTGTGCATCTGCGACACCAGTCCTCTACGTCTTCTTGAGCGTGGAGCCAGTAGAACCTTTCCCGCAATTTCGCTAAGGTCTTGTTAACACCAAGGTGGCCTCCCGAGGATCCTTCATGCATTTCCTTAACCACATCGTGGATTCGGCTTTTAGGTAGTATAGTTTGCATCCTATAGGAGCTGCCATCCGCCGTTTCCCATTTCCGCTTGAGTATGCCACCCTCTACCTGAAGGGAGTTTCATTGTGCCTAATAGCTTTTCAGGGTTGCGCCATGCATTGAAACGTCTTTCAACTCAGGTCGCCCAGTCGTCTCCTTCGATACGAGCAATGGTCCGATGTCTTCATCGGCTAGCTGGGCATTTCGAATCTCCTCCGATGACCAACCTTCATCGAATTCGGCCGTTACCAGTCGCAGATCAACGGTCGGCTCCTTTTCCTCAATCCGCCGGCACTGCTTGCAGTTAGCTGAACATGGATGACGAGGTAGGGCGTCAACATTTCCATGAACTCTGCCCTTGTGAAGTAGTTGGGGCCTCACATGGTCTGGTCGAATAGTCGATCAGGTTGCACCAGTGTCGTTTGTTATGGTGCAATGTTCTTCATCAACTTGACCAGGAAGGCATCTGTCTGCTTCTCCACGATGTTGCTTTGGCACGGTGATAGTGGTGCTGGGGATGTCGATCCTCCTAGCTAACGTTTGCCCCACGAAGTTAGCCCTTGCAGTTTGATGGGCCTCCATTCTAGGCTCCTGACACCGTCTGGATCTCCACCATCCTGGGCAATAGCTCCGTTTTCTTCGCTTCTTGCAGTCTCTTTGCAGGTGCCCCTTCTCACCGCAATCCCAGCATCTAGGCGCTCCATTCGCCGGCGGCTCTCGCTCATTTTCCACGCGCTCACACCTGCACTCGTCTGCCACTACCTCACGTACCCAGGCAGTGGTACGGGTCACATTTTGTGTTGCCTCGAAGTTAAGACTGTAAGCCAATGCGTCCTTAACCGTTTGCTTTTGTGCTAACCGCACGGCTTGTTGCAATTCCTTGTCCTGTAAGGCGCTGATGAATGCTTCTGTTGCTACGTCATCTCGATGTTCTGAGTCGTACGCTGGGTAAACCAAAAGTGCCAGTCGCTCAATGTCTTGTGCTAGCTGCTGCAAGGTTTCGCCAGACTTCTGCATCCGATGCCGTAGCTGTGCCCGGTAAATCTGCTTCAGATGTTCGTCTCCATAGCGCATGTCCAGCGCATTCATTATAGCAGCCGGGTTTGAATGCAACTCAACGGGGATAGTCTGCAAAAGCTCGGCAGCTGGGCCTCTTAGAGCAAGAATTAATGCAGTTGCTCGTTCCTGCTCATTCCAGTGATTTATCCTAGCGGCGGCTTCAAACTGGATTTTGTAAATACTCCAGACCGTTTGCCCGTCGAATATTGGTGCTTTCACATTTCTGGACGAGCCTTGCACTGCGGTTGTAAGCGGGGCTGGTGAGGTGGTTACTACTGCCTTTGCTGCTTCCAATTCCTTTTTCATGTTTTCCATCTCATTGTTGATTCTCTCCTCGACCTGGTAAACCTTTTCCTCGACCTGGTCAACCTTTTCCTCGACGTCTTTAATTTGTTTGTTGAGACTTCCGAGTTCCGCTTTTATTTCGGTTGACTGTTTCTCCAGCTTCTGTGTGATGTCTGCCTTGATGTCTGCTTTGATTTCGATTGCTTGTTGGTCTAGCTTCGCTGATTGTTCATCGAGCTTCGTAGTTAAATTGGACGACTGTTCATTGAGCTTCGCAGTTAAATTATATGACTGTTGTCCCAGCTCTTGCTGCATCAGCATCAGCATTTGCATCAGCGCATTTTCTGGTTCCTTTGGTTTTGATATTTCTGCTTCACCACCTTCTGCGCCTTTTTCTGCATCTGAGGGCTCACCCGAATCCAGATACGCGCCTTCCGATTCAATTGCGTCACGCAAGCGTGCAATCAGTGTGGCCTTTGTACCTTGCGTAGCCAGGTTTCGCTGTTCCAACTCTTCCTCAAGCTCCGACATGGTCAATTCATTAATTTTTAAGTTTAGGCTTCGTGGCATTTTCAATGTTTCTTTAAATTTTACTATTGTGCACTATAAAAATGTTCAAATATTCACTTTCAAAATTTTAGTCCCACTTCTGACACCATTGTCGCGTGTTATGGTTCGCGGCAATGTCTTTTAATTTAAGTTAAAAGAGTTTATTTAATTACAAAAGTGCACAATCATTTATTTAACTATTTCACCTAATTTTAATTTTCACTATTAAAATTCTAACACTTGTCCATAAATTTCTTATCGCAATTGTCTTCTAAATCACTTCACTATTACGAAAATCACTTTTCTACTACTCGAATAATATCGCTTCCCACATACTATCGCAGTTCTTATCGCGGTCGAATGAATGATCCCCCCATTCATTCAGCTCGCCTTTATTTAGGGTCTCTACCTATTCACCCATTTCTCGTACATTAGCGAATGTTCTACCGAGAGGTACCTGGTAGATTCGAGCAAATTAATGAATGGAGTGACGTCACTTGCAGATGTTGATCATGCTTGTTGGGTTCTCGTGGGTTCGAGTAAATTCATTTGTTGACGGTTTTAATGATTGTGAAAACAATTGCGACAGTAGCTCGCAGAATTATTTGTACATGTAACAATATGTTCTAATGGAATGCAGTTCCCCATCCCACCATCTTTTAACTGTAGCGAGAAATAAACTGCCTTACCTTACCTTGTAGCGAGAAATAAACTGCCTTACCGTTGGGTTATTATTGTTTCCCAAACCTGCTCTAATCGAACCAAAGAATAGTTCAAGATGGTCTTGGGTCAACCTGTACAAAGGAATGAACTTAACTGTTTTGGTTTTGATGAAACGTTCCTACAAAACTTTTATGCTCTGTAGACCAACAGTTAGACCAACAAATCCTATATTCCTTTTGGGTTCAGTAACTAGCTGACCCAAAGCAAGCCTTAAACTCTTTATATACGATATAGAATTGACGCAATTTTCAAATATGACATGATAATTTCACTCAGAGAGCGCTTGCTTCAACGGAGAAGGCGCAGACAACTTTTTTGAGTTCAAAATATCAAAAGTTCATTAAATATTCTTATAAAATTTGCCGTTGGTTGACTTCCAGTAAATTGCTCCAACTGCAAAGTTTCTCTGCAAAAATCTAAAGCATCAGCTACTGAGTTACTGAAAGTTTACACAGCTAAACGCACTTTCATTTTTTATCTGTGGAAATAAACGTGTGCCTTTCGTAACTTATTTCCTAAATGCGAACCTCCACTTTCTTGTAATTCAAGCTGTGAAATAAAATAATCCCATTTGATGGTATTGTTGTAATTGTCTTTGAAAACTTTCAGGTCTACCAATGCGTTACGACAGAGCTTAAACATGTGACAACTATCAGGGTGAAGGACAAACTTTACTGGAGAATCATTCAATAGCATATAGCCTTTTGAGTTGAAACAGCGTAAATCTGATCCTAACAGCTTTGTCATGTACAAATTTGAAGCCAGTCCATCAAAAGTTACTCCGACCACTTCAACGCCAGTTTCTATTAAATGTCTCATGCACAGCAATACAATATTTGCTTTTTGTTCTGCGGTTATTGATGCAATTGGGAAAAACGCTATTGGAATTTTCCTTGGCTTATTTACATAAACTACCATAAATACCAGCATGTGTTGCAATTTTGCCGATGCTGTCGCCATTACCAATATCAACATAACCGTGCATGCGCTATCCATCCCATTCAACGTGCTGTCTTATGCTTATTTCATCGAACACTAAGTTTACGACCACTTTTTCGTTTTCAGCACTTTTAACTACATTTCTTATAGCTTCAAATGCTTCACTTGTAAAACCTGGAACGCAACCAATTCCTTCGTACCATCTTCGTATCATGCGATGATGTGGCAAAGCTTTTCCAAGTGTTGTTCTTACATACTGGTAAGCTTTCGGTGACAAAAAATTTAAATTTAAGAGCAAATGCTTTTATTGTAGGACTGAGGAAAGGGAAATGAAAGCTCGCCAACTCCTTTATGTAACTCAATGGACTGAGCGGTGTTGGAGCTTTAATAAACTTGCGTTGGAATAAGTGCTTTTCTAAAGTTTGTTTGTGTTGCTCACTTATGTTTTCCATCATGTGCTGCATATCTTCACAAATTAGATTTTTCTTCTTTAATGCGCTTTTTCAATGCATCAATTGGTTTATTTTTTTCATTAATTTTTTGCGTCAGTGAAAACAACTCAGTTTTCAGTTTTTCCATTTTCTGCCTATTATTTTTGCACTTTGGCAATCGGCATTCATTGTTTATATTCTATATAAATGTTTTTTGGTAATAAAAATTATTCAAATGATCGACTCCACTCAGCATACTGTTGCAACCACGGAAGTCACCGCAGTTGCAGACATCAGGAATTAGCAGAGGAGTGTGTAGCCCGGGGTGGCATACTGAGGCTGGCTAGCGGAATTCCACGTCTAGCACTCGTTGCGTGTAGACGTGTTTTTAACCGCTCCTGTCATTAATTTTAAAAATTAATTAATTTTTCACAAAAGTCAGTTTCAAATAATTGAATTAATTTTGTACGAGTCAGTTAAAAGCAAGTTTTTGATTTTATTGGGGAAGAATTAATCGTCGAAGGCATCGACCAACCATACCTATAAATCAAGAAAAGGCAACAAACCAAAGACAACTCGGGACTGCTGTATGGAGGAGCCCGACGGCTTCCCTCCGTTGGGGGGCCCCAGGGAGAGTGACGGTGTGAAATTGGCAAGTGTCAACAAGCGGAGACACACGAGCACCCAGGATACCGCAGATGCCGGTCGTAAAACACAAGTGCTCGAGGATAGACAGGAGGTGTGTCGCCTTCGAAGTGAAATCGAAGAGTTAAAGGCAAGAATTCAAACATACGAAGAAATGTTCAAGACGGCAAAAAAAGTTCAAGAGAGTGATCCGATACGAAAAATCGAAAAACAGAAGAAAGCTGCAAAACCAATAATCAGTGAAGAGGTATTAAGTGCTGGTGGCACCAACGAAAGCCAGAACTACTTTGCGGCGCTGGATGGACTCCAACAGGATATGGAGGTAGACGAAGGTAATAAAGATGATAATTTTATCTTATATTTAAAAAATAAAAATAATGAAAGTAGAAATAAGGAGAAGAAACCAGCCCGTAGTTCTGCTGGTCCTCCTCAAAAAGTAGCCAAGAAAACCGAGAAAGTTCCGCCAATTAATGTCTTCGGTCAAAGCGGAAAGGACATGGTTCGGCTGTTGGCAGCCGAAAACAAATTGACAAATTTCGAAATCAAACGAATAAATTTCGAGAAGCTATCAATTAGAACGAAATCACTGGTTGATTTCAAATCAGCGAAAGATGCTTTGAATTCTGGGGAGGTTCCGCACTTCACTTATATCCCCAAGAGCGAGAAGAACCAGACGTTCTTGCTGAAGGGCTTGGACTGCGCAGAAGATACCGTCGATCTTCTTCAGGTTCTCAAGGAAACTGCACCACAAATCGAGTTTATCTCGGTTAAAACATTCGCGACAAGAAGGTCGACGGTAGAAAAAAAAATTTACCACTTTATTTGGTACAAATAACAAATAAGAGCAGTCCAAGCGCTCTTCAGCAAATCAGATACTTAAATTTTCGAGTGGTGAGGTGGGAACGCCTCCAGAAACGAGAAATCAACCAGTGCTATCGCTGCCAACGATTTGGGCATTCGGCTGCCAACTGCGCCATGCATTACCGATGCGTTAAATGCAAAGACGTGCATGCTCCCGGTGAGTGCAAATTGGCTCAGACGGAGCCAAAAGAGAAATTGTATTGTGAGAATTGCGGTGTTTTTGGTCACCCAGCATCATATCGAGGATGCTCCCGATATCAGGATGCAAGATTGAAATCTGCCCCAAAGCAAACACAAATACACCGCAGTGTCTTAGCTCCGAACTTCGTCAAGCCCGGAGTATCATTTGCACTCGCCGCTAGAGGACCAGCAGAAAATGCGGAAAATAGTGTAAATAATGTAAGTGGCAATAATGAGCTGCTTCTCAAAATTTTACAGCAACTTAATTCTCTATCGGAAAGAATCGATAAGCAAGATACAAAAATTAATCTTGTTTTTCATCGTCTAGGGGTTCCAAATGCCTCAAAATAATTTGTCATCCAGTCACATTCCCATGGATAGGATTCGTCTCATCTCGATCAACGTCAACTCTATTGTTACTATACATCGGCGTGATTATCTCCTTGAATTCATTGCCAGACAAAAGCCTGACAGCCTGCTTCTAACCGAAACCCACCTCAATTCATGGCACTCCATGAGATTCAAGGATTTCGAATTCGTAAGAAACGATAGGGTAATAGGTGATGGGGGAGGTGGCACCGGGATATTGGTTCGAAGACCCTATCGTTTCCAAAATATTGAAAAAGTCGAATTCAAAAGCTTTGAATCTCTTGAAGTGTCCGCTATCAAAATCTCACTGCCAGGTGAGGATAACCTCTTCGTTATCTCTGCCTATGCAACTGGTGGAACTGTTCTCAAGCTCAAGGAGGAACTCAATTCCTTGTTTGAAATACTCGAATTGAACAGGCTGCATAACTTTTATGTTCTTGCTGGTGACCTGAACGTCAAGCATACATCATGGCTGAACGCCTCCAATGATCCAAGAGGTGTATTCCTGAAATCATGGATAACAGAGAACCAAATTGAATATAGGTGCAATCTATATGGGTCGGAGTTCCCAACATACCCTAGGACAAATTCATATTTGGACCTTTGCATTGCTGACGCAAGACTTGAATTCAGCTTTAATAGTCCTCAACGGAAACTGCAGGTGCTTCCTTATGATAGCGACCATAACGCAATCGTAATGGAAATCAATCATCACAGCGATGATTTCTTCCTCATTCCAGTTCAACATGAAAATCATCGGTTGAATTTCAAAAAAACAGACTGGGGAAAGTTTCAAAAGAAGTTTAATCGTGAGTACCAGAAGCAATGTCCCCCTTCTGATGGTGGCAACTCTTGCTCAATGGTTCCTAATGACAGGAATCTAACTAACGATGAAATAGATGTCTATTTGTCGAAGTTAGAGAAGCTGACGTTGGAAACGATGGAGAAAGTAGTTCCCAAGATAAAATATCGAAAAAATATGGAAGGATATGAAACACCAACCATCGCAAGGTTGAAAAGATTGAAAAGCCTTCTTCTCACATGCGTCAACAATATTTATCGATGATTTTTGGATTACAACCATCCCTCGTTGGCTTTGTTGAAATTACATCTGAAGAATGTCTGGAACCTAATCCGGTCATACTTCAGGAGTGAGGGAAGCAGTCAATGGGCGGAAAAACTGAGGGGTACTAGCCCACAGGACCCAGACGGCGTGTTTGCGAAAGTGAATAGCATATTCCGCAAGAAGTCTCGAGTGAAGGTATCGAATCTTGAAGTCACTAGTGATGAGATAAATCTTCTTGATAGGGCTGGTATCGAAATTGATACTACGACTCCGGATAGAAATGGAAACAGGATTATTTGTGAAGGATTGGATAAACTTGCCCTGATTGGAACACATTTTGAATTGGTTCATCTACCAAACCCTGAGAGAGGGAACGAAATTTTTTCAAAGGTCGTTGAAGCAAAAGTTTCCGACTTCATCTGACCTCATACCGAGCTTGAATCTTATTGATTATTTTATCAGCTATGAAGACTTGTGTTTCATATTTCGCAGGATAAACAACAAGAAATCATGTGGTACTGATGGTATTCCAAATGTAGTTGTCCGACAATTGCCTGAGGTTGCTATTAGGAACTATTGCATATTGTTCAACAACATTTAGAGCAATTCATATTTCCCAAATGAGTGGAAAAAGGCTAAGGTATTTCCGATCTTGAAGAAAGGAAAAGAATCTTCATGCCCCAAAAGCTTTCGCCCAATCAGCTTGCTGCCTAACATCAGCAAGGTGTTTGGAGTGATACTCAACAGAGCATTAAACGCCCACATTGAGGAAAATGAGTTGATGCCGAATTGCCAATTTGGTTTTCGTGCCAGGCATTCGACCACACATGCAATAACGAAAGTAACCTCAGACATCTGTTGGAAACTAAATGATAGACAATGTGTTGGAGCATGTCTCATTGATATGGAGAAAGCATTTGATACGGTATGGTTAGATGGACTAATTTTTAAACTCCTTCAGGACAAGTTCCCCAGATACCTTGTCGCGATGACGTGTAATATGTTATCCGGGAAATCGTTTGTTGTAACTGATGGAAATCTGACAACAATGCGCGAGTTCAAGGTCTTGAATGGTCTACAGCAGGGAACAGTTACTGCGCCTCTGCTCTTCTCAATCTTCATTCGCAAGCTATTGAACAGCTTTGATTTTAAAGTCTCGCCAACGCGATCATTGGTAGCGTTTGCTGATGATCTGATCATCTATACGGCAGACCGAAAAGCTACAATAGTTCAGAGCAATCTCCAAAAAATGTTCAATGATGTACAGCTGTACACTGATAATTGGCGAATGAAAATCAATGCGCAAAAGTGTGAAACAATCTTGTTTCGGACAACGCTGCAGGGGGTCAGTCAAGACCTGAAACGTAATTGGAAAGATTTCCACATCATGGCTGGTGAGGGTAGTCTTGAACGGGCTCCACATAAATCCTGTGCTCGATACCTCGGTGTTTATCTCGATCAGTATCTGTACTATACTGAACATGTCAAAATCATGCTCAGTAAGGCACTTAAAGTAGTCATGGCCCTTCGAAAGCTCTTTCATTCCAGATACATTGATCAAAAGTTCAAAATTATCTGTTACAAGACCCTGGTTAGACCAGTTTTGACATATGGATGTCAGATCTGGTACAACCAGAGTGCTAGTACTATGGAAAAATTAAGAGTTTTCCAAAGGAAATGTCTTCGTGCATGTACTGGTTTGTACAGAAAGCCTGAGACGGATTGGAAACATTATATATCGAATAGAAGAATTTATCAAACTGCTGAAGTGACTAGAGTCGATATTTTCATATTGAAACTTCTTCGGAATCGTATCGCAAGATCTGTGAGTGTGAGTGAAAACTCTTGGATTTCACAGCCGTTCTACCCTAAAGACGGGTATATAGCGACTTGCCTCGCTACTGGCTTCATTCCTCCAGAAGCATTCGTGTATTTGGACATGAATCGATATGTTTTTGATTCTGACGGCGTCCCAGTCATATATCACATATATCGACGGGCCACCGATAAGAAGATAAAATATCCTCCGAACTTGAGTTCACGAGACCAACAATTCCAATGGAGATACTCATTTGCTAGATTCGTTGAGGCTGATCGAGTTGAGACGGGGCAATCTAGGTATTGGTGGCTGAATGACAATGTCTAAATTGTTCGTGTTTATTTTCAGTTTTGGTGTTTTTCGTTATTTGGTTTTTGAGTTTCAGCTCATTATTGCTACATTTAGTGTTATTGTTTATTTTTGTTAAAAATTAGGGATAGGTTAGGTTAATATTATGTTTATTATATTAGGTTAGAGATAAGGTAAAACGCTTAGGTTAGGAACATAGTTATAGATTTTTTTAGTATAAGATAAAGTTTTTGATTGCATTTATTAGAATTAAGTTAAAACATATTAGGTGTAGGATCAAAGTTCACTGTAGTGTTAAGATGATAAATAATTTTAGAATAGTGTTGGTTGGTTTTTTCTCCTTTTTCCAATTGAATTTTAAAAATATGTAACAATCTTCATTGATTTGAATTTGCTATAGTTTTTTGTTTTTTTTAAATGTGTTTAATGTTAACGTTCAAATTTAGAGAGCCATTTGGGCCATTAAGTTTTTTATTGTTATTGTTTGGATTTTGCTTTATATTCTTTTAAAATTTATAACGATAAGTATTAAATAAAGCGCTTTTGACTTTGACTCTGACTTTGAGGCCGGCTAGCGCTCAGTCGTTTTGTGGGACTTCCGGGACACCCTCTGCTCGTGCTTAGCCGGCCTACATACAATAACTAACACGAAGGGAAAAGGACGGGAAAGGGGGAGGTCATTTTGAGAAACGAAAAATTTAAAAAAACTTAGTAATACATGGTCTTAGTCTTAGTCAAAACAAAAACAAACAGACCCCTCAATAATTTTTTAATGCAAAACAAATTATTTAAGATATTAATCAAAATCTTTTCTTCACTCAACTGTTTCCTTGTTTAACTCTTAAAAATTCCTCTGCATTCCAACGTATTTAATCAATACATTAAAATTCACACCTTGACTTCAACCACCTTTTATTGCTCGAGTTTACCAAAACAAAACTTTCGCCAAAACCGCCAACAAATTTTACTCATGCAAAAGCCAAAAGCTGACTGCTGCGCATTCAAGCACCCAATCCCGCATTTCACCTTCCCAAATCATTGAAATTATTAGTATGTATTATTTTGTTTGTAGTTGGAAATAAGGGAAAAGGGTAGGATTGTGATGATGGGGAAATAAAAATTAAAGGGGAAATGGAAAAATGTTAATAAAATAAATTAATTTATAGGAGAAAAGGTAGGAGTGCCCAAAGGAAGGTGGAAACGTTGCGACGGCAATTTGAAGTTGCGAATGGGAGAAAGTCGGTACGCCGGAATTCGCAACAATACCTCAAAACACAGCCTGAAACACTTATTTCTACAATGACTGGCACTTCTAATTAATAAAAACTCAGCAAAAATTACATCATTTTATTAAGCTTGCAGCATTTCAGCTTTCTGCGATCAAAATTAACATTTTTTTTTTAAATTCGGTTTTCCAATTCTCTCATAAGAAATGTCGAGAGTCGTCAAAGAAAATAATACTTATCAACGACACAAAAAGCCGACAAAAATCTTTTTATTAAAGAATAAAATACTTTATTTGTGGAAGTTTATATGACTTCACTGAGTAATATTCATGGCTTAGTGTGAGTAAAGTAAAAATAAGAAATTTTCTGTAAATTTTTGCTGAGATTACAGTCTAAACATAAACTAGCACATAAACTGAATTATACTAACAAAATTGTTAATCCCTTCTTCGGAGAGATAAACTTTTTCCTGTATCAATGTTTCAGAAATCGTTGCAGAAGCATACAAGAAAATTCATTAGAACCATACGAATTATTTCGAATCAATAGCCTTACTTCGAATGAATCTTGAGGATCACTTGCAAGATATATACTGTCTCCAGCACTCGTTCCTCTTGCAGCATTATTCACTGGTTTGTTTAAATCACTAGAGTCCTAACAGAACCTTAAATGCACTAATCTTATTGTCAAAAAATTCCAACTAATTCATACCATCCAGCCAGCTATTTCACAATGTGTGCCAGTAGTGCAAGCTGTTGACAGATTTGTGATTTTAGTCGTCTGCGAATATATGCTTTGAATAGAAATTAAAATTAATACTGCCACAAAAACATACATCAAAGTTAACATCAAAAGTGTGTATTGTGGAATCCTGACAGAGGAAACTATTGTTCCCTACATCAGCAACATTCACTTCTGCCAACTCATTGCCTCGGTATACAATATCCTAAAATATGTAAAAAGCTCGGACCGGTGAGTGAATCAGTCAGCGTCCTGAAATTCATCTTCAGCTATTAGTTAGATGAATGAATTTATCTTATAGGGTCACCAATTGTGCGGGTTTTATCGCACACTTCGATTGTTTCTATTAAAAGACGAATGTCTAAATTAACAAACTTTAATTTCAGATATCAAGTACGAACAATTACATTAGATCCGTTCGCGTCGAGTTGCCGTAGAAGAAGAAGAAGAAGTGAACTTCGTTTTCTCTCAGCTGTTAACATCTCAGGTAAGTTCACGTAGAAAGTTGCTAATGATGGTGGTGTTACAATATATTGGCGTGAGATTTCCAGTGGTGATGGTTCTTTTTATATAAGAAATTCAATTGACCGCATAGTTTTTACTTATTCCTCATTTATATTCGAGTGCTTCAACATCTCATTTTTTCACTGCAAAATATACCAAATGAATTTTAATTTTGCTGCAAATAAATGAACGCTAACTTGAGGGTTTAAGTTTTTCATATCTGCAGAGTACATGATGAATGGATTAGATAGTCTTTCGAGTTTTTTTCCTGGATAGCGTATCAGCTAACTGCAAGGATACGACCTACTCCACATTACCTTAAGTCTCAAGCCACTGGTTATTATTGTTCTTCAATGTAGGGACGCAAAGATGAGCAAAATCTGCAAATAAATTCCTCTCAAACCAAGATCTGAAGGAGAAACACTTTGAATACAGAATCTAAAGCGAATTTTCATTCATCTTAATAATGAATTGGAAGTTCATTTAAGCTTGTTATGCATGGCTCCTATAGCATATGCATACAGATTCTTTTGTTAGTACCTTTAGATGAAATCTGTTTCATGTCTCATATCACAGTCTACCGTATGTTTACATATTGTTACATGTACAAATAATTACATGTACAAATAATTCTGCGAGCTACTGTCGCAATTGTTTTCACAATCATTAAGAACGTCAACAAATGAATTTACTCGAACCCACGAGAACCCAACAAGCATTATCAACATCTGAAAGTGAGTCACTGCCCATTCTGCTGGAATGTTCCCACTTATTCACCAATGTACGAGAACTGAGTTGAATGATTAGAGACCCTATATAAAGGCGAGCTGAATGAATGGTGGCATTCATTCGACCGCGATAAAAACTTGCGATAGTGTGTGGAAAGCGAATTGAAAAGCGATCAAGTAATAGTGAGGTGATTTTGAGAAGACAATTGCGATAAGAAATTTATGGACAAGTGTTAGAATTTTAATAGTGAAAATTCAAATTAGTGAAAGTGTTAAATTGATCATTGTGCACTTTTGTAATTAAATAAACTCTTTTAACTTAAATTAAAAGACATTGCGTTTTCACTTTCCCGGAACATTAAAATTATTATTGACAGCGAACCGAAAACACGCGTCAATGGTGTCGAGAAGTGAGATAAAAATTTTGAAAGTGAAAATTTGAACATTTTTATAGTGCACAATAGTAAAATTTAAAGAAACATTGAAAATGCCACGAAGCCTAAACTTAAAAATTAATGAATTGACCATGTCGGAGCTTAAGGAAGAGTTGGAACAGCGAAACCTGGCTACGTAAGGTACAAAGGCCAGGTTTCGCTGTTCCAACTACAACAAAGGGATTGCACGCTTGCGTGACGCAATCGAATCGGAAGGCGCGTATCTGGATTCGGGTGAGCCCTCAGATGCAGAAAAAGGCGCAGAAGGTGGTGAAGCAGAAACATCAAAACCAAAGGACCCAGAAAATGCGCTGATGAAATGAAATGAAATGCACTCAAACCCGAATGCTATAATGAATGCGCTCGACATGCGTTATGGAGGCGCCCACCTGAAACAAATTTATCGGGCACAGCTACGGCATCGAATGCAGAAGTTTGGCAAAACCTTACAGCAGCTAGCCCAAGACATTGAGCGACTGGCACTTTTGGCTTACCCAGTGCACGACCAGGAACGTCGAGATGACGCAGCAACAGAAGCATTCATCAGCGTCTTAGAAGACCAGGAATTACAACAAGCTGTGCGTTTAGCTCAAAAGCAAACAGTCAAGGATGCATTAGCTTATAGCCTGAACTTTGAGGCAGTGAAAAATGTGGTTCGTACCACTGTCCGAGTTCGCAAGGTAGTGGCAGACGAGTGCAGGTGTGAGCGCGTGGAAAATAAGCGAGAGCCGCAAGTAAATGGCGCGCCTAGATGCTGGGATTGCGGTGAGAAAGGACACCTGCAAACAGACTGCAAGAAGCGAAGAAAACAGAGCTATTGTCCAGGATGGTGGAGATCCAGACCGTGTCAGGAGCCCAGAATGGAGGCCCATCAAAGTGCAAGGGCCAACTTTGTGGAGCAAACGTTAGCTAGGAGGATCGACATCCCCAGCACCCCCGTGCCAAGGCAACATCGTGGAGAAGCAGACGGATGCCTTCCTGGTCAAGTTGATGAAGAACATTGCACCATAACAAACGACACTGGTGCAACCCGATCGACTATCCGGCCCGACCTAGTGAGGCCCCAACTACTTCACAAGGGCAGAGTTCATGGAAATGCAGACGCCCTATCTCGTCATCCATGTCCAGCTAACTTCAAGCATTGTCGGCGGATTGAGGAAAAGGAGCCGACCGTTGCTCTGCGAGTGATAACGGCCGAATTCGATGAAGGTTGGTCAGCGGAGGAGATTCGAAATGCCCAGTTAGCCGATGAAGACATCGGACCATTGCTCGTATGGAAGGAGACGACTGGGCGACCTGAGTGGAAAGACGTTTCAATGCATGGCGCAACCCTGAAAAGCTATTGGGCACAATGGAACTCCCTTCAGGTGGAGGGTGGCGTACTCAAGTGGAAATGGGAAACGGTGGATGACAGCTCCTATAGGATGCAAACTATACTACCCAAAAGCCGAATCCACGATGTGGTTAAGGAAATGCATGAAGGATCCTCGGGAGGCCACCTTGGTGTTAACAAGACCTTAGCGAAATCGCGGGTAAAGTTCTACGGGCTCCACGCTCGAGAAGACGTAGAGGACTGGTGTCGGAGATGCACAGTTTGCGCTTCCGTCAAAGGTCCAAAGCAACGACTGAGAGGACAAATGCAAACCTATAACGTGGGGGCACCATTTGAAAGGATTGCTGTTGACATCGCAGGACCCTTTCCTGAATCTGAATGGAGAAATCGATACACGCTGGTTGTAGCCGATTGTTTCAGCAAGTGGCCCGAGGTCTACCCCATTCCCAACCAGGAAGCAACTACTGTAGCCGAACAGCTAGTGTTAAATTGGGTCAGCAGGTACGGCGTTCAAGGTCAGGTCAAGGTCGAAACTTCGAATCACTAGTTTTTAGCGAAATGTGCGAGCTGCTCGGAATACGGAAAACGAGGACAACACCACTGCATCCCCAATCCGATGGAATGGTCGAACGTTTCAACGGCACTCTCAATAAACACCTGGCCAGGATGGTTGACGAGAACCAAAGGGACTGGGACCGACACATTCCACTATTTTTGATGGCGTATAGAGCTGCCGAACATGCATCGACGGGCCAAGCCCCAGCCAAAGTCATTTTTGGAAAGACTATTCGTTTGCCAGCCGATATACAGTTCGGAACACCCCCTGAGAAACCCCAAACCATCTCGGAGTACGCAAGTGAGCTAAGACAACAGTTGAACCAGATACATCGGACAGTGCGAAAACACCTCGAATCGGCTACTGACCGCATCAAGACCAGGTATGATCTAAAGGCTAATTCAACTGGCTTCCAGCAAGATGACTTGGTGTGGCTATATAACCCGCAACGGCGAAAGGGCAGATCTCCAAAGTTGTAACATAATTGGGAGGGACCATACCGAGTTACAAAGCGAATCAACGACGTCGTATACCGAATACAGGAACATCGTAAGCCGAGAGCTAAAATGAAAGTCGTGCATCTGGACCGTCTTGCCCCATATTACACCCAGGGAGAATTGACTACAAAAAGCGACACATCTTTTCGGGGCGAAAAGAACTGAGGTGGGGGCAGTGTTACATGTACAAATAATTACATGTACAAATAATTCTGCGAGCTACTGTCGCAATTGTTTTCACAATCATTAAGAACGTCAACAAATGAATTTACTCGAACCCACGAGAACCCAACAAGCATTATCAACATCTGAAAGTGAGTCACTGCCCATTCATGCTGGAATGTTCCCACTTATTCACCAATGTACGAGAACTGAGTTGAATGATTAGAGACCCTATATAAAGGCGAGCTGAATGAATGGTGGCATTCATTCGACCGCGATAAAAACTTGCGATAGTGTGTGGAAAGCGAATTGAAAAGCGATCAAGTAATAGTAAGGTGATTTTGAGAA
This sequence comes from Odontomyia ornata, assembly GCA_963969285.1. NCBI lineage: Eukaryota > Metazoa > Arthropoda > Insecta > Diptera > Stratiomyidae > Odontomyia > Odontomyia ornata. Next base: position 165,636,274 of record OZ017738.1, on the reverse strand, counting down.
GACAATTGCGATAAGAAATTTATTGACAAGTGTTAGAATTTTAATAGTGAAAATTCAAATTAGTGAAAGTGTTAAATTGATCATTGTGCACTTTTGTAATTAAATAAACTCTTTTAACTTAAATTAAAAGACATTGCGTTTTCACTTTCCCGGAACATTAAAATTATTATTGACCGCGAACCGAAAACACGCGACAATATCTTCGGATATGTTTTGAGTCTGGTTATCTTCATGGTGAACGAAAACGGACCAACGCTGATATGCGTTAGCGTTGGTGTTGACATACATTTATGTGGCACCCATGTTTAATTTGATATGCATGTTGGTTGGTGTGTGGCCCTCTTGAGTTTCTTGTCTTCTTTGCTTCTGAAAGACTTTTCGCGTTGATTCATATTATAAACAATAGTACTCTGTAATATTAAATGTATCCTATGCGATTTCTTAGCCCTAAGCATAATTATAAGATAAGCGAACTATAGTTTAAGAAGAAAATAGAAACTAAGTCACTCGTATTTTTGAGCTTGAGCCGAGCAGTCGATTTTCATCAAAACACATACACACACAAACATATATTATTATACAATACGTTTTATAATTTCAAAAATTTTCTATCTGAGGGCATTTCATTTTGGTGGGCGGTGGAATAGATCAATTTGCTATTTAATTAGCAAGTTCCAAGGAACAGATTTATCTGAAGGACCCAGCCCGAGAGAAGGAAGCGGAGACTTTTGCGACAATTGCACTGATTTTGACTGCGTAAACGAGGCACCACAGCTCCATTTCAGTACGAGACCAAGGGAAGCAAGCCATTAGAACATTTCATTACGAGCCCATTGGGAGGTCGTAAAATTATCAATTTTTGCATCGACCACGAGGGAGACTTCAAGAAGGCGTAAATTTTATCAATTCATCTCATCCTGCACTGACGGCGAGAAGTGAATTTTATCAATTCACCTCATCCTGCGCTGACGGCGAGAAGTAAATTTTATCAATTCACCTCATCCTGCACTAACGGCGAGACGTAAATTTTATCAATTCACCTCATCCTGCACTAACGGTGAGACGTATATTTTATCAATTCACCTCATCCTGCACCAACGGCGGTAAAGAGACGAAAGCTTTATCAACTTACTGTTATCTGCACTCCACAAGAAGGATTTCGAGTCAACAATTATTGGTTCATCTTTTGCAACCTGGGCAGCATGATCCTGCTTCATTACACCTGGATATTCACGTAAATAATATATTACTTTTAAATATTAAATATTTCTTTTTGCATGCGAAAATTTTGTGATTCTTGTGCTATCGATTAAGTAATTTCAAAACTGGGTTGATGATTCAAAAACAATCATTTGAAAGTATATGTGAAGTTGATTACCTGTAGGCGTTTTTGAAGAGAATTTTTATTGACGTTTTGCATTGTCGCCATCTTATATTTTTCGGTCGTTGACCAGTTTTGTCAAAGGTCAATTCGTTGTCGAACCTCTTTGATGGTTCTAATTAAGGATTTTGTCGGGAAGACTTACGAGGTTTCTCATGAGTGGATTTTAACAAACGAAAAGAGTTATATCGTGTGTGTCGAGGACAATTTTGTTTCCCGCACTGAATATCTAGATAGATTTGCGGTTTTAAGTGCGATCGAGACTGGTTCAAATTCCAAGGTTGTCCCTGAACCCTCTGAGTTAGATGACGCTGGTGAATTGTATCTTTCATTTGGGGAGCAAATCAGTGGTTTTGGTTCTAAGATTTTAGCCGGCCTCCCTGAGGTCGTTGACTGTGGTGAAGTAGATTTTTCATTTAGGGAGCGAACTAACCCTGCAATACATTTATCTTCTGGCGAGATGGCCGAAATACCAGTTGCCGGTCTTTTTGCTTTCATCCCCACTATTGAATCCAAAAGTGAAGAAGTCTTTATTTTCATTGAGGCTTGCGATCATGCGAACGCTTTGGCTTCCGTATCACAGAAACCCGTCCTGTTTCGTTTTATTCAAACGAGGATTCGCGGTAATGCGATAACGATTTTAAAGAACCAAGAATTAAAATGTTGGGACGATTTGAAGGATGAATTGCTGAAAGTTTTCTATGAACCACACAGTTCACTACAGTTGCATAGAGAGTTGATAAGTTGCAAACAGGATAAAGACGAGTCTGTCGTCAAATACACCCAACGGGTGGAGACGTTGCATCGTAGGTTGTTGCAAAGTAAAATTGGCTCCGTGAAGAAAGAACACGAGGCTGAACAAAGAGCTTATTTGGAAGAAGAATCCACCACAGTCTTTATAAATGGGTTGCGAGAATAGTTATCGCAATATGCTGTCACACAGAAACCCGGTAACTTGGCTGAAGCAAGTAAGGCCGCATGTGAAGACTGACCATGACTATTCAAATAAAAACCTTGCAAAAATTAATAAGTTGCAAGTGAAGTGCTATAATTGTGGCAAATTAGGGCGTATCAAGAAGTTTTGTAGAAAACCTGTCACGAAAGACAAGGAAAAAGCACCCACTGAAAACGTGAAATTTAAGAAATTTGCGGATCAAAGGCGTATTGAAGTTGCGGAAAAGCCTTTCATTACAGTTATTACAAATGGGGAAATATGTAAAGTTCTGATTGACACTAGGGCTGAAGTCAATATGATTAAAGCTTCGGCTGTTTATGAAAACGACGTTAATCAGAAGAAAAAATTTGAAATTTCAAGGAATTTCAGGTGACCCAGAAACTGCAGTTGGAGAAACAGATGTAAAGTTTACTATGACACCTAATAGGGTGGGAACAGACAAAACCTTGTCTGTTAAATTTCACGTTGTTTGCAACGACTTATTGGAGAGTTTTGATGGACTTCTTGGAAGCCAATTTCTTAAGGAGTATAAATTTGATATTTTATACTCGGAAGGCGTTTTAAAAGATTTCGATGAAAAACTTGATGTTCGCTATGAAAGTGAAGAGAAACTCATTAACCGGCGTTCGGAATCTTTCCGAATTGTTAACATTGAAAGTGAAGTCCAAGATGGAGATGTTGTGATATCATCACAGGAGTTGGGAGGTTTGTTTGTTCTAAGTTGTGTCGCAAGGTTTAAATGTGGGAAAGCTTTGGTACCCATTGTTAACACATTGGATGATCGGAAGTGTATTTCCGGTGTAGCTGTACAAGCTGGAAGCTTGCAAAATTTCGACTTAGGCAAATTTAATTGCGACAGGAATATCGAACTTAGAAATACTATTAATACTTTTGAAGAACAGGAAATTGAAGCCATGAAAGCAAAATATAATAGTTTATTTTGTTTGAAAGGTGAAAAACTTAAAGCAACAGAAGCTGTAAACCATAGAATTAATGTTCAACCTGGGACAGCACCAGTGTTCAGTACCTGATATTTAATTTTGTAAACGCAATAAGATCATTTCATAACTGCAAATTGCATAATTCTTTTCCCATGCAAACTAAATACGATTAGCTGTCATCAAATTCCATTTACGCATAAGAATGTTTTCCACTTGAATGCTAGACATGTTGTCAGCATATTCAAATTACTTTCAAATGTGGAAAAATTTCAAATTTTAGTTTGCATGGGAAAATAATTACACTCAAGGTTATCGCGTCAGCATATTTGTACTTTGTAAGATTTTGATTAGAAGAGTATAAAGCAGTCTACAATCAAACTCGAAGAGCTATACAGCGTGGTTTTTTCATTTGGGTCAAAAATGCATTTTGTAATTTTGGCAAGCAGAGAAGCAATTTAACCAGTCATAGAATAGGGTCGTTATTAGTAGAGTTATTTGCTAGATAACGACGAATCAGCGGATACAAAAGTAGAGATACCTACTATTTGCTATCCCATCGCTGAACATTTTTTGGTGACCCCCGACTTTTTTGTTCATCAAAAAAAGTTCAACAACAGAGTATCGGCGACTCTGCAAATTATAAAAAAATATTTTTTTTTAAAATAAAATCAATTCAGTGGGAAAAAGATGGAATCTTTAGCCTCAGAGCAAGCTCGTCTCGGAAAAGAGATAGAGAAAATAATAAAAGCCTACAATGAGCAATCTCCTGATAGGAAAACCATTTTCTACTTAGAAGAACGGCTTACAGTTGAAAAATTATGGGAAAGATTCGAGGCAAACAATGACAAGATCAGAGACATTACTGGCGTCTCACTTGATCATCCATATTTCCATAAGGACTATCACAGAACAGTGAAAATAGCCTTAGAGAAATTTAAACAGAAATTACGTTTTTGATAGAGTACATGAAGACGCAATCATTTCAGGAAGCGAACACTAGTTCCAAGGATGAGCATGCACTAGTACAAAACTCAATAACAAAGGTTGAAAATCCGGAACTAAATAGGCAACTGAAAAAACAACAAGCCTTCAAAGTTGCTTTGAAACATTTGATTGAAATTATGCAAAAACATCCACGCCATTTATCATTGCGAAGCTTTCTTAAAACGAAGTCCAGTAAAGAGAAATGAAAAGGCTCCAGAACTCGATCTTTGCACCAATTGCCTGAGGAAAGGCCATGGCTACAAGAAATGCATGTCCAGAGGCTGCCAAAAGTGTGGTAAGAAACACAACACACTTTTGCATAACCAACCTTTTACGTCACCAACACCAAAAGACAATCAATGCTCAAGTTTATCGGTTCAATCCAAAGAATCAGATGGATATGTTCTTTTAAGAACAGCTGTTACCGAAGTTGATAACAATGAGGGAAAGCAAATAAGAGCTCGCGTTCTGCTTGAATCTGGTTCTCAATTAAATTTCATTACTGAAACATTGAAAAAACGGTTAGGATTTCCAATACATGATACGAGTATCAACATCTCAGCAATTGGCAATACAAAAGTGAAGGCTAATGATAAAATCAATATCACATTGAAATCCACATGCAAAAAGATTTCGACCGTCTTGGAAGTGTTCTCAATTAGTGACATTGCAAACAATCAATCGCAATAGTACATCGACACAACGAGCTGGAATATACCCGAAAATATTCAATTAGCTGACCCGTCTTTCAATAAGCCCGGAAGAATAGACATTCTTTTGGGGGCGGAGATTATGGAGAAATTATCCGAAATGGACAAATATGTTTATCAGACAATTTACCAATTCTTCAGAACATTTTGCGGAGTTTCAAACATAAACTTAGAACGCCAACTGCGGAAATTCTGGGAATTAGAAGAATGCTCTGGCCCAGCCATATTATCAAGCACAGACAAAACTTGCGAAGAGTTCTTCGAGGCAACTACTTCACGCAACAATACAGGTCGTTTTTCGGTCAATTTGCCATTATTAGGCGACGCTTCACTCCTTGGCGATTCAAAAACTCTCGCGTATAAACGATTGTTAGCAATGGAAAGGAGATTATCTCCGATAGTGAAGAAACAGTATAATCAGTTTCTCCAAGAATATTTGGACTTAGGGCATATGGAAGAAACCTCAAAGGCAGAAATCCTTGGACCACATTATTTTATGCCACATCATTATGTCTTGAAACCAGAAAGCAGTACCACCAAACTACGGGTAGTGTTCGACGCCTCCGCCAAAACCAAAAATAACTTGTCGCTCAATGACCTTCTAGTCAAAGGACCAAAGGTACAAGAAGATATCAGTACCATCATTACGTGATTTCGGTTGGAACGATACGTTTTTACAGCAGATATCACGAAAATGTATCGACAGATTCGCATGGCAGAAGAAGATCAACAGCTTCAATTGATTATGTGGAAGCAAGACGGTGACAAAGAAGTAAGGTATTTTAAACTTACAACGGTGACATACGGTACAAAATCGGCACCAAACATAGCCATAAAGTGTTTAAAGAAACTTGTTGATGAAGGAGCAAACCAATTTCCATTAGGAGCTCTCGCAATACAGGGCTTTTATGTTGACGACGTTCTTACAGGAAGCGATAGTCTTGCTGAAGCAATAACAATGCGGGACGAGCTGAAATCACTGTTAGCAAGTGCAGGGTTCAATCTACATAAGTGGTGCGCTAACCATCCAATATTTTTTTTTTCTTTTTAAATACCTCCTTCCCTGCCACTCTCTCCATCACACTTTCTTCGTCGCACAACGCTCGTGCGATCTGCACTTCACATTTCGTCGTTTCTACAGGTGTGCCACCCAGACAATGTTTAAAACATCGGTATAAGGGGGCACACAAAAAATATGTGAAGTCATCCTGTTAATCTTTTCATGTCCGATTCGTTAACAGCTCTCAGAGGTAAAATATTAATTCGACGCAGTAAAAAAAACTCTGAGTTAAAAGAATGGCTGTTTCTTCAAGTATCTCGACGATAGGGTCAACAATGCCCTAAGATGCTATTTTGAAGTTACTGGACAGATAATAATAAATCATAAGGCTAGCTGTGTCTTGAGGCATCTCGATGATAGGATAAAAAAAATTGCCCTAAGATGCTATGTTGAAAGTTTCTGCGCTGAGATTCAATCGCTATTCATTAAATAGTTCCTGAGTCTTTTCTTGAAGATCATAAGTGAATTCGCTCCTTTTACTGATTCCGGAAGATCATTGTATATACGAAGGGCATCATTTGTAGGATCGTTCTTTAGACGATCTGTTCTTGCAAATGGTATAACAAATTGGTCTGCGTTCCTAGCATTGTATTGATTTTTTTGTGATACCCTAACAAATGGCACTTGTGGGGACAAGTTGAGGTTTAAGCATTTGAAGATAAACTTAGCTTTCTCCATTATAATGATTTGGCTAAAAGTTAACGCGTTACACGATTGGTACACTAATTTTGTTGACGTGAGCCTTGGGAGATTATGCATATTTTTATATGCCTTAGTTAACATCCTGGAGATGATATTAATGTTTATCTTTGATGACTGACTCCAGATTACCACTCCGTAATGTAATTTTGACAATACGAATGCGTTTAGAACCAGTTGTTTGATGTTCCTCGGGAATCCCTCGTACCTACGTAATAAGCCAATTATGGGGGCTAATTGCCTTCTTAAGCTGTTTATATGTGGGAACCAAGTTAAACGGTGGTCAATGATTAGGCCAAGATATTTAAATTCAAATACCCTTTGCAGATTTTCGCCATTAATTTTTATATCAATATCAATGTCTTCCTTGTTCTTTTGTTTAAAAATAACAAACTTAGTCTTTGTTACATTCAGCGCTAGTTTATTTTCGTTTAACCACAAACTATATGTTTTCAGATCCTCATTGATGGAGTCTTCAATGGCATTCTTGTTACATCCTGAGTACAGGAGTACTGTATCATCAGCATATAATGTGTAATGCCCATTTAGTCTACATGTAATCAAATTATTCGTGTATAATAGGAACAAAGTGGGGCCTAGTATGGAACCTTGTGGAACTCCTGATTTCATTGGTGCTGGGTCACTCAAAAAATTATTGACTTCTGTTATCTGGAATCTACCTTTTAGATAACTGTGAAATAACTGATTCGCTTTGCCTTGTACACCATATGATTCTAATTTACGAAGCAGAAGGTCATGGTCGACCGTATCAAACGCTTTCTTCAGATCCACAAAAATGGCAACAGCATAGTCTCCATTGTCAAGCCTTTCATTGATGAAATGGGTTACTGAGATCAAAGCATCAAGTGTTCCTTTGGTTTTTTGAAAACCATATTGATGGGAATTTAGGATAGAATCATCCTCAATGAACGATGTTAAACGGGTGTTAATTATTTTTTCAAAAATTTTACTGAATCCTGTAAGAAGCGCAATCGGGCGATAGTTATTCGGGTCCAAACGATTACCTCCCTTAAATATAGGAATTATTTTCGCTAGCTTCCCCTCCTCAGGAAACGTCCCGTTTTTGATGTGCTCATTGTAAAAGTCAGCAAGGAGACCTGCTATTTCGTCTCTGACGAGCATAATTTCATCCATTGTTATGTTATCACTGCCTGGAGCAGTGTTCTTCTTCATTGCCTCGATGGTTTTATGCACCTCGTCTTTGTTGGTTGGATGGATATGAAATGTGGATCTAGGCGAGGTATTTGTGTCATTCCTTATACTTGTTGGAGGAGCACCGAGCTCGCTCGTTATTTTTTCACCAATAGTTGAGAAGAAGTTATTTAGAATTGTTGCTGCTTCATTTTGTTGCGAAGAATCAGGCAGAGAGACCGGAATGATCTGCAAATCAGGTGAAAAAGTCCGGGGAAGAGGGTTATCTTTTACTTCGTTTATTATTTTCCATATTTCGCGATTATTATCAGCCGCTGCCTCCAATCTTTTGGAAAAGTATGAAAATTTTGCTTCCTTTACTAGACGCTTTGACTCTTTTTTCGCTTGGATATATATGTACTTAAGCGTCAGATCTTCCATGTTCCGTCTGAAATCCGTATACGCCTTCCTCTTTCTTATACTGGCTTCTATAACTCGTTTCGTAATCCAAGTTAGCTGGCGACATCTAAGTTTTTTCTCGATGGTCGAGTGATGTTGAGATTCAGAGATCATATTTGTCAGTTCTGTTAGATTAGTAGGTTTCTGGGTTTCCAATACCCGTTGAAGATGTGTTTTGAAGATGTCCTTGTTTACATATCGAAACGATTTGTAACTAGGCTTTTGTTTATGAACGTTGAAGTTTTGGATGCTTATTTTTAGAACCTGATGGTCTAGCTCTGGCCAGTTCTCTACTTTGAAATTAATTTTTTCCGCAGTAAGCTTGTCATTTATGACTATATGATCTAGGCAAGTATTCAAAAGAGGACGAGTAATTGTTTCGTTATTAATAACAACAGCACCATTTGTATCGAGAGTATCTTTATATAGCCTTGATTCTGAGGACTCGGTGATTAAGTCAATGTTTGTGTCAGCTACTGTGAGTAAGTTTTTTTCTGCTGAGTATATGTTGTCTAGAACAGAGCAAAGATCTTGCGCGTTCAAACGGCTGGGGTTGTAGAAAGTGCCGATTTTTATTTTTTTACCAGCTTGGATTAACTCGATTATTATCATATTATATTTATCAGGGGTCACACGATTAGTGGTGAAATTTATTGAGTTTTTAATATTAATTGCTGTGCCGCCACCTCTTCCGGGTCTGCAGGAGAAAACTGAATGATAACCCTGAATGTTAAAATATTTAGCTTCCTCAGGATAAATCCAGACTTCATTTAGTATGATCACATCTATGTTGGGATTATGCTGCAGATAAATCTGAATGTCACTTAGTTTGTGCCGTAAGCTTCTAATATTTGCATATAGGAGAGTCAGTTGCTTGCCACTTAGTCGGTTTGTATCGTTATAATTCATTTGCAGTCGTAGTCAATGCTCCTCCTGGCAATCATTATCCTACGTTGGTATTCTGGGCATTGAGTAGAGTCTGATCTGTGGGAGAAATCAACATTCTTACTGTTACCCGCGCAATTGAAGCATTTCTCGAAATCACTTTTACTGGCCTTCGTTTCGTGCTTTCCTGCACACTTAGCACATGTTTGCTCCCCTTCGCACTTTAACGTCTTGTGATTAAACTTTTGGCATTTATAGCACCTCGTAATATTGTAGTCTTCCTTGATAAAATAAGACCCATAATCAATATTGACGTATCTGTTTACCAATCTTTGGTACATACACCCATTCACCTGCAGAATATGTAACCACTTTCCATTTCTTGTCTTTCTGGCGTGAACTACTTCCATTTTTTCATTCTCCCCAATATTAGGGTTCAAGGAACGTATTTCATTCGTTAACTCCTCAGTAGAAAACTCTTTTTCTAGGCCATTAATGACCAGTCTTGGTTGACGGGATTTGGTCTCCATAATATCATATTCGTCCCGCATTATTTCTTTTGCCATGTTGTAAAGCGTGGTTGTGTTTTCGTTTGATGATGTTTTTATGATGGCACCGCCATCACGAATTGGCCGCAGTAGTTGCAAAGGAATTTTACATTTGGACGGCTTTATCTTCGACTTGAAATCTGCAAGTGTTTTTTCCGAGGACGAATGTTTTTTTGGCTTGATTAAAATCCCTTTTTGGCACGTTGTGTTAGAGTTCTGTTCTCTTGGAGAAGTGGAGATACTTTTTGTGATATCAGCATATGAGGTTTGACGCATAGGTGCTGCTTTTGCAACCAATGAGGTTATAGTGGTTTTCATTTCTAGAATGTGATTCTCGACCTCTTTCATTTGGTTAAGGAGACGATCTTCTTTCGTTTTTTGATGGTAGCTTTTACACGAGGAACACATCCAAATCACATCCTTAGATATATCCATGATTTTGCGGTATGTCTCCTCACTCATTTTTATGCATTTCAGGTGAAACCGCTTATTGCAAATGCCATCGCAGCCCATGCCTTTATGGTTTTCCTCCACTTGTTCCACTGGTTTTCTGCATTTACCACATTTGTCAGCACCAGGTGGCGCTACCATGATTGGTGATTTTCAATTGGTATTATATATTATATTTTTTAATTGATTTGAATTAAATTTGATAACGAGGATTAACGATTTATAATATGAAACAGTATTTCGACCAATTAAAACAAGAATGAATTGAATTATGATTAAAAAGAATGTTTAAAATTTTCCAAGTGAGGGAAAAAGCAAGATGGGAAAAAAAAAAACGAATCGATTTATTTATTATAGAAAATATTGCTAGTTTTACGTTTATCAGTATTTTTGGGATTATGTTGGAAATAAATTATTTTATATATTATAGAAAATAATTATATAGAAATTAAAATTTTACTATTAATAATATTCAGAAATGTTCAATTTGTACTACACGAGAATCCCTCTCCTCGTACAAATAATAAATGAAAATAAACCGTTAGCAATGTTAAGCACAAAGAAAACTTTAAGTGAAAAATTTGGCTAAAATGAATACTACTTATCCGTGATTTCCACCGAGAAATAGCAGAGAACCTAACACCAACTTCACTAAAGAAAAAAAAACAGCTGATTTCACTTTTTATTTCACTTCCTAATAGATTTTTCTGTAGAGCTGATAACTCAAGTGTAACTATCAATCAGTTGTCAATTTGACAATCAAATATTAGTACAATGTATCGCAAATCAGAACCTGGTCATTAAACTCGATGTTTCAACGTTAAACAGTGACTCGATAAAAACTTTAGGATTGATCTGGCAGCCAACCACCGACATGTTCACGCTTGTCACTACACTAAAAGAGCATAAATCGACTACCAAAAGAAGTATACTAGCGGATATTTTACAAATCTTTGATCCTCTAGGACTTGCCAGCCCAGTGATTGTTACAGGGAAATTATTTATGCAAAATTTATGGAAATCAAAAGTGGACTGGGATGAAGCCATTCCAGAAGAGCTTGAATTAACGTGGTCAAAATATAGAGAAGAATTAAGGGGCTTGAATGAGATTTACATTCCGAGATACATATTCAGTGATCACGAAACAATCGATATCCAAATGCATGCTTTCGCAGATGGTAGCTTAGATGCCTTTGGTACAGCGGTGTATATAAGATCAAAGGATAAGCGTGGAAAGGTAACTGTCAAGTTACTTTGTGCAAAATCAAGAGTGGCCCCCATCAAACCTACAAGAATCCCAAGACTAGAGCTATGTGCAGCAAAACTAGCAGCCAAATTGGTGAAACAAGTCAAATCTTCAACAAATATTAAGGTGAATGCAACGTTTTACTGGCCTGACTCGCTCATAGTTATCAATTGGATTCGAGGTGACCTGTCAAGTTACTTTGTGCAAAATCGAGAGTGGCCCCCATCAAACCTACAAGAATCCCAAGACTAGAGCTATGTGCAGCAAAACTAGCAGCCAAATTGGTGAAACAAGTCAAATCTTCAACAAATATTAAGGTGAATGCAACGTTTTACTGGCCTGACTCGCTCATAGTTATCAATTGGATTCGAGGTGACCCATCCATTCGGAAAACATTTGTTGCAAACAGAGTTGCATCAATTGAAGATATGACATCAACAAAAGAATGGTTGTATGTGCCTACTAAAGATAATCCTGCCGATCTGGTATCTTGTGGTCTGTTTCCTAATCAGCTAAAATGATCCGAGATATGGTTTGATGGTCCGAGATTCTTAAAACTGCCCAAAAGTTCATGGCCAGCTGAGCCAAACGCAACCTGTGAAGATGACGAAGATACAAAAACCAACAAAATTGCAGCCCCCACTACAAATGAATTCCATACGCACCTATTATACTCAATCGACCATCGAAACTCATTCCAAAGGCTGTTACGAGTCATGGCCTACATAAATCGAGCTCTAATCTGTTTTAAGAACAAAAGACTAAACAGAGAATCTCGTTACCTTTCAATGGAAGAGCTAAATAATGCCCTTAAAGTTATCGTCAGAGAAGTTCAACAAGGTAGCTTCCAAGATGAATTGGTTGCCTTAAGAAATGGACAAGAAGTTCCTATGTCAAGCAGGCTGCAATCACTTGCACCATTTAAACCAACAGATAATATCATACGAGTCGGAGGAAGACTTCGAGCAGCTGAAATCAACTACGATGCGAAACACCCGATGGTATTACCAGACGATCATTTTGTTACGCGTCTCTTACTTACTTATCTCCATCAAGTGAATTTGCATGCGGGACCTCAAGCTCTGCAAAATATCGCAAGACAAAAATACTGGATACTAAATGGTAGAAATATCTGCAGGACAGTTGTGGCAAATTGCGTATTATGTACCAAATTTCGACCAAACCTACTGGGCCAGCAAATGGGCGACTTGCCGAAAAACCGAGTACGATTGACTCGACCGTTTCTCAATAGTGGCGTAGACTTTTGTGGACTAATTTACACACATTTCAAAGTACGAGGCAAAAGACCACAAAAATCTTACCTCGCTCTCTTCATCTGCTTTACAACCAAGGCCATACATTTGGAGGTCATGTCGGATCTAACCACGGATGGCTTCCTGAATGCCCTTAAACGATTTGAATCAAGAAGAGGAAGGTGCGAATTTTTATACTGCGACAACGCGAGAAATTCGTAGGTGCAAACAACCAGCTGCAAGAAGTGAAAGGTATTTACCCAACCAAACTCAGTTGAAAAGATCATGAACAGTTGTACCAACGCAAATGTTCAATTTCACTTCATACCTCCACGATCACCATACTTTAGCAGACTTTGGGAAGCTGCCGTTAAGTGAACTAAGTTTCTCCTACAACGAACCCTTGCATTGGCTTCACTGACTTATGAAGAATTATGTACAGTAGCTGCCGAAGTAGAAGCTATTCTCAATTCGCGACCTCTCACTCCACTTTCTTCAGACCCAAACGACCTAACAACATTAACACCAGCCCACTTCTTGATTAGTGAGCCGTTTGCAGGAACAAACAGCTCAACAAGTGAAACAGGCAGAATGTCACTTGCTTCAAGATGGCAATTAACGAATCAACTCAGGAAAGAGTTTTGGCAAAGGTGGTACATGGAGTATTTAGGAGAGTTACAAAAAAGGACTAAGTGGTTATCAAGGCAAAACAGGCACTGTGGTAACGATCAAAGAAGACAATTTGCCACCCTTCAAGTGAAAACTCGGCCGAATAATCGAAACCATTAAGGGAGGAGACGGTCGGGTACATGTAGCAGACGTTCAGATGGCTTCTGGTATCATTAGGCGTTCGATTCACAAATTGGCACCACTACCAGTAGGTTACAATGGCGAGGAGTTCACAGATTCATATGAAAACACGGTGACAAATGTGGAACCAATGGAAACAACAGGAGCCGTTGCGACTTCATACAGAGCTCACAGAAAAAGAAAGCGATCTCCGGCCAAAATCGGTCCACTAAAATCATTATTACTGACATTACTGGTCCTCCCATTGCTTACAGAAAACTCCTCCTCCGCCTCCGAATTACCGACTGAAGTCACTGAAATCAATAATAATGGAGGCATATACTTCGAAAATATAGGGCAAGGATAATTATCTCCGAAGTCATGGAAAATCATCTTCTTTTGTGATTGAAAAGGCTATTGGGAAATTTCGCAAACCATGGACGCGGACGTACAACAATTGGAACGCCTGAAAAATGATATTTCGAACAACACGTATCATGATGCTATTGTAAAGCAATATCATCACCGATTACAACAGCTTACTCAAGATAATGTCATTCTACAAGAGCCTACTCAGATGAGAAAGAGAAGATCGCCATTCGACATTATCGGATCCTTGGCGAACAAGTTGTTCGGGGTCTTATATAGTGAATATGAACAAACTATGAGTAAGACAATTGCCAGCATTGAATGTAATGAGAAATATATGAGCGAACTGATCAAACGACACACTTCCATTTTAGAGGCAACATCTAACATAATAGTGAAAGGTGAAGCGCTACAAAGAAACCAATCCGAACAAATTAGAAAGGCATTCAACGCCATTTACGAGAACATAAGATTCTTCAATTCAGAAGTCAAACAACAAAGAATCATCGAATCGTTCAACACTCTCTCAATACTAGTGATGTCACTCATCAATGAATGTCAGGATATGTAGCACACTCTGGTTGATATGATTCTTGACGCTCATCATGAAAGAATCCATCCTAACGTCATCTCGCTACAACAGACAAAGGCCCAGGCTGCACTTATCAAGGAAAATTTACCTCAAGAGTTAGAGGTTCCAGCCAGCAGCCATCCAAATGTTGTAACAAGGATTTATCAGATTACACAAATTCTATACCATAATGAAAATGGATGCTTAGTGTTCATCTTGAGTATACCCTTGGTACTCATTACCAAGTTTCATCTGCTTCGAGTACTGCCGCTACCAACGCTGCTAAACTACACATTTGTATATATGTCGGCGGGAACAGAAGTTATCATGACAAACACTTTTAAGGACAAATTCAACCTGTTGCATCAGACGGAATTCATCCAATGCAAAAATCCTGATCTAGATTATTACATATGCAGCCAGCAGAAACCTATCAGTCATGAGACTGATAAAATCAATGACTGCATAATCGAACTTTTGGCCAGCAATTAACTACTACCTAATTGCGTATTTAAACAAGAGCACCGAAGCAAAGTGTGGCATCAGTTGAAAAGTGCAAATACTTGGCTCTTTTCAATGGCGAAAATGTTCGTCTTTGCATACGTCTGTGAGAATCATTTGTTTCAACAATGGGTTCAAGGAAAAGGAGTCATTAAGATGCGACCTGGCCGCATATTAAAAGGCGATGAATTTACCCTCAAAGCATTTGATTCAAGACAATACTCACTGAACGCGTCACTGTTCCCGAAGATCAACATATCAATTGAAGATCATCCCAGTATTGTCAACTCATTCCCACCATTACCATCCTACCACATAAATCGAGTTCCTTTAGATGTGGATACGATGAAAAAACAAGGGAAGGAGTTGAAACTAAAACAGGCGGAACTTCTTAATATCCGATCAGAGTCTACCCATTCAATAGCAGTAAGCTACAGCACTCTAGGAGTTATCTTGATAGCTGTTGTGTGGCTAGTATTCCAACACCAGAGAAAACTTAGATCAACAATGAACAAAAAACCGGTTCCAGCTCCTCGACAGTAAATACATGACCTTCGCTACAATTTTGAAGTATGATACTTCAACAGGCGGCCGTGCGTTCAGTACCTAATATTTAATTTTGTAAACGCAATAAGATCATTTCATAACTGCAAATTGCATAATTCTTTTCCCATGCAAACTAAATACAAGTAGCTGTCATCAAATTCAATTTACGCATAAGAATGTTTTCCACTTGAATGCTAGACATGTTGTCAGCATATTCAAATTACTTTCACATGTGGAAAAATTTCAAATTTTAGTTTGCATGGGAAAATAATTACAATCAAGGTTAGAGCGTCAGCATATTTGTACTTTATAAGATTTTGATAAGAAGAGAATAAAGCAGTCTACAATCAGACTCGAGAAGCTATACAGCGTGGTTTTTTCATTTGGGTCAAAATTGCATTTTGTAATTTTGGCAAGCAGCGAAGCAATTTAACCAGTCATAGAATAGGGTCGCTAGATAACGACGAATCAGCGGATACAAAAGTAGAGATACCTACTATTTGCTATCCCATCGCTGAGCAACCAGTTTATACCAAGGGATACAGATTTCCAAAGGTGCATGAAGAAGAGGTACGGAATCAGTTGGATAGACTTAAAGAAGATGGGATTATCAGAGAAAGTGAGTCACCATGGAATAGTCCGTTATGGATCGTTCCTAAGAAGGCTGATTCAAGTGGGCTTAAGAAGTGGCGCATTGTTATAGATTTCAGGAAACTGAATGACGTAACCGTTTCCGATAGTTACCCACTCCCAAATATCACTGAAATCTTAGATCAGTTGGAAAAGGCCAAGTATTGCTCCACTTTAGACCTTGCATCCGGATTCCATCAAATACCTCTTGAAGAAGAAGATATGTGCAAGACCGCGTTTAGTACTCCTTACGGACATTTTGAATATACTAGAATGCTGTTCGGGTTAAAGAATGCACCTGCATGTTTCCAAAGACTTATGAACACAGCCCTCACTGTTTTACAGGGAATAAAGTGTTTCGTCTATTTGAATGACATTGTTGTTTATGGTTTTTCTCTAGAAGAACATAATAGTAAGTTGTGCGAGATTCTCGAACAGCTTAAAAAGGCTAATCTGAAGCTACAGCCTGATAAGTGTGAATTTCCGCGAAAAGAAGTTTGCTATTTAGGGCAGATTTTAACTGGAGATGGTGTTCAACCCGACCCAACGAAAACCGCAAGTATAGAAAAGATGTAATGTGACGCCTATGCCCGGGAATCGAAGTGATTCCGATCCCGAACCCTTGCAACCGGCCAGATGGGTTTGTCCTCGAAGTGCCAGCGGACTTCATCTGTCGTGCGGATATCGTTGCGCAGAAAATATTTCTTTTCTTTCCAAATATTTAGATCTGTGGATATAAATATTCGAAATATAAAATTAATCCAAACCCCGACACCTTTCGAGACATATCCATCTGGAAATGCCCCTCCACCGTGGTCATCGAAAAACTATGCCACTGGCGACAAATGGAGAGGCACATTGCCGCCATGTGGCGTGCCATTCCACACACATCTGTTTTGTCGTTGGTTGTCGGATTGACAGTCCGGCGCCACGAGGAAAAGGTACAGAAGGTGCGCGGTTGACTTCCGATGAGTGAGCGTGAAGATTGTTCGAGACCAAAGTGTTTCACTTGGTTAAATCTTCACTATACACAGAAAAGTGCGGTGACTTTCGACAGTTCGGTGGTAGAAAACAAAATTGCGAGTGAACGTTGTCCAAAATTATTGTTTCATGGATGGTTTTGCACGAATAGCCTTCTGTATGGAAACAACGGTTATTCGTCACAGTTGGACGCATCTTCCGCTAGAATCTAGTAAGGGTAAAATCGGTGTGTTGTCGCATCTGCAAAGCGAGTGGTAATTTTCTATTCATTTTCAGAAAAAGGAAATGAAGATGCTCTTCGCATGCTTCAGTCGATTGCATCATCATCGATCACCTTGACTGACCACCTTCCACATCATATCTGTCTACAATGCAACAATGAGTTACATGTGGCATACAACTTTAATTTGTGCTATGCAACTGACATCACGAAGACTTTTACCAATATCAAAAGCAATACAAACACTGAAGGCGGAGAAAGTGTGGCTTATGGGAATGCTAATGGAGCTGAGGATGACCCAAGGGACCAAGGAAAATCACTGCCGAGCTCGGTGAGTAATTTTGACATGCGGTGATTATGATAGAAAACGGAGTAAATTCTGAAAGCATCATAATGAGAAATCATAGTAGAATATATCGGTTTCCCAAAAATATTCGTTAAATTTTAATTCCATTGTAACGCCCAAGTACTTAATAAGCTCTCCGTATGAAAATGATAAGAAAACAAAATAGAAGACTCGAATCGTTACTAAATGAGTGAAATACCTAATCACTGTTATTACGACAAATGAATAAAATTTTAATTATAAAGGAACAAAAGACGAAGGATAGAATCGTCAGTGATTCTTAGTTAAAGGAACGGCATCCGTAATTATGTTATGAATGAATTGTATATAATTAAAGCTTCTCTATGTACATAAGTTCACTTTGATTTGCTACGTGTTATTAATGCTAACTTATTTAAAATATATTTAGGGTTTCAAAATGAGAGGAAACTAGATCGTGTGCACCTTTGCTAATTACTTCCGACAAATTTCAATTATTCTCTTGTTTTGAATTGAAAATATTTAATCAAGTGATTTGATGAAATTCGGGCTTCCACTGGGTCTGATCTATGAAATTTTCTTTTGAATGTAAAACGTGTTCAGTTTCTTCTCTTTTAGTTGTTTACATTTATAGTTTCGTTATACATATTCTTCATTAAACTTACTTTAGTATGCCAAGTTCGGAATAATAAAACGCAAAATAACTTAAAAAAACCTAAAATAAATTTAAAAACTCAAGTTGTCTATGATTTCAAAACAAGATTTAATTAATCAGAAAGTAAATTGGAGGTATTTCATCTGAAAATTAAATATTTCTATCACATCTACGTTAACACGTAACTAAATAACCTTCGAGATTAACCTGCAAATCGTCAACTTAATAAACAACACATTTACAATGGCTAATTAACATTCTTTATGCTATCGTCAACTAAACTGCAAACAGAATTAACAGCACATCGCAAATAATAAATACCAACAGACAAATGGATTATATTCAATCAGTGAAATCAATTTTATATGAATTTTTATTAAAACATATGTACTGGTATCTTACTCAAAGAAACAACAATTTTTTTACACAAATTTAAATGTAAGATCATGGTAGTGAATAGTTGTAAAGATTCTAAAAAGAGCATAAAGGCTAGCAAATTTGAAACCGAACGAAATAGAACTTTGAATAAGTTAGGAATGATATTTGATTAAGTTACAAACGTACATTTAATTTTAGTCGTAGGCTTAGTATTGAATCAATTTATTTCAATTTCGAATTCGTCTATGTCTTATAATGCACTATTCATATTACGATATCTTGAAGAAATTCAGTTCAATGTATTGTATTGTACTTAGATTAAATTAAGGCAATTTGGTTTTTTGCGCTTCTTGAAAATACTTATTTTATGTAAGAAACTCCTTCGATATTTTGGAAACTATAAATTTAAACTTATCTTTAATCTTTCCTTTTTTTATCCTAGTGAAGTGTTCATTCTTGGTGACTATCAAATTTTTAGTTTCTATTCTTCGGAGTCTGTTTTTCCTCACCAATTCATTCTAAGCAAACGTTTTAGTGTTGCACTTATCATTCATATTCTCCTAATACCGTATCGTTTTTTTCAGTTAATCGAATTCGGATATTACTAGACTTATATTGCTGTCTGTGGTTGCATTGAATTTAGATTTCAATTGATATATATCGGAAGAAGATACATTTTTAAAATAAAGTTAGATTGAATATTATTTGAATCTTATGTTGAATATATATTCAATATTTAAAAGAATAGTATCAATAAAACTTTATATGTGGTGTTATTATTTCTTACGCTTACATTATTTGCCACTAAATTCATCTTGAATAATCCCCAAAAATAATCAAAATAAACAACAAAGCAATATAAATCAATATAAAAATTTTACTGCTAGGTTATAATATAATTATTTTAAATGATTAATGTAATTTAGATTACTATTTAAATCGTGCCAATAAGGATTCAATTTAAATCCCTGACCAGTAACATTGATTGATATTTGATGACAACTACGGAAAGAAAGTATATTAGTTATATATTGTACAATATAATGGAATCTTATTATACATTACCTTGAAGTATTTTCATACAAGTATCTTAAGAAAAACCGTATAATATTTTGTAAGACGGTGGTTTCTTCAAAAAAACAAAGAAACTCTGAATTGCCGTAATTCATTGTTCCAAATGCTGGTCAAAAGCTGGCGAAATCTCCTTGATACGGCTATAAATATAACTTAATTAAGCAAATAAATTAATATAATTTGGTTGTGCAGAGAATATTATACAAAAACAGTGTAATTAATATTCACTTCACTCATTGATACAATTTATAAGGTTTATACGAACTTAAGCTCTAAATATAATTTTAGCAACATTGATCAGTTCGATTAGTTTAAAACGATATGAATGTTTTCAGTTTCATTGCAGTTAGCAAATAGAATTTAAGGACAAATATGTACATTATTTAAAAACAAAACGAAAGGTATTTGTCTAACCAAATGATATTGAATGGCCATAACACTTGAATTTTAATCGCCGTATATCTCATTAACTTTTCAAATTACCGAAAAATATTCGAATTCGAAATAAATTGTATGACTTTCTTAAGTCTATAAACTTTATTAATCCTTGATCACTAAAATTATTAACCTCTGATAATACCTACGGATAGATCTTTTATATGTAATGTATTGGGCGATATAGTATACTCTTGAATTTAAATATTGTTCTATAATTAGCTTAAGTAAAAGACATTAGTTATTGTTTGAATGAAAATCTCTGAAAAAAAGTAGACATGAAGTATCAACGAAACCATAAGCCTTTCCGTTCCGCATGCTCTTTCTTTTGCAGCGGAAGTGATGACCGAGGGTAAGTATGTCCTGAAGAGGGTTAGGTTTTAATAATCTGCGGATGATTGATTTCTAGTTGGTTACGGTCCGCGGTACCCTTGTTTGCGCTCGTTTTTTTCTTAAAGTAGGTTATTTTGGACTTGAGGTAGTTTAGATTGTTTTCTGGTACCGCGTCGGTGATTCGGTAACGCGCCTATGGGATTTTGTAGCGTTTTTGATTTGAGATCTGTGGAGAGATCACATCCAGAATTAACGTAACGTAGGTTTCCCGTTCTGGATGAGTAGTTGTTGACGCGTTTGGAAATCGGGCATGTGAACCGGTGGCTGAGTTAAGTAACTCGGACTTAGTCTGCTCGCGTAAGACCCGCGACCGAAACTCCTCTCCGAACTAGCTAGCCCACAAGCAGCCACCACGGAGTAGACTAAGTGTGACCGGACTTGTTGACCTGAAGGGTACAGTCCGTTGTCATTTCCAAGACTGCACGTCTCGAACCGATGAGAGGTCGGTTCTGCTTGCGATCGAACGAGACGAAGTAGGAAATCGTTACAAAGATGGTTCGATCAATCGATCAAAAAGGTATTAAATCGTTTTTGGGTATAGCTGGCTATTGTAGGAGATTTATAAAAAATTACGGACCAATTGCAGAGCCTTTGAATAGACCCTTATGGAAGGGGAGATGAGTAAGAATCAAGTTTCCAAACTTTGAAGAGAATCTTAACGCAAAGACGTATTCTCCAATATCCTGATTATTCGAGGAGATTCATTATCACTACCGATGCTTCTAATCATGGCAGTTTTGAGTCAAGAAAATTCATCCGGGCAAGATCTTCCTATACAGCTTGCAAGTTGCACCCTGAACAAAGCCGAAAGAAATTATAGCATTACCGAAAAGGAGTGTTTGGCCATTGTATGAGCTGTTAAGCAGTTTCGTCCATATGTTTATGATACGCGATTTCTAGTGAGAGCTGATCACAAACCCCTGCTGTGGTTATTCAAGGTTAAGGATCCCGGCAGTAGGCTAGTAAGATGGAAGCTTAAACTTGAAGAATACGAATATGACACCGAATATGTAAAAGGGAAAGATAATGCTGTAGCTGACGAACTGTCAGGAAATGTTCCAATTGTTGAAACCAACAATTCTCACAATGATTTGTTAAATAATCTGTATGAAGAATATGAGCGTAGAGTCCAAGAATTGGAAAATGAACGTATCATACCATACCATGCAGAACCAACAGTAAATGTTGAAAATATAGTTGATCCAGAAAACACGGTCATACCTAATGAAGAACCCTCATTAGGAGAGGATTTATTGAATTACGATGAAATTATTTCTCCCACCAGAGAAATAGAAATTGTAGAAGACACGGAAAGACAAAAGGAAATACCCCGTGAATATCACAATGGGTTCATGGGTGGTCAGTTGGGACAAAAAGCAATGTTTGCTAAAATCAGAAGTCGTTATACGTGGTGTATAAATACATCACCCTTTTTTAATCTGAAATACATTCATTTATAAATTTCACCATATAATGTATTAAATTCCACACAATGTATGTATTTCATTCTGGCAATGAACAGACATATCGTCAGCAATTTCGTTTGACGAAACTTGATCTAATCTAAACACATTGTGCTTTATCCATCTGAAACAATCATACATGTGCACAGTAGTATTCGTCATCATATTTCCAACTAACATAAACATGCTTGGCATTTGATATGCTTTGAACTCAAGTGCAGACATTGTTGCGCGCAGATTCCACTTGAAAAATTGTCAGCACTTTCGTCAACAATATTTTAAATTTTAATACTCTATCGCGCGAGTGGAATTTGCGTCTATGCACTTTTTATGTATTTAATAATATGGAAGAAAGAAAATATATTCATTAGTCGTTTGGATTCCAAAGTATTTTTATTTTGTGTAGTTATTCTTTTTGAGGTGCACACGTTCAAGTGCGTGGGTACTTGGTAGCAGCTATTTTAATTGCAACGTATAATCAATCAATAAGGTATTGATTGATTCAAATCACTACACACGGTAGTGATCCAGTTGTCTTTGCACTGAGACACTTATTCACGCAAAACCAATTGGTTAAAGTGCCAACTGGTTCTCATCGCGTCAATCAACTGGTATTGTACCAATCGGTTAACAGCCACGGTAAATTCGTGACTTTTATCGAATTCAGCGAGGGCCGCTTCATCGCGTATGGTCAATTGGTGTTGCACTAATTGATTTCGTGTCGCGGATCTCTCGAAGGATTCGACACGTGGAATAACATCAAAAATCATGTTGAAAAATACGTGAACGATTGTCTGGCCTGTCACAAAGTTAGTAGAAAACCTCACAAAAATCCTATGACGATTACCACATCTTGTGAAGAGTCTATGGAGAAAATATCTCTGGATTTGGTTGGACCTTTTGACGTGACAATAGATGGGAGTAGGTATGGTCTGCCCATCCAGGATGAAGTTACCAGGTATATTCGATTTGTACCAATTGCTGATAAATCAGCCGAAATTGTAGCTAAAGCTCTCATGTCCAATTTTATCACATACTTAGGTGCACCCAAAATTATCCTCATAGATAATGGAACAGAGTTCTGCAACAAACTTATGGATGCTTTCTGTCAAATGTTAAAAATTAGGCTGGTAACAACAACTGTAGCCTATCCTCAATCCAATGGGAGGATAGAAAGAGCACATAATAGATTGTGGGAGTTTTTGAGGTCAACAAAAGACGTATGCATTACAGAAATGCAAAGTTGGGATAAGCGGATGATGTTTGCCGATATGAGCTGTAATCATGCAGTTCATAATACTAATTGTTCAACTCCACATGAAATGCTTTTTGAGACAATACCAAGAAATTTAAATGGTGTTGATAAATTCAGGCCTCAGACTTACTTTGAGTATATTGACGATCTTAGGGCACGTTTGATCGAAGTTAAGAGAATGCCAAAGAAAGGGAATTAAAAAGTAAGGAAAAATCCAAAAAATGTTATGACGAACACATTGGCAAAACTCCCGATTTTCAAAAAGGAGATAGGGTACTGGTAAAGAATTCCCTTAGGTTAGATAAAGAAGAAGAATTTCTTCTGTTTGCAGGATCTCGCTCTCAGTCGCCAGCACCTGGAGCTTCCGGCTGGAGAAATTGAACGGCAATGCGGGAATTTATTTTAAGCACATGGACAAAGCTAAAGAGACTAGTAATAAGCTTACTTTGATAAATGTAATACATTGGGAAGATTTAGAGTTAGCTATTGCACAAATCAATGATTTGATTTCTGGAATTAATGAGAAGTGTCTGACTAGTTTACCTAAGTGTTCAGCATATCAACACAAGGCAAAAGTTGAAATTTTAGGATTAAACCATAAACTTGAGTTAGTATACCAACTATTGAGAGTAAAAAGAAGTAAACGTATTCGCAAGGGACTTATAAATTTTATTTGAAGCGGATTTAAGGTTTTTATTCGGTACTCGACCAGAATGATGCTGATTCTTATAATAACGTCATCAAGACCCTTGACCTTAACGGTAGACGTATAAAGACGGCATGACCGAAAATTTGTCGATTATGGAATCTTTAAATAAGCAAGTTCTGAATAATGCTAAGTACTCCAATTTGACTCTGGAGAAAATCAATACGATTATTGAGGAACTTAACAAACTTAAAATTCACAACAATAACGCTGACCAATATAATAAAGTCGAAAATTATTTTTAGGAATCCATGTCAAAAATTAATCATAAACTTGTGTTAATTCACATGGAAATCAAACAATTGCTAAACGGTATTATCCTGTTGCAATGAGGTAAAATACACCCCTGTCTGATAGAACCTGAAGATGTTTTGAAAACACTTAGTAAGTCTCACGAAGAGGAAAACTTGGTGTTTGAACCACGTATCGAAAATTATGCCGCTTTAATTGATTCTATGGAAATCAAAGCCTTTACGGAAAATAAAAAATTGATAACACTTTTATCCACAAATCTCATAAGAAAAGAAACCTCCGATGTTTTTAAAATGACTTCGATTCCAAAAGCAGTCCAGAACGGATAGGCTTTAATTGACCTCACTAATAAATTTTTAATTATACAAGAAAATAAGGAAAAATACACTTTCATTAGAAAGTTTTAATAACTGTAAGAAAATAAATATGATTTTTATATTTTCTAGTCTTAAGAGAAACTGTTTTAGATTCTGATTGCGAAATTAATGTATTTTATCGCCAAACCCATAAAAATTGTAATGTAAGAGGTTTGAATATTAATATTGATAGTTACCATCTCATAGATGAAAACAATTATTTATATGTTGTATATCCGACAGTGATTGGCAGATATTTATGTAATAGTTCTGAAGAAATCGCATTGGTAGGAGTCGGTATTTCAACATTAAAACAGGATTGCATTTTTGAAACTATGAATACTAATATCACTATCGAAAATCGGGATAAAATGCGTGTGGTATCTGCTTGTTGCGAGCGAATTAAGTTAGAGGAATTTACTTTCGATGATGAACCACTGACAAAGATAAGAAACAAAAGCTTAGATGACCTTACCGTAGAAATTCGGCGCAATAAACACTTTTGGGAAACGGCTCTGTCTCCTGTTCCGGAAAATTCACGATCGTTATTCGGAGGTATACTTTTAACCATTTTTGCGTTGGTTATTTGGTTCATACGTTTCAAATGTTCTTGCATAAGAATTGGTTTGAACTTGATTTTTATGTTTTTCCGAAAGAAGTGCTTGAAAGTTAGGGAAGCACCTGAAAGACGGCCGACACGAGAAATTCGAAATGTCGTCGGTGACCTCCAACAAGAACATGGATTGGAACCGTTATCTAGCAGTCTACGTACTCGGTACCCATGAAGCTTAAACACATTACCTGAATATTGCTCGTACTGAAAATTTTATATTTTTGAAAAATCTATAGACTTATCGAATTAGGAAATCCGCAAAATTCTTAAGGGGGAAGGTGTTATGCATTGCTCCTATAGCATATGCATACAGATTCTTTTGTTAGTACCTTTAGATGAAATCTGTTTCATGTCTCATATCACAGTCTACCGAATGTTTACATATCTTCGGATCTGTTTTGAGTCTGGTTATCTTCATGGTCAACGAAGACGGGCCAACGCTGATATGCATTAGCGTTGGTGTTGACATATATGTGGCACCCATGTGCAATTTGATATGCATGTTGGCTGGTGTGTGGCCCTCTTGATTTCTTGTCTAAGTCAAAGTCAAGGTCAAAAGCGCTTTATTTAATACTAATCGTTATAAATTTTAAAAGAATGTAAAGCAAATTCGAAACAATAACAATAAAAAACTTAATGGGCCAAAACCCTCTCTAAATTTATACGTTATCATTAATCACATTTAAAAAAAAACTATAGCAAATTCAAATCAATGAAGATTATTACATATTTTATTTCATTCAATTGGAAAAAGGAGAAATAACCAACTAGCACTATCCTAAAATTATTTATAATCTTAACACAACCGTGAACTTTGATCCTACACCTAATATGTTTTAACTTAATTCTAATAAAATAAAATCAAAACCTTAATCTTATACTAAAAAATTCTATAACAATGTTCCTAGCCTAAGCGTTTAACCTTATCCCTAACCTAATATAATAAACATAACATATACCTAACCCATACCTAATTTTTAACACAAAATAAACAACAATACAAAATGTAGCAATAATGAGCTGAAACTCAAAAACTAAATAACGAAAAAACAGAAAAACTGGAAATAAATACAAATAAGCTAGACATTGTCATTCAGCCAGCAATACCTGGATTGCGCCATCTCAATTCGATCAGCTTCAACGAATCTAGCGAATGAGTATCTCCATTGGAATTGTTGGTCTCGTGAACTCAAACTTGGAGGATATTTTATCTTCTTATCAGTGGCCCGTCGATATATGTGATATATGACTGGGACGCCGTCAGAATCAAAAACATATCGATTCATGTCCAAATACACGAATGCTTCTGGAGGAATGAAGCCAATAGCTAGGCAAGTCGCAATATACCCGTCTGCAGGGTGGAACAGCTGTGAATTCAAGGGTTTTCACTCAAAGTCACAGATCTTGCGATATGATTCCGAAGAAGTTTCAATATGAAGATATCGACCCTCGTCACTTCAGCAGTTTGATAAATTCTTCTTTTCGATATATAATGTTTCCAATCCGTCTCTGGCTTTCTGTACAAGCCAGTACATGCACGAAGACATTTTCTTTCGAAAACTCTTAATTTTTCCATAGCACTAGCACTCTGGTTGTACCAGATCTGATATCCATATGTCAAAACTGGTCTAACCAGGGTCTTGTAACAGATCATTTTGACCTCTAGATCAATGTATTTGGAATGAAAGAGCTTTCGTAGGGGCATGACTACTTTATGTGCCTTACTGAGCATGATTTTCACATGTTCAGTGTAGTACAGATACTGATCGAGATAAACACCGAGGTATCGAACACAGCATTTATGTGGAACTCGTTCTGAACTACCCTCGCCAGCCATGATGCGGAAATCTTTCCAATTACGTTTCTGGTCTTGACTGACCCCCTGCAGCGTTGTCCGAAACAAGATTGTTTCACACTTTTGCGCATTGATTTTCATTCGCCAATTATCAGTGTACAGCTGTACATCATTTAACATTTTTTGGAGATTGCTCTGAACTATTGTAGCTTTTCGGTCTGCCGTATAGATGATCAGATCATCAGCAAACGCTACCAATGATCGCGTTGGCGAGACGTTAAAATCAAAGCCGTTCAATAGCTTGCGAATGAAGATTGAGAAGAGCAGAGGCGCAGTAACTGTTCAGATTTCCATCAGTTACAACAAACGATTTCCCGTATAACATATTGCACATCATGGCGACAAGGTGTCTGGGGAACTTGTACTGAAGGAGTTTAAAAACTAGTCCACCTAGCAACACCGTATCGAAGGATTTCTCCATATCAATGAGACGTACTCCAACACATTGTCTATCATTTAGTTTCTAACAGATGCCTGAAGTTACTTTCGTTATTGCATGTGTGGTAGAATGCCTGGCACAAAAGCTAAATTGGCAATTCGGCAGCAGCTCATTTTCCTCAATGTGGGCGTTTAATGCTCCGTTGAGTATCACTTCAAACACCTTGCTGATGTTAGACAGCAAGCTGATTGGGCGATAGCTTTTCGGGCAAGAAGATTCTTTTTCTTTCTTCAAGATTGGAAATACCTTAGCCTTTTTCCACTCATTTAGGAAATATGAATTGTTCAACATGTTGTTGAACAATATGCAATAATTCCTAATAGCAACCTCAGCCAAATGTCAGAGAACTACATTTGGAATACCATCAGTACCACATGATTTCTTGTTGTTTATCTTGCAAAATATGAAACACAAGTCTTCATAGCTGACAAAATAATCAATAAGATTCAAGCTCGGTATGAGGTCAGATGTTAATGTTTCATTGAAATGAAGAATTGATTGGCCGTTCAGGCTTGATTTGAAGTCGAAAATTTTGCTTCAACGACCTCTGAAAGTATTTCATTCCCTCTCTCAGGGTTTGGTAGATGAACCAGTTCAAAATCTGTTCCAATCAGGGCAAGTTTATCCAACTCTTCACAAATGATCCTGTTTCCATTTCGATATCAGCCCTTTTGAGAAGATTTATCTCATCACTAGTGACTTCAAGATTCGATACCTTCACTCGAGACTTCTTTCAGAATATGCTATACACTTTCGCAAACACGCCATCTGGGTCCTGTGGGCTAATCCCCCTCAATTTTTCCGCCCATTGATTGCTGACCTCACTCCTGAAGTATGAACGGATTAAGTTCCGGACATTCTTCAGATGTAATTTCAACAAAGCTAACGAGTGATGGTTGTAGTCCAAAAATCGTCGATAAATATTATTGGCGCATGTGAGAAGAAGGCTTTTCAATCTTTTCAACCTTGCGATGGTCGGTGTTTCAGATCGTTCCATATTGTTTCGATGTTTAATCTTGGGAACAACTTTCTCAATCGTTTCCAACGTCAGCTTCTCTAACTTCGCCAAATAGACATCTATTTCATCGTTAGTTAGATTCCTGTCATTAGGAACCATTGAGCAAGAGTTGCCATCATCAGAAGGGGGACATTGCTTCTGGTACTCCCGATTAAACTTCTTTTGAAACTTTCCCCAGTTTGTTTTTTTGAAATTCAACCGATGATTTTCATGTTGAACTGGAATGAGGAAGAAATCATCCCTGTGATGATTGATTTCCATTACGATTGCATTATGGTCGCTATCGTAAGGAAGCACCTGCAGTTTCCGTTGAGGACTATTGAAGCTGAATTCAATTCTTGCGTCAGCAATGCAGAGGTTCAAATATGAATTTGTCCTAGGGTATGTTGGGAACTCCGACCCATATAGATTGCACCTGTATTCAATTTGGTTCTCTGTCATCCACAATTTCAGGAAAACACCTCTTGGATTATTTGTGGCGTTCAGCCATGATGTATGCTTGGCAGTCAGGTCACCAGCAAGAATATAATAGTTATGCAGCCTGTTCAATTCGAGTATTTCAAACAAGGAATTGAGTTCCTCCTTGAACTTGAGAACATTTTGACCAGTTGCATAGGCAGAGATAACGAAGAGGTTATCCCCACCTGGCAGTGAGATTTTGATAACGGACACTTCAAGAGATTCAAAGCTTTTGAATTCGACTTTTTCAATATTTTGGAAACAGTAGGGTCTTCGAACCAATATCCTGGTGCCACCTCTCCTATCACCTATTACCCTATCGTTCCTTACCAACTCAAAATCCTTGAATGTCATGGAGTGCCATGACTTGAGGTGGGTTTCGGTAAGAAGCATGATGTCAGGCTTTTGCTTAACAATGAATTCAAGGAGATAATCACACCGATGTATAGTAACAATGGAGTTGACGTTGATCGAGATGAGACGAATCCTATCCATGGGAATGTGACTGGATGACAACCTATTTTGAAGCATGTTGGCCTGAACGTTGATAAACGAAATTGATTTTTTGGTCTTGTTTATTAATTCTATCTGAAAGAGATTCAAGCTGTTGGTAGATTTTGAGAAGCAGCTCATTATTGCCACTTATGTAGTGAATAAGAGTTTCAATAAAGTCCGTAAAGGACTGCAGCGATGTTCTGCTGCCTCGGCAGAGGAAGGTGTCGGTTTCTGCCGAGAATGCTCTCGTCCGGAGACGCGTGAATGCGCTGGCAGGCTAGCATTGCGGTGTCGTGGGGCGGGTTCGTTTCCCCAGCACGAGGACCCACTACAAAAAATTTCGCATTCACGAATTGCTTTCAGGTCAAAAAAGGCGACCAAAGTCGCAAAGTTGTAGATAACCTCACCGAAGGAGATGTACTTGTTACAAGAACAAGTGAAACCTGAGAAGAAAGGCGAGCTTGGGGTGACCTCGTCGTTACCCAACGAAGTTCATGGCCCACAAATGAAAGAGGGGCAACCGGGGGGTGGTGGAGCCCCTTCATACCCACCCAACCGGAATAAATCCATTGATAGCTTGTTGAAGTGGCCAGGTATTCCTCTTCTGAGTGGAAAACTCATACAACTTGAATTGTATGAACCTTCCCATCAGAAGGGGAGTACCCCGGTGACCAATTTATGTCATAGAATTATACAATTGGATTGCATAAATCTATGCCATAAAAAGGCACTCTGTTTGGGCCACTCAACCCATGATGTCACCTGAAACAAAAGAAGGAATTATTAAGTACCCGGTGGCTGGCTCATGTTTCGAGGTGGAAGCCTGCCACCGTACCGGGTCCTATACTCGGTTAGAGAAATCGGAAGGGAAAGACCCATGGTTCATTTAATTCATCATTTAATTTATTTACTTTTACTTTGTATTGTTTCATGTTTTCATCATTTCTATTTAATTACTTAAACTGTAAGAGATAAGAGAAAAAAATCACTAAAAAATGCTAGTAAGGTAATAAGAACTATTGAAAAAAAAACTATTAAAACATTTGTAACATTAGTAGTTATAATTGCTATTTTAAATTGAATGTGTAAGATATCTGTTGGCTTACACTGCGTTTAGCGTTTGACATTCACAATTTCAATTTATCTGTGTAGAATTCGTTAACATTCTTCATATCTCTATTGTGTAAAATTAAGGTAGAAACCTTGGTGAAGGCAAAAAAGAACCAATATTTGATTTGTTACTAGTTTTATCTCATTGCACGATTTGACTTATTTTGAATTATCGTTTACAGAAATAGGATTTTGGTATGCGAGATACGCCAATTATAATGAATGTACGTGTATGCTCTTTCTGTAGTAGTTGTAATAGCTTTTCCGAAGCTCTGTGCTAGTAGTATTGTGGTATGATTAACTTATTATATATTATAAATAACAAAATTAATTATTATATAATTAGGCAACCAAAAAGGGACTAACCGCATGTTCCGTCGAGCGCTCGATGGGTGCAGGTATTTTCTTCTACCAACGTAGAACAGCTGGTTGTTTTACTCGTACCTAAAAATCAATCACACACAATCACAACAGTACTAATTAATAATCTTAACTCAAAAGGTGTTTAGTACGGAGTTTGCAAGATAAAGCGACTCAATATCTTTCTTTAGAGATGGTGCATAGTACAAAAAAGTGAGAACCATTCAAAAGTCCATATAAGATACGATTTTCGGCGAATGTTTATCGGGACTTTCCTTCTGCATTCAATAATTTCAATTTGGTGTATCTAATCTTACACTCGCGATTCCTACATCTTCATGGTCATGATTGTCGCGCCTTACAGTTGCGTTTGTCATTCAATGAAAATTAATTGCTTACACACACGACTCAGTGAAGCGAGCTATAAAGACTTTCTTCCGGCAATTCTCAAACAATTCATGAATTGAACATCCACTTCATTTACACGCTTGTATGGAAAACATCCAAAGTCATAACTATTCAGATGAAACACTCTAGTTTTATAACAATGTAGATGACAATGAGGCACTTTTGACAATCTGATTGGCGAAAAACTAGCTTGAACTTGTCACATTTTTAATCCCGAAGAGAAATCCGAATAAATCGACTGCTGTTTTTGTTTTGCTGCTATCGATGACGACTGGTGTTTTTGTTTTCCTATATGTGTGCTCTGTTGCCAGATACCCCGCATCTATGCTACGTCGTTGCGATATTTCGACGGTTGTCGCTGACTTGTATGCTGGCGCTCCGCAATAACGAATATCATGTGAATTCACCGATTTTTACTAAGTCGCTCGCGTCTTCTCCCTCCTTGCGAACGATTTTGCTGTCGTTTTCGTTCAATCGAGTCGACGTCAAGAAATCTATTGTAGTACAGCAGCAAGATGGCGGCGCTAGACTTATCGTCGCGAATTTTATATGTTGTCTATTCTTCCACAGCACTAAATGTAATCACTTGATGTTCGTCTGGGCAGATTCCACACTCAAGATTGATTTTCGCATTTTTCACCCCATTCCAAATCTCTAAATGGTTCAAGAAAATCACTTGCAATTCGCACAATATTTCCAAGCAATTTTAAGGCATTCACTACTAGCGCTTGCACAAGATTTTCAATTTCTTCGTGCTTTCTACTCCGCACACTTAAATAAAGCTACATGTCAACTTGCACTCGATGTTTTTCTTTCTTCCAGGCTCCGGTGGAAAATTACAACAGTGAAAGGCATTCAACCGAATTGTTCCGCACAGCTTGGACCACGATTCAACTCTTGCACAACTCAGTTTAGCAACAAAACATTATTTTGACCGTATGTCGCGGGCAGATCGCAAAACGACGACTCCCGGTAAAATCCGTTCAAGTGACAGTAGCAACTCCACCATGGTATTAAAATCTCAAATAATCCCTCTCAAAATCTCTTCGAACCGTTGCTGTTTGCAACATAGCAGCAACTCCCCGTTCAAGCCAACCGCCTAGCAACTTGTCTTTCTTCCATTTCCCGTTCAATCATCCTTCCCACTATCCACGGCATTCGAGTTATCAGAGAAATCATCGTCTGATTCTTGATCGTGGTCTTCAATTCTGAAATCACTATCCGATGAGCTTTCTTCTAAATCGAAATCTAGTAGTGTTTGTGTTGTAATTTTAGCTTCACCAAATTTTGTTTTTTTTTGTTCTAAGTGCTGAAAAGGAAAGATTCTATTAACTTACTAATAAATAACTTGTTTAAATATTAGCGCGACCAATTGGGTTGGCGTCCGGTACGACTATTGTCGGGATGCAAATCGACTGTCACTCAACTCAAATAGATGAAAATCTAAGAAATATTTAACTTACGTGGTGCCATTTGCTTTGAATCGTATAATCGTTACTTTTGCTGGTTGCTGCGAACACTTTTTGCCTTAGCTGATAAGTTACACTAAATATTTGCGAACAAATAAGGGAACCTGATGCAAGACACGTGAATCGATGACAGTGTGGACCGACAGTCCCAAAATCATTTAGACGGAGCTAAAATGTGACCATTTGACAGTTTCATAGTGATTCTCCAACCTACAGCCTCGACACCAACGTAATCGTTTGATTTGAGGGAAATAGGAAATGTTCGTCAAACTGTGAACTACAATTCGTTTTTTTGAAACGTTTGAAATATTAAGCTATTAGAAGTGGCACTTAAAGAAGAAATAAATATTTATGAGCACAGATAAGGTTATGGCAACTTCTTTCATTTTTAATGATTTTTGATAATAGAAAGGTGGCACTGGAAGCTTGGTCTTATGGGAAGTGCTTGATGCATGGTTTGAGAAGCAGTAGATTCTATAGCGTTCAGAACAGGGTTCTTGCCAAAACTGACGATAGATACAAGCCATATGGTAGCAATTTGCATATGTATTAGTCGGCCTACTATGGACAAGCTTCCGGTAGCTGTCACCCAACTGCGGCACTAGCAAATGCTTATATTTTGTCATATGCAGCAGGACTCGAACGCTTTTACTTCATCAACACATTTTCCAGCTTTCGCATGTTCACGCATTATTTTCGGGATGAGTACTCCCTTCTCAATTACTACACTTACATTATTTATTTTATTTACATTGTTGTCTGCTGGTCCTCTGCAGCATGTGCAAATGATACCCCGGGCTTGACGAAGTTGGGAGGTAACAAATTGTGATTTACTTTGGTTTGTTTTGGGGATAATTTAACTCTTGCATCTTGATACCGAGGGCATCCTCGATATGATGCTGGATGACCAAATATACCGCAATTCTTTTGGCACCATCTGAGCCAATTTGCATTCACCGGGGGCGTGAATATCTTTGCACTTAACACAGCCAAATGATCGAATCTTTGACACCTGTAACACTGGTTGACCTCAGTTTTTTGGCAGCGTTCCCTACCTACAACTCTAAAGTTTAAGTACCTTACCTGTTGGAGGGCACTCGGACTGCTGTCGTTGGAAATTTGGACCAAATAAAATGGTAATATTTTACCTTTGACAGTTGATCTCCTTGTAACAAAATTTTTCACACAGATGAACTTAACAGCTGGTGCTGCTTCCTGCAACATTTCAAGGGGATCAACTGTATTCTCCCCACAGTCCAAGCCCTTCAACAGGAAGGTCTGATTTTTTTCCGCCTTTGGCGTGTATGTGAAGTGGGGAGCTTTGACACTATTAAGAGCATCTTTCGCCAGTTTGAAATCAGCCAGTGTCTTTGTCTTGATTTTTAGCTTATCAGCGGTCACTCTCTCAACTTCAAAGTTATCGATTTTATGTTCGGCTGCCAATAACCGAACCATATCTCGTCCACGCTGCCCAAAAACGTTAATTGGAGGAACTTTCTCATTTACCTTATTAATTTTATTAGGAGAACCAGCAGACACACCGGTTGGTTTCTTCTCCTTTTCCTTATTTTTTGATTTTAAATATTGAATGAAATTATTACTACTATCAATATTACCTATACTATCGTTGCTTTCCATCTCGTTGTCCGTTTCTTCGTTCATTGCAGACAGCACCACATAATAATTGGCGCTGTCGTTCACTCCTCCTGCGCTCAGGATATTTTCAGCATCATGGATTGATGGCTTGCTCGTATCTTGCGATTTCGTTTTATATGTTTGAATCTTCTGTGTTGGTACTGCTTGCTCGTTGGTCTTGCTTGTTGTTGTTGTTTCTTTTTTCTCATTCTTCTTAGTTTATATCGGTTCTTCTTTGCCGGACGTATTCTGTGGCTTCACTTTTGGTTTGCTCCCATTTGATAACGTCCAGGCCATATCTTCCAAACTCTGTATACGGAGTTTCAACTCGTCGTTTTGTTTCGTAACCCTTGCGTTCTCCCTGGTTACTTTTTCATAATCTTCGCTTGAATACGCTTTCCATGCTCACAATTGTCTTGTTAATTTTTCCGCTTTATGATTTTATCATTTGTAATTTTCGAAATGCCTGGCTCTGGAAGACAACTTTTCTTCTTTTTTGAAACTTTCTCGCAGGTAAAATTCAGATACTCGATAAATTGTTCGAATAGTTCGACGATGTAATAAGTATCTTTCTAAAATTACTTTCTAATTGACGTTTTCAAAAATTATTTTAATTTTTAAATATTCTTGACAGGAGCGAATCAAAAACACGTCTACACGCAACTTTCTTGTCTTCTTTGCTTCTGAAAGACTTTTCGCGTTGATTTATATTATAACCAAAAGTACTCCGTAATATTAAATGTATCCTATGCGATTTCTTAGCCTTAAGCATAATTATAAGATAAGCGAACTATAGTTCTAACTAAGTCACTCGTATTTTTGAGCTCGAGCCGAGCAGTCAATTTTCATTAAAACACAATTGTTAAAGTCACAATATTCTTAATATTAATAATGATAAAATTTATATATATATTTTTATACAATACGCTTTATAATTTCACAAATTTTCTCTCCGAGAGCATATCAAGCTCGCTAATCACATTCTAGACAGCGAGCAAGTAACTCCTTTCATTCCTTCATCTTCTTGCTCTTCAGTTGAAAAAGAGACAACGTATGCAAATTAAATATTATGTAAATAAAATTCACTTGTTAAATAATTCATAAGAGAGATTTTCCTTACCTCACACTCCATTGCTTTAATTATCGTCACTTCTCCCGTCTATGAGTTCGCTCAAATATATATTAACGGTGCCAACTAATCCAAATGATACTTCACTATCCTCTGGATCGTATCCTTCGAGTGTGTAGCCAAAGATGCCAACAGGAGTTGCCTCCGACAGAGCTAAATTATTCATAACTTCGGTGAACACAGGTGCCAAGTTGAACTCAGCTAAAAAATAACAGGAGAGCAGATTTATTGGAAGAAATGGATAAAATTTCTGTAATTTGAGCATTTCTCATTCTTTTGAAGTTTCTTCTGCTCTCCTTCGAAAGGATCTTTTTCACTTTGAGCCAACCGATAAGAAATATTGTTTCGTGCATCTTTGTCGGGTTTATCCGTTTGAAAGAAAAGGACGAGATGGTAAAGTTATGAAATATTGATGTCGGGAATATTGTCTTGCTATTTGTTTTCTCAACTTCATGAAAGTATTCCAGCAAGAAAGAGTGGATTGTTTGGTTAGTGAGGTAGACCAAAAGGAAACTGTTTGGAAATTCTATTGTTCTTTTATTAGATGGTTGAAAAGAAATTTTGAAAGCCTCACAGCATGGTTACATTAATGTATTGGTGTTTTGGAAACAAATGTGTTTTCGAAAACTTTTTAAACTAATTATTGAATCAAGTTACCAAATCCTGGGGCAAAACCTTTTAAATCAGTTGGCTCGAATCTTTTATTGAAGTCCGAAATTCATACTTTAACGAACATAGTATATTTTCAATTTATTCTGTAGTACAATTCTACATCCATTTTAGTTGTCAGATACTCCTTCTTTTGAAAGACATTACCCGAAACCAGGTAAAGTTAAGGGTACCATCAATGAATGAGGGATTTCGAAGTACAGCTTCAAGCTTTTTCAAGTAAAACTTCAAATTTCAAAGAATATAGTGCAAATATCAAGAACATTTTTTTTTCACTCAATTCTGAACAATTTTAAGGATAAAAGTTGATACAGTATTGAATTTGAAGAAATGTAACTGTCCGTAAAGAATCGCAGGGATGGTCTGCTGCCTCGGCGAGCAAAGATGTTGGTACTGGCCAGAAATGACCTTGTCTGAGGACGCATGAATGTGCTGGCATGCTAGCATTGTGGTGTCGTGGGGCGGATTCTTTTCTCCAGCACAAGGGTCCAGTAAAAAAAATTCGCATTCACGATTTCAACGATCAAATGACTCGGTCCCATAGCGTTGAGGTTGAGAGAACCTACTGAAGGTATGGACTGTTCAAACAAAGCAACAGCCCAAGTAGCCAGCATACACCGCGGTTATAAAATAACCAAAACTACACAGTAATTTTTTCCTTATTATTTCTTTAGAGTGTTAAACTCTACCATAAATAACCTCAAAATCACTTTGCGGTTTAAAATGCGACAACTAAATACTTAGAATTCACTTTCGGTGTAAAATGGGTTAAAAAATACCTCAGTAGTTCTTTATTGTGAAAATGCAATTCAAGCAAATGTTTTTCACGTGTAAAGGTCGTTAGAATATAACCCAAATAGCCAGCGTAAATTGCGGTTATAGAATAACCAAAAATGCACAGGAAGTTTTTTTCATTTTGTTTCTTCATGGTGTTACACTATACCAAAAATAACCTTGAAAACACTTTGCGGTGTGAAATGCAACATTGAATTTCCTAAAATTCACGATCGGTGTAAAATTGGTTAAAAAATGGCTCTCTAATTCTCGTTTGTCAGAATGAAATTAAAAGTAGTGTTTTTCACGTGTAAATTAGGTTAGAATATAACTTTTGGGAGCGTGTTTGTCATTCGTGCGTCAAATCTCGTAGTGGTTTCAGGTATGTTGTGATTTATAGTGTTTTAACGTGTGGAGAGTGTATAAAAAGTGCAAAAAATCGGATAATAATTGGAAATATCCGGTGGTAAGAATTATATTTTAACATTGAATATTAAAGAAAAATTTATTGG
Organism: Odontomyia ornata; assembly: GCA_963969285.1. Classification (NCBI taxonomy): domain Eukaryota; kingdom Metazoa; phylum Arthropoda; class Insecta; order Diptera; family Stratiomyidae; genus Odontomyia; species Odontomyia ornata. The sequence continues at coordinate 165,598,707 of OZ017738.1, read as the reverse complement.
TGTAAGTTGAAGTATTAATCGCACACATGAAGTGCATGTAGCGATGAAGCGGCTTATTGTAAAACATCAAATGAGCTCAAGGCAAACATTTAATCGACGGGTAGTGGAATTAATTCAAACAAAGCGTGCCAATACTCAACAAGTTGCAAATTGTGAAAGTGTTGAATGCAAAGAAAGTGAAAGAAAAATAGATGGAAATACAGCAGATACACAAGGAAATGTGCAAAATTCTCACAGTGATAATAAGGATTTGTACGGCGAACATTTGAAAATACCAATCCAGGGAAATTTAGCACTGGATTTGAAGGAATGGGCTGTGAAACACAACATAACTCACATAGCTTTGAATGATTTACTAGTGTGTCTTCAAACTAATCATATCAACATTCCAAAGGATTCCCGGACAATTTTAAATATCCCTAGAGATCGTGTACCTGCAATATGTGTTCCACCTGGGAAATATATACATTTTGAGATTGGAAAGAATCTGAAACAATTTTTCAATAAAAACAAATCCATGTACATAGAAAAAATTTTTCTCGACTTTAATATTGATGGTCTTCCGATCAGTGATAGTTCTAAAGCTCAATTTTGGCCCATTTTACGTAGTATTCGAAGTATATCCAATCCTTTTATAGTGGGTATATATTCTGGTATGGAAAAACCGAATTCAACAGAAGAATTTTTGAAAAGCCTTCTAGACAATTTGGAACATTTAATTGTAGAAGTTATTACATGTGAAAGTGGCCAGATAAGAATATTTGTTGGAAATTTTATATGTGACACACCAGCAAGAGCATTTATAAAAGGCGTCAAAGGACATAATGGGTACTACGCATGTGAAAGATTCAACATTGAAGGTCAATACTCTCATAAAAGTTATACAATGAGCTTTCATGGAACATGCAGCGTACAAAGAACTGACGTAACATTTAGAGAAGAAATTCATGGTGAACATCATGTCAACAAATCTCCTTTACTTCGATTGCCAATTGATATGGTTCAAAATTTCCCATTGGATTATATGCACCTTATCTGTTTAGGTATTGTAAAGAGATTATTATCAATCTGGGTACGAGGGAAACCATCAGCTTCCTTAAAAACAAAACTTTCTTCTAAAAAAAAAGATGAACTCTCCTGCAATATAATAAAAGCAGGGAAAACTTTGCCAAGAGACTTTAACCGAAAATTACGAGAAGTGAATACATTTCATTTTTGGAAGGCAACCGAGTTAAGAACGTTTCTATTGTATATTGGCCCTGTAGTTCTCATAAATATTGTTTCGGAAGATGTATATACACATTTTATGTTACTTCATTGTGGAGTACGCATTTGCTGCAGTGAAAAATTAAAACATCTTCTTCCAGTAGCAAGTAAAATGTTTGAGTGTTTTGTATCTGATTATGGAAAGATATATGGCAGAGATTACATCACCTATAATATACACAATCTTCTTCATATAGTAGATGATGTTGGCCGAAATGGAATACTGGACAATTTTTCTGCATTTCCGTACGAAAATAAACTTCATCAAATAAAAAGGCTCTTAAGAACCGGTAGACTACCATTAGAACAATTAAGGAATCGAATAAGTGAAGGTGCGGAGATTATTACATCTCAAAATCAGAAACGTTCTGTACAGATATGTAAACAGCAAAATGGAATTGCTCATATTTTGCCACATTGTAATGGTGTTTATTTAGAAGTTAAGCTTGAAAATTTCATCATTTCAGCTCATGAAAATGATAAATGGTTCTTAACAAAGGAAGGTTTAATTGTAAATATGAAAAGCTGCACAATTAAAAACAATGCTCCAATGATATACGGATGCAGTCGATTATCAGTTTCAGAATTATATTGCATACCACTTGAGTCTTCTTATCTTAACACATATTCAGCGAACTGTATACAAACATCACACGACAAACTATGGTCTCTAACTGAAATTATTTGTAAACTATTTAGGATAGAACTTGATGTAAATAAAAGTGTTTTATCGCATTACTTCATACCTGTTAAAAAAAATATATATTAAAATTCAATTTATTTAATAAATTTATAGAAAGCTAGCATCGAATAGAAAAGCAATAGTATAGGAATATAGTATAAAAATATTTATATAGAATAAATAAAAAAATGTATAGCGTCGTACAAACAATTGAAAATGGACGGAAATACTGCACAGCTGTTCCTTCTTCATGGATCAAGGATAATATTCAATTTTGGCCCAAAAATAAAATTGAACGAGAAAAGCGACGAAAATTGTGTTTACCTGCGGTTGGAAATTGTGACCAGTACGTTTGCAAGATACTTATGGATGATTTAGGTATTTTTTTACATTTCACTTTGCATATTTTTGCACTAATTCTTACAATAAATACATGTGTTTTCAGGAAATTTGGCTGAAGCTATTGGGAAGGAAAAAGAAGCTGAAATGCTGTCGGATAGTGATCAACCAAATGAAGTAGCAAGTTTTCACGAAAAAGCTTCTCGTCCTGATTTTAATTCAATGTTGTGTAGTAATCTAAGAACTATGGCTCTAAAAGCAGCGCTGACACAGGCACACAGCACGAACGCAATTTAATAATGATTCAGTCGATTCAGTCACCTTCCCCATCGCAACACTCGTTTTTTTTTCTTTTTTCGCAGGAAAAATAAGTGGAGAAATTTCTTTTGTACTTAACACCCGGGAAACAAAATTCTAAAAATGTTTTAAAAAAAATATTTATTGAATATTTATTGAAACTTTTTTTTGAAAAATATTTATTCAATTTAAAAAAAAAAAAAAAAAAAGAAGAAAAAGAAAATAGGACGACAATCGTCATCCCAATGCATCCGTCTATTTAGCTGAAAGAAAAAAAAAAAAAAGGAGAAGAAAAATCGTCGTAAAAAAAAAATTTTTTTTTTTTATTCCGTATAAATCTATGTAAGAATTTTTTTTTTTTTTTAAACATAATGTATGTAGGGTGAAAGTGTGGCATCTACAAGAGCTAACCACAATAATTAGAATACTACAGGAAATCAGAAAAAAAAATGAATTTTCGTATAATGTTAAACTTCTTTTAATATTAATTTCCCTCTTTCAACGATTAAATGCTTTTCAATATGGTGTTGTAAATTGCTGTGCTGATTGCCATAGAAAAATCATACTGTTTCATTGCTTTAACGTTGCTCGAATAAAAACAAAAAAATGATGGATTAAATGGAAAATCGGTCTTTTCCTTCCGGTCTTTTCCAATCGGGTATAGGACCCGGTACGGTGGCAGGCTTCCACCCCAAAATATGAGCCAGCCACCGGGTACTTAAAAATTTTTCTGTTTCAGGAGACTTTATGGGTTGAGTGGCCCAAGCCAAGTGCCTTTTTATGGCATAGAGTTATGCAATTCAATTGTATAATTCTATGACATAAATTAGTCACCGGGGTACTCCCCTTCTGATGGGAAAGCTCATATAATTCAAGTTGTATGAGTTTTCCACTCAGAAGAGGAATACCTGGCCACCTCAATGATTTAACATTGGATTTATTCCGGTTGGGTGGGCATGAAGGGGCTCCACCACCACCCGGTTGCCCCTCTTTCATTTGTGGGCCCTGAATGTATTTGGGTAAAGACGAGGTCAACCCCAAATTAGTCTTTCTTGTCAGGTTGCACCTGTTCTCGCAACAAGTCGTAATTCCTTCGTGGAGGTTATCTACAGATTTGCGACTTCGGTCGTCCTCTTGATCTCTGCAAGCAATTCGTGAATGCGAAATGTTTTGTAGTGAGTCCTCGTGCCGGGGAAACGAACCCGCCCCACGACACCGCAATGCTAGCCTGCCAGCGCATTCACGCGTCTCCGGATGAGGGCATTCTCGGCAGGAATCAACACCTTCCTCTGCCGAGGCAGCAGAACATTGCTGCGTTCCTTTACGGACATCTTGAACAACTCCAATTCACTACAAATGGTGCCCAACGTGGGGCCCGAAATGCCCGGCTGTATCATCAGTCGTGAGCACGAGACAGTCCATCGTCTCTAGGTGTCCCCACTAGGTGTTAGAATTATTGGCGGGTAGATAACTCCCGAGGGTTTTTGCACTAATCGTGCCCCAGCAGCCTAATAACTTTCGAACGTGTGTTGTCCCTGGACATCAATATCGTTTGGTCCTGCTTTTGAATTATACTTTGGTGGTTTACCACCATTGTATAACTAGTAAGGCCAAATTATATTAGAGTCCCTTTTTGTGTTCGGAAGTTATTATCCCAACATCTATTTTGCGGAGGATTCTGATCCGCTCCCCAAACCAGCGGTGCCTAAGTGTCTTAAATTACATGGATTTTGATTTCATATGATTGGCTGATTAGCTAATCCATGACTATCCATGACAAGACACGCGCTGCTTGTGGATTAGAATCCCACCCTGGGCTGACAAGCTGTAACTTGAGAAGTTTGCTAATGAGGGATCACTTCGGAACCCTGATTTTCATGGTGCCACAAGAGAGTGTCCCTGAAACGTTTAGAAGGATTGTGCCATGGTGTCCGTACTTGGGAGGAAGGTCGGAAAGGAAAGACCATTCATATATATTTTTTATATAACTTAATCAAAACTTTTTTTGTGAGGTTCTGAGATAGTTCGCCACTGACGGCCACATAAGAATTTTAGTAACTTTTCTCACCTTTTCTTCATTATTTTCATTATTCATATAGTTAATCTTATATACCCATATTCTTCATTATTTATTTATCTAGGTATTTAATTAGGAAAACCATTTGGATTTAAAATGCCCACAAAAAGAACCCCCGAAAGGAGAAAGTTGCGGTCGGATGCCGGACCAGCTCTATTGTGCTCCATCTGTCACGAGGACATGGACGAAACTACAAGCCAGAGGTTGCAGTGCGGACACAGGCTACACCAGCTGTGTTTGGCCCAACTGCGGCAAACCTCATCCACGTGCCCGCTCTGTCGTCAGCCTTTGGAAATCGCACAGCCAGCAACAGAACGACCTCAGTCCTCCAGTGCAAGTGGAGCTGTCCCCAAAAGCGGACCCCTTCCATCCACGACCAGGAGTGCACGAGACGATGACTACAGGGCTGAAGCAGTTCCGCCTGCAGAAGAAGCGAGTCCCCCGGTGGCTGTGGAAGCCACAGTTCTACGAGATTTAATGGCGCTCGTACAGGACATGTCCACCCGGCTAGCCTCTCTAGAGAGCCAGAGAGAGAACCCCGCACCACCCCGGCCAAGAACTCCTCCTATGTGGGATTCGGACCCAAATCCGTGAGATTTCCCAGTAGACTCGCGGCGTGATCCCGAACGGATCCGGCCAGGTACAGCCATGAATCCGTTGGCTCCAGTTTACCGGCCCCGATTGAGCCAAGCACCGCCACCAAATCAGGCTCCCGTGATTCCGCCGGACCAACGCTTCCATCCACACGACATGTATCGGCTGAAGCCGACACAGATCCCCAGCATCATCCAGGGATGGAATCTACATTTCAGTGGGGAACCCAATACGATAACGGTAGAGGTTTTCATAAGCCGGGTGGAGTCCCTGATTGAGCAGATGCTAGCAGGAGACCTCACAGCGCTCGCAGGGTACTTGCCGATGCTGCTTAGGGGAGCAGCACTGGAGACATATTGGAGAATACATTCAGCTCCACCATCCATACGCTGGTCACGGATGAAGGAGGTACTCCGCATGGAATACCCTACGGTCGACATGGACGAATTAGTCTTGGATAAGATGAATGCTAGATGGCAGCGTCCGGACGAGTCCTTCCATCAATATCGAGCCGATATCCTTCGGTTGAATGACCAGCTGTCAGAGCCATTGTCTTCTACCCAAATTCTGCGCCTGCTAAAGCGCAATCTGAGACCGGAGATTCGTCGGCATATCGTGAACTCCGATCCACAGAGTATGGAGGCCCTGCTGAGAAATGTGCGTCGCATAGAAGGGTTTGAGGAAGACCTACGGGACCGGCCATACTTACTAACCAGGACGGGTCCTCGACGAGGAATCGCGGAATTGGCCCCAGATTATACCACCCTAGATCTGGAGGATGATTTGGACCCAGACCATCTTGCTGTAGCAGCAGTGGGAAGTCTTACGACCTGCTGGAATTGTCACCAAACTGGACTACGGTTCATTTCATGCCGCGCAGAACGTAAGGTTTTCTGCTACGGTTGCGGCAAGCCGGACACTTACTTCCCGGACTGTTCTGAATGTGCCGCACGAAAAAACGGCCAAAAGAGTACCCGACCACCTCAGCGGTACTCGAAACCCCAGCAGTAGCTCCTCAATCAGTGGCTCACCCCAACCAACCTGACGTTAACCCACCAGCCATGACCATTACGACTGCGGATGTTCACTCTCTTCCGGAGACCTCACCAACGACAATATTAAAACGACCATCGCAGTCACTGCCAGAAGAACCGCGGCAGCCTCAAGTACGCACTCTAAAACCTTATCATGTTAGACTGCAGGAATATCGGGTGGCTCGAGAGCGAATATTTGCTTCCGAAGTTGTCACTTCCCGTTCGTGCACGACAAAATGGTCAACCCGTCGTTGGCGGAATTTCCGCAAGAGAGTGCGCACCTGCCGTCAAACCGTAAACTCTTGTAACATCTCGGAGGTTGCTGAGAATGAGATCAGACCTTATCATCCAATTAAAGTGTTGGGCGAGACCGTGTTTGCTTTGATCGACATGGGTGCCAGTATCAGTTGTCTTGCCTCGAGCTTTGGCTCGAAGGTGCTCCAAGAATATCCGAACTTGATTAAATCCTGGCGCACTGAAATCAGTACAGCTGACGGCACCAAACACCCTATACGAGGTAAACTAACCACACCCGTGACGTTCAGGGGTCAGACGAAGGATATTACGTTCTACATTATTCCGTCTTTGACTCAGAATGTATACCTTGGTGTCGATTTCGTCCTTCGCTTTGGACTGGCCTCCGATTTATTCACCGATTTGTCTTTAAGAACCAGAAATGTCAACGAAATCACTTCTACTCCCGATAGGCATGACCTGACGCCTAACCAACGGCAACGCCTGGAAGCATCCATTGCTGCTTTCCCATCGTACGCTACCCAAGGCCTTGGCCGCACCACCCTAGTCTCACACGCCATCGACGTTGGCGATAGTAAACCGATTAAACAGAGACACTACGCCATCTCACCGGCCATGGAGAAATTGGTGTATGCGGAGCTAGATAGGTTGCTCGAGTTGGGGGTCATAGAGGAGTCCCAAAGTGCTTGGTCATCACCGGTAACCTTGGTGGTGAAGCCAGGTAAAGTCCGCCTCTGTCTTGATGCCCGTAAGGTAAACGCGGTTACCATCAAGGACGCGTACCCTCTTCCACTCATCGATGGAATACTAGGGAGACTGCCGAAAGCTAATTATACCACCAGTCTCGACCTAAAAGACGCCTTCTGGCAAATTCCACTCGATGAGGGCTCGAGGGACAAGACCGCCTTCACAGTGCCTGGACGACCATTATATCAGTTCGTCACAATGCCCTTTGGCCTGTGTAACGCGCCGCAAACGATGACTCGGTTGATGGACAAGGTCATCCCACCTCACCTAAAACACCAAGTGTTCGTGTACCTTGATGATCTGTTACTCATCACGGAAACGTTCGATCAACACCTCCTACTTCTACAAGAAGTAGCCCTGCACATCAGTAAGGCGGGACTCACCATCAACGTACAGAAAAGTAAGTTTGTCATGAAAGAAGTCCGATACCTCGGTCATGTTATAGGATATGGCACTATCAAAACGGATCCAGACAAAACTCGTGCGATTGATGAGTTCCCCTTACCAAAAACTGTGAAGCAGCTACGACGTTTCCTTGGTGTGTGCGGCTGGTACCGAAGGTTTGTTCGGAATTATGCAACAGTATCAGCGCCCCTGTCAGACATGTTGCGGAAGGGGAAGTTCGTTTGGACCGAACTCAGCCGAAAGGCATTTGAAGAGCTTAAACAAGCCCTCACATCAGCTCCTGTCTTGCACAGCCCCGACTTCACGAAGCCCTTCTCCATTCATTGTGACGCAAGTCAACATGGAGTAGGAGCCGTGCTGGTGCAATTGACCGACGAAGGAGAGGAAGCTCCCATCGCCTTCATGTCCAATAAGCTGAATTCGGCCCAAAGAAACTATACTGTTTCCGAGCAAGAATGTTTGGCAGCGGTAATGGCTGTGAAGAAATTCCGAGCTTATATCGAGGGCCACCAATTCGAGATCATCACGGACCACGCGTCACTACAATGGTTGATGAACCAAGCAGATTTAAGTGGACGCCTAGCCAGATGGGCTCTTAAACTGCAAGGGTTCAAGTTCTCCATCAAACACCGGAAAGGAACCCAGAACATCGTACCTGACACTCTCTCACGGATGTTTTCCCCAGAGGGAGCCGAATTAACAATAAATGACGAGGACCCCATCGAAATAGATTTGGACAGCCCACATTTCGAATCAGATAGCTACAAAGAGTTGAGGCAAACCATAGCGACCCAACAGACACAGCTGCCTGATTTGAAGGTAATAGACGGCTATGTGTATAGACGAAACGAATACGCCACTGGTGATCCATGGCAGGAAGAAGAGTCTTGGAAACTCTGGGTACCGGAGGAAATGACACAACATCTGATCCTCCGCACACATGACCATCCTTTAAGTGCCCACGGAGGTTACGGTCGGACGTTACGGCGACTCAAGAAATACTTCTTTTGGCCTAAAATGGCATCCCAGGTCAAAGACTACGTGAGCGCCTGTGAGACCTGTAAAGGCACCAAAGCGCCCAACCAGCCTCTTCGGCCTCCTATGGGTCAACTCAACGTTCCAGAACGCGTGTTCCAGCGTCTATACATCGATCTACTCGGTCCATATCCTCGGTTTTCCATGGGACACATCGGAGCCATAGTCGTTCTAGATCAGCTCTCAAAGTTCCCAATGGTGGAACCTATCCGTAAATTCACAACTCCATCGATCGTGAAATTCTTAGAGAACCGGGTATTCCATGTGTTCGGTGTTCCAGAGAGTGTGTACTCAGATAATGGAGTACAGTTCCGGTCTCGGCAGTTTAAGAGCCTACTTGAGCAGTATGGCGTTGAACACCAACTGACGCCCATATACTCTCCTCAGTCCAACGCATCAGAACGGTTGAACCGCACCTTATTGGCTGCGATCCGTTCCTACGTCCACCCATCTCAAAAGGATTGGGATCGGCGATTGTCTGCCATCACATGCGCCCTGCGATCCTCGTATCATTCCGTCACCGGTGTCGCCCCTTACTTTGCCGCCTTTGGACAGCACATGATTTGCCACGGTAAATCATACCGACTGTTACGGCAATTAAAGTGTTTGGGAGACCCCGTCGTTGCGCTGGAGCCCCACGAACGTTTAGGAGACCTCCGCCAACAGATCGGACGGAAAATTAAGGCCGCAGGTAGTGCAAATGAAGCGCAGTACAATCTCCGGTCACGATCTGCTAATTTCAAAGAAGGAGATGAAGTTTTCCGGCGAAATTTCCGCCAAAGTGACGCCGCGGGGCATTACAACGCCAAGCTGGACAGGCGATTCTTGAAAAGCCGCATAAAGAAGGTAATGGGACCTAACCGTTACTTGATAACGGATCCATCGGGAAAAGAAGTGGGGATATACCACGCGAAAGACCTGCGCCGATAGATAATTGGGCACGTCTGTTTGTTCGTCCGCATATATTTTCAAAAACGTGCAAGGTTGTATACTTCCAGGCAAACATAGACATAAGTCAGTCCGTCCGTCTGTTAACTGTGTTTTTTCTTTTATTGTTCGTCATCTCTAGTCCCGACGCCGAAGCCAACCCGTGAGACACAGAAAGATCCTTCAGCTCCTTTTTCGTAATCCGCATTGCCTTGGGATCACGAGAAAATTAGCTGCCCTGTAGTAATCTAAGAACTATGGCTCTAAAAGCAGCGCTGACACAGGCACACAGCACGAACGCAATTTAATAATGATTCAGTCGATTCAGTCACCTTCCCCATCGCAACACTCGTTTTTTTTTCTTTTTTCGCAGGAAAAATAAGTGGAGAAATTTCTTTTGTACTTAACACCCGGGAAACAAAATTCTAAAAATGTTTAAAAAAAAAAAAAAAAATATTTATTGAATATTTATTGAAATTTTTTTTTTTAAAAATATTTATTGAATTTAAAAAAAAAAAAAAAAGAAGAAGAAAAAAGAAAATAGGACGACAATCGTCATCCCAATGCATCCGTCTATTTAGCTGAAAGAAAAAAAAAAAAAAGGAGAAGAAGAATCGTCGTAAAAAAAAAAATTTTTTTTTTTTATTCCGTATAAATCTATGTAAGAATTTTTTTTTTTTTAAAACATAATGTATGTAGGGTGAAAGTGTGGCATCTACAAGAGCTAACCACAATAATTAGAATACTACAGGAAATCAGAAAAAAAAAGAATTTTCGTATAATGTTAAACTTCTTTTAATATCAATTTCCCTCTTTCAACGATTAAATGCTTTTCAATATGGTGTTGTAAATTGCTGTGCTGATTGCCATAGAAAAATCATACTGTTTCATTGCTTTAACATTGTTCGAATAAAAACAAAAAAATGATGGATTAAATGGAAAATCGGTCTTTTCCTTCCGGTCTTTTCCAATCGGGTATAGGACCCGGTACGGTGGCAGGCTTCCACCCCAAAATATGAGCCAGCCACCGGGTACTTAAAAATTTTTCTGTTTCAGGAGACTTTATGGGTTGAGTGGCCCAAGCCAAGTGCCTTTTTATGGCATAGAGTTATGCAATTCAATTGCATAATTCTATGACATAAATTAGTCACCGGGGTACTCCCCTTCTGATGGGAAAGCTCATATAATTCAAGTTGTATGAGTTTTCCACTCAGAAGAGGAATACCTGGCCACCTCAACGATTTAACATTGGATTTATTCCGGTTGGGTGGGCATGAAGGGGCTCCACCACCACCCGGTTGCCCCTCTTTCATTTGTGGGCCCTGAATGTATTTGGGTAAAGACGAGGTCAACCCCAAATTAGTCTTTATTGTCAGGTTGCACCTGTTCTCGCAACAAGTCGTAATTCCTTCGTGGAGGTTATCTACAGATTTGCGACTTCGGTCGTCCTCTTGATCTCTGCAAGCAATTCGTGAATGCGAAATGTTTTGTAGTGAGTCCTCGTGCCGGGGAAACGAACCCGCTCCACGACACCGCAATGCTAGCCTGCCAGCGCATTCACGCGTCTCCGGACGAGGGCATTCTCGGCAGGAATCAACACCTTCCTCTGCCGAGGCAGCAGAACATCGCTGCGTTCCTTTACGGACATCTTGAACAACTCCAATTCACTACAGTTGAAATCAATAAACACAGGTACAGCTTTGTATATAATACCTTACATACCTCAAACATTTATGTATTTCTCCTCACAGGTCAAGAAGTCAACAGTTTCTCAGAATTAATTTACGAAGTAATTGATACTGAATAAGAAGTTGCCTCAACCTTTACGACTACGAGTGATATAAGTAAGAGAATAAATTTAAAACCCTACTTTTGCCATATTTTTTACCTACTGCGCTTTTAGTTACCAAGCAGTTAGAAGATCTGCAAAAGAAGCTTAAACAAACAAAACAAGAGCTCCAGAACGAATTACGTCAACAACATGAAGAAAGAATTAAATTTGAGGCTGAAGTTAAAACTGCAATGGACCTTATCCTAAAAAAAAAATTGAAAATACACAGTACGATGCTCCTTGTGTAGAAGAAGATGATGCTGAGGAACAATATTTTCCGATTGAAAATGTAACTAGCTTTGAGACATTCGAAAAAAAATTACATCAGGATGAATATTTCAGAAAAAAACTGGTAAATAATTGTATTTTAATCAATTAATATTTTATTTTAATTAATATCCAAATATATGTTGCCTCATATTTCTAGCTCAGAAAACTAATGACGTTCGGTGGAAACAATGGGAAAAAAACTTTACGAGTTTTATGCGTTTTTTTGTTTAATGATTGCCTGTTGGAAAAATTTTCCTGGACAGGAACAACAAATAAGCCAAGTTTGGTGAATAATTATAAGGAAACTGTAAAACTTTTATTTTCTGCAGTAAGAAAAGCATTTCCTTCATTTACCGATAAAGAAGGTGCTGATTTCTTTAAGGAGTACCTCAAGCATGCCAAATATCGTGTATTAAACAAACAGTAAGCTTATTTTTCTCCTTTTAACTGTAAAACACGCTAATCTAATCTTAATTTTATGATGTTTTTCAGGACAGATACAGCATTATGAACTGTTTCACATAATTATCATATATTCAATAAGATCTCACCGTGGAAGAAGCCCGAAGAAGCCTTTACTTTTTATTATCCACAATTTTCATCGTGATATTTCATTTAATATTTTCTATTCATCAGATTCTGTCAATTCCTTATGAAAAAAATTGATGTGCCCTCGTTTATTTTATTTTGTTTATTGTTATACGTTATTCATTATAATTTCTATTTTACACATTTAATAATAGAGTTGTTAGAGAAAAATAAATGCAAAAGTTTGAATATTATGCGTTTCCATTTCATAATTTATTTTCTAGTTACTTCATAAGTTACGCGACCGTATTAGCAAAATTAACAGTGCCGCATAATGCAACCCTGATTCCTAGCTCATAATTATGGGTTGTCAGATTGTACTAGTAAGTTTCAGGTTCATTTTATGTGAAAAATAATCTGGGTAACTTTCCAAGGTATGGCAAACTTTAAATACACCAGTGAGTTTCAGGTGCATTTTGCGTGAAAAAATAACCAGGGTTATTTTCTAAAGTGCAGAAAACTAGATCTACCAGTGATTTTCACGTGAATTTTGGGTGAAGAATAACCAGGGTTAATTTCTAACGTGCATCAAACTTTGAATACACCAGTGATTTTCAGGTTCATTTTATGTGGAAAAATAACCAGAGTCATTTTTAAACGTGTTTTAAACAATGAATACACCAGTGATATTCACGTGGCACACTCGTTTTTGTATAACCTGGGTTATCTTATACCTGACCAAATACGTTCGTTTTCACGTGTAATATAAGTGAAAAATAAGTCTTTTTCACGTTATTAGTGAAATCACCAAGGTGTTTTTAACGGTTATTTGACGGGTTTACACCCTTCTGTGCTACTTGGGAGACTGAGCCGGGTGAGCTCATGCGATACTCGAGAGGATCTCGTGTTTGCTATTCATACTTACGCCCCGCTAATAAGAGTGGAGCATCCAGGTGGAGGCGTTACTACCCTGCAGCCCCTCCCCCATCCGGATCAAGATCCATCATACATTTGGCCGTATATTTTCCATTTAAATGAAAAACTCATACAAACATACGTCGCATAAGTTTTTCCTTTAAATGAAAAATATGAATGTTTCAGATTTATGTTAAAGTCTTATAGAATGGAATCACATAACACTTTAACATAAATGGAAAACATAACCAGAAGGCCACTGTGAGAGCACCTGCAACGACAAAGAAAAAATGGTGAGCTCACCTGATCGCTAGCTCATGAGTGGAGGGGCCAGCCAACATGGCACATCCGATACCTGGTTAGGGTTTCATGTAAATGAAAAGACCGAAAACGAAACTCAATTATCTGTTCATGTTTTTTTCGCATCCTTTGGTCTTCATCCTTTTGAGTATAAATAGCAGCCGTTCTTCATTGAATTTTTTATACCCTTATCACTGATGAAGAAAACAACTTGCTTTCGAAATACATGTATATGGGAAGTATTGTTATACAATAAACTAAATAGCGTTTTTTAAAAGGTTTTTTTTTAATTTTGAATTTTTTTCATTTAATTTTGTCATTCTAGGCGCTTTTACCTCCGAAATTCATATCATATGATTGATATCAACTTTAATAAATGGAGAGTATTATAATATTGTCACGTGTTAGGGTTGCAGCTGATAAGTTTACTGTCCCGGGAAAGTGAAAACGCACTGTCTTTTAAATTAAATTAAAAAGTTTAGTTATCCATTATTTACTAAGAATGCACAATAATTAATTTCACTATTTTACAAGTCACATTTTATTTTTTCACTTGTCTATCAATTTGTGTTTCAACTGTCTTCAAATATACCACAAAAATCATTTACTTCACTATCAATCAATATCGCCTTTAATTCGCCCTCTACTCTTATCGCGGTTATACTATCGCATTCAGCTCGGTTTTATATAGGGTCGCTAGTCATTGAATCCATTTTTCGTACATTGGCGAATGTTTTGACGAGAACTATCTGGGATATTCGAGCAATCCTGAATACACGCAGTGACGTCACTAGCTTACATTTAGATATTGATCATGGGCCTACTTGGTCCATTCTTGTGCTTTCGGGTACATGCTTTTGACGTAATTCGTTCACTTTTCTTGGTTGCTTCTTTTCAATCGACGTTGATCATGATGTAATTAACAGTTTGCAACACCAATTGTGAGATTAGTTCGCTAAATTGTGTGGACATGTAACACTGCCTTCACGTCAGTTCATTTCGCCTCAAAAAGGTGTGTCGCAAGTTGTAGTCAAGTCTCCCTGGATGTAAAAAGGGGCAAGACAGTTCAGGTGTACGATTTGTATATTGGCGTCGTTAATTCGCTTTTTAATGGTATGATCCCGCCCAATTATGCTGCAACTTCGGAGACCTACCCTTCCGCCGTTGTGGGTTATATAGCCACACGAAGTCATCGTATTGGAAGCTAGTAGAATTTACATTTAGATCATACCTGGTCTTCATGCAGTCAGTAGTCGATTCGGGGTGTTTTTGCACTGTTCGTTGTATCTGGTTCAACCGTTGCCTTAGCTCTCTTGCATACTCCGAGATCGTTTGTGGTTTCTCAGGGGTGTTCTGAACTTTATATCAGCTGGCAGACGAATAGTCTTTCCAAAAATTACTTTGGTTGGCGCTTTGCCCATCGATGCATGTTCGGCAGCTCTATATGCCATCAAGAATAATGGGATGTGCCGGTCCTAGTCCATTTGGTCCTTTACAACCATCTTGGCCAGGTTCTTATTGAGCGTGCGTGAAACGTTCAACCATTCCATCGGGTTGGGGATGCAGTGGTGTTGTCCTCATTTTCCGTATTCCCAGCAGCTTGAACATTTCGCCAAAACCTAGTGACTCAAGTTTTTGGCCTTGATCCGAATGTAGCTTGCAAGGTACGCCGTATGTACTGACCCAATTTAACACTAGCTGTTCAGCTACAGCAGTTGTTTCCTGGTTGGGTATGGGGTAGACTTCAGGCTACTTGCTGAAATGATTGGCAGCAACCAGCGTGTATTGATTTCCCCATTCGGATTCACGAAAAAGTCCTGCGATGTCAACAGCAATCCTTTCAAACGGCACGCCCACATTATAGGTTGGCATTTGTCTTCTCAGTCGTCACTGTGGTTCTTTGACGGAAGCGTAAATTGTGCATCTATGACACCACTCCCCTACGTCTTCTCGAGCGTGGTGCCAGTAGAACCTTTCCCACAATTTGCTTAAGGTCTTGTTAACACCAAGGCGGCCTCCCAAGTATCCTACGTGCATTTACTTAACCACATTGTGGATTCGGATTTCGGACAGTAAAGTCTTTGAAGAATTTTCGATAGTAGGTCACCCGATCCAGAAAATTTCGTAGTTGGCGCTTGTTGTTTGGTGTTGGCCAGCTTTTCATGGCTTAAATTTTTTCGTTTTACTTCAGCTGTGAAAAGGGTACACTTGTCTGGACTAAGTTTCAAATTTGCCAGTTGCAATCGGGAGAACGCTTCTTCTAAGCTCCGCACATGCTCTTCGAACGTTTATCTAGGTACACCAAGCAGGTCTTCGAGGTTAAGCTTCATAACACGTATTCCATCAGACTTTCGAAGGTGGTTGGAGCATTGCAAACCCCAATAGCATCACCACGAATTGCCACAATCCGGTCCCAACAGAAAATGCGGTCTTCTCTCGGTCCTTCTTGTCAATTAGAAAACCATTTTGCGTCAGCTAAAGTGTCCATGATGTCATCGATGCGTGGTAACCATCATTCTTAGTGACGTCGTTAAGGTGCCTATAGTCGACACGAAAACGAGTCCTACCATACTCTTCTTCACTAGAACTATTGGCACAGTCCATGGACTGACAGAAGGTTCGATAACGCCTTGTTTTTCCATGTCCGAGGTCAGTGCGCTCACTTCTCCTTGTTTGGCTATAAGAAGATGTTTCGGTGCTTGTCGAATCAGCTTGGCTCCCTGTGCATGTATGACGTGAGTTACCATACTCGTTAAGCCGAGCTTGTTGAGAAGATGTCAATGTACTTGGTCACCAGATCAGAGGCTTGCTTGAATAGCTGCACTGGGAATTTGGTCTACATTAATATTGCAGACGTGAACTCCTAGGCTTTGTATGTATGTGTCTTGCCTCCTTTTCCAATGATGGTCGTGAATAGCTTTTAAAGAGGTGATGGTGTAAACAAGCTGGTAGGTGACGATGACTTCTCTCGCTTTGATGGTTGTGGTTGAGTCTGCGGTCTTAAGGACTTTAACCGGCCCGTATCCGTTCCTTATAGATCTTTCAAGGCTTCGTCCTACAATCAAACTGTGCAATGCCGACGTCTTCGTTGGCTCTATCAAATAAGATCGGTGGTCTCCAGAATCACCATCAAGCTTGGCCCATACAATGCTCTCGGAAGATTTCGGTACATCAGTTTCGGCACATTCTACTACATTCATCTTGGGAGTTTGGACGCTGGGATCCTCCATCAATACTTTGACATTCTGCAATTTCCATACCTGTTTGCCCAAATCCAACGTGATTCCACGTGGCCGCAGGTAATTCATGCCGAGAATGCAGTCATCCAGAATGTTCGGGACCAGAAAATTATGTCGGAACGCAAGATCTCCCAATTGTATCTAGAAATTGACCTCTTCATGGACAGGTGCAGTTTTTCCCATAGCTAGTAGTTATTTTCCTACTAGATCTGGCCAGATAATAGACCAGGTTGCACTAGTGTCGATTGTTATGGTGCAATGTTCTCCATCAACTTGATCCGGAAGCCATAAATCCGCTTCTCCACGATGTAGTCTTGGCACGGTGATAATGGTGCTGGGAACGTTGGCCCTCCTAGCCAAACTCTGCCCCATGAAGTTGGCTCTTACATGTTTCCCGACCCTTCAGTTTGAAAGCCTTCCATTCTGGGCTCCTGACTCGGTTTGAATCTCCTCCTAGCTGCGCATCCTGGACAATAACTCGATTTTCTTCGCTTCTTGCAGTTTCTTTGCAGATACTCTTCTCATTGAAATCCCAGCATCTAGGCACGCCATTTACCTACGGTTCTTGCTCAGTTTCCACACGCTTATACGTGCAATCGTCTGTCACTAACTCGCGAACCCAGGCAGTGGTACGAGTCACATTTTTTGCGGCCTCAACGTTCAGACTATGAGCGAATGCGTTTGGTTTTGAGTGAAACGCACGGCTTGTTGCAATTCTTGGTCCTTTAATGTGCTGATTTATGCTTCTGTTACTGCGTTCTCTTGATGTTCCGGGTCATAAGCTGGGTAAGCCAAAAGTGCTAGTCACTCAATGTCTTGGGTTAGCTGCTGTAGGGTCTCGCCAGTCTTCTGCATCCGATGCCGCAGCTGTGACCAATAAATCTGCTTCAGATGATCGTCTCTACGACGCATGTCAAGCACATTCATTATAGTTTGAATGCAACTCAGCGGGGACAGTCTGGAAATGCTCGGCAGCTGGGCGTCTTAGTGCAAGAATGAAAGCAGTTGATGGAGTGATTTGCCTAGCAGCAGCTTCAAACAGGGTTTTGTAAATACTCCAGAGCATTTGTCCGTCAAATATTAATGTTTTCAAATTTCTGGATGTGCTTTGCGCTGCGGTTATAAGCGGAGCAGGTGAGATGATTCCTACTGCCCTCGCTGCTTCCAATTCCTTTTTCAATTTTCCCATCCCATGGTTGATTCTCTCCTTGACTTAGCTGATCTTCTCCTCGACTGGTAAACCTTTTTCTCGACGCATTTAATTTGTTTGTTCAGATTATCGAGCTCCGATTTAATTTTAGTTGACTGTTTTTGCAAGTCTGCCTTGAATTCTATTATTGTTTCATTTTTTTCCCCCAAGTTTCTGCGTTACATTTCACTATTGTGCCCTTTAAAAATGCTTAAACGTTTTCGCTTTCATAATGTTTATTCTCACTTCTGACTCTACTGTTGCATGTTATGGTTCTCGGTCGATAAGTTTAATGTCCTGGGAAAATGAAAATGCACTGTTTTTTAATTTAAGTTTAAAGAGTTTATTTACTAAGAATGCAACGTAATTAATCTCACTATTTTGTAAATCGCATTTTAAGTTACTTTTCGCTTGTCTATCAATTTATGTTTCAACTGTCTTCAAATTTATCACGTAAATCTTTTACTTCACTATCAATTAATATCGCCTTTAATTTGCACTCTACTCTTATCGCAGTTTTTACTACTACTCGATCCCCCATTTCTTCAGCTCGGCTTTAAATAGGGTCTCTTGTCATTCAATCCATTTCTCGTACATTGGCAAATGTCTTACGAGAACTACCTGGAATATTCGAGCAATTCTGAATACCGGCAGTGACGTCACTTTCAGATATTGATCATGAATCTACTTAGTCCATTCTTTTGCTTTCGAGTACATGCTTTTGACTTCATTCGTTTATTTTTCTTGGTTGTTTCTTCTCAATCAGTGTTGATCATGATGTTTTTAACAGCTGCGACAGCGGTTGCGACTGTAGTTCGCAGGATTGTGTAAACATGTAACAATATAAATAGATTTGTGTCCATTAATAAACAAAAGCGTATTTACCCGTATGGGTAAAGACCTGTCGCACAATGGGATCAACATGCGTAATGAGGTCTACGAAATCTCGCTTCCCTAAATAAACTGTAATTTTCCCGTTCGATAAACTCTTCTTAACAACTCTGGTTGCCTGCCGTTTCATGGTCCCATCATCATCTTCCGGATCAGCAGGTTACGGTGACCGACGTGTGACAGATATAGTGTTTAGGTTTTTATTGATATTTGAAAAGATTAAAGCTATAAAAAATATTAGTTCTAAGTCTTTAAATCGTTCCAAGCGTGTTAATGAAATTAAATTCCTTTTCCAGCATCAATATTCATTTTGAATATATCGCTCTATTAAATAATCAACGAACATTTACTTACGTAAAACGTATATAAATTTATATTTCGTACATAAGTGATTAAAAGTTTATTGATTTACGACTAGTGATTAAAATTAATGAATGTTAATTTGTTACAGGCGAAGTTGAAATTTTGATCTATATACAAAGGCTTCCACATTTTTCAACATGATCGGCGGAGCAATCCACCATCCTCCATGCAATCTCACTTGCTCTCTGACAGTAGATGACCACCAGGAATCCGATGAGATCCAGCACTTTTAACTGAAGCATCACTTTAATGACTTTTCCACTTGACTTTTCACTTTGGTCCGACGTTAATTCTCCATCCGATGTTGTACGCAATCACGCTTACACAAATGCATTCACGTTTAGGAAGGGCAGAACAAATTCACTTTTTCGGAGTCATTTTCCACATTGATTAACCACGGTAAAGCGATTACTAGCGTCAAATCTACCAACACGTGATTCTTAATCCATGGAGAGCCCCAGAACTAAACTGCAGTATGACGTTCGAGTACACTAACATACACCAGATGGAAGACGATTCTGTTAGGAGGCTGCATAAAGAACGGCTATATGCACGAATGTCTGGACAATGAATATTTAGAAAATTTCGGCTAAGCGAAACTTCCGCTCTGCGAGGACTGACTCCGGCACCACAACCGCACCCTTGCATCTGATCCAATTTAAACCATGAAGATATTGTTCATTTTCTTAAAAGCAGTCACTCAAAACTATGCTCGAGCAAATTGACCTACATACTCGTACATCAAACTTTTCGAATTATTCCAGTTTCACGTTTTCGTTCCCTACTCGATATGTTAACGTTAGAAGATAAAGAGTTATTGTAACTCAATATATTCGCAAAACACTTTTTCAACTGGTTGATAAACAATAACTGCACTGTACTTCACTGCACACACATAATAATCACTTTTATCACCAAAAATCGGTGCTACGTTTTTCCCACGTGCCAAGTAAAGCCTTTCTTTCTCTCGTTTTCATGACGGTTAGTCCCCTCGACATTTCAATGCGGTCCCGCTTGAAAACCATCCCGCTTATCTCGATGAGCCTCTTCATGGCGGTAACGGAGGTTCCCTCGTCGATACAATCTAGTAATTGTTTCGCTAGATTGCGTTGCGAAGGGAGTTGCCGTCACCAATTTTTTATTTGTAGTTTTATTTAGTTTTTTCATTTGATTCTTTGGAAATACTTTTTAACTGATAATGGTAGCGATGGCGGCCTCTAGTGCAGGTTAGAAATAGCAATCCTAATAAGTTGCGTATCAAATTATTCCGCGCTTATTGCATTGTTATTTTCATAAAAATGGTATTTTCTTTGCAAAGGTCTTGTGAGCAGTTTGCCTAAGCAAACTGCTCGATTAGTACAATATATAGTACAACTATATTAAATCAAGTGACTTAAACATTAAGAAATGACAATGCGTTGTTCACGCCGTGGTGCCCAACTTTCAACTGTGGATCGAGTGAAAAGTCGTACTTTAGATAAAAATAAATAATTTTATGGATTTTAAATTATAAGAAAGCTTCCTTTAGATACTTTCATGTTATGAATTAGAAAAAAAACCCTTACGAAAATATTTGCAAAGTTTTGATTACTTCATATTTGACCGCAAATTCAGGGGCTTAAATTAGAAGCGGCCCGATATTGAGGCATTTTTTAAGGGGGTTATAATTTATCGCGACTTTCTATCATTTTAGAATTCGGATTGATATTAATATAAGAATGTAATGGTGCTGAATTCTCAGTTTAAATCCAGAATTGAAAAGCTTTTAAGCTTGCGAAGATCATTTCAAGGATGAAATTTATCCGTACACTCGTTTAATGCATGATGCAAAGCTACAGCATTCATTTGCGACATGTTGCAATTGTAAAAAAACTTAAAGATGTAAGATTCTTATTTTTAAATCAATACTTCCACGAAATTCAAGTCTCTTATATGTTTGACTCGACGTAGAGTTTGAAGATATCAACATGTCTACATCTACTTTTGGACATGCAAGTGTGTTTCATAACTCCGCCGTATACGGTCTCAAGCCCATTTAAGAAAGGAAGAGGGAACCCCTTGTTTCCCCAATCCACAGCTCCCATGATTCCTTATTCTAAACCTCACAATTAAATGGTATTAAATGTTCTCGGGGTTGCACATTGAGTTTACTGGTTCCCCAATGATGGGACAGCAAACGCTGGGAAATGCCAATAACTGCAAATACATCTACAGACCTGCTACTAAATCCTACTTACACCTCCTTTGTGGGGACGTGAGAGGGTGAAAGTGAATCTCCCGCACCTGATAACAGAATCAAAGTAATAAGTACGCCGCCGGAACGGAGGTAGGGTGACGGGCTAGCTCCGAGTCCCCGGAAAACCCTACGCAGTTTCGAAATCTGCAGAAGCATCTCGGAATGGATCGGACCCACAAAAACTACCTCACAAACGTAAAAAGGACAATGTCATTGGAGCCTGAAATGTCAGATCACTCAATTACTCTGGCGCTGTTAAAGACCTTTCAAAACAGGTCAGTCAATGCAAATTCAAAATACTGGCAATTCGAAAAAACGAATTGAACTGGAAATGATATTCAAGACATGAGATCGCACACAATATTTAAAAGTAGAAAGCCTACTAGAAAACTAGAATTCAGAGTGGCCGTTGTTGTAGCTAGGGAGTTTAAATCACAATTGATTTTAAGGCGATTGATTTTAAAGCACTTAATGAAGCATTGTATGCTATCCGTATAAAAGCGAAATTCCTCAAAATCTGGCTAATAAATGTACACGCTTCGACCGAGGAAAAGAACAAAAAAATCAAGGAAACATTCTACAATCACTCACTGCTTACAAATGACACAAAAATAATGGCCAGTACATGTTTAACTTTGCATGTAGCAGAAATTTAGTCATACGCTCGACTTGCTTCGTACATTGACGAATACATCAAATGACTTGGTTATCATAAGATGGCAATACACAAAACCAGATTGATCATGCTCTGAGCCAACAGCGTTGGGCTTCGATCATTACTTGATCAAACCAAGCTGTATTCTTCAGCGTATTTCGTTTGTTTCATTACCGATTCTCGTCATTTTGGCGCCTATATAGACAAAATCGCTCAAATTCCATGGATTTGTAGCCCAACTAGTTTTGCTTCGCCGTCGAGTTTTAGGAAGAGTTCTTTGGCAGTTGTTAATGACCGTGACAGAATGTTAATGACATCCGCATAGGCCACTACTTGGCTCGACTTATGTAGTAATG
Organism: Odontomyia ornata; assembly: GCA_963969285.1. NCBI lineage: Eukaryota > Metazoa > Arthropoda > Insecta > Diptera > Stratiomyidae > Odontomyia > Odontomyia ornata. Next base: position 165,576,276 of record OZ017738.1, on the reverse strand, counting down.
TACCTCACGTATCGACAGGTAGCTTCCGTATGACGTACTCAAAAGCCAAATTGAATAACAATGGGGTCAGCCCATCTCCCTGCTTTAGCCCGGTATTTGTATCAAAGGTATCGGTGAGTTGTTTATTGATGCGGACTCGGGAGGTCATGGACGTCATTGTCATTTTGGTAAGACGGACTTATTTGGCTAGGATGCCAAAGCAAAGCCTTACTTGGTACAGTACGTTATGATAAATACTGTCGTATGCTTGCTTAAAGTCAACGAAAATTTGGTGTACGTCTATGTTGAACCCCCAGCATTTTTCAAGTGTCTGCTTGATTGTGAACAATTGGTCTATCTACAATGTACCTGCTCTAAAACCACCTTGATACTCTCCAATAATACTGTTGGTGAATGATCCGATTTTATTTTCTAGGATCACTGAAAATAATTTGTACGCCGTACAACGTAGTGATATGCCTCTATAATTTTCGCACTGTCGCTTATCACCTGTTCTGTGGATAGAGAATATACTTGATTGGCCCCACTCTTTTGGCAAATGTTCTTGTTGCCAAGTGTGCTGGATGATTTTATGAATAGCTTTATGAACATTGCTGCCATCATATTTGATGAGCTCCACTGGAATCTCATCGATACCTGGCACTTTATTATTATTTAGGGCCTTGATGATGGAACAAACTTCATTCAGAGTCAATGGAACCAATGGAAGCTCGCCACAGACATCTATAGGCTCCGATGTTGTGAAATAGGATGCCCATCTTTCCTTTATCTTGGTTTCATCAGCGATGATATTGCCGATGTCATCATGACAGAGCGTGGTTTTGATCTGAACGTCACGTTTCAGCCTTTTCACTACTTTGTATACTTGTCTTGTGTTGTTGCTCGCTAAACTTATATTAATACTTCTCAAATGGTCGTCAAAGTATTTTTTTTTTCTTAATTCTAATTATCTTATTCGCTGCTCTTCTAAAATTTTGATAGTGTTCTCTCTTCGTCCTGGTTTTCCTACCTATGTAGTCTTTTTATGTCTGATTATTTTTGTCTAACGCATTTTGGCACTCATCATCGAACCAATCATTCCTCTTGCGCCGGGCTTGATGTCCAATCATTTGTTCTGCCACGGTCATAATAGCCGTTTCGACTTCCATCCAGAGCTCGTTGCTTGTCTTCGACGTTGCATCTGATAAGATGGAAGCCAGCTGGTTGTCGAGGGTCTCCGTGAAATTTTTGGCCACAGATGCCGTTTGGAGCCCTTTGATGTGGAATTTTTGTTTCGTGCTGGTCTTCGCCGAATATGCCTTTGGCATACGTCATTGATATGTTAATTTAATCATGTAATGATCTGAGTTACAATTGGCTCCTCGGTGTGTACGGACGTCAAGTATGCTCGAGGCCCATCGTTGTTGGAGCAGAACATGGTCGATCTGGTTTTGTGTGTTGCCATCCGGTGATACGCAGGTCATTTTGTTTATTCGTTGATGTGCGAAGCAGGTCGAACGTATGACTAGATTTCTGCTACATGCAAAGTCAATCAGGCACCGGCCATTATCATTTGTGTCATGGTGGAGGCTATATCCTCCAGTCGTTCCGCGATGAGATAGCTCATCGCCAACCTTAGCGTTGCAATTTGGGTCATCTGTAGGCAATGAGTCGAAGTCTTACCAGGAGATTGTAGAACGTTTCCTTCGTTTATTTGTTCTATTCTTCCGTCGGGGCGTGTGCATTTTTCAGCAAAATTTTGAAGAATCTCGCTTTTATACGGACCGCACGCAACCTTTCATTGATTTGGACTTTGACGTTCATTGATTTGTACTTGCTATCCACAATGAAGGCCAATTCGAATTTTTGTTTTCCAGAAGGCTTCCTATTTTTAGGGTTTTGTACTAAAATACAAAACCCTATTGCAATCACGACCTGTGTCCGTCTGTCCGTCCGTCCGTCCGTCTGTATGTCACAGCACTTTTTCTCTGAAACTATAGAGGCTACAGCCATGAAACTTTGTGGAAAGGTCAGATGTGGTGACTTCTTGAAAATTCAAGGGCAAAAAAAATTTTCAAAGGGGTTTAAGGGGGGTCTCCCCATATAGGGAGTTGACCCCTCAAAAAAAAATTTTCACTATTGGTAGTCGAATAGGGTGTCATTGGAAAGGCCTCAATGAGATCTTTTCACAACAAGTCTTAAAATTGCCTTATGAGTACCGAGGGGGGAAGGGGAAACGTACGAACTTTTCGCGTACCTTCCATCCGAAAAATCTGAAAAAAATCATGAATGTAGGTCTTAATGAGTACAACAACAACAAATACATGAGAAGTCGAAATTCACTCAACTTTGTTAGTAATAGTATGATTTATCGATTTTATGTTTTGTTGAATAAAATCCAAGCGATAGCCTAAAATTCAAACAGATGATTATTTATAAGATTGATCTTTTCTGAAAGTTCCATAAAGATCGAATAGTATTTAATGAAGTTATAGCGATTTGAATTTTCCTGTATTACTATGGAACAATGTGCCCTGTATTACTATGGAAACATATGGCTACGGAGCCATATGCGCTTTTTACCGATTTAAACACTACAGCTTTGCTGAAATTTGCATGAAAATTTCAGGAATGATAGGTATCATGAGGATGAGTACATACAATTGAAACAAGTCGAAGAGGCAGGAGCGAGCTCCTAGCAAAAGGGCTTTGTAGCCATTCTAGGATTCGAAAAATAGGCCATGAATCAATGCTTACAGTACAGAGGATTGGCCCCTGAAAAAAATTTCATGAAAGGTAGCCGATATGAGTATCAACTGAATGTTCTCTATGATAGCTTTTCAAAACAGTTCTTAAACTGACAGTTTTTGCTTCAGTGGGGGCACAGGGGGGGGGGGGGAATACATGAAAAATGTGTTTTCTCCCTCGCGAATGGACACCCGTGATCTAAAAAAATCTGAAAAAATTATCAAAGGAGATATTTATGGGTATAACTTTAACAAATACCTCAGAAGTCAGAATTCTTTCAACTTAGTTAATAATAGTATGATCCTCGAGCATGACGTGTTTCTTAATTTAATTCGTTGCTGGTTACGGCATTTTGTAAGTTGAGTACAAAACCTCTGTCCTCTGTCTGTCTGTCTACCCAACTTGTTGAATATTGTGTGCGATCCCATGTCTTGAATATAATTTCCAGAACAGTTCGTTTCCTGGATTGTCAGTATTTTCAATTTAGATTGACTGACCTGTTGTGAAAGATCCTTAAGAGCTCCAGGATAATTGAGTAATCTGATATTCCAGGATCCAATGCCATAGTCGTTATTCGGTTTGCACGGTCGTTTTCGTTGGTCCAATCCATTACGAGCCCCTTCTGCACGTTTCGAAACATTTTAGGGTTTTCCATAGACGGGGAGTTAGCCCGTCGCCCAATCTCCATTACGGCGTCAAGCTTATTATTTCAATTCAGCTCTGCGGCTCAGAATATTCGCCTTCGCCCTCTTACGACCTCATAAACGGGGTGTACGCAGGATATAGCAGCAGAGTTGTAGATGTATTTACAGTTATTGGCATTTATTGGCATTGAATGTCCCATTATTGGGGAACCAGTAAACCCAATGTGCGACCCCGAAAGCATTTACTACCATATAATTAGGGGTCCGAGATGAGGAATCATTTAAGCCGTGGGTGGGTAAACAAGGGGCTCCCTTCTCTTTTCTCAAACGGGCTTCGGACCGTCTTCGGCGGAGTGAATATAGATTCATTCAGTCGGCCAAAAAAAAAACCACAATGCTCTTGTGTAAATTCGGCATTAACTTAATGCCAAACAAATTATATTTCAGAAGTTGAAGATGTAGTAATATTAATCCATCGCATAGCAGTCCAAATCAGAGCCCTGCCATTGAGATTGATTGTTATGTTATCTCATTCCATGACCGTAATGGAACCCGAGGTGATATGGTCAATATCACGCTCATCTTATAGGAGCGGTCTTCACACAAAATGTAAAGTATTGGTTACATCCATTGACTCTGCATATGTGCTGATGCATCGATATTCATACTTATTCCTCTTACACCACGACCATTATTTTAACCATCCATTATGTGTAGAAAACATTTGTGTCTCAAGATCACAGCCCATTTTTTTATGTAATTGAATACCTCCATAAAAAACAACTTTAACGCCTTCAAAATTCACGAAACAGACATATTTTCCTTAAAAAAACCTCACCTTGTTTCTAAACAGTTGTGAAGACAAAGACTATCGAGCAAAATCATCCTTGCTACACACTGTGAAGTTTCTTTCTCTTATACACAAAACACAGAAATACACAAAACACAAAAAAATATTCAACTAAACACCTTTATTCGACACCAATCATCAGTTAATAAATGTGCCCACTAAAGGTTGTCTCCGTAATTAAGCAATCATAATTTCATTCCCTCAAAACCATCTGATCTGTAAGCTTATGCAAATTAGAAACACCTTTCACACATCATTATACTACAAGCGATTGTCATTATTATCATCGTCTTTCTTTTCTTATAATCTGCATAAATTTACAACATTCACATCGTACAAGATAACAAAACTAACTTGGCAAAAACCTGAGGTGGTGACCATCAATGTGAGAAACTTATCAGCCGACGAGAAGATATATTTAACCTCAAGCCAACGCCAAATGCGTACCAAAACAAGGACGACTTTCCAATTCAAACCATAAATCGCTATCCTTTCATATTGTCGCGTGTTATAGTTCGCGGCCAATAATTTTAATGTTCCAGGAAAGTGTAAACGCAATGTCTTTTAAATTAAATTAAAAGAGTTTATTAAATTACTTAAAAATGCACAATCACTTATTTGGTCTATTTCACAATTTTAATTTTCACTTTCAATTGTCTGCTAAGATCACTTCACAATCAACGAAAATCACTTTTCTATTACTCGAACAATATTGCTTTCCACACACTATCGCAGTTTTTATCGCGGTCGAATGAATGATCTTCCCATTCATTCAGCTCGCTTTTATATAGGGTCTCCATCCGTTCAATGCATTTCTCGTACATTAGCGAACGTTCTGCCGAGAGGTACCTGATAGATTCGAGCAAATTAATGAATGGAGTCACGTCACTTTCAGATGTTGATCATGCTTGGTGGGTTCTCGGGGTTTCAAGTAAATTCATTTTGTTGATGTTCTTAATGGTTGTGAAAACAATTGCGACAGTAGCTCGCAGAATTTTTTGTACATGTGACAATATCATTTCGCATCTCACGCACACAAATACCTTGGGGATTCCGCTTTGGATCTCAACATCGTAAACGATCCTCATTTCCATGGCGATATCATCTCCTGACGTATGAGTACAGACTTTTTACAACTGAAACCGTTCTTCTTCAGCATACCATCAGTCTCGCGCCAATTTGTACACATAACAAAATCATACGTTACACATTCAACCTTACCCTATCATCGTCACTTGTTTATACCGCATGAATGAAATTTATATACAATGTGGTAAGATATTTGCAGTGCTCAAATGTAAACTAACGAAAATCAAGTTAACTAATTCAAGCCTCCACGTACTAGACTGTGGTAATCGAGCAGTCGCCTAGGAAAACTGCTCGAAAAATAACATAGTACTTGATCCAATTTTAAAATTAAAAAAATAAATATTTAAGTCCACAATTAAAATTCAACCACAACGCAACGAAACTTTTCAACGAATTGTGTTGTCCCGCAAGAAAACTACAGTTGACGGCATGAGAGGGCTCGCCAAGAAATCTACCTTGCAACACAACGAGTCTGTTTTGTATCGCCACACATGGCGCATACCGCGAGAAGCACGCTGGCTACAAATTGAGACAGGATAAAACATAAATTCGATCTTCCGCCCAATGTGCGTGGTAAACAACGCAGAACATTGGAATCGACAAATTTTGAGATTGTGCTGAAGTCGCCGTCAATATCAAGCGTGTGCAGTGATCGTACGTGAAAAGAAGAGTCTGTTTCCGATCGCCACAAGGAGTAGATGCCTGCTTGCAAACTTCACTCGGTGTCTGACTTTTGTGCGAGGCGCGGTATTTGAGATTGGAGTTTTGCGTATTTCCTCGTCCCTTTTAAATACAAGAAATGTTTGATCAGTTTCACGATCAGCAACTCTTTTCAACCGTCGAACGATTGTCTGGGATGAAATTAGTTTTCATACGAAATTCCCGAGTTAAAATTTCTGCGAAGGGGCACCGCTCCCACTTGGATGCCTCAATCTTATTTGGGGGCCATAAATATTGTCAGCAAACACGAAATATTCTCAAGTCTCGTATGTTTTCGCCGGTCCCAGTTTGTTGTTGGCTTCGGCAATCTTCTCCCTTAGTAGGTTATCTCGACCTCGACACCATCGGTCCGAGTCGTATTATCCACTAATTCGTGAATGCGAAGTTTTTTTTTAAGTAGGCCCTTGGGCTGGGGAAAAGGATCCTCCCCACGACACCACAAAACTACATGCCAAACTCGACGAGCGCCAACGTCCTCGCTCACCGAGGCAGCAGACCATCGCCGCAGTTCTTTACGGACATTAATATCCACTCTAATCCACTAGCACACATCTCTAAAGAAAACATGTGGTAAAAAAAATCATACTATATGAGAACCATACGAATTTTTGTTTGACAGACTCACCGCTTTTGAAATCAGTTACTTATATCACTCTCAAGTCAGCACCACAATGCTCAGCACCTTAGCTTCATCTCCCTCCCACACACTATACTCGTCCCGCTCTGGCATTAAAAATTAAAGGTCTCGTCTTTACGCACAGTTCCCATTATTCATATAAAAATCGGTTCTTGTCCCCATCCTTACTACTACTTATTGACGAGCTAAGACCGATCCTATTGCAGACAAGAAAACTGCAGGGCTTTATTAGCACCTTGAAAAACAAACGTGAACAAAATCATAAGCTCTTCTCGCACAAAACACTATTCCAATCAAAGCATCCTCCTTAATCTATTGCCTCTTATCTATGGATACCGATCTAGTAAATGTATGAATTTTCCTAGTCAATTAGAAAATGAACTCATCTAATTCCATTTGCCAGCATCATAAGCAGCTACCCATCGCGAATCTCAATTACTTGTCTTCAATGTACGTGTATACGCCTCAGTCTGGAAGTTATTTCTCCCGGAAGTTGATTGTTTTCCTCTAAGACGATATTCAAATCAATAGAATTATGATACCCATGAAAAGCTTGCAAAGTATTCTCAACGCCTCTCCGCCGTGCCTCTCTTTGTATATTCATTGCTTTCCTTTCGCTCATGCTTCCGCAAATATTTCACCGTCCAGGATAAACTTCATTCAAGGATTGAGCACTAACGCTACGCTTTTGTAAAGACGATTATGTAGAATCAGGAGCTGTGCCAATACCATCAATAGGGGGTTCAACTCTCACTCAATTTGCTTGGCATCTGTTCAACTGAAAATCACATTCGATGAAGGAGAGAAGCTTGAAATGGAAATCAGCTTAGTGGATTTTCTCGGTTCTTCTCATTTTGGAGCAATAATTGTCTTAAGATGGCTGGAATCCAAGGAAATAGGAGGTACTTGGAACATTCATTCAAATACCTTTTGAAAGTTTTGCTTTGCTGCCGATGGAAAAGCAGTTAAAGGATTATTTTTACTTTCAGTGATGATGCTAATGAGAAGTGTCCTTCATCGATTTCTTGAGAAGATGAAGCAAATTTTCATAGTATTCTGTGCTATTTGTAGGGCGAATCTGCTGTCTAATATCCTGTTCACTTTCTACTTTATATGTACAACGTATGAAGAGTGAAAAAATCCTTATTGCGACGTCTTGCATGAAACATCTTTCAACTTTCTTAGATGGCTTAAGCAAAAAAAGTCTCAATAAAGTTGGCTTGATACTGCCAGCGATAAGTTCGTCTTCTTAAAAGTCCCGCTACCATAGCTTTTCTTGCTTTCAAAGAGCATCCTTGTGATTGTTTCCAAGCAATACCAAATATAGTTTTTTGTTATTCATTGGCTTCCGCCTAAATGCTGTAATGTGACGCCTACGCCCGGGAATCGAAGTGATTCCGATCCCGAACCCTTGCAACCGGCCAGATGGATATGTCCTCGAAGTGCCAGCGGACTTCATCTGTCGTGCGGATATCGTTGTGCAGAAAATATTTTTTTTTCTGTCCGAATATTTCGATCTGTGGAGATAAATATTCGAAATATAGAATTAATCCCAAACCCCGGTACATTTCGAGACATAGGCATCTGGAAATGCCCCTCCACCGTGGCCATCGATAAAACTATGCCACTCCACACACAGATGTTTTGTCCGAGGTGACAACCTGGGATTTTTGACAGCCATATGGCGTGCCATTCCACACACAGATGTTTTGTCCGAGGTGACAACCGGGATTTTTGACAGCCACATGGCGGCGAAGAAAAGAGCGGAACTTTTTGGTGGTGATCGCTGGTTCGTGATCGTAAGTTGTGCTGTCTAGAACATCTCAAGTGTTTTTCTACCTCTTAACTTACTTTAGTTGACGATCGGGTGTGTGTAGGATTTGGTCGGAGCGAGGCGTACTCAGGAGAACAAAAAGGAACAACGAACGCTTGAGAGATGCACCGGAACATTGCCTCAGGCTAGAACATGGGGCTCTGTCAAACTCGGCAGGAAGATCAACAGGCTCCAATCATGAAAGAGGTTAGTTTAGTTAAGAAAGACTTAGGAAATATTAGAAAATTTTGTCTAGGTGAAGGTGAGGCTAGAAGACCTGACGATCAGCAAAATCAGCAATTAGATGGGAGTCCTTTACGCGGAACCAGTATTATATATAAAGGACACGAATTTACCCAAATCCGTTATCATATGCCAACAGCTTGTGAGGTTTGCACCAAACCATTGTGGCAATTGTTTAAGCCGCCGGCGGCCTATGAATGTAAAAAAAACTGTCGCAACCAAAATCCATAAAGAGCTTTGCTGCTATTATTGCGAAGCTATGCAGCGGCTGATCACCTCATCAAATTTAACGTTGCCCCGAGTTTGACCATGGGTACAAAAAGTCGAAAAGTTAAGATAACAAGCGCTACAAATGTTAAGTATCGATTAAAATGGAAAGTTATATTTTGTCGTTGCCAAATTATCAAATATCTCAGGTTTATGGATCGACGTGTTTGGAAAAAACTATTAGATAAATTGTTTCTCATATCAGGTTTTACGTTGAGCCGGGCGAACGCTTTGTTTGTTCAATCGTACGAATAAAAATATATTTATATATACATAGTTATAACAAACAGTCCAGATAACATGTTAGTTCAGGCAGCCAAGCACACGTAGAGATTAGAAATATGTATAAATTCAGGAGGAAGGAAGGATATCGCCGAAATAAATGTCTTCTAAGCCATACGATGATAAAGTATATGCCTGTATCTTGAATATACATTATAGAAAGCTTTTGAAAAGTAAAAAGGGCTTTTGGTTATAATTGCTTCGACGTTTATTTTACCGCATAATACCTCAGAGAAATAGACAATGTTTTTTTATTCGCAATAAGTTCAAGAGATTACAAAAACTTTGAGCTAAATATGTTACCTATTCCAAAAGTACTATTTGATCAAAATTTTAGAAAAGAATTTACTCTTTTTATATTAACGTAGTGAAATTTAAAACAAAGGAAGCTCACTTGTTTGATACACGGAATGAGACGACACACGTGCATATTCAGCATTCAGTTAGATCACTGTTTATCTAATCCGTAGTCAACTCGTTAAAGTAATCAGTCCTAATATATCAGCCAAATCTTCAACATACTCAGTGTAAAGTTAATATCAATTCATCACAAGTATTGCAAGTTTTATTGGTAACACTATCAGATCGATGTAAACGGCTAAAGTTTTAATACAGATGAATCGAATAACACCTTTATAACGAAACTGTTTTAACGTTTATTCCTGAAATATACACAGATTTCTATTAAGTGTTTATCCTAAAAGTGCATAATATGGTAAATTTAAGATAAAAAAAGAGATTAAAACTAGAATAATATCATTAAGTGATTTTCGACCAATAGTATACGGAAAGGTACAAATATCAAAGAGGTTAACCCAACTAAACTCGTAGGGAAATGTGGTTAGCATTTGTTACTTAGTTAGAATATTTTTTCATTTAAATTTGGTATTTTGTCAAATATTGTAATAATTTTATTGCCATTCAGTAGATAATTCCTGATTTAGGAAGAGGATTGGAAATACATCTTTTTCAACTGATAACAAGAAGGAAACAATGTTCTGAATGTTTGGCTTTGTACAGTCTATTGTCAGAAGCGCCTAGAACATGAAATTTGGGTTTAAGGGTATACTTTTATATAGTAATTGTATTAATTTAATTATTGGTGATTATTACATAGGAATTAATTTAATTTTTATTTCGCATATACACACACACCCAATATTACTACGATACTATACTATTATGATGTTATTATTTTTAATGAAACAATTAATATTATGAACAATAATGTTTTTCCGATTTCCTGATTTTATCTTATTTTTGCGCAATTTTAAAGAATTTATTTTATACGGCTGCAAAAGCATATCTACTCGTATAAGGTTGATTATTATTCATGCATGTATCTTATGAAACATATATTTTGTGTTTGTTATCCATGCATGTATCTTATGAAACATATATTTTGTGTTTGTTATCCATGCATGTATCTTATGAAACATATATTTTGTGTTTGTTATTTCAAATATTGTCTCTTTGACTATATACTATAGACAAAAAAAAAAAAAGATTTGATAATGAATGAAGTAAAAATAATTAAAAACAACAAGTGCATAATTTGCTAGAGATATAGGAACATTTTTTAAGACAATTTTCTTTTAATAAGTGGGAATTTGTCTGTTGTTTTTGTTTTGAGTAGTTACAATTACACACGTTCTTTTCAACAATTGCAAAACGCGTTTAAATATTTCTTACGCTTTAGTAAAATAAATTCTCGTGTAGCAAAATAAAGGGAAATATTTTTTTGTGACATTATTATACAGACACATATTATAAGAGAGAAAATTGTTAATATTTTTAACGGGGATAGACTCCGATCCAAAACAAGATCTAGTTATGAGAAGGGATGAAAATTATGAAAACATAATTATCAAATCTATTTTAAAGAAATCGTCTTCGTAATTTTTACCCTTGAGAATTTTTAAATGAAAACATTAAAAAGTATAGAATTCAATGAAAATAAAGTATAAATGGATAAAACGGAACAGAAGGAAACATTTATTGTATCTTATATAAATTATTCTTAATACGGTTATCGATTTAATACTATAATATTATTATTGTATTTGCTCTTATTTTTAATAATGTCAAGGAATTTTGAAATTTGAACAAGGATTAGTAAAATGGCTATTAACCGTATTTTTCAATAATCATTAAACCTAATATTAAACACGAATGATTAATTGTATAAAATTCTCATACAGATTACGACAAAATAGGATATTTAATTAAAGTAGCATACAGGATAAGGATAGATAAAAATAGAAATATTAATAGAAAAATTATATAAATTTTTTTTTTGGAACTGAATAAAAATAACATGAATTGCTAGATAACTAACGACTTTCCTTTTCAGTGGCTCGTTTTTTTTCAGCGTGGAAGGGAAGTGCAGGGTAGGTATGCCGTCGCGAGGTTAGGGTTTCGGCAAATCCGCTGAAGTCGGTTTCGCGTCGCGCGCGGTACGCGGTACCTTTGCTTGTTTCGTCATTTCTTTAGAGTAGTTTTCTTCGGTTTAAGTTCAAGTAGTATATTTTTCGGTACCGCGTCGGTGAATCGGTAACGCGCCTAGGGGATTTTGTAGCGTTTTTTTGATTTGAGATCTGTGGATGGATCGCATCCAGAACTAACGTAATGTAGGTTTCTCGTTCTGGATGAGTAATTGTTGACGCGTTTGGAAAACGGGCAAGTTCAGGTGACTGAAATATTGTAATTGAGCGTAATCCATTCGGAGACCCGCGACCGAAATCCTCTCCGAACTAGCTGGCCGACAAGCAGTCACCGCATGAATGGGTTACGGTGCACGGATTGGTTGACCTGTTGGTACCATCCGTTGGCACTACTCAGACTTAACGTCTAGAACCGATGAGAGGTCGGTTCCGCGTTCGATCGGAAAAGTAGAAAAATCATTACAATGCACTCATAAAACCACGATATTAATTACGTCCTGACAAATATTTGTTTTCTCAAAGGAGAAGGTTCTCGATAAATTTTAATAGAGTTTTTTGTCAAATCTTTATGTACTGGAAATAATTGAGTTTAAAATAAAACAAGTTTTCAATTACATAAATTTAATTAACACCTAAGATGGTAAAATATGTTTTATCTCAAACGATACTTATGCACTTCGGCCGATATTGCCGACCATCTTCAGCGCTAGACATGAAACTACTAATGAAACAATCATACATAAGCAAACACACTAGTAAATAACAGTTAATTTTAACATATTCAACTCAGTGGATTAAATGAAATATAAATTGTCGGACGATCGTCAATATTAAATGAAAGTTTTGTTATAGTTTTTCAACACATTATGAAGGGTAATCGTTAATGCAAAAGGCTAATCATGTTAACCGTTAATGCATATTATCTAACTAAATTAAATAAATTTGAATTTATTGGGTTGTTACGTTGCCTTCTTACTCTGTCCCGAAACCGAAAACACTACGTCATACCGCGAACAAACCTCTTCGAATATGTAGCAAATCTGCGAAGAACAAAGCGACATCTGAACGTCATAACTACGTACCATTAATTATTATGTACTAATTTTCCATTAGTTTGTCACTCTTGCTAAGAGCGTCGTTCAGTAAGCAGCTCACTCAATAAATGGCGAATAATCGTAATTCTGTGTTTTAATTCTATACCGTGATTTTAGTGAAAACATCCGTTTACTTTCCCTGTAGGCAATAACACTACAATTGGTGACCCTAACAAACGAACACATTGTGTAAAGGAAGTGCGTTATAGAATTTTCTAAAGACTCAAAATGGCGACGGGCCAACTACATAACCCTGAGGACACTAATTCCGATACCCCGAAAACTCCGCTCAATATTGCGCGCGAATTGTGGCCTGGCAGTGAACCTCCTCGGCTTGATTCCATTCGTGACGGGAAATTTCCACCATTTTGGGACACGCAAGTTGAATTGTGGTTTTCTCAAATTGAATCCACATTTAGCCATTACAAAGTGTACTCGGACATTGCAAAATTTAATGCAGTCGTAACAACTCTGGACATAACAATATTGGCACAAGTGGCAGATGTAGTAAAAAGGCCCCCGCAGAAAAATAAATTTGAGGAGCTGAAAAAACAGTTACTGGCACTATTTTAAATTTCACCACAACAACAGCTGACGCAAGTATTGACGGAGCTAGAATTAAATAACCAAAAACCTTCGCATCTATATAGGCAGATGCAGGCATTGGCGGGCACACAACTACCTGAGGATGCACTACGCGCATTATGGTTAAGGCGGCTTCCAGTCCACGTGCGCGCCATAATGTCGGTCTCTACCGAGAAAGAAGTGACGCCATTATTAGAAATGGCTGACAAAATCGTGGAAGAATTTAATGCAGCGCCAACTGTGATAGCAGCTACTTCACAGACTCCAGTTCGTTCGGAATCTGAATCTGATCCCATCTTATTGAAAATTTTAAAGCGTCTCGACAATCTCGAAATGAATTCGAAAAATAGTCGTTCAAGGAATCAAAATTTCAGTAGACGCAATCGATCGCGCTCACGAAATGGCAATCGACCGACAAATAATCCATCGAACGCAGATACGTAGGGAGCAGAAGCATCACGCATCTGCTGCTATCATCGCATATATGGAGAAAAGGCCATTCACCGTCGAAAACCCTGCCAATATCAGCGAAAGGGAAACTTACTGCGTCATCATCAGAAGCGGTCAGCGGTGACGTCCACGAAAAGAACCGTTTATCTATCACCGAGAAAAATACGGGAAAGGTATTCTTAGTGGACACAGGCGCGGAAGTCTCAGTAATTCCTTGTCATGGAAAACTGAAAAAAACGGAACGGAATTCGTACGCAGCAAACGAGACAACGATTGCAACTTTCAGCAATAAAATACTATCGCTCCGACAAAGTTTCAAGTGGTCATTTTGGATTGCTGCTGTTGAACAACCAATCTTGGGAGCCAATTTTCTACGGCATTTCAATTTGCTGGTGGACGTAAAGCGTAAGCGATTAGTAGACGGAAATACTAATTTACAAATGAAGGGAATAATTCCAAATAATTTCACGAGTTCTATAAGGATGATAAAAACAGGAACGCCATTTTACCAAATCCTATCTGAATTTCCGGTATCATAAATCCAGCAGTCAGTACAACCACTCGCGATACGGTGCTCAAACATCATATTATCACCAAAGGACCGCCTATCGCTGAAAAAACCCGTCGTTTACCGCAAGATAAATTTCAATCCGCGAAAATGGAATTCGAGTTCATGGTGGATAAAGGCATATGTCGCCCTTCGAGAAGCCCATGGGCCAGCCCTCTTCATTTGGTTCCGAAGCAGTCAGGAGAATGGAGACCGTGCGGCGATTATAGAAAGTTGAACGCTGTAGCCATCCCAGATCGATATCCGATTGCCGGCGTTGAGGATTTTACCCATAATTTGAATGGAAAAACGATTTCCTCGATAATCGACCTTATACGCGCTTATAATCAAGTTCCAGTTGCGGTGGAGGATATTGAAAAAACAGCTGTAATTACACCTTGTGGTCTTTTTGAGTTCCTAAAAATGCCTTTTGGACTCAGAAACGCAGCATAGACCCCCCAAATTTTTTCGACACTGTACTATCTGGTTTAAATTACTGTTTTGGCTATCTGGATGATATAATAGTCGCATCGAAGTCGGAAGAGGAACATAAAAAACACATTAGAGAGATATTCCAATGATTTAAGGAATACGGCATCAAAATTAATCCTGCGAAATGTAAATTCGGGAAATCTGAAGTGCAGTATTTAGGATTCATAGTTAACAAGGCTGGAATTAAACCGCTAACTGAGAAGGTGGACATAATCCTTAAATACAAAAGCCGCATACGATCCACAGTCTACGAAGATATCTGGGAATGCTGAATTTCTATCGGAAGTTTTTGAAAAATGCGGCGGAGATCCTAGCGCCACTAAATGAATTCTTACATGAGTCGCGAAAAAACGATAAAAGGCCAGTAGTATGGACTCCTAGTGCGGTTGAGGCTTTCGAGAAGAGCAAACAGTTGTTGGCGGACGCAACAATGCTAATGCATCCGGTAAAAAACGCACCTTTAGCCATCACAACGGACGCGTTGAGTTTCGCTATGGGAGCCGTGTGGGAGCAATTAGTGGACAATCAATGGTAGCCACTCGGATTCTTTAGCAAGAAATTTAATAAGGCGCAATTGAACTATAGCGTTTACGACAAGGAACTACTAGCCATCTACTCTGCAATCAAATATTTTCGTGATTGAGTGGAAGGACATCGATTTTTTATTAGAACAGATCACAAGCCATTATTCTACGCGTTTAATCAAATGTCGTCAAAAGCATCGCCCCGACAAGCGCGTCAATTGGAATATATATCGCAATTCACCACCGATATAATTCACGTCAAAGGGGACTCCAACACAGTTGCTGATGCACTTTCGCGAGTCGGCGCAATTGCAAGGAATACGTCAATCGATTTAACAGAGGTAGCTAAAGAGCAGGAAAAGGACGAAGAACTTAAAACGTTATTGAGTTCTGAAACTTCACTGGACCAGAAAAAACTAAGGACGCAAGGAAGTTACCTGTACTGCGATATTTCAACAGGAACACCACGACCGTATATACCGAAGGTCCATCAACTATCGCACCCAAGTGGAAAAACAACTAGCCGTTTGCTACGAACAAAATTTGCCTGGCCAAATATGAAAACGGACATAGCCAGCTGGGCAAAGGCATTCATTCAATGTCAGAGATCGAAGATTACCCGACACGTTACAACCTTTCCACTGCAATTCGCAGCACCATATAAACGTTTCGACCATGTCCATATAGACTTAGTTGGACCGTTACCTATTGTTAACAACTATAAATACGTTCTAACAATGATCGACAGGTTCTCGAGATGGACGGAAGTGGTTCCAATCATCAATATAACGGCAGAAGGAGTAGCATTAAGCTTTTATACGCACTGGGTAGCGCGATTCAGAACGCCAAGAATATTAACTACCGATCGTGGGAGTCAGTTCGAATCCATGTTATTTAACGCGCTGACAAACCTGCTAGGGTGTAAGCACATTCGGACAACTGCGTATCATCCTTCATCAAACGGCATGATCGAGCGGTTCCATCGATCCTTAAAAGCAGCGTTAATGTGTCACGAAGATACCACTTGGTTGCAAGCGTTACCAACTATCTTACTGGGTCTGCGCTCAGTCTACAAGGAGGATATAAAGTGCTCCGCTGCGGAGATGGTATATGGAACGACTCTGCGAATACCGGGAGAATTTGTCACCGATGAGCAAGCTAATCAAGGAAGTGAACCTGCATTCGTAGAAAAATTCCGAAAAGACATGAAGAATCTTTGACCGACTCCAGTGAACCATCATCGTATTGGACGCATTTTTATCTACAAGGATATGAAGACATGCAGCCACATATTCGTTCGTGTTGGTACTTCGAAAAAATCGTTGCAACAACCTTAAACTGGACCTTATCGTGTCATAGAACGTTACGAAAAAGCCTTCAAAATACTAATGGACGGGAAGGAATCGATATTTCAATTGATCGACTGAAACCGGCATTAATGATTTCTCCAGACATCGAGGAAACAACGCCATCATCTTTCGTCAATTACGAGGAGAGCAGACAGCCACTACTTGAAACATATTCTGGTCCACGCAAATCAACAAACAACAAACAAGTGACATTTCAATTGTCTGATTGACGATTCTTAGGGGGAACGTATATGTAGCGAATCTGCGAAGAATAAAGCGACATCTGTACTTCATAACTACGTACCATTAATTATTATATACTAATTTTCCATTAGTTTGCCACTCTTGTTAAGAGCGTCGTTCAGTAAACAGCTCACTCAATAGATGGCGAATAATCGTAATTCTGTGTTTTAACTCTGAACCGTGATTTTAGTGAAAACTTCCGTTTACTTTCCCTGTAGGCACTAACACTACAAATAGCCTCGTCAGTGCCATCTAGTGCTGTTCAAATCAAACAAATTTTCTACAGATTTTCGACAGAACATACGACTGTATATTTGAAATTTTGTCAGTGCTATGTCAACTATTTATTTTAGATATGAGGCATCGAAGACATTAGGTCGCAAATATAAGAATTTCCTTCTCGTTTGTATCATTTTGGATAAATATCATCGGAGAAATGTCATATTTGATATTCTTAAAAGCTTAATTTGGCCTGCTGAGACGTTAGTTTCAAGTCTTTTGGACAGCTGTTTTCGAAAATTTAGGGCTACTGAGCAGCTGTTTCCGGTACGCGAAGTGACGTCAGGTACTTTTATTGATTTCCTTATGGGCCTGAGAAAGAAGGCAATGGTTGTTGCCGATATTCAGTAAATCATCCGTTATATGTATGAATAATGATTCATATGCGTCGAGTTCTTGCCGACTAGTTACACTTTTTACTCATTGAAAATTATCATTAATTGCATTATTATATTTCTGGACGCCCAAATCCAATGCGTGTGTAGCTGTTCCTTCATTTATGATTTTATTGTTGATGTGTGTGTAGCAGTTATTTCTCCCTAGGGCGAGATGATCTGGTAATTCAAAGGATTGCAAATGCTATTGGTGGGTTGTCGTTTCCAATTTCAGTGAAATCGACAGAGACTGGCATTCCTGGGGTACCCGAATCGCTTAGTAAAAATACTAGGACAGGAACTGATTGTTCGATAACAAGACCAACTGATAGCTGCGAGCCTCAACCCTGGAGGTATACTCAGGTACCACCGGCAGCTGATGAGCCTGAACCTTCGGATGGTCAGCTGATTGGTTGCGGCTCTTCGGGGAGTATCGTGGTGGTTGCGGTGCAAACAAAGGTTGGCATTGAACTTATAGTGTCAGATACAGCTAGGTCTCGTATCTATCAGTATAAAAGTTGAGAGTTCCCTCAATGCAAACTGGGACCGTGCTTTGGGGCGATAATTGGCGCTTAAAACAATCCCAGTCTAATGGTGACGTGAATCTATATCAACTTCATGTATCACTTATTACCATATTACATGAAAATAAGTTTCATATCTAAATGAAAAACACTTAGTTTAATTTACTTTGCGTAAACATTATCACACATAATTAAAAATACCCAGTTGCCTGTTTTTGTGTAGAGTTTAATATAAATACAAATAAAATGTATTGAAACGTTCAGTTTTCACTAAGCCTTTGAACGAGAAGTTTGCTGAAAGTTTTTATAGAAGTTAGTATTTATGGTTTTGAAATAAAGTATTATCGACGACAAATTACGTAGCAAAAACTTGGTAAAGTATTTTCACTGGACTCAAGCGTCTTTCGAGTTTTGCTGGAAAAACATTCAAGCTACACAGAGGAACAACTTCTTGTCAGCGGTCATTTTTATAGTAAACTTCAATGTCTCTTTATAACCATTTATGCGATTGCAGAGGTGGTGAACGAGGTCTGAAAGGCAGAGGCATATAGCCACACAAGCAACCGATCGTCCTGTTGGTTACGCTCGATGTTAGGAACGCCTTCAACTCCGCTAGATGGGTGGATATTCTGGATACGCTGCTGGGAACCCCTTTTCGAATTCCAGAATATATAATGCGGCTTCTGAGGGCTTCCTGAAGGACCATAGTCTGATTTATGAAACAACACAGAGCCGAGGAAGGATGGAAGTTACATCGGGTATTCTCCAGAGATCCATCCTTGGTCCAGACCTGTGGAACGTATCTTACGAAAGGCTACCAGAGCTGGAAATGCCAGATGAGTCACGCTTGATTGGCTATGTGGATGATGTTGCGGCTCTTGGTCACTGGATGCACCGTTAAACAAGAGCATATTAGGCTACTAGGCATGTTGTTGCGCCGAGTGAAAGACTAGATGATTGCTCGTAGGTTTAACATAGCACTGGAGAAAACTGGAGTGGTCATCTTGAATAAGAAGAGAACCTATAGGGTAACGATGTTCAGTATTTAGAATATACTAATCGAATCGAAGCCAGCAGTGAATTACCTGGAACAACTGATCGACTCAAAGATGAGTGGGTTTCTTTGAGCAAATCAGGGCAACGGCTTAGAAGACTGCTTCGGGACTATTGTCTCTGAGTCAACTTATGGTCAACGCAGGGGGTCTTACCCATCAAGAAGATGCCTTATAATGAAGGCTGTAGGATCAGTGTCACTGTTTGGAGCAGATATGTGGGTCGACGCTCTCAGTAAGGAGGTATACCGAAAACGCTTGGCACATGTATGGAGGAACAATGAGGATAGCATCTTCGGATCCGACAGTCTCTGATGCGGTGGTAAAAGTTAGTGCAGGCGTGATACCTATTGCCCTCCTTGTCATTGAGTGCCACGCTATCTACTTGCATCGAAGCGAGGACGCAAGGGAGATGGTTTCCCACAAAGAGGGACAGCGTTTTCTCAACGGTTGGCAGCAGTCTTGGGAGAATTGCATGAAATGAAGGTGGATGGCATGCCTCTTTCTGGATCTGAAACCGTGGCTCAATCGAAGGCATGATGAGATTGACTTCTATCCGACCCAATTTTTGAGTGAGTACGGGTGTTTTTAGTCTTAACTGCATAAGATTGGCAAGTCACGGTCTCTCGATTGGGGGTTTTGCCCAGGAGAGGAAGACAATGACTGCCAAACATTTTTTGCGTGCAAAGAATGGGACAGACTGTGCCGAGACCTCTACAGAGAGTCAAGAGAGCTCATCGCAGGTAGTATAGTCGCGATGACGCTCGAATAGGTTGACAAATGGAACTGGGTGGCGCATTATGCTCGGGCAGTCCTAAAAGACTCACAGTAGCCGAGGGCGTCAGGGTTGGAGGATCGCTTGTCTGGCAGTTCTTCTTACGTCAACTAAGCCACTCTACAGTAATTCAATATTTTTTTGCCTCGTTAAAGTTAGCGGACACGGAGGCTTGAGACAAACGCAGACATTACACAAAAAGCGACCGTTACTTTCTCCGAAGAAGGACGTTGCATTACAAGGGGAATGTCAAACATACGAGTAAAGATGTTAACGTAACTGAAGTGAGCCACTCATCTCTGTCTAAAGGATGGAAACTTGACGGATGTAGTTTACTTTAGTAAAACAAACTAAGCAGTTTCGACGAAAAGTTAACTATCAGAAGGAAATCACTGGTAGATTTCGAATCAGCAAAAAACGCTCTAAATTCTGGGGAGGTTCCACACTTCATATATATCCCGAAAAGCGAGAAGAACCAGTCCTTTTTGTTGAAGGGCTTGGACTGCGGAGAAGATACCGTCGATCTTCTTCAGGTGCTCAAGGAAGCAGTACCAGATATTGAATTTATTCCCATTGAAATATTCGCGACAAGTAGGTTGGCGGTAGAAAAAAAATTACCACTTTATTTCGTGCAGATTTCAAATAAGAGCAGTCCAAGTGCCCAAATAAGATAATTGAACTTCCGAGTGGTGAGGTGGGAGCGCCTCCAGAAAAGAGAAGTGAAACAGTGTAATCGGTGTCAAAGATTTGGACATTGGCTGCCAGCTGCGCCATGCATTATAGATGCGTCAAATGTAAGGGTGTTCATGCTCCGGAGAGGGCAAATCGGCTCAGACGGAGCCAAAAGAGAAATTATACTGTGTTAACTGCGGTATTTTTGGTCACCCAGCATCATAACGAGGATGCTCCCGATATCAAGTTGCTAGAGTAAAATTTGTCACAGACACAACTACACTACAGTGTTGTAACTCCAAACTCCGTCAAGCCCGGAGTATCATTTGCACTCACCACTAGAGGATAAGCACAAAATGCGGTAAATAATGTAAGTGGCAATAATGAGCTGCTTCTCAAAATTTCCCAGCAACTTAATTCTTTATCGGAGAGAATCGATCAACACGATACGAAAATTAATCTTGTCTTTCAGCGTTCAGGCCTTTCAAATGCCTTAAAAATAATGTGTCATCCGGGCACATTCCTATTAATAGGATAGATCTCATTTCTATCAACGTCAACTCCATTAGTACTATACATCAACGTGATTATCTGCGTGAATTCTTTGTTAAGCAAAAGCCTGACATCATGTTTTTCACTAAAACCCACCTCAATTCATGGTACTCCATTACATTCAATGGATTTTGAATTCATAAGAAACGATAGAGTAAGAGGTGGCACCTCAACCAGTTGAATTTCAAAAAAAAAAAAAATAGACTGGGGAAAGTTTTAAAGAAGTTTAATTGAAATTACCAGAAGCAATGCCCCCCTTCTAATGATGGCAACGCCTGCTCAATGGTTTCTAATGACAGGAATCTAACTAACGATGAAATAGATCTCCATTTGTCAAAGATAGAGAAGCTAATTGAGAAAGTCGTTCCCAAGATTAAGCATCGAAACAATATGGAAGGATATGAAACACCAACCATCGCAAGGCTGAAAAGTTTGAAAAGCCTTCTCAATGCGTCTACAATATTTATTGGCGATTTTGGGACTAAAACCATCCCTCGTTGGCTTTGTTGAAATTACACCTGAAGAATGTCCGGAACTTAATCCGTTCATACTTCAGTAGTGAGGTCAGCAATCAATGGGCGGAAAAATTGAGGGGTATTAGCCCACAGGACCCAGATGGCGTTTTCGTGAAAGTGAACAGCATATTCCGTAAGAAGTCTCGAGTGAAGGTATCGAGTTTTGAAGTCACTAGTGATGAGAGAAATCTTCTCGATAGGGCTGGTATCGAAATTGATAGTACGACTTCAGGTAGAAAGGGATCAGCATTTTATGAAATGGATTGCAGAAACTTGCCCTGGCTGGAACTAATTTTCAATTGGTTTATTTACCAAACCTTGAGGGAGGGAATCAGATACTTTCAGAGGTCGTTGAAGCGATTTCTACGTCTAGCACTCGTTGCGTGTAGACGTGTTTTCAATCGCTCCTGTCATTATTTTTAAAAATTAATTAATTCTTCACAAAAGTCAGTTTCAAATAATTGAATTAATTTTGTACGAGTCAGTCAAAAGCAAGTTTTGATTTTATTGGGGAAGAATTTATCGTCGAAGGCATCGACCAACCATACCAATAAATCAAGAAAAGGCAACAAACCAAAGACAACTCGGGACTGCTGTATGGGGGAGCCCGACGGCTTCCCTCCGTTGGGGGGCCCCGGGGAGAGTGACGGTGTGAAATTGGCAAGTGTCAACAAGCGGAGACACACGAGCACCCAAGATACCGCAGATGCCGGTCGTAAGACACAAGTGCTCGAGGATAGACAGGAGGTGTGTCGCCTTCGAAGTGAAATCGAAGAGTTAAAGGCAAGACTTCAAACGTACGAAGAAATGTTCAAGACGGCAAACAAAGTTCAAGAGAGTGATCCAATACGAAAAATCGAAAAACAGAAGAAAGCTGCAAAACCAATAATCAGTGAAGAGGTATTAAGTGCTGGTGGCACCAACGAAAGCCAGAACTACTTTGCAGCGCTGGATGGACTCCAACAGGATATGGAGGTAGACGAAGGTAATAAAGATGATAATTTTATCTTATATTTAAAAAATAAAAATAATGAAAGTAGAAATAAGGAGAAGAAACCAGCCCGTAGTTCTGCTGGTCCTCCTCAAAAAGTAGCCAAGAATACCGAGAAAGTTCCGCCAATTAATGTCTTCGGTCAAAGCGGAAAGGACATGGTTCGGCTGTTGGCCGCCGAAAACAAATTGACAAATTTCGAAATCAATCGAATAAATTCCGAGAAGCTATCAATTAGAACAAAATCACTGGTTGATTTCAAATCAGCGAAAGATGCTTTGAATTCTGGGGAGGTTCCGCACTTCACTTATACCCCCAAAAGCGAGAAGAACCAGACGTTCTTGCTGAAGGGCTTGGACTGCGGAGAAGATACCGTCGATCTTCTTCAGGTTCCCAAGGAAACAGCACCACAAATTGAGTTTATCTCAGTTAAAACATTCGCGACAAGAAGGTCGACGGTAGAAAAAAAAATTTACCACTTTATTTGGTACAAATAACAAATAAGAGCAGTCCAAGCGCTCTTCAGCAAATCAGTTATTTAAATTTTCGAGTGGTGAGGTGGGAACGCCTCCAGAAACGAGAAATCAACCAGTGCTATCGCTGCCAACGATTTGGGCATTCGGCTGCCAACTGCGCCATGCATTACCGATGCGTTAAATGCAAAGACGTGCATGCTCCCGGTGAGTGCAAATTGGCTCAGACGGAGCCAAAAGAGAAATTGTATTGTGTGAAGTGCGGTGTTTTTGGTCACCCGGCATCATATCGAGGATGCTCCCGATATCAGGATGCAAGATTGAAATCTGCCCCAAAGCAAACACAAATACACCGCAGTGTCTTAGCTCTGAACTTCGTCAAGCCCGGAGTATCATTTGCACAAGTCGCAAGAGGACCAGCAGAAAATGCGGAAAATAGTGTAAATAATGTAAGTGGCAATAATGAGCTGCTTCTCAAAATTTTACAGCAACTCAATTCTCTATCGGAAAGAATCGATAAGCAAGATACAAAAATTAATCTTGCTTTTCATCTTCTAGGGGTTTCAAATGCCCCAAAATAATTTGTCATCCAGTCACATTCCCATGGATAGGATTCGTCTCATCTCGATCAACGTCAATTCCATTGTTACTATACATCGGCGTGATTATCTCCTTGAATTCATTGCTAGACAAAAGCCTGACATCCTGCTTCTAACCGAAACCCACCTCAATTCATGGCACTCCATGAAATTCAAGGATTTTGAATTCGTAAGAAACGATAGGGTAATAGGTGATGGGGGAGGTGGCACCGGGATATTTGTTCGAAGACCCTATCATTTCCAAAATATTAAAAAAGTCGAATTCAAAAGCTTTGAATCTCTTGAAGTGTCCTTTATCAAAATCTCACTGCCAGGTGGGGATAACCTCTTCGTTATCTCTGCCTATGCAACTGGTCAAAATGTTCTCAAGTTCAAGGAGGAACTCAATTCCTTGTTCGAAATACTCGAATTGAACAGGCTGCATAACTATTATATTCTTGCTGGTGACCTGAACGCCAAGCATACATCATGGCTGAACGCCACCAATAATCCAAGAGGTGTTTTCCTGAAATCGTGGATAACAGAGAACCAAATTGAATTCAGGTGCACTCTATATGGGTCGGAGTTCCCAACATACCCTAGGACAAATTCATATTTTGACCTTTGCATTGCAGACGCAAGACTTGAATTCACCTTTAATAGTCCTCAACGGAAACTGCAGGTGCTTCCTTATGATAGCAACCATAACGCAATCGTAATGGAAATCAATCATCACAGCGATGATTTCTTCCTCATTCCAGTGCAACATGAAAGTCATCGGTTGAATTTAAAAAAAAACAGACTGGGGAAAGTTTCAAAAGAAGTTTAATCGGGAGTATCAGAAGCAATGTCCCCCTTCTGATGGTGGCAACTCTTGCTCAATGGTTCCTCATGATAGGAATCTAACTAACGATGAAATAGATGTCTATTTGTCGAAGTTAGAGAAGCTGACGTTGGAAACGATTGAGTAAGTAGTTCCCAAGATTAAACATCGAAACAATATGGATGGATATAAAACACCAACCATCGCAAGGTTGAAAAGATTGAAAAGCCTCCTTCTCACACGCGTCAACAATATTTATCGACGATTTTTGTACTACAACCATCCCTCATTGTCTTTGTTGAAATTACATCTGAAGAATGTCCGGAACTTAATCCGGTCATACTTCAGGAGTGAAGTCAGCAATCAATGGGCGGAAAAATTGAGGGGTATTAGCCCCCAGGGCCCAGACGGCGTGTTCGTGACAGTGAATAGCATGTTCCGCAAGAAGTCTCGAGTGAAGGTATCGAATCTTGAAGTCACTAGTGATGAGATAAATCTTCTCGATAGGGCTGGTATCGAAATTGATTGTACGACTCCGGATAGAAATTTAAACAGGATTATTTGTGAAGGATTGGATAAACTTGCCCTGATTGGAACTCATTTTGAACTGGTTCATCTACCAAACCCTGAGAGAGGGAATCAAATTTTTTCAGAGGTCGTTGAAGCAAAAGTTTCCGACTTCAAATCAAGCCTGAACGGCCAATCAATTCTTCATTTCAATGGAACATTAACATCTGACCTCATACCGAGCTTGAATCTTATTGATTATTTTGTCAGCTATGAAGACTTGGGTTTCATATTTCGCAGAATAAACAACAAAAAATCATGTGGTACTGACGGTATCCCAAACATAGTTCTCCGACATTTGCCTGAGGTTGCTATCAGGAATTATTGCATATTGTTCAACAACATGTTGAACAATTCATATTTCCCAAATCAGTGGAAAAAGGCTAAGGTATTTCCGATCTTGAAGAAAGGAAAAGAATCTTCATGCCCCAAAGCTATCGCCCAATCAGCTTGCTGCCTAACATCAGCAAGGTGTTTGAAATGATACTCAACAGAGCATTAAACGCCCACATTGAGGAAAATGAGTTGATGCCGAATTGCCAATTTGGTTTTCGTGCCAGGCAGTCGACCACACATGCAATAACGAAAGTAACCTCAGACATCTGTTGGAAACTAAATGATAGACAATGTGTTGGAACATGTCTCATTGATATGGAGAAAGCCTTTGATACGGTATGGTTAGATGGACTAATTCTTAAACTCCTTCAGGACAAGTTCCCCAGACACCTTGTCGCCATGATGTGCAATATGTTATACGGGAAATCGTTTGTTGTAACTGATGGTAATCTGACAACAATGCGCGAGTTCAATGTCTTGAATGGTCTACAGCAGGGAACAGTTACTGCGCCTCTGCTCTTCTCAATCTTCATTCGCAAGCTATTGAACCGCTTTGATTTTAACGTCTCGCCAACGCGATCATTGGTAGCGTTTGCTGATGATCTGATCATCTATACGGCAGACCGAAAAGCTACAATAGTTCAGAGCAATCTCCAAAAAATGTTCAATGATGTACAGCTGTACACTGACAATTGGCGAATGAAAATCAATGCGCAGAAGTGTGAAACAATCTTGTTTCGGACAACGCTGCAGGGGGTCAGTCAAGACCAGAAACGTAATTGAAAGGATTTCCATATCATGGATGGCAAGGGTAGCTCAGAACGGGTTCCACATAAATCCTGTGTTCAAAACGTCGGTGTTAATCTTGATCAGTTTCTGTACTATACTGAACATGTGAAAATCATGGTCAGTAAGGCACAAAAAGTAATCATGTTCCTTCGACGATTCTTTCATTCCAGATACATCGATCAAAAGGTCAAAATTATCTGTTACAAGACACTGGTGTGACCAATTTTGACATATGAATGTCAGATCTGGTACAACCAGAGTGCTAGTACTATGGAAAAATTAAGAGTTTTCGAAAAGAAATGTCCGTGCATGTACTGGTTTGTACAGAAAGCCTGAGACCGATTGGAAACATTATATGTCGAATAGAAGAATTTATCAAACTGCTGAAGTGACTAGAGTCGATATCTTCATATTGAAACTTCTTCGGAATCATATCGCAAGATCTGTAACTGTGAGTGAAAACCCTTGGATTTCACAGCCCTTCCACCCTACAGACAGGTATATTTCGACTTGCCTTGCTACTGGCTTCATTCTTCCAGGAGCATTCGTGTATTTGGACATGAATCGATATGTTTTTGATTCTGACGGCGTCCCAGTCATATATCACATATATTGACGGGCCACCGATAAGACGATAAAATATCCTCCGAATTTGAGTTCACAAGACTAACAATTCCAATTGAGATACTGATTTGCTAGATTCGTTGAGGCTGATCGAGCTGAGATGGAGCAATCTAGATATTGGTGGCTGAATGACAATGTCTAAATTACTCGTGTTTATTTTCAGTTTTGGTGTTTTCCGTTACTTAGTTTTTGAGTTTCAACTTATTGTTGCTACATTTAGTGTTGTTGTTTATTTTTGTTAAAAATTAGGTATAGGTTAGGTATATGTTATGTTTACTGTATTGCGTTAGAGATAAGATTAAATGCGTAGGTTAGGAACAGTGTGATAGACTTTTTTTAGTTTAAGATAAAGTTTTTGATTGCATTTTATTAGAAGTAAGTTACAACATATTAGGTGTAGGATCAAAGTTCACTGTTGCGTTTAGATTATAAATAATCTTAGGATAGTGTTGGTTGGTTTTTTCTCCTTTTTCCAATTGAATTTCAAAATATGTAATTATCTTAATTAATTGAATTTGCTAGAGTTTTTTGAAGAAATATGTTTAATGATAACGTATAAATTTAGAGAGCCGTTTGCGCCATTACGTTTTTTATTGTAATTGTTTGGATTTTGCTTTATATTCTTTCAAAATTTATAACGATTGGTATTAAATAAAGCGCTTTTGACTTTGACTTTGACTAGGATGAATTATCGAATTGGAAAAATTTTTATTTGTGGCTCATTTCATCAATGCAATACTGCAATCTGTTTCATTTTCGCCTCAAAACAAGTGCAATTTCATAAAGTAATATCTCCGGTCACAACATTCACTAAAATTTGCAAGGCTACACCATCAGCCGACGAAGCCCCATTCAGTCTAAGCACTTTTAGGGATATTAAATCTGACAGGCATTTTTTGTGGTTGGAAGGTGACTGTCATTGACGCACAGAGTGCAGGACTCCCATGCTCGCAAGAAGGCGACTGAACTTCCCACTAAACACATCCCATGTCAACCCAAGAACCTAGCCTGAGACCATTTGACACACTACTTTGGGCCGGGTCTCGTTTTGTTATGCCGTGAGGCGTCTTCAAGTTGGCGGACCCCTCGTATAACGGGAAGGGAGAGGGGCTAAGGGATGAAGGATTGTTAGACAAGCGATCCCCCAGCTCCGACGCTCCGGCAGCTGTAAGTGTGCCAGCTGGTTCCATTTGTCAATCGATTCGAGCATCACCACGACTATATTTACTGGCATTAGCTCTTTAGTCTCCCGCAGACGTCACTTCGTAGCCTGCTCCATTTTGTGCGCATAAAAATATGTGGCAGGCATTGTCTTCCTCTCCTGGGCAAAGCCGACAATCGGGAAACCATGATTTACCAATCTTGTGCAGGTAAGACTGAAAACACCCTTGCCCGCTCAAAAGCTGGGTCAGATAAAATTCAGTCCAACCATGCTTTTGATTAAGCCACCGTCTTAACATACATCCAAGATTAGGCCCGCAGTCCGCCTTCCCTTCGTGCAATTCACTCAAGACTGCTGCCAATCGTTGACTGAGCGCTGTCTCTCCTCGTGGGCAAACATCTTCCTCCTTTTGACGCAGATAAATAGCGCGGCGCTTTCTAGCAAAGTCAAAGTCAAAAGCACTTTAATCAACACTAATCGGTATAAATTTACAAAGAATATAAAGCAAATTCCAAGCAATAAACATACAAAAACTTAATGGCCTAAATGGCTCTCTAAATTTATACATTATCATTAAACATATTTCTTCAAAAAAAACTCTAGTCTGAGGAGAATTAGTGCGCTCTCTAGCAAGGGTACCAACAGATATCACGCCTGCAATAACTCACACCACTGAGTCAGAAACTGTTGGATACGAGGATGCAATCCCTAGTGCCCCTCTTCTCTGCATCCGTGCCAAACGTTTTCGGTATACCTCCTTCCTGGGAGCGTCGCCCCATATTCTGCTCCGTAAGGTAGCACTGACCCTACACTACTAGCCAAGGGGCGTCTTCATGATGGGTCGGGCCCTTTGCGTTGGCCATAAGCCAACTCAGAGCCAATACTCAGAAAGTAGCCTTCTCATTCGTTGTCCAGATTTGCTCCGAGAAACTCATCTTTGAGTCGATCAGTAGCCCCAGGTACTTCAGCGCTGGCTTCGATTCAATTGGTATGTCTCCAATACTGATCATATTTACTCTAGGGTTTCTCTTTTTTGTCAATACGACCACTTCGGTTTTCTCCAGTGCTAAACTGAGCCCGTGAGCAGTCATCCAGTCCCTCACTCGGCGCATTAGCCTGCCTAACCTAAGCAGCGCATGTTCAACGGTGCATCCAGTGACCAGAGCCCCAACACTATCCGCATGGCTAATCAAGCGAGACTCATCTGGCATCTACAGTCTCAGTAGCCCATCGTTAGGCATGTTATTCTGATTTGGACCAAGAATAGATCCCTGGGCAACAAATTATGTGATTTCCGTCCTTCGCTTGGCCTGTGTTGTACGTAAAGAAGGCTTTGGTCCTTCAGGTAGTTCCTCAGAAGCCGCATTAGATATTCCGGAACTTGAAGAGGGTTTTCCAGCGTATCTAGAATATCCACCCATCTAGCGTCGAGCGTCAACAACAGGACGATTCATTGCTTGGTGCGGCTATATGCCTTCGCCTTTGGGACCGTGCTTACCTCATCTGCAAGCGCACCAATGGTGGAAGTCCTACTCCAAAGCTCTTCTGCCAAGGAGATAGCAGCAGCATGAATTGCGTCAGTGAGTCTTCCCTTGATGAGTTTCTCTAGCACCTTCCCAGCCTCGTCTAGCATGCATAACGGGCAGTATGCAAACCGCGATTTAGGATTTCCCTTCCCCTTACTTATCAGCATGAGCCTTGCCACCTTCCATTGTATCGGGGAAACTCCATCTCGTAGGCAGGTGTTCATAGTTCTGAGCAGCAAGCCAAAGTAAAGGTGATAGACAGCGTGCAACACCTCAGTTGGAACACCATCTGGACTTAAAGCCTTCCTCGTTTGCAATGAAAGGACTGCCTCTTTCAGTTTTGGCTGCATGAGGAGTGAACAACGTTTCTGCTGTTTCACTGTGGACAGCGTCAACACGGGTGCCATGGGCGGGGAACATGGTTCGCATGGTCTCGTCCATCCTTCCCGCATCATGTATACAAGGTTTTCGTAGGGAACCAATCTTTCGCATAACTAGCTTCAAGTCAAACGCCCACGGATTCTTGTTCACATTGTCCACTAGATCTTGCTACCAGCAGCCATGCGGTTGTTAATCAATTTGCGAAGGCATTGCCTGGCTGTTTTATATGCTGCTATCCGGTTGCATACCTCGTCATGGTTCCGTGCCCATTGTGCCTTACATCGAAGCTTGTGATACTCTCTTCGATTTTCAGCGATTTCAATCGACCACCAATACACTGGGGGCTTAGTGTGTCAGGGTTTTCGACAGTGCATAGAAGCGTTGTAAGCAGTCACTCTTCCGTCCCCTACGAATCTTCCTACAGTGGGTACCTGCTGTCAGCACCTCAATGAACCTCTTGACGTCCATCCTTCCGGTTTTCCACCCAATTGTAGAAAGTCGGGAGCACGAACGTCAGGAGACAACATCACTGATCTCAAGCAAAATGCACTGATGATCACTGTTTGAGTAGTCCTCTTATACTCCCCAATTGTGTATCCTTCGTACTAAGGACACCAAGGTAAATGTCATGTCAGGTATGGTTCCTTCACGGCCAATACGGTGGAAAATTGGCATACTTTTGGTGCTTACTACAACGAGCACCATCCTTGCCGCCATTTTTAGGATTAGGGTTAGCATGCCATTCGATTGTTTAAGCATTGAAGTCTCCCCCAATGAGCACGTTGCCATCTGCGTTCGAGACAGCGCCCTCCAAAGTATTCAGCTTGACTTGGAAAGTTAATATACATTCGTTCGGCATTATGTACACATTAAAGAAGGTGGTCTATGAGCACCTTAACCATACGACACCATCCCTCCATCTAGAGGTCTTCACCTGGAAGTCGCTATTCCGAACCTAAATGGCGCTAGTCGAAGTTTCATCAGGCTACCATGATGCTGAACTATTACCATGGTTGTGCTCACTCAGCAGCACAAAGTCGGCTTTTGTGTCCCTTGCAAACTGCTCAAAAAGATTTTAGGCAGTTGAACTGTGATATAGGCTTGATCGCAGGATGCGGCGTATCGAGGATTTCACCTTGGGTAGGGCTTCTTGGTAAATCTGATATTTTCCTGATCCCAAGGCGTGCCCAAGATCCAGTCTTGGATCAGCATCCTTGCAAAGAATACAATCTGCCTCCTTTGTACAATCTTTTCTTTTATGTCCTGCTTCACCGCACTTGTAACATAGGGAACTTCTATCGGGTTCTTTGCATATTTGTGTAGTGTGACCATAGTGATGGAATTTGAAACATTAAAAGGTGCTGCTCTTTGCCCTATCCTGCAGAAAACCCACCCTATTTGTACTTTGCCCTTATTCAGAAACTGTTCGGCATCCTTTTTGGTCAAGTTCATGATGGCCATGCGTTGTCCCGTTAGGTTTTTTGGTGTCAGCCTCACTTTGATCTCGCCCACCCTAGGAAACTCCCTTTTGATGGCCTCTTCTACTTCGACCGGGTCCGTGACGCAGACATTGTCACTTATTTCGATCGTTGCCACCAGCTTAAGCGACGCCATCACTGCGCTTTCTTTACTGCATCGTAGAATACTTCCCTATTGTCAGCGTCTGCTCCAGATTTGACTAGTAAATGGCCCGAACGTGTTAATCATACTGCTTTAATGGCAGTAGTGGTGTATTCAGGCCTTACATTTGCCCTGATATCCCGTAGCACTTTTGGGTAGGATCGGCCATCTTGGAGTTTTACGAGCGGTACCTACTGCCGGAATCTTGGTCAGAGCTTCTTTTTCTCCTGTTTTGTATCAGGTCATTTTCCTTGTTTGGCGTCTGTGCAAACTTTATTTTCTGGCACTTTTTGAAGGAGTTTCTTTGAAACGTTCTTAGCTCTTTTTGTCAGCACTGTCTCGAACACCTGACCTGGTGTTGAAAGTTCATCAAGTGCCTCTTCCTTCCTTCTCTCACTCCGATCTCGTTTATTTGGGATAGATACCATGCTTTTATTGATGTTTGATGGTGGAGCTATCTGCGCGTGAACTTTAGACTTAGCCCACAGCACTTCATTTGCACTCTGCTCTTCTTCTGGTCCACTTTGCCTTTTATCCAGCCCCACTGATAGTGCCCTATTCGGTCTAGGTGCTCCTCTAATTCAAGGAGTCAAATTTTTACTCCTTTGTTGATTTTTGGCGAGTCGCATGCAGATTGTATACTTTTTAAAACGTCTCCCGCTTTTTGGAATAGCATTTTTTTTCATGTCACTGGGCGGCAGTGGTACTTTGTGACCACCTTTCTGGGGAGAGATTATCGGCTTCTGTTTTCGCGTATAATACTTCCTCCGCATTTTCGACGGTGGCGATGAAATCACACAATGGCGCTCTATTTGTCTGGTCATTCCTGTGTTTTCCTGCCATAATCTCTTTGTGGTCTTCTTAATGAGACATTATTATTTCGGGATATAGAGTTTCCCAATTTTTCTTTCTAAGACGCTTTGGCGTTCGCATCAAGTTTTTCTGCGACCCAACGCCACTGAATTCTCAGTCTGGACAAGACTGTCTGTTAATCTCCGGTTTTTGTCTTTCTTCACTCTCACTGTATTCATCGTCGTTTTTGTCATCGTTAGTACCGCTCCCGATGTGCTATTAACATTGTAGCTGCAGCTGCTAGTTGCTTCGCAATTGTTGTTGTTCTTCTCTTTTTTCGGTGACTTGATCTTTTTTAGGGTTTTGGTTGCTCCAGTATTATTGTGTCTCCACTCGGAGCCGCTATCTCCGTTCAAGCTTGTAGTCGCCTTTTTGGTCCAATGGTTTTCTTTGCCAAATAGGGAGGCTATGCGAGGGCTGGCACAAGCCTTTATGAGCGTACTCTAAGGCCTGCCAAGGTTTTGCCGTGACAGAGACTGTGTGAAAGATGAATTGGAGCCGTTTGGGCTATCGTGCGAAGTGATTAGGTCCAAACCATTATACCCGCCAGCCCAAAGCATCAATTCCAGTTTCTCATTCAAAGCGTAGTATAAATTCAGTCAGGGTCATTACCTGTCATCCTAGGAGGAAGCCTCACGGCACCGCCTATATCCTCTGGTCCTTGGGAGCAGCGCTCCCCAAAGAATGCCAGCCTCCAAGGATGCTCCTGTTGACCGATATTCCCCCTGCGGGAGTTTCCTCGGGTACGTGAGGGTCGAACTCCCCAAAGAATGCTAGTCTTAAAGAGTATTCCTGTTGGCCAGCATTCTTCCTGCGAGATAGACCCACTGGTTGGAAGGAATTACTAAGTTCACGACGGAAAGTGTTTCTCGTGTTGAAGACTTAAAATTAGTTTGATAGGAACCACCTTTCCACAATATTGAAATGAATCTGACTTTGATAATAAATACACATGGTAAATCCGAAAATATACACTAAGGGGCACACAAACATTCACTCAATACAAACTTGGCTGTAATCAAAATTCAGCACTTTTTTGTTTATACTGCACTGGACACACTCAATTCACTATTTTCTCAATCAAATTTCCGTGTAATCACCAATTCAATCCTTTCGTGTATGCGTTGAATGTCACTTGATAAGCACAATTGAAAACTTTCGACCAAAATTGGCTCTGCTCCCTTTCAAAGGACATCACTTCACCATTCAACTTATCAAATAATTGAGTACGCAAGATGACGATAGGGAAAAATTCATCGAATTAAGTTTCACGTTATTGACTGGTAGTTCTTAGACTTCCAACCGGTAGTCGCGGTTCCGTCGAAATCCAACCAACACACTCGCGACATCTAGTACTGGTTCAGTGGCAGAGCTTTTTTTTTGCGGTAGGGAGGTGAAGGCATTTACGCCGCCGAGTCTGGCAGTGTGGGACTCCCATGGAGGATACCCTTTGACTACCCACTAAACACCTCCCCTGTCAATCTGAGAACCTATCCTGGAACCGTTTGACACATTACTTCGGGCCAGGTCTCGTTTTGTTACGCCGTGGGGCGCCTTCAAGCTGGGGAGTCCCTTTCCTAGCGGGAGGGGAGAGGGGAAGAGGAAATGCCAGGAGAGCGATCCCCCAGCTCCAGCGCCTCCAGCTGCTGTGAGTCCCTTTTATATTTTAGGACTGCCCGAGCATAATGTGCCACCTTCCATTTGTCAACCGATTTGAGCATCACCGCAACTATATTATCCGGTGTGAGCTCTCCCGTCTCCCTGTAGAGTTCCCTTTGCAGCCTGACCCATTTTGTACACGCAAAAAATGTGTGACAGGCATTGCCCTCCTCTCCTGGGCAAAACCGACAATCGGGAGACCGTGACTTACCGATCTTGTGCAGGTAAGACTGAAAACACCCGTGCCCGCTCAAAAGCAGGGTCAGATAGAAGTCAGTCTCACCATGCCTTCGATTTTGCCATGGCCTCACATCCGGGATGAGGTGCGCAGTCCACCTTCCCTTCGTGCAATTCACCCAAAACTGCTCCCAATCGTTGAGCGAGCGTTGTCTCTCCTCGCGGACAACCATCTCCCTCGCATCCTCGTTTCGGCGCAGGTAGATAGCGCGGCGCTCTCTAGCAAGGAGGGCGACAGGTATCAGCCTGCAATCACTCTCACCCCCGAGTCGGAGACTGTTGGATACGAAGATGTAATTCTCAGTGCTCCTCTTCTCTGTACCTGTGCCAATCGTTTTCGGTATACCTTCTTGCTGAGAGCGTCGCCCCAAACTTCTGCTCCGTACAGTAGCTCTGACCCTACAGCGCTCATCAAGAGGCAGCCTTCTCAGCTGTCAGAGAAACTCATCTTCGAGTCGATCAGTAGCCCCAGGTACTTCACCGCTGGCTTTGATTCGATTTGTTTATCTCCAATACTGATCATCCTTACTCTAGGGGTTCGCTTTTTTGTCAAGATGACCACTTCGGTTTTCTCCAGTGCTAAACTAAGCCCGCGAGCAGTCACCCAGTCTCTCACTCGGCGTATTAGCATACCTAGCCTAAGTTGCGCTTGTTCAACGGTGCGTCCGGCGACTAGAGCCGCAACATCATCCGCATAGCTGACCAAGCGCGACTCATCTGGCATCTCAAGTCTCAGTAGCCCGTCGTAAGACACGTTCCACAGGTCCGGACCAAGGATAAATCCCTGGGCAACACCCGATGTAATTTCCATCCTTCGTTGGCCCTGTGTCGTGTCGTAGAGCAGGCTTCGGTCCTTTAGGTAGTTCCTCAAAAGCCGCATTAGATATTCTGGAACTTGAAAAGAGTTTTCCAGCGTGTCCAGAATATCCACCCATCTAG
Source organism: Odontomyia ornata (assembly GCA_963969285.1). Classification (NCBI taxonomy): domain Eukaryota; kingdom Metazoa; phylum Arthropoda; class Insecta; order Diptera; family Stratiomyidae; genus Odontomyia; species Odontomyia ornata. The sequence goes on along the minus strand of OZ017738.1, from coordinate 165,540,976 downwards.
CGGAGTTGAAGGCATTCCTGACGTCGAGTGTCACCAACAGGACGATCCGTCGCTTGGTGCGACTATATGCCTCTGCCTTTTGGACCGCATTCACCACCTCTGCAATCGCATCAATGGTGGAACGTCCTGCTCTAAAGCCGTACTGCCGAGGGGATAGGTCCCCTGCAGCACGAATCGCGTCAGTGAGTTTCCCTTTGATGAGTTTCTCTAGCACTTTCCCAGTCGTGTCTAGCATACATAACGGGCGGTACGCAGACGGCGATTCGGGATTTCCCTTCCCCTTGCTGATCAGCACGAGCCTCGCCACCTTCCATCGTACCGGGAAAACCCCGTCCCGTAGGCAAGCGTTGAATGTGCTGAGCAGCAAGTCAGGACAATGGTGATAGACGAGCCGCAACACCTCAGCTGGAACACCATCTGGACCTGGAGCCTTCCTCGCTTTCAAGGAGAGGACTGCCTCCTCCAGTTCCAGCTGTGTGAAGAGTGAGCACTCTACTGCTGTTTCACCATGGACAGCGTCAATACGGACGGGATGGGCGGGGAAGAGTCCCCGCACTATCGCGTCCATCTTTCCCGCGTCATGTATACAAGGCTTCCGTAGGGTATCAAGTTTCCCCATGACCAGCTTGTAGCCAAGGCCCCACGGATCGTTGTTCACATTGTCAACTAGGTCTTGCCAGCAGCAAGCCTTGCTACTGTTGATCAGTTTGCGAAGGCATTTCCTGGCCGACTTATATGCTGCCACCTGGTTGCATGCCTCGTCACGGTTCCACACCCGTTGAGCCTCACGCCGAAGCTTGTGACACTCCCTCCGCTTTTCAGCGATTTCAGTAGACCACCAGTACACTGGGGGCTTGCCGTGCCGGGGTCTTCGACGGGGCATAGAAGCGCAGCAAGCTGTCGTGATTATGCTCATAGTAGAGTTCACCACGTCTTGAGCTGCCAGTTCTTCCGTCCCCTCCGGAGCTCCCTGCAGCGGCTCACTTGCTGTGAGAACCTTGACGAACCTCTCGACGTCCATTCTTCCAATGTTCCATCCAGTTGTAGATGGCCGAGAGCACAGACGTCGGGAGATAGCATCACTTATCTCAAGCAGAATGCACTGATGATCACTGGCTGAGTAGTCCTCTAATACTTTCCAGTTGTGTATCCTCCGTACTAAGGACTCCGAGGCGAATATCACGTTCGGTATGGTTCCCTTACAGCCAATACGGCGGAAAGTCGGCGTGTTTCCGGAGTTTAGTACGACGAGGGCCGTCCTGGCCACCATTTCCAGGATTCGTTTTCCCCGCGGATCCGTCTGAGGCATGCCCCATTCGATTGCTTTAGCATTGAAGTCGCCCCCAACGAGCACTTTACCCTCTGCGTTCGAGACAGCGCCCTCCAGAGCATTAAGCTTGGCTTGGAAAGATGATATCGACTCGTTAGGCGTTCGGTACACACTAAAGAAGGTAATCCCTGAGCACCGAACCCACACGAAACCATCCCCCCTTCCACAACTCTCCGCTTGAAAGTCACTGTTCCGAACCCAGATAGCGGCAGTACCAGTTTCATCAGAGTACCATAATGCAGGACTTTTATTATGGTGTTGCTCACTCAGTAGCAAGAAGTCGGCTTTCATGTCCCTCGCAAACTGCTCAAGCAGATTTTGGGCGGTTGAACTGCGGTGTAGGCTTAGCTGCAGGATGGGGGTCATCAAAGCTCTGATTTTGCCTTGGCTAGGGCTTCCTGGAACACCCGGCATTTTCCTGATCCCAAGACGTGTCCAAAATCAAGTTTTGGATCAGCATCCTTGCAAAGGATACAGTGTGCCTCCTTCGTACACTCTTCTTTTATGACCCATTTCACCGCATTTGTAGGGTGGGGAACTCCTATCGGGTCCTTTGCATACTTGTGTGGTGTGACCATAACCAAGGCATTTGAAACATTGAAGAGGCGTTGCTCTTCGCCGTATCCTACAGATAACCCACCCTATTCGTACTTTACCCTTATTCAGGAATTGTTCGGAGTCCTTTTCGGTCAAGTCAACTATGGCCATGCGTTGTCCCCTGTTGTCTTCTGGTGTCAGTCTCGCTTTGATCCTTCGCACGCTAGGGAACTCCCTTTTGATGGCCTCTTCTACCTCGGCCAGATCCGTCACGCAGTCTATGTCTCGTATTTCGATCGTTGCCATCGGCTCGAGCGGGGCTATAGTTGCGCTTTTGCCGAGGACTTTCTTTACTGCGTCACAGAATGCATCTTTATTGCCGGCCTCTGCTCCAAATTCGACCAGTATGTGGCCCGACCGCGTTGATCGTACTACTTTAATGGTAGTATTGTTGTCTTCAGGCCTTACGTTTCCCCTGATGTCCCGCAGCACCTCCGCGTAGGATCGGCCATCTTGGGGCTTTACAAGCAGTGCCTGCTGCCGGGATCTTCATCGGGGCTTCTGCCTCTCCTGTTTTGCATCAGGTCCTTTTTATAATTGGGCGTCCGTACGAACTTTACTTCCTGGCTTTTTTTGAAGGAGTTTTTTTTGCAGCTTGCTTCGCTCCTTTTGTAAGCACTGTCTGGAACCCCTGATCTGGTGCTCCTCGCCCGTAATGTGCCTCTTCCTTCCTTCTTTTATCCAGATTTCCTTTGATTGTGCTAGACGCCATTCTTTTATTGACTTTTAATGATGGAGCTATCCGCATGTCGCCTTTAGATTTCGCCCCAAGCGCCTCTTTAGCCTTCTGTTCATCTTCGGCCCTTAACCAGCTCCTCCGATAGTGCCTCATGCAATCTAGGAGCTCCTCTAGTTCAAGGAGCCCTTCCTTTGCTACTTTGCTAATTTTTGGGGAGTCGCATGCAGCTTGAATTCTTTTCAGAACATCTCCCACTTTTCGAAGTAGTCTTTCTTCTTCGTATCGCTGGGCCGCAATTGTACCTTGCAACCATCCATGGGATAGGTTTTCGCGTTCCGTTTCTGAGTGCAGTATTTCCGCCACATTTTCAACGTTGGCGGTGTCTGGTCACTCTTTGCTTTTCGTGCCGTAATCTCCTCGTTTGCTTCTGGATTTTTCGTTGCAATGTTGGGATTTGTGACCCTTGCATCGGTCGCTTTAGTAACGATCGCAGCAGTGACAATCGAATTTTTGGTGCTCTTTATGTTATCTTGCACTGCTCGAACACCTGAAGCATCCTGCCGAGTCTCCCGCTTCTCCTTGATAGGACGCTCGGGCGTTCGCATAATTTTTTTGCTGGGCCCAAACGCCGCAGGAATCTCAGTCTGCACCAGACTGTCTGCTGTTCTCCGTTTTACGTCTACCGTCACTCTCGTCGTGTTAGTATTCGTTTTTTTCGTGGTTAGTACAGCTCGCGATGTACTGTTGACATCGTGGCTGCAACCGTTGGTTGCGTCGTCGTTGCTATTATTTTTTATTTCCTATTTTGGATTCTTTTGGTCTTTTGATTGCTCCAGCTTTGTTGGGTCCCCCCTTGGAGGCGCTATCTCCGTTCATGTGTGTAGTCGGCTTTTTGGGCCCATGGTTATCTTTGCAGAGCAGGGAGGCCATGCGAGGGTTGACACAAGCCCTTATGGGGACAAGTGCTCAGAGCCAGACCAGCGCTAATCGGGAGTCCGTCTCAACCGAACCTACACCACCAACCCAATGGTGTGAACTCCGAACGTACTCCGAGGCCTGCCAAGGTTTTACCGGGACGGCGACGGTATGATAGTTGAATTGGAGCCGTTCACACACGAGTTTCACCTCGGCGCTACTGTGCAAAGCAACTAGGTCCCGACCATCACATCCGCCAGCCCAAAGCGTAAATTCCAGTTCGTTGTCCAAAGCGTAGTCCAGATACAATAAGAGTCGTTACCTGTCATCCCAGGAGGGAACCTCACGGCGCCCCCCATATCCTCGGGTCCGTGGGGGCGGCACTCCCCAAAAAATGATAGCCTCCAAGAATGTTCTTGTCGACCGGCTTTCTCCCTGCGGGAATTTCCTCGGGTACGTGGGGGCGGAACTCCCCAAAGAATGTCTTGTCGACCGGCATTCCCCCTGGCAGAGCTTTACTCCTCACACTGACGATGTCAGGTGTTGAGTAGTAGAAGGTATCTGTCATTCCAACACTTTCGAGCTGATTGAAGTGGTGTAGGGATGACTGTTATCTGCTGAGTATCGCTACGCGGGCTATGTAAAAAAGTTTGTAGCATAATATTGCCACCACAACAGCATACGCGTTGTGGATGCATTTTTCGTGTAGTTCGCGGGGCGAACTGATCCATTATTATAGTGGGCATAATCTACCTATCCTTCGTAGCACACGCAGTTGGGAAAACGTGACTTACCAATCTTGTACAGCTAAGACCGTCAACATCCATGCCCGCCTAAGAGTTGGCTCAATTGGAAGTCAATCTCACCATGCCTTCGATTGAGCTACTACCTCGATTCAGGGGTCAGAGGCGCAGTCCATCTTCCTTTTGTGTCACTCTTCCAGAGCTGTTGCCAATTGCAGAGAGTGCGTTATTTCTCCACCATTGTGGCTACCGTGCTGTAACCTTTGCTTCTACGTGGGTAAATATGCTCTGGTAAGGAGGGCGATTATTGCCCATGAATAAAATAAATTCGACTCAGTGAGTTGAAAACACCTCAACTTCAAATTCAACTACTTGACGCTACTAACTATCTTAGTACAATCCTTCTCATGAGAGCCACTTGAAAGTCGAAGTAGTGAGAAAAAATTTTTTTAAATGCAGAGAAAAGCTTCGCACAGTGGTTCACGACTCATATTACATTTTTGAGTGGACTAAATTTGCAGAAAACCACGCCAAAAGATTTGTACAGTCTTGCCTTGCACACCAAGTATGTATGCAGTTTCTTTAGAATACATTCTATGCTCTTTCCACCCTGAGTTTCGCAGTTTTCCACTTACTTATGCTTCAACTCATCCGCTTGCGACTAAGTGAGAAATTTTTCGAAGGGAATGGGAAAGACGTGCCATGCATCTTATAACTATGTGTAAGGATTAAATACACAAAACCTCGAGCCACGGTGCCTCCATGAGGATAAGAGGAACTCAGCAACACAAACTTGAATCTATCCTTTCGTTAGAAAAGAAATGGCTTTTGTTTTGAGTAAATAGATTACACTACAGCTGCTTGATGAGGTCCTGAATAGAAATTATGATTTATTGCTATCGTACTAAATTGTTATACAGGTGATTCTGGTAGTCCCAGTAGTCTCGAAGAATCAGTATTAACAAAATGAGAAAAATACATACAGCAATTATTCATTGCGACAATCGTTCATTTATTTCTAATTTAGTTTTTTTGTCTTATCGTTAATGTGTCACTTTTGTAAGCTTTCTTCTGGAGTTTTTACCAGCAGAGTTATTCAAATATAAAAATAAGAATTTACGGCAATAGAATATTCATGCCAAGATACCCAGGAGAGCTATGAGTATGTTCTATAGAATATCATGCATAGGAAAAGTTGCCTCAAAACTATGCAAGTCAGGTTCCATGCTGATTTTACAGGAGGTTGACTGCATGCATGCTTTATGTGGCTTGAAAGAAAAGGAAATGAAAACGAGGAACTCTTGAGTCTCGCTTTTCAAAAAAAGAATATGCATACAAGGAACACATCTCTTTGTACGTCATCTGATTCAAAAATATCGTTGTAAGGATGCATGGAGAAACTTCAAATTAAAAGTCTTGTTGGTTAAATGGTCGAAAGTCAAAGTTTCTATTCAAGGAGAATAGAAATTTAAGTGGATTCAAATTTAATCATCCTATTAAAACTTGATTTCACAATAATGGGACTAATTGGTTCAGAAATGCTCTATAATAGAAATTTTTTATTAAAATCCAGAACCGTTTTGCAATTCCTGTCTCTCTGTCGACCTTTTTGGGTGTCAGAGCAGTTTTTCTCAGAAAGCAACTTTCATTACACTTTGCAGGAAGGTCAAAAGTTATGATACCTTGATCGTTTTTGGATGAAAGTGTAATAGTGCTTAAAAGGCGTTTTAGTGTCCATATAGGATGCAGGTGCCAATGTTCTGATATACTGGTCAGTGAGCTTAAAAAGAAAATAGATCTCAACTAACTAACTTTACTTTCCAACCATGTACTCCACGTACTTTGCGTACTCTATTTTATGTAAGGAGTTCAAATTAGGCCGTTATGCGGGCACTATTGACTGGACTCCGTCATGAGCTTTGTTTTATTCTCATTGATTTGTAGCCCTACTAGTTTTGCTTCGCTGCCGAATTCAGGAAAAGTTATTTGGCGGTTGTTAGCGACCATAGTAAAATGTTGGTGTCATCCGCATAGGCTACCAGTTGGCTTAACTTCTTTAATAGGGTACATCTTGTATCGGCAGGTACCTTTCTTATATCATATTCTAGAGCCAAATTGAATAGCAAAGGCGTCAGTGAGTTGATTATTGATGCACGTTGTCAACTTCATTGTAATTTTGGTAAGACGGACTCATTTGGCTGAGATACTAAAACAAAGCATTATTTGGAACAGTACGTTACGATCAATACTGTCGTATACTTGCTTAAAGTCGAAGAAAATTTCGTGTATGTCTATGTTGAACCTCAAGAATATTTCAAGTACCTGGTTGACTGTGAACAATTGATCTCTTATCGATCTAGCTGCTCTAAAACCACCTTGATACTCCCCAATAATACTGTTGGCATGTGATATGATTTTATTTCCTAAGGTCTTTGCAAATATTTTGTACACCGTGCAAAGCAGTGGTATGCTTCTTTAGTTTTTGCACTGCAGCTTGCCACTTTTTTTTGTGGATAGGAATAACTTCACCCCAATCTGAAATGCTGATTGTAGCTGAACTTGGAGATACACAGGTTCCAAGTGTCGCAACGGTGGTTGGTTTTGACCTCGATTTCTCCAGCCGTGGATCAGCTCGACTCTTTTCGGGTGTATTTCACTTATTTGGAGTAGTGGATATTTTTTTGCGGTAAGAGAATCAATCGATGCATTAAGAGTTTTTAGATGGGGTGGTGATTGTGATTTAGCCACTACTGGAGTAAATGTTTGCTGATCTTCATGGTTAAAAAGAAGACTACACGCCTTGGTTATTACATGTTTAGTGAACTTTCCATTGAGTAGAAAGATTATCACTCCCACTAAACTATCCTCTCCAGGATGAGCCACAACAATTTTTGTCAGAGGCCATTATATGGATGGTATGTTAGCAGGTTTTACTAATACAATGTCACCTTCTTGGACATTTAGTTGTTGTGGAGGATGCCATTTTGGTCTTTGTTGTAGACGATTCAAAAAATTGCGTGACCACCTATGTCAAAATGAAAATTTCATGTGCACTGTGACAACGAAGTATCCGGGAATTGTAATTTAAATTCCCCAGGTAAACGATATTTCAATAAAATGTAGGACTGTCCTTAATTACTTTGCCGAATATGAGCGCGATCTTAAGGCGCTCGCATTAAATGGATCAGAATTTTTGTCAGTCAGGGGCCTCGAATTCAAACAGGGCATCTATTTAAGTGAGAAATGTGTTGAATACTTCTATCGATAAAATTTACTGGCCAATTGTTTCGTGGAGGTATCGTTTCATCGACTTGACACCGGACATCCCCAAATTGGTGGATGCCAGGATGGAGGAACTTTCATTCAATAGCTTCTTGTGCTAGCTATGCTCCTGCATTTCATTTTATGCTAATATGTTCTTCTTGGAGATGCTTTTGTGCTTCACAAAAGTTGGAGTCAGACTTGCTGTAGAGTGTGCAGTATTTTCTTCTTCTAGCGATAAATCTCTGAATTGCTGCTAAGCAAGTCGGCGTAGATGAATCGGACGTCAGCACGAGATGAAAAGCGTTGGTAGCCCTGCAGACAAATGTGACCACATATGCTTTAACAGAGTTTGACCCACGTCTTGAATTCCAAGTATGTTGATTGAGCCTGCATAATCCTCATCTGTCTACATAAAGTTTTAGAGCAGGACGTTCCAGCATTGTCCAAAAGACAGAGGCGCATAACCATACCAAGTGATGGATCGTCCTGTTGGTGACATTTGACATGAGCAAAGCCTTACTCTGCTTGGTGAGTGGATCTTCTGAATACACTGGAAAACCCTTTCAAGTTTCAGAATATCTGATGCGGCTTCTAAGCAGCTACCTACAGAACCAATGCCTTCTTTTCGACACCACATAAGACCAATGAAGGATTGAAGTTATATCGGTTGTTTCCCAGTGAACTATCTATGGTCCACACCTGTGGAACGTATCTTACGATGGGCCACTGAAATTGGCGATGCCAGATGAGTCACGCTTGATCGGCTAGGTGGATGTTGTTGTGGCTCCAGTCGCAGGACGCACCGTTGAATAAGCGCAACTTAGGCTAGGTATGCTAATGCACCAAGTAGGAGACTGGATGAATGCTCGTGGCTTCAGTTTAGCAATGGAGAAAACCGAAGTGGTCATCTCGCAAAAGCAGAAAATCCCTAGAGTAAGGACGATTAGCATTTTTTTTGGTTGGGAGGTGAATGCAATTTATGCACAGAATGTGGAACCCCCATGCTCACAAGAAGTCGACTGCACGTCCCACTAAACACCTCCCCTGACAACCTGAGAGGTTCTCGTTTTGCTACGCTATGAGGCGCCTTCAAGCTAGGGGATCCCTTCTAGTGAGAGGGGAGAGGAGAAAAGGAAGTACCAGACAAGTGATCCCCCAGTTCCAACGCCCCCGGCTGCTGTGAGTCTCTTTCATCTTTAAGGACTGGCCGAACTGGTCCCATTTGTCAAAAGATTTGAGCATCAACGTTATTATATTATCCGGGGTGAGCTCTCTCGTCTCCCTGTCGAAGTTTCTTCACAACCAGTCCCATTTTGTGCACGCAAAAAATGTGTAGCAAGCGTTGTCTTCCTCTCCTGGGCAAAACCAACAATCGAGATATTGTGCAGGTAAGAGTGAAAACACCCATGCCCACTCAAATCCCGGGTCCACCTTCCCTTCGTCCAATTCAACCAAGACTGCTGCCAATCGTTGTGTGAGCGCTGTCTTTCCTCGCGGACAACCGTCTCCCTTGCATCCTCGTTTCGAAGCAGGTAAATAACGCGGTGCTCTCTAGCAAGAGAGAACAACCATCTCCCTCGCATCCTCGTTCCGAAGCAGGTAAATAGCGCGGCGCTCTCTAGCAAGAAGCACAATAGTTATCACGCCTGCGAAAACTCCCACCGCTGAATCAGGGACCATCTGATACGAAGATGCAATTCTCAGTGCTCCTCTTCTCTGTGCCTGTACCAACCCTTTTCGGTATACCTCTTCACTGGGAGCGTCGCCCCATATTTCTGCTCCATGCCGTAGCACTGACAATACAGCACTCATCATGAGGCATCTTCTTGATGGGCTGGGTCCCTCTACGTTGGCTATAAGTTGACTCAGAGCCAATACTCCCAAAGCAGCCCTCTCAGCCGTTGCCCTGATTTGCTCAGAGAAACTTCTCTTTGAGTCGATCAGTAGCTCTAGGTGCTTCAACGCTGGTTTCGATTTGATTCGCATGTCTCCAATACTGTCATCTTTACTCTAGGGATGTTTTGACTACTTCGGTTTTCGCCAGCGCTAAACTGAATCCTCTAGCAGTCATCCAGTCCCTCACTCAATGTATAAGCATACCCAGTCTAAGTTGCACTTATTTAACCAGAGCCGCGACATCATCCGCACAGCCGATCAAGCGTGACTCATCTGGTATCTATAGTCTCAGTAGCCCATCGTAAGACACATTTCACAGGCCCGTACCAAGGATCTTTCAACACCCGATGTAACATCCATACTTCGTTGGTCCTGTGCCGTGTCATAGAGCAGGCTTTGATCCTTCGGGTAGTCCTCAAAAGCCGTGTTAGATATTCTGGAGCTTGAAAAGGGTTTTCCAGCGTATCCAGAATATCCACCCATCTACCGTAGTGGGAGGTGATCCTGACGTCAAGTGTCATCAGCAGGACACTTGACGTCTCTGCAATCGCATCAATGGTGGAGCTTCCTGCTCTAAAGTCGTACTGCCGAGGAGATAGGTCCCCAGCAGCACGAATCACGTCAGTGAGTCTTCACTTGATGAGTTTCTCTAGCACATTCCCAGCAGTGTCTAGCATGTATAACGGGCGGTATGCAGACGGTGATCCGAGATTTCCCTTCCCCTTGGTGATCAGCATGAGCCTCGCCACCTTCCATCGCACCAGAAAAATCCTCTCCCGTAGAATGTGCTGAGCAGCAAGTCAGTACAATGGTGATAGACAAGCTGCAACACTTCAGCTGGAACACCATCTGGACCTGGAGCCTTTTTTCTTTCAATGAAAGAACTATGCCTTCCAGCTCTAGCTGTGTGAAGGGTGCCTCGACTGCTATTTCACCATGGACAGCGTCAACACGAGAGAAATCTTTACCGCATCATGTATGAAAGGTTTCCCTAGAGCACCAAGCTTCTGCATAACTAGCTTGTAGTCAAGACTCCATGGATCCTTGTTTGTATTGTCCACTAGATCTTGCCAGCAGCGAGCCTTGCTGTGGTTAATCAATTTGCGAAGGCATTTCCTGGCCGACTTACACGCTGCTACCCGGATGCATGGCTTGTTACGGTTCCGTATAGAAGCATTGCATGCAGTCGTAATGATGCTCATAGTAGAGTTCACCACGTCTTGAGCTGCCAGTTCTTCCGTCCCCTCCGAAGCTCCCTGCAGTGGCTCACCTGCTGTGAGCACCTCGACAAACCTCTCGACGTCCATTCTTCCGATGTTCCATCCAGTTGTAGAAAGCCAAGAGCATGGACGTCGGGAGACAACATCACTTATCTCAAGCAGAATGCACTGATGATCACTGGCAGAGTAGTCCTCTAACCTGCACTGAAACGAGGATGCAAGGGAGATGGTTGTCTGCGAGGTGATACAGCGCTCGCTCAATGATTGGCAGCAGGCTTGGGTCAATTGCACGAAGGGAAGGTGGGCTGTGCGCCTCATCCCGGATGTGAGACCGTGGCTAAATCGAAGGCATGGTGAGACTGACTTCTATCTGACCCAGCTTTTGAGCGGGCATGGGTGTTTATGCTTGGGCACTCCTAAAATATAAGAGGGACTCACAGCAGCCGGGGGCGCATGGGCTGGGGAACGCTTTTCTGACACTTCCTTTCCCCCTCTCCCCTCCCTCTAGGAAAGGGACTCCCCAGCTTGAAGGTGCCCCACGGCGTAACAAAATGAGACCTGGCCCGAAGTAATGTGTCAAACGGTTTCAGGCTGGGTTCTCAGGTTGACAGTTTAGTGGGTAGTCCAGTCGCGCATGGGAGTCCCACACTCTGTGCATAAATGGCATTCACCTCCCTACCACAAAAAAAGTCCTTAAAGATAAAACGGAGTCACAGTAGTTGTGGCTGCAGGATCACTTGTCTGGCAACTCCTCTCCCTCACTCTCCTCCCGCTAGAGAAGGGATCGCCCGGCTTGATGGCCACACACGGCTTAAGTAACGAGACCTGGCCCGAAATAGTTGGTCAAACGGTTCCAAACTGATTGCTTGTGTTGACAAGGGAGATGTTTAATGAGTAGTCCAGTCGCTCACGAGCATGGGCGTCCCATTTGCACCTCCCATCTACAAAAAAAATTATTTTTGACTATTGCAATACAGTTTTTATTTCATAGAAAGTTCAATGGGTTAGAAACAATGAATATGTGAAAACATATTTCAATAACAAATTTATTTTTGCTTTAAAAGATAAACAACAACATTTTATAGCAAAATTACTAAAATCATTGATTAAACGAAACCTTAAAGTACTTCATTATACAACTTATCTGTAAATTTGAAGAAGATCTAATCACGTGTAGATCTGATTCGATAGAAAGCCCATGTAGTAGAAAAACTGTGTCTAATTATTGTCGCAAGCTGCTGTAACTTCTGAAAATTTCATTGAACATATAAAATATAAGGATCTTTTGATGGACTACTTAAATATCTACAATAATTTCATCCAATTTAATGATACAAATACAGTTTTACCAGTTGAAAATGTTTGATTAAGAAACCCAGCTATTTTTAGGAAATTCCAACGAATTTCAACTTCTAAGTTATTGGTCATTGGGCACCTCCATGACTTTTTCACCTGTAAATTGTAGGCGTTCATCTGCAGCCGTTTATAAATAAATTCAATCAAGCGCTAATAGCATGTACCTTAAATAATGAAGCTGGGGAAAAAACAATTTTATGAGATATTCTCATTTAAAACAGCTGCCATTTTTTAAATCCTCAAATATATTCAAATATATATACCCATCATTCCTGAAACTTTCGTGCAAATCGTAGCAAACTTGTAGTGGCTGAGTCGGTAAAAAGCACATATTGTTTAACAGCCATGCATTGTTGTTTCTGTAATACAAGAAAATTCAAACCACTATAACCTCGTCAAATACTACTCTACTTTTCTGAAATTTTTGGGGTAAACAGGGTAGGTATCAATTTAAGAGGACTCTTACGATTGTATTCAAGAAAATGTTGACTTGATAAATTATACTATGACTAAGAAAGCTGAGCAAATTTCAACTTCTGTTCTGTTGTTGTTCTTGTATTCATAAAGGCCTAAATCCATAATTTTTCGAATACAGGACGGGGTTGTTGTCGATAAGGTAATCCAAAGAAATATTTGGACTAGTGTCAGGATGATTCAGTGGGGAGGAACAATGGATGTGAATACTAACAAAAGAACGAAAATATCAATTAATCAATTTATTTGGCAATCAATTCACGGCGGATGGCGGACCTCGACTGACTCATGTCGAATGACAGTATCGTCGTGCGTGTGATTTTCGGTGTGCTTACACTGACAGTTCGGCCATTCTTGCATCGGAATCATCCTGGATTTCGTCACTGCTGCCTTCGTCGTTGGTTTCTTCGTCGGTTTCGATATCCGGTGGTTTTGAACACCACGGTCGGATCTTGTCAACGGCGTAAACTGAACAAATCGGCTTTTGTGAAATTCGTAAACCTGGTATATCCTCGATAAGGTACCGGTCCTTGCCAAGAATGCGGGCGATTATATAGGGTCCCTTAAATTTGGGTTCCAACTTTCGACTCTCCCCAGTCGAAACAGCTTCGTTCTCAATGAGTACAATACCGTTAATCATATATTCTTTGGGCGAAGAATGCTTTTTGTCGAAACGTTCCTTCCAACGCAGCAGCTGATTTTCAATATTCTCCAAAGCTGTATTTCGTTTAGTTGCTAGGTCCACGAATACTGGTTCTGATTCGTTTTTGTTAATAAACTCGTCTTGCAGAACTGAGATAAGATTATTATTTGTCACATCTCTGAGTGTAAAATCGAATATGATTTCGTTTGGACTGAATCCAGTAGTATTATTTCTCTGCGTATTTATACTCCATTGCAGCGCGGGTAGTAAATCGTCCCAATCGTACGTAAATAAGACAATATGGCTTGGTTTGCACGCTCCACTTGTCCGTTTGCACGCGGAGTACGGACGGCAGTTTTGATATGAGTAATTTCATGTGACTTGTAGAACGCAGCAAATTTTCGCGACACAAATGCGGAACCACGGTCGGTTATAATTCGCGTAGGCAAACCGAAATAGCTCGTTAGATCAATTAAAATATTAATCACGGATTGCGTAGAGGTATTCCGGACGGGTTTTGCCACTAGATATTTCGAAAAAGGATCGGAAATTGCAACTTTATACATATTGCCCCTTTTGCTACGTTTGAACGGTCCAAGGTGGTCGATATGCAATTGACGGAATGGTTTCGGTAGCATAGATTCCGTATATAAACGTCCTTCAGGCTTTCCTGAACGCGATTTATTGTAGCAGCAATTAACACACGAGTCTATATAGTCTTTTACCACTTTACGCATTTTAGGAAACCAATAATTTTGTGGGATGCACCCCATTGTCTTTTCAACCCCGAAATGTCCGTAATTATCGTGAAAATTTTGCACTACGCGTAGTCTGACGGATTTTGGTATCACTAGTTTTAGCTGCTCGTTAACCTTTCGATACAAACGGAAATCTTTTAGTTCATATTCACTTTTGATTTGTTTAACACGTTCATCTTTTATTTTATTTTGAATAACGTTCACTATGTGCCGAGGTTGATCGTCTTTCAACTGCATAGTATAAATCCAACCGTCTGATCCACTTGTCATAGCCATGACGAGTCCTGCAACTTCAGGATCTTCGGGCGGCAGCTCGGGAGCTCGGCTGAGTGCATCGACATATGCAAGTCGTCGTCCGGGTCGGTGCACAAGCTCAGCATCGTATTCAGTCAATCGTAACATCCACCTGGCAATACGAGGGATCATTTCGGTTTTCGTCATCATATGCGTTATCGCTGAACAGTCGGTAATTACACAGATGGGTCTGCCTAGAACATAAACACGAAATCTGTCTAGACTCTCGACCACAGCGAGCACCTCAAGCTCATAGCTGTGATAACGACTTTCGGCTTCGGAGCAATGGCGGCTATAGTTAAAGACGGGTTTCCAATTCTTTCCATGCATCGACTGTAGTAATACACCAGCAAGTCCAATGTACTGGCGTCAGTGTGTATTTCGTGTCGTGCATTGATATCGAACAGCACCAACACTGGTTCGTTGCATAGAATCTCCTTGAGCTTCTGGAACGATTCGGATTGGTCACTTCCCCATAGAAAGTGTTTCGATCCCTCCGTGTATTTTCTCAGCAGTTGAGTGATCGGTTACGAAATCAGCGAATAATTGGGTACGAATTTTCGGAAAAATCCTGTGAGTCCGAGAAATCGTCTCACTTCGGTTACATTCCTCGGCGTTTCAAAGTTCTTTATCGCGCTAACCTTTTGTTCTCCCGGTTTTATGCCTTCATCGTTGACAATATGTCCCAAGTACTCGATATCGTCGGCAAGAAAACTGCACTTATCAAGTCTCATTGTTAATCTGAAAGATTTCAAAAGTTCTAAAAATTTTCGGAGCAACGATAGACCAGTCTCTATGTCTTTGCTCGGTAGAACTATATCGTCCAAATAGGCAATCGCTTCTCCGGGCCCCATTTTTGAAATGATCTTGTTTATTAAGCTTTGGAAAACTCCCGGCGCGTTCACCAGACCAAAAGGCATGTGATTGTACTCATAATGTCCATTATGAGTAACGAAAGCGGTGTACGGTTTCGACGTTTCGTCCACTTCGATTCGATGGTAGCCCATCCTTAGATCAAGCGTGATGTAATATTTGTTGCCTGCTAATTTAGCAAACTGATCCTCGATATTCGGCATAGGGAAAGGTTGCTTAATCGTCTTTCCATTTAATTGGCGATAGTCCACGCATAAACGATTTTCGCCGTTTTTCTTCTCTATGAGAACGATAGGCGAAGTATATGCGGATTCCGATGGACGTATAATATCGGCGGCGAGAAGTTCGTCTATGATGTTTTCGACGGCTTGTCGTTTTGCATATGGGAGTCGATATGGTCGTTGTGTAACCGGTTCGCGTGTGTTCAACGATATTGCCATCTTTACAGCTGAACATTTTCCCAATTCGTGTAAATTTGTTGTAAAAAGTGTACGGAACTCAGACAACAACGTTTTTACTTGGTTTTGTTCCTTGGCTTTTAAGGATGTTCCCAATTTTAATGCCTCGTGATTTTCCAACCAGCATTCTTTCCCTCGAATTACCAGCGATTGTTCGTCTCTACATAGCACGTCCCGACCTAATAGCATTTCGTAC
Source organism: Odontomyia ornata (assembly GCA_963969285.1). NCBI lineage: Eukaryota > Metazoa > Arthropoda > Insecta > Diptera > Stratiomyidae > Odontomyia > Odontomyia ornata. The sequence goes on along the minus strand of OZ017738.1, from coordinate 165,525,280 downwards.
TCGATACAATCATCCTCGACAACTAACACATCTACGTCGTACGTCCTGTGATCAATGTTCATTGAGACGATAACTTTGCTCGTACATTCGTATTTACCACCCGCAAATCTGCACAGAACAACATTGCAAGGAACGATATCACCTAGAGTCTTCACCAGCGACGCTCTCATCAACGTTCTATTGCTCCCCGGATCCACGAATGCTCGAATCTCACGACCTCGTATTGACACAACTTTGACGATTTCCTTTCCATTTTCATTCGTCTGGATTTCGTACGTTTTCGCGCTATCTGGCGCAAATCTCATATGCGGGCTATCGGTGGTTTGATGAGTGGTACGATTGCATGTTACGCATCTTGCACGGCGTTGCGGTTGTGGACAACGGACGGAGATATGTCCGGGCTTGAAACAATTATAGCAGACGGGTTTTTTCGGTTTTCTCGGTAATGACGGTGTTTCAGGCTTACTCGTAGGACTCGGCGGACGCATGTCGTATGATCAGGGTTTCGGTTGGAAAGATTTTTTTGAACGGCAAGTGTCGGTATAGCGTCGAATTGCTGATAATAATTCGTGGCAAAAATTAAATTGTTGTGCCGATGATATTTTCCCGAAATCGATATCGTTGCAACCATTTATCACGTATTTTATGATTGCTGCGTCAGGCAATCCACCTTTCCGGCCTAACGCTAGAACTCAATAATAATGTTCCTCCATCGATTCGCTAAAATTGCGTTTCGTTTCAGCCATACGGAGATGAATATCGGCTATGTTCAGGAGACACGGAAAATCTGTAAGAAATTTTCCGACAAACACTGTCCAAGAATTAAAAACTGGCGACATGTCTGTCGATCCATGTTTTAGCAGCACTTTCAACTTCGAAAACATTGAAAGCAGCACAAGACGGTCACTCCATCTGAGGCTTCCTTTAGTTGTGTGACACGACACACAAACTATTCGGACCTTAAAGAATCGGCGGCAAACGGGTGAAACTCCGGCAACACATCGGCAATCTCGCGAACATTCACAGACCCGATCTCGCTCGTCGGTTGATATACATACGAGTACATGCCTGTTGGCGGTTGAGCGAGATGCGGACCCGTCGGAGCAGAGGCATTTGTGACCTGCATGCGCGGCTGGTGATGTGAAGCAAACGAAACATTACTCATCATCGGTCCATGTATATGCGTAGGCATCGTGAATGCGAGTGGTTGAGTCATATTGGTCGACGATGGCAACTGCGGTGGCACATACGGTTGTGTGTGTGCGTTCGTGTTTACACTTCCACTTATGAACGATTGAACGTTTTCGTCCACGCGTCGTGAAACTGTTTGTGTTACTGGCGTCGAAACGCTTTGTGGCACACCAACACTCAAATTTTGCAGCTGACGGACTGTTTCTTCGAGTTCGCGGGCTCTCGGCAAGAGATCACTATCTATCCCTGTCGCACTTTTATCACCCAATTCGGCGAGGCGTTGAACAAGCATGGACTTGTTCCCGGCGGTCGCCAATCCATGATATCCGCACTTCTCGCGCAGCACTTTCACCGTCAATCCATTTAATTCGGTTATCAAATCCATCATCCCACTTCTGAACCGTCAGGATGATTCAGTGGGGAGGAACAATGGATGTGAATAATAACAAAAGAACGAAAATATCAATTAATCAATTTATTTGGCAATCAATTCACGGCGGATGGCGGACCTCGACTGACTCATGTCGAATGACAGTATCGTCGTGTGTGTGATGTTTGGTGTGCTTACACTGACACTAGATCCAATTGAGACCTTTCATATGATACCCCACTCAACTACCATTGATGAAAAAAAAAATGTTAAGGTGCCCTAAAACTCACTCTTCCAAGGACTTTCAAGAAGTCATCACTTCTGACGTTTCCATCAAGTTTCATGACTGCAGTCTTTACAGTTTCCGAGAAAAACGGCTGTGACATACAGTCCAACGGACAGGCAGACAGACGCAGGCCGTGATTTTAATGGGGTTTGTATTTTAGTACAAAACTCTAACTGTAACATTTTGTGAGCAACACAATTAAAGGTAACAACTGAATAAGCTCTGCTACTAAGCATTTTTCCCTGCGATAAATGCAATGATACTAAATTAAAACAAAATATACTTAGAACATTTGTAATAAATTACTTAACTCCACTAGCAAGACCAAAAAATATATAAATAATGCTCATGAATTCCGCAAAGTGCTTTAAAAACTAGCGCAGAGGATGCATCGAGGACTCTAACATACGTCAACAACTGCAACGCAATTAAATTAAATTCCCACCAGACTTAAAATTTACTTCTGCTATTGACGATTTACTGAAAGCGTTAAAAAGAAAATTCTTCAGTATACTTGTAATATGTATTAAGGATCTGTTTCATTTCAAGCATGTAGCTTGTACACACTCGAGTTTTTGAGACCAGAGTTATGCGAAACTCTCCTAGAACCCAAGTTCAGTGGATGGTTTTGAAGTTTTTCAGAAAGAATATATTTAGTTAAAATGTTCCCTATCTACTCAGTAGAGCTGGTGAACCTAAAGTAAGACTGTTAGTTTTGTGGGTGAGCAATTTCGTTCATTTTGTACAGATTGGATTGTTCAGAACAATGCCATTCAATCGTTGAATGAAATCGCGTGTTCGTTGTGGTTTCAGTATGAGTATGTTTAGTACTTTGTGTGCCGAAGAGTTTTACACCTTCTCATATACATCGAATACTAATTCACGATCCAAAGGATATGAAATAATCTAACTTCCAGACCAGTTGACATGATTTTCCAATTTCTTTGATAAGAATTGGCACATTCAACGGGAAAAGTTCTCACATTTGCACTGAAGTACGTCAGGACTCTTTTGTAATACGCTACCATTGTTTTTGCGAGAAAATTATATGAGGTAGTTTGTTTTTGTTAAGATATTAAAGAAATAATGTATTGGAAGCGTTGACTATGGCGAGGGACGTTTGATGTTGCATTGACGTTTGCTTTCACAAGCAACAAATTAGCATTGGAATATTTTCCGGGATTTTAAAAGAATTTCATATGAGAGAATTCTCAGTTTTATCCGTATATTTGTTGTTGTTGCTTTTTTATGTATGTCCGGGCATTATTTTTCTACGTAGATGGATATAGGAGTTCTGCTTTCGCCAAAGTATTTGGTCTGCATTCTATTAGGTATCACTTGAAAATTTATAACTTCCACATACTTCCACTGTCTTTTCTCACCGCTCAGTAATAATTTTAATACATCATAACTTATAAGCGTACCTTGGAAACGAAATGCTCATGACGCGCACCTGTGTTTTTCTTCACTTTAACTTTGCACTAGATAGACATATTATCGGGTTCGTGAGAATATGCAAGTGCAGATAATTAAAATTAAAAACACACTTCGCTGGTGCAACATCAATCCAGCTGGCGGTTGACCTCTTTTCACGCGCCTGCAATTTAAACGTATCATCTACTCGTATTTACAAGTAGACTTTCGTTGCTATTTTGAAGCGGAGCCGCATCCCGATTTTGATTTATCTTTCCTTTAAATTTATTAACAACTCCGCTGATAAGTCAAAAAGAGCTCGTTGACATCGTTGTTTGTTACTGTACGCACTTGCAAAGACCACTCCATTTGATCACAATCTGCCGATAGATGCTGGGCTAGAGATGGCGGTTTTTGGTAAAAAAACTGGTTCTTCAGTTTTCCTGTTTTCCCATCTTTGGCTTAACCGGGTGTTTTTTTACAGCTAAAAAACCCTTTTTGCAAGAAACATTTTGTTGGTAGTTTTCTTAGCAAATTTTTAAATAAAAACACGCATCAAAATTTAATGTATATTTTTATGTCTAATGATTAAATTTAGGCACAATTGGTTCTTCAATTTTTTCTCACAAAATTATTTAAATCAAAATGAACTGAATGGTATTTCAGCTTTCTGTTATAAACAATAGTCTAACATATAAAAATACGAGCCGACTGCTTACTGTTAAGCTTTCTCATTCATTTACAGTATAAGGATGAAAGTTTCTTCAGTTTAGTCCACAAACAATTGGCGTTTATTGTGTATCGCGAGCTAGGTTACGCTAGAAGTCCCCGACATTGAAACGAAGTAAACAACTAATACCAAGAACCATTAAAACATAGAAAGGAGGAGAGTTGGTAAGAGGCATTTTTCGCCCATAATACACTCGAAAAAAGTTTCTTTCCGATTATTCTTAAATATTCGTACATGTATATGATTGAAGATGTCTATTTTTACATTTGATAAGATTTAAGTGATAAATAATTTCGTAAGTTATAGCAACTATTGCCCAAAGAGAGAGTATTTTACCATTTTTGTAAATTTTTGTCATTTTATCATTCTTTAATCATTTCTCAAAGAAGCACTCTATGAACCGTATTCATTTTGACTCTCAAAGTGACTCCTCTCTATAAATTTGTTTGAGAGTACTAATTTATTTTGGTTCACTCTGCGCTTCTATCCCACATGGAAAAATATATTTTACGCATGAGTATCACTTGCACCGCAATCGGAACGTGTTTGGACGAGTTTTGCCGCGCTGAAAACACTTTTTTTTTTGGAAAACTGAATAGTTTATGCTTGGTAGCCAGTGTGACTGACATGACAAAAAACAGAAAGTGATTTTTGTGTCTGTGCTAATAGAAAAAATTCCCCGCAGAAGGAATGCTGGCCGACAGGAATACTCTTGGAGACTAGCATTCTTTGGAGGGTTCCACCCCCCACGTACCCGGAGAAATTCCGGCAGGGGGAATGCCGGTCGACAAGAGCACTCTTGGAGGCTGGTATTCTTTGGGGAGCGCCACCCTCCCGAACCCGAAGATATGGGGGTGCCGTGAGGTTTCCTCCTGGGATAACAGGTAACGACCCTGATTGGATCTGCACTACGTACTGGAATCGATGCTTTGGGCTGGCGGATATGATGGTTTGGACCTAGTTGCTTTGCACAGTAGCGCCGAAGTGACACTCGTACGTGAACGGCTCCAATTCAACTATCATACCTTCTCCGTCCCGGTAAAACTTTGTCAGGCCTCGACTCCGAGGCCTGACAAGGTACGCACCATTGGGTTGGTTGTGTAGGTTCGGTTGAGACGGACTCCTGATAAGCGCTGGTCTGGCTCTGAGCACTTGTCCCCATAAAGACTTGTGCAAACCCTCGCATGATCGCCCTGCTCGGTAAAGATAACCATGGGACCAAAAAGGCGAATACATACACGAACGGACATAGCGGCTCCGAGGTGGGACCCAATAAATCTTGAGCAACAAAAACACTTAAAAAAGATAAAAAACCCCCAAAAAAAGAAATGAAAAATAATAACAACGACGACGCAACCAGCGATTGCAGCCACGATGTTAACAGTACATCGAGAGGGGTACTAACGGTGACAAAAATGACGATGAATACAATGACAGTGAGTATGGACCAAAAACGGAGATGAGCAGACAGTCTTGTCCAGACTGAGATTCCTGCTGCGTTCGGGTGCAGCAAAAGAATGATGCGAGTGCCAGAGCATCCTATAAAGGAAAAGTGGAAACTCTGCAGGACGCATCAGGTATTCGAGTGGTGGAAGAAAATATAAAGAATATCGAGAATCGGATAGTCACTGCTGTGATCGTTATCGAAGTGACCGATGCAACGGTCGTAAATCCCGATAAAATAAAGAATGTTCCTGAAGCAAACGAGGAGATTACGGCTTTCTACAATTAGATGGAACATCGGAAGGATCGAAGTCGAGAGGTTCGTTGGGTTTCTCACAGCAGGTGCACCGCTGGTGGTGAGCTCAACTATGAGCATTATCACGACTGCTTACAATGCTTCTTTGCCCCGTCGAAGACCCCGGCACGGCAAGCCCCCAGTGTATTGGTGGTCAACTGAAATTGCTGAAAAACGATGGGAGTGTCACAAGCTTCGGCGTGAGGCCCAACTGGCGCGGAACCATGACGAGGCAAGTAATCGCGCAGCAGCATTTGAGTCAGCCAGGAAATGCCTTCGCATATTGATCAACAACAGCAAGGCTCGCTGCTGGCAAGATCTGATGGACAATGTGAACAAGGATCCGTGGGGCCTTGGCTACAAGCTAGTTATGCGGAAGCTTGGTGCCGTACGGAAACCTTGTATACATGATGCGGAAAAGAAGGACGAGATAGTGCGGGCACCCTTTCCCGCCCATCCTGTCCATGTTGACGCTCTCCATGGTGAAACGGCAGTCAAGTGTCCACTGTTCACACAGCCGGAACTGGAAGAGATAGTCCTTCGTTGAAAGCAAGGAAGGCTCCAGGCCCTGATGGGGTTCCAGCCGAGGTGTTGCGGCTTGTCTATAACCATTGTCCTGACTTGCTGCTCAGCACATTCAACGTTCGCCTACGGGACGGGATTATCAGCAGGAAGAAGGGAAATTCCAAATCGCCGTCTGCGTAACGCCCGTTAGGAATGCTTGACACGGCTGGGAAAGTGCTAGAGAAACTCACCAAGGGAAGGCTCACTGACGCGATTCGTGCTGCTGGGGACCTATATCCTCGGCAGTATGGATTTAGAGCAGGACGTTCTACCATTGATTGTCATTTTAGAGGTGGTGAGCGCAGTCTAAAAGGCAGAGGCATATAGTCGCACCAAGTGACGGATCTTCCACTTGGTGACACTCGACGTCAGGAATGCCTCCAATGCCGCTAGATGGATGGATTTTCTGGATACACTGGAAAACCCTTTTCAAGCTCTAGAATATCTAATGCGGCTTTTGGGGAACAATTTAAAGGACCGAAGCCTGCTCTAGGATATGACACGGCGCCAACGAAGAATGGAAATTATATCGGGTGTTGCCCAGGGATCTTTCCTTGGGCCGAACTTGTGGAACGAGTCTTACGACGGGCTACTGAGACTCGAGATGCCAGATGAGTCGTACTTGGTTGGCTACGTGGATGATATTGCGGCTCTGGTCGCTGAACGCACCGTTGAACAAGCGCATCTTATGCTGGATATGCTAATGTACCGAGTGATGGACTGAATGACTACTCGCGCGTTCAGTTTAGCACTGGGGAAAACCGAAGTGTTCATCTTGACAAAAAAAGAACCCCTAGAGTAAAGATGATCAGTATTGGAGACATGCGAATCGAATCAAAGCCATCGGTGGAGTATCTGGGGCTACTGATCGACTCAAAGATGAGTTTCTCTGAGCAAATCATGACAACGGCTGAGAAGGCTGATTCAGGAGTATCGGCTCTGAGTTGACTTATAGCCAGCGTAGAAGGACCGAGGTCAGTGTTACTGTACGAAGCAGAGGTATGGGGGCACGCTCTCAGTAAGGAGGTTTACCGAAAACCTTTGGCACAGTTACAGAAAGAGGAGCGCTGAGGATTGCACCTTCATATCAAACAGCCTCTGATTTGGCAGTGAAAGTTATTGCAGGCGTGATACCTATCGCCCTCCTTGCTGGAGAGTGCCACTTTGTTTACCTGCGTCGAAACGAGGATGCGAGGGAGATGGTTGTCTGTGAGGGAGACAGCGCTTACTCAACAATTGGGAGCAATCTTGGGTGAATCACACGAAGACTGGACTGCGTGCCTCATCCCGGATGTGAGACTGTGGCTCAATTGAAGGCATGGTGAGACTGACTTCTATCTGACCCAGCTTTTGAGCGGGCATGAGGGTTTTCAGTCTTACCTGCACAAGATTGGTAAGTCACGCTCCGCTGATTGTTAGAAGACAATTCTTGCCACACATTTTTTGCGTGCATAAAATGGGATGGGCTTCAAAAACTGTCTACAGGAAGACGGGAGAGCTCACCCTGGATAATATAGTCGCGGTGGTACTCGAATCGGTTGACAAATGGAACCAGGTGGAACATTATGTTTGGGTAGTCCTAAAAGATAAAAGGGACTCACAGCAGTCGGTGTTGCTGGGGCTGGGGTCTGGCTTGTCTGGCACTTCCTCTTCCCTCTCCCCTCCCGCTAGAAGAGCGATCCCCCAGCTTGAAGGCACCTCACGGCGTAACAAAACGAGACCTGGCCCGAAGTAATGTGTTAAACGGTTCCAGGCTGGGTTCTCAGGTTGACAGGTTTTATTATTAAGCGAAAAAAAAAATAAACAAAAAGGAAGCAGTTTCTCTACGCCACCGAACTTCAACTCCGCTTTCATGACGGGGAATGGCAGTAACATTCTTGAAATTCTTGGCACTTCTGATTATGTCACACCAGGAGTACTACAATATGATCCATCATCATTGCAAACTGATCTATGGCTGGTTAGTGTATTGGACTGTGTATTGTTGACTGGATATACACCATTTGGTGGCGATACAAAACAGGAGACATTTTCTTTCTCCAAAAGCTCACATCCTTTCGTTTTATCTGAATTGTCAGGACAGTCTTTTTTCCCATCACATTCCAATCCTAGAGGAATGCAAGATCTATCAGCACACATATATTCGTATCTTAAGCAATGGTCATCAGGACGCTTCTCAATTACTGTTCCGCATACTTTTTCATCGTCGCTAATTAGACAATTTTCATTTCTATCGCAGAAAAATTTGTGCGATAAGCAGGTTATATTGTTGGCACAAAGAAACCATTCTGGCATTAAACATGTTCGTTCTTTGCAATTCTCTTCATCTGAATGATCGAGGCAATCGTTTTGGCCGTCGCATTGATGTATAGCATCGATGCAGTTTCCCCCTTTATAACGAAATTCATCTTCACGACAAACATTCTCACTAAAAGCTTGCTACACTAGGAATGCACTAACAACGACGTATACAGGACATTATTCTAAAAGTAAAGAATCTTGCGGGTACCTAACTCCTTAGTATCGCGCTGGTTGAGACTGACGGTGGTATGAAGACAAATGGAAGAATTGCTGAAAACAAGAGTATTTGGCGAATTAAGATGTACTTACGAAATCCTCGGGCTGATCACCCGACACAACGTGATATCCCTTCGCCGACACAATTATGGTGGACACAATTATTTTAAAATATCTTGCGACGACGACGACGATACAGGAAATAGCACTGATCATCCATCTAATATCAATCGCATAAGTTAATTCTGAACTAAAAAAGCAACCTGCAGCTAAAGTTAGAGCTTAAATACTATAAGGAATCAGATTACTTAAATACTTTTTGATTTTTAATGCAACATAGTTTAGATATTATTGAATCTATCCAAGAGGATCTGGTCAATGAATTAATATTTTCTCAGCCCAAATATCTAAATAAATTCATCAATGAAAATAACCGATTTATTATGTTAGTAAATATTAGAAGCTTGAATGCAAACTTTACCAATTTGCAAGTGTTCGTTGAGAGTCTTGAAGTTAAGCCCTGCATTATTGTTTGTACTGAAACCAGAATTCTTGATTATCATGAGGTTTTTAAATTGAATGGTTATAAAATGTATTATAACTACCGTTCCATTAATATTACGGATGGTGTTGTGGTGTACTTTCAAGATTTTGTCATGGAGGTAACAGAAATAGTTAAAGTAGTTAGACTTTCTGTGTTAAAATCAATCATGCAGTTAGAAAATAATAAAAAATTGGTAATTTCGTGCTTATACGAGTATAGAGCTCATGATTTGCCAAAAAATCAATTTACACGTGAATTAGCAAAATATTTAGAAAATAGTACGAATTATAAAAATCACCTCATAATTGGTGACTTCAATATTGACCTTATAAAACTTGATGTAGAGGGACAAGAACATTTGTTCAATCTCTAAGGTAACAGTTTTCAACCTGGCTTCCAGAGAATCACCAGACCATCTGTTTTTAATGCTCATGAGGGTTCTTGTATTTATAACATTTTTATCAAAGTAAACGCATTTGAGCCGAAACATTTTAAATATGAAAACTTGTTTACTGATCATTATCCCCTTGTTATATCAATTAATAAAGTCAACAAAGTATCCATAGCTCAAATTTTCTCTCATATGAATTATCATAAGCTGATTATAATAGCTGCTAATCAAAAGTGGTCTGAAATGCTATCAATGCAGAACCCTAATGAAGCAATAAACCATCTAATTAATTTAATTCATAAGTGTATCAACTTAAGCAATATGTGTAATAATACTCGTAGGCCCGTTAACAAATGTAAGCAAAACCCAGAAGTAAATGGATTACCGCAGGAATTCTTAACTCACGTCTAAAGAAAGAAGCATTATACAAGATATGGAAATTAGATCCTAATAGTTTATTTGCAAAAGTTGAGTATAAAAACTACACTGAAATCTTGAATAAGGTTATTAAATTGGCTATGCAAATGTTTCGAAGGAATTTGATCAAGCATAATATTAATAATACAAGAAGTTTATGGAATATAATTGGTGATATGTTGGGAAAAAGCAAGAAAAGAAATGACGATATTACTTATATTTTTGATGAACAGCATAATAAAATTCATGATCATATTGAAATATCAAATTTAATGAATAATTACTTTTGTGACATCGGAAATAACCTTAGTGCAAACATTTGTAAGCCAAAAAACTCTGCTCTTATCTTGCCTAAACCTAATCCTAAGTCAATTTTCATTGCACCAACCAACTCTATTGAGGTTTAAAGCATTTTTGACTCGATGAAAATGAAAAATGGTAACGTGGATAATATCAATATGAAAACGATTCAGAAACTATCTGATTATATTGTTGTTCCCTTGGTCCATATCATTAATGTGTGCATTGAAAAATGTATCTGGCCTGATGCCCTTAAGCGAGCGGATATTAAACCAGTTTTCAAATCTCTATGCAGACATACTACTTCCAATTATACATAGGCACATATCTCTGATTTCTAACTTTGCCAAAATTTTTGAAAAAGTTTTATACCACAGAATTCTGAACTTCATCAACAGTTGCCAGATTCTATCTACTAAGCAATTTGGATTTATGAACAATGTGGGCACTAGTGATGCCCTACAGCATCTATCCAACATAATTTATAAGCAACTTGATCGTAGCATTTGTAGTAATCGAGGAAAAAAAAAAAAACCAGCGCAGCAACCACAAGAACAGGCACAGCCGACACTCCGTACAAATTGGCTGCATTCAGTCCGGATGAGGCTCGCATGATGATTTGTGGTGAACAACATCCGGAATGGACGCGCGAAGATTTGATAAATTACACGGAACCGAAACTAGGATATTCAAAAGACAGTCCTGGATTCATTCGATTCGTCAACGTTCTCATGAGTATGACTGGCGCTGAGCGTAAAGCATTTTTACAATTTACAACTGGTTGCAGTAGTTTACCACCCGGTGGTCTTGCCAATTTACATCCACGTTTAACTGTTGTGCGTAAGGTTGATGCTGGTGAGGGCAGCTATCCGTCTGTTAATACATGCGTCCACTATTTGAAACTGCCTGATTATCCAACGGAGGAAATTCTCAAAGAGCGGTTGCTAACAGCCACTAAAGAAAAAGGATTCCATTTAAATTAGACTTAATAATTACAATTCATACAATTCATTCATTTCATTTTCTTGTGTTAATTTTTTTCTGCCTTTTAAAGAAAATAAACCACACCATATTATTAAACAATATATAAAACTCTGAATAAAATAATATCTTTAGTACCTATAATTTGATCTAGTGATTGTATTGCTACTATTATTGATAACATATGTGTGAGCATGTTTAAGGAAAAGAGAATAAGAAATTTAATTAGGTAAAAAAACCAAGCGTTTATTAGGAAAAACGGAATCGAATGTGAAGCTACACGCGACAACTGAATCTTTAGAAAAACATTTAATATGCATAGAATATTTTCAAAATATATCACTAATGCGAAGTACTACAAAATTTTGTAAATAGATCTAATTTGCTAGTTATGATTTGAGTTGAAACGGAGAATGCACATCTCCATCTGACTTTCTACTATGTCATCTGTTTGGAAATATGCAGAATTTTTAAAGAGCTTCTCTTTGAAAGCATCATCATTAATCTCTTGGGACTAATCTACTAAGCAGTTCTTTACAATTAATTATCAATGGAAAATGAGAGTCACTTCAATACAATTCATTGCTTAGTAGAGAAGCCTTCAAACTTTCTTACATATGATAAAAAAAGATTGGAAAATTACAATGATGAATAACTTTGTGCACACAAATCAAAATACAAACAAAATTAATAAATTTATATAGCTAACATACATATATCCTAAAATTAAGATTTATATACAATTCTCCCAAAGTATGGTATGCACTGTGAGATGTTTTTGTATACACTTACAACCAGATGTAGTGACCTCATCGTCTGGTGGATCATTGATCGTAACACAGCAACAGCATAGTCAGACAAGTAGTTTTATTGCATATGCCTGCAATAGAATATCAGCACCAATACACTTGTTTGTTAAATAGTTCGAAACTTGTTTCATGTTATACATAGCATGAAATTGAATGCAAGTGGTTACTGGCTACCATCCTATCTAGAAAAAGAACCGTTTGGCTCAACCAACTGAGGAATTAAAGAAATTTAGAGGGGTCAGCTGGAGATCGTGAGACCGGGTAGTCGCGCGTGAATGCGATCTGAGTTTTTTTCGAAAGGGTTGATGTTCGGCGTCGAAGCACATGTGTGACGGTCAGTGGAAAATCCTCGAATTTCCATGTAAAATGGTTCCTAATTTGTGCGAATTCTGTCTGTAAGAATAGTTCGGAACATTTGCAATCGGACTATTAGAAAAGACTCCAAAATCGCAGAGTGCCGTACCGTGAAATGTGCAATTGTGACTTGTGTTGCATTTCAACTTGACAAAAGAAAGTATTTTTGTCATTGGTGCCAATTGAAATTATTTGCAATAAGCGGTTAAAAATGAATTCACGGGATTATTTTGTCTACGAGGTACAATGGGAAAAGTGAACAGGGCGGACTGGAATATCAAAAGTAGGAAGCGACGTGCATAAAGGAATGAAAAGTGAACGGAATCTTTGATTAAAAGAGTGATTTACGATTCATCCATGTAGTTCTTTAGAGTGATTTAGATTATTTGTGGCGGGAAGAGTGTTCTGCTAATGATATTTCGAACAGAGCAAGGGAACAAAATAAACGAATAGAATATGATAATGACACAATCCTATCAACTTTAGTTAGTTTTCCATCTCAGGTCTCTTTGCACCCTATGGAAGCTAAACCTAATTTGGATTATAAATATTTCGTATCGAATAGACCGCTAAATATTAATTAGAAGCTGGAAAGATGTGATCAGAAAACTTTTATGGAAATAGTGTTGCCTCTTTTGTTATTATCGGTTAGCAGTTTAGCCAAACAAAATACAGGATTGATATATTTAATACGGGAAGAGGATTTTCAAACAGAACAGTATCAGTGGATTGTGCAGCACGTTTCCTTTTTCACACGCGTTTGTGCATTTTGATTGGCGCCAAAAGATTTTCCGTCTTTCTTACACTCGAATTTCGAAGTGTTTATGTTTCGTGTGGGTGCAAAAATAGAGCCACGTGCATCTTATTGGTCTTGATTCTAACCTGGCGTGTCCGAGAGAAAGGAGGTTAGAATGCTGTAACGACGGATGATAGTGATGAATTGAAGGAGGAAGATAATTTTGCGCTCATAAAAAATAAAAATAATGATCTAATTATCTAATTAGACGCTCTCTCTTATCAAAAATTTTTTTTTAAAGAGCAGTGATTGTAATGAGAATGAATAGTGTTTAATGAGTTGATGCAATATATAGAAATAACCAATCAATATTATTTATGAACGTTTCAGTGGACCCCCGCATTCTTCATCGAGCGCTCGGAGGACCCTGCGGGTAAGTGCCTTTTTTCTTTCTCATATCTTTGACTTGCATTAGCTTTCTTTTTCTAAATTTGTTTTTTTGTAAATTAAAATTTTTTACTATTATTTGTTCTGTCTCTATTTATAAAGAAGAGGGAGGGTTGTTAAAGTTATTATTGTATATAAAAAAAAAGATCTTATTTTTGATTAGATTATATGAATACATTGATACAACGTTAAAGATTGTTCAAGTAGGAATTCAGTACAGGAAAAAGGAAATGGATATTTGTGATATATATGGGGAAAAAAATAAAATGAATTAATACCCCGTAATTTTCGGTCTTTCCTTTCCTTCCCCTCTGACCGGGTACAGGACCCGGTAAGGTGGCAGGCTTCCATCTCAAAACACGAGCCAGCCACCGGGTACGCATTAATCCATCTTCTGTTTCAGGTGACGTCGTGGGTTGAGTGGCCCAAGCAGATTGCCTCTTTATGGCATAGAGCTATGCAATCAAATTGTATAGTTCTATGGCATAAATTGGTCACCGGGCTACTCCCCTTCTGATGGGAAAGTTCATGCAATTCAAGTTGTATGAGTTTTCCACTCAGAAGAGGAATACCTGGCCACTTCAACAAGATATATATGGATTTATTCCGGTTGGGTGGGTGCGAAGGGGCTCCACCATCACCCGTTTGCCCCTCTTTCATTTGTGAGCCATGAACTTCGTCGGGTAATGACGAGGTTACCCCAAGTCCGCCTTTCCTTTCAGGTTCCCCTTGTTCTCATGACAAGCTCTAATTCCCTCGGTGTAGTTATCTACACTTTTTGCGACTTCGGTCGCCTCTTGATCTCCAGCAGTCCAATTCGTGAATGCGAAATTTTTTTGTAGTGGGTCCTCGTGCTGGGGAAATGAACCCGCCCCACGACACCGCAATGCTAGCCTGCCAGCGCATTCACGCGTCTCCAGACGAGGGCATTCTCGGCAGATATTGTCACCTTCTTCTTCCGAGGCAGCAGACCATCGCTGCAGTCCTTTACGCACTTATTGAACATCATTTAATCACTACACATTCCTATTGCAATTACTTTCTTGGATCTAGCAAAGGCTTTTGATACTGTGAGTCACAAAATTTTATTAGATAAACTGTACAATTATGGTCTTAGGGGTAATGCTCATAAGTTGATTTTGAGTTATTTGCAAAACAGAAAACAGCGAGTTAAATTAAATGGTTCTTTTAGCAATTTTTGTGAGGTTAAAACAGGAGTTCCCCAAGGCACAATCCTTGGACCTTTGTTTTTTCTCTTGTATATAAATGATCTTTTAATAGATTTACCTCAAGATACGGTCCTGTCTTTTGCTGATGATACAGCAGTTATATCTACTGACAGAAGCTGGCAACTTGTTCAAACAAAAATGAACTATCACCTTGATAATATTGCTGAATGGTTAGCACTTAATGAATTATCACTTAGTGTAGACAAAACGGTTTTCATTGCTTTCGGTAATTACTGTGATAGTGTACCGCCAAACTTAGATATACAAATTAATGGATCAAAACTTCGTCGTGTGGAAACTTGCGAATACCTTGGAATAATTATTGATTATCGGATGCGGTGGCTCAATTATATTCAGTTTATAGTTAATAAAACGAAATATATGACTTTTATCTTTCACAAATTTTCCAAAATCATGCTACCTCAAACCCTTCTAATGATTGACCATGCTTTTTTTTTTCACAGCACAGAAAATCGATTCAGGTAGCGAGCGAAATGAAGTGCGAGGATTTCGATCATCGGCGGGGCCCCCAACGTAGGCAGTAACGAAAATTATGTAAGTGTAAAGAAATTGAATTTTATAAATAATAACTTCGCGTGAAACTGAGATTATATTGATTTACCGTTTAATATTTTATACGAAATTTTCGTGTTTTGTAAAGTGTATCAGCCAGTGTTTTCGCGGGTCGAGCACGTGGTGTTAGCGGAAGGCATAGATTACGCCTGGAGTATGTAAGAATCCTTCCCGTTTTTCTTTTGTGGAAATTAGTTTTCCTTTAGTGGAAGTTAGTGTAAGTGGTGATAGGCGGCTCGATGAGCCCAGTGAAGGTCATCAGTGGATATTCTAGCAAAAGGACCATTCCAGGGAGCCTCAAGCTTACCACTTGGCTCATGGGGGCAATACTAGGGTTGGTGAGTGGCACTTTCCTACCCCGTCTCCACGGCCACTCGGGACCCCAAGGCCCCCAACCAGAATCACTTGTAACGTATCGTTAACATTTTTAAAGTAACAATATATTGAGATTTTCGTTATTGTTTTTGCATAGAAAAACCACATTTGACTAAAGTGTATCCGAACGGAATTCGAATCGTATGATTTCAGCAGATTTCAACAGTTATATATTGTATATTGCGGTCAAAAAAATTAAATTTAAGTATGCGTTCATATGAAATGTTCGCACTAGTTTTCTATGACGGTATGATTTTCATAGATTACGAAGAGGATTATGGTACAATCTAGTCGAAGAACTATATTTTAATAGTTTTTAGATGAAAAAATTTGCCACTGAAAAGGGTAAAATAAATGATAACTCTTAAAAATGAGAAATGTTGCGAATTCCGGCGTACCGACTTTCTCCCATTCGCAACTTCTAATTGCCGCCGTAGCATTTCCACCTTCCTTTGGGCACTCCTACCTTTTCCTCTGTGTATTCATTTAATTTTATTAACATTCTTCCAATTTTCCTTCAATTTTTATTTCTTCATCATCACAATCCTACCCTTATTTCCAACTAAAATCATATAACATATACTAATAATTTCAATTTTCCCACTAACAACATTCCATTTATTAATTCCCACTAACAAACTTCATTCAATACCTTTTCCTTAACAAAACCTAATTCCTTTCCTTCATACTAACTAATTCTATTTACTAATTCCCACTAACAAATTTTATTTTTTATACTAACAAAAATTAATTCACGTTCCCCTACTAACAAAATTCAATGTCATGCCCAAATGCATCGTTAAAGTTGCTTATTATCCATGGCACCATTAGCTGCGTCGTGAGTTCTCGATCGAGGGTCTGCTGGAACCCTGAGTTCAAGTTCCCCCGGGCGCACGGAAGCACTCTTTTTGGGGTATGTGTATATGTGATACTTTGAATTCAACCAAGCGATTCTTGGAGTGTTCAAATTGCCATATGTAAAACAATGGATACTATTGAGTTTGTCGATATGGACCAAAAGATGTCTGGGTAGCGGAATCGAAGTGTAATGAGCTTCGATTACGTTACCCAGATGCGGCAGCGGTAATTTAAAAATGAAAACGATTGCGGAATATGATTTGGAAAGGGGAAATTAAGTGGTGAGGATTGAGGCAGTCCGATTTTGATTTGGGAAAGAAGAGGAAGTTTTTTCGGGTTTTTTTTCGTGGAATTGGTATTTTGGCTGTTTTTTCAGTGACGGAGGAGAAGAGTGAAAGAATTAGAAAAGTGAAGGAATTTTCAATTTGGAGGATGAAATTTTTGTTTTGGAAATTGACTTCAGTGACAGGATCTAAATAGGAAAAGTGGAAAAGTGAATTCAAGTTGGAATGTGAGGATTATATTGCTAATTTGAAGTGCGGGACCGTCTCAATCTTAGCTATATGCAAAGATTGAATTAGTGAAATTGACGTAATTAAAATAGAACAAAGTGTGAGAGTAATTCTTCCGTTTAAAAAAAACAGAAAAAGCAAGAAAAAAGGCCCCGTTTGGTTGGGTTTCGAACAGGGCCAAGTGCCTGAATTAACGTTTTCGTGTTTGCGAGTATACCATATTGACGGATCGTGGAGAGCGATAATTGGCCGTTCTATTAGTGATTGAATTTTAAAATTAGTTTAAAGTTAATTCAAAATTTGGTTTTTAGTGGCCCCACACCCCTTTTTTTTGTCTTCGCCGAGCGCTCGGAGATCAACGAGGAAAACGAGTGAGTATTTATCTATTGCTGTGAAATCACATCAACAAATTCTTATTTTTCTTTTGTTTTCCTTTATATGAACTATTTAATTGGATTGTTTTTCCTCCGTACATAGAATTATTGAGGGGCCTGTTTGTTTTGTTTGGATTGACATATTTTTGTTGAATTTGTAAATTTCTTTTTTTTGAATTCAATAAAAGGCCATGTGTTATTAAGTTTTTATAAATTTTTCATTTCTCAAAATGACCTCTCCCTTTCCCATCCTTTTCCCTTTGTGCTAGTTATTTCATGTAAGGTGGCTCAGCACGAGCAGAGGGTGTCCCGGAAGACCCACGACATGACTGAGCGCTAGCCGGCCTCAGTATGCCACCCCGGGCTACGCACCCTTCTGCTAATACTTGATGTCTGCAACTGCGGTGACTTTCGTGGTTGCTACAGAAACTTGTCTTCAAAGTGCCCTACAAAGGGTGAAATAAATTTCATGGAAGCGGCGCCATATCAGCTTTTCCCTGTCTCATTAATGTTAACCATATATTGGTAATTTTTATGTTGAAACTGTGGAAATTGATTTGACACTGCTTCCATTAAAGTTTAGTTCACCCTTCCTAAGGTACTTTGAAGTTCATTTTTAAAAAGTTTATTTTAAATTTCGTATTCAAATTTAACATCAGGTAATGTATAGAAATAACTTTTGTCAGTATCTACAAAGAATCGAAGAGGTTTCTCTTTTAATGTTTCAATTTATGACCAGAAGTGAAAGCTTTCTTAGGATTAACGATTAAAGCTGCCGTTCAGCAATAAATAAAATCGTTCTCTAGATGAGAATCCGTTTGGTGTATTTATGGGCTGTTTGATTTAATGGTAGTAAAAACCAAATGGAGTTGGACAATGTCAAGTGGGAAAACTTAATTTGATGTTTCGTAATCCAATCAATGACAGAATTAATGTCGAACAGAATGTTTCTTCGTGGTATTGAATGCCAACCAACAGTAAAGCAATTTATGTTGTCATGTGATTAAGCATATAGGGAGGACGAGCAGAAGCCTTGATCATATATGTATGTATTAGATCCGATAAATACACTGAAATAAATCCCATCAACTTTCATTCCGTATCTAGTTCATGCAGATGATACTCTTGTACGTTTCCATACGTTTCCAAACCGACTACAATCACTGGATTCACATATAAAATTACATTGGTAGGTTGAATAAAGAAACAATGAGCTGCTGTAATGATTTTCATTGGAAAACGATGAATTTTCGCAATTAGTTGACTATTATTTCTTTATAGCTCACGGTACTTATGTCTGATCATATGTGCTTTGTTATTGCAAGCAACAACTTCTTTTGATAAAATAAATACATAATTTCAAACATAATTGAAATATTTTCTTAGCTCTCACCTATCATTTTAACCAGTCTTTGGTTAAATGATTAGTGAACATGTATTGATTTAAAGTGTATCCAACTCAAAAAAATTTATTTTATGCTGTATCTGTAACATAGTGAAAACAAACATCAATATTTTTCAACTGTGCGTATGAATATTTGTTGCCACTTTTAATGCAACTTTGCTATCACACTTCAATTAAATAACATCTGCTTACCAATAAACTGGGTCATCAATTCTTAGCTAAATAACTTCTTTAGTAGAGCTTTAGTCTCGGGATTTGATGCAAAAATAGCCTTCTGTTTTCAAAGCTTTGTATTATGTTACAAAACTCTATTGAAATCGCGATTTTGTAATGATTTTTACGTCTAAATTCACGAACGAGGAACCGACCTCTCATCGGTTCTAGACGTTAAGTCTGAGTCGTGCCAACGAATGGTACCAACTGGTCAACCAATCCATGCACCGTAATCCATTTTCGCGGTGGCTGCTTGTCGGCCAGCTGGATCGGAGAGGATTCCGGTCGCGGGTCTTAAAATGGATTACGCTCCATTACATTTTTCAGCCACCATTACGCGTCGAAAACACAATCATACGGAGAAGAAACCTATTATTTTCCATTTCGCGTTCCCGAATTCACCGACGTGGTACCGAAAAATATACTACGTTAACGTGAATCCGAAGAAAGCTACGCTAAAGAAAAAGGTAAACCAGCAAAGGTACCGCGTACGGTGCGCGACGCGAAACCGACCTCAGGGGATTTTTTCAAAGCCTAACCTCTCGACGGCATACTTACTCTGCACTCTCACTGCCTCTGGAAAAGAAGGACCACTGGAAAGGAAAGTCTGCATTAATCTTAGCAATTCATGGTTTTTATTGATTCAATTTTCAAAAATAAAATGTTATCTTAAAACTTTTTGTTTATAAAAATCTTTTCATATCATAAAGTAATTCATTAAATGTTAAATAAATTATGTCCTACATGGCAGCAAGGCATATCCATGTTAGAAAAAATACGACAGTTCTTACATTTAGAAAACTAGGTTTGGTGATTCAATAAAGGTTTTTCGAAAATGTCGTATTCTTAAAATTTAATGACTCATTAAAGGTGTTGAAAAACTGCTCTGAAATGAAAATGGTAAATCAAACACAGTTTTGGAGATGGAATGAATGCCTTTATTGTGTCCATCTATTTAAATACATTAATTGCGCTTACTAGACATAATTTACAATTTAACTTTCCCATGGTCTGCTGTGACACGTGAGATGCAAAATTTCCAAAGTCGCGGAATTGCATGTCTGAGAATTTTGTGCATAGTGAGAATGTCTGAAAATGTGCAACGTGATCACTCACAGCAGACCGTGGGAGCACATTGAAAGTACGTAAGTTGATACGTAATATTTTTGTGGGTAAAGTTAGTTTTGCTGAACAATTTCAATTATCGTGGGATTGGAATTTGTAGGAATTGGAAGGAGATAATGTTTTATGGAATTCTAACATCCTCCCCCACTTGAAACACACCTGGGCGTGGTTCAACAGTAGTAGAAGATGTTGGCTGGGTCCCTTTTGATGGTCGTGGTATTGTATGGAATTTTTTTCCTGTGGTCTGCTTCCATTGTGGTTCCGGTGTTTTCGATTGGCCTAGTTGTCGTGAACGTAACCTGTGCCAAAGTTGCCATAGCACCACTGCAAGCATAATAGCTAAACAGAGGTAATTCAAAACATAGTTGTGCGTGTCGTGCGTTGAAATTTGTTCTCGGAAGTCGGCTCGTTTGATTTCCGCAATCCCGTCTTTGAGTTGTTTCCATAATTGTTGATCGATGTCGATAGTGGATACATTTAAGCGATAGTTTGGTTCAATGTCTCGGTTGTCCAGATGTTCGGAAAGGTTTCCCAGAGGGTTAAAAGAAAAATTCATGGTGCTTTCGAACTGAGTGTTGCCGGCAATTGTTAAAGTTCGGTGGTTTAAGTTGCACTGTGGACTTAGCTTCAGTATGCCGCTTCCACGAAGATGAAGGATTTTGAAGTCCCTTCCACAGAGTGCATCGAATGTTGATCCTTCCTTCAAAACGTAGATCCACTGGTTTGCAGTATTCAGCTTGATCCAAGTATTCGTAGTGGGAGATACGTGCACCGCGCAAGTTGACGAAAAGTTATGTAATGATTTTTCCTCTTTTCAAGATCGAACGCGGAACCGACCTCTCATCGGTTCTAGACGTTAAGTCTGAGTAGTGCCAACGGATGGTACCAACAGGTCAACCAATCCGTGCACCGTAATCCATTCACGCGGTGACTGCTTGTCGGCCAGCTAGTTCGGAGAGGATTTCGGTCGCGGGTCTCCGAATGGATTACGCTCAATTACAATATTTCAGTCACCTGAACTTGCCCGTTTTTCAAACGCGTCAACAATTACTCATCCAGAACGAGAAACCTACATTACGTTAGTTCTGGATGTGATCTCTCCACAGATCTCAAATCAAAAACGCTACAAAATCCCATAGGCGCGTTACCGATTCACCGACGCGGTACCGAAAAATATACTACTCGAACTTAAACCGAAGAAAACTACTCTAAAGAAATGGCGAAACAAGCAAAGGTACCGCGTACCGCGCACGACGCGAAACCGACTTCAGCGGATTTGTCGAAACCCTAACCTCGCGACGGCATACTTACCCTACACTCTCTGTTCCCACTGAAAAAGAAGAGTCACTGAAAAGGAAAGTCGTGGGTTAACTTAGCAATTCATGTTGTTATATATTTAGTTCCTAACAATATGTATAATCTTTCTATTACTATTTCTATTTTTATCTACCCTTATCCTGTAAGCTACTTCAATTAAATATCATATTTTGTCGTAATCTGTATGAGACTTTTATACAATTAATTATTCGTGTTTAATATTAGGTTTAATGATTATTGAAAAATACGGTTAATAGCCATTTTACTAATCCTTGTTCAAATTTGTTGAAATTGATTTTTTTTCTTAATAATTCAAAGGTTAAAAGAGTATGGAACTAATGAACATAACTAAGCTAAAGTGACGTAAACTAAGATAGTGCAAATTTTGAGTACAATGCAAACAGGAAATGCGCTTGAAATGGACTCTTGCAGATCGATTTTGTTTTATCTGCTTGGCAGTGTTTAAAATTGAAATTAAATTTGAAAATGTTTGGTAGTAGTCAACCAAAAGGAATAATATTGTGAATATGATTTCCGCGACAATCAGGTGGATCGTTCTTGTTATTGCTTGCTACAGTTTATAAAATCTCCGTAATAAATATTTCTTATTTAAATTTGAATAAAACAATTAGTAATATTAGCAATATGAAAAAAGTTAACGACCAAATTGTTTGACATTATATTCATTTTGCTAAAGAAAGATGAAGCGCATTGAAATCAAAATTTCAAAGGTATTTCATGCAAACATAATTTTAAATTTTTACTGCTTTTAATAAAATTGTTAAATTTTTCTATTTTTTTGGCTTATACTTCTATAGAAAAATCACCTCCGTTAAATCACTTAGCAGTAATTTGCCTTAGAGTTAAAAGTTTTTCAAATGGACTTTTACAATTATTTTAAAATCAAGAAAAGTTTAACTATAACTGACTTTGAAACAAGTGAAAAAAAAAGAAGACAGAAGGTACAACGTAATGTTAAAAACTTATAAATTAAACCCTAAATGTAATTATTTTTAATGTAGCTTAATTTGATTTATAACTATTTTACTCAAAGATTCATAGTTGCTCAACGTTTTAGGTGAACGCATCCTACTTTCATTACGCTCCAAGAAGCTGCATATAATAATATTAAGGGAATTTTACTTTCGACTAACTCTCTTATCTCGCTTGCAAATTTTCGAGAGAACTTTCTTTAAATGGTCGGTATTCATCACAATTTAACGCTATATATTTCAAATTCTTTGAATGTATTATAAAAAGGCCGTCATGACGTCTTTTAACAAGTATTTCAACAGATTATCAATTTTTTTAGATTTATTTATTTATCGAATTTTTTTAAAGATTTATTTTACACGAATTTTTAGTAAGAGTTTTTATTTATCTTTTTGCTAGTTCTTCCTTTTAAAATTTATGTGATTATTCTTGTTCATAATCTTTTTTCTTTCGTATAGCATTCAATGATGAATTTAGGTAAACAACAATGCGATTATTAAAGTGCAAGTTTAAATTTTATTTTTAGTTTTTGCATGAATAGAAAATAAATTATTATAGTCTGGTGATTTATTTATTTTTTATTTTCCTAGCCGTAAACAAATTCAATTTTTTTAGATAGATTGTTTACTTTATTTCTTGCCCACTAAGGTGAATAAAGATAATTTCATTATACCGTATAAAATATATAGAGATTTACTTTTTTTTCTTGTACACTTACTACCTTAGCATTTCAATTAAATAACGAAATATTTCCGTGGGGATGTTTTGAATCGAATGAAAAAAAATATATATATATACATAAGTTTTTCTTTTCATCTGTGCGTTATTGTTGTTAGGCTGGCTCTCTGTTATGAATTAATTTAGATGATGCCTTTTATAGATGGGATTCTTTGCTGCTATATGGATTCAGTATTTAGAACGTGTATTGTATGGGTCTAAAAATCCTTCTGATTCAGCGATAAGTGCATATTCCAAAATAACTCGTCCCTCTTTATATTTTTGGGAGTCGTCTGTGGCGAATTCATACATCCATCCTAATTTAGCTGAACAGTTTTTTTTTGCACATGACGTCACGTACCATGTGACGTCCGGTCAACATTACCCGAACCTGTACGTTGCTGTACGTCAGATTCACGACGCGTTTAAAAAGATACGCTCGGCCTGTCGCTCGTTTTGCGTTATTTCCAATGAATAATTCGATCGAATTTGATCGATTTGGGCACTTTTTCCCAATAGCAGCCTTGTCACGTATCAGCTGTTCTTTGTTTTCCTGTGGCAATTGTGGTGTTACCTCAACTTCGATTCCCGCATCAACAATTGTAAACTCGTCGACCTCATTTGTTACTATTTCTATAATTTTGTTTACAGCCGGCCGCATGAAAGCCCTCACATCCGCCAACAATTCCTCTTCTGGAACTTCTTCTTTGATACCGACTGAATGTTTTATCGAAGGTATATTTCCACTTAGTCCGCAGTTCACGCAACGTTAAAATTGATGAGGTGATCAGCCGCTGCATAGCTTCGCAATAATAGCAGCAAAGCTCTAGTGGATCACAATACCGAGTCAGTTCATTGTCACAATTGTCACCACTTTTCAAAAAGACATCAGACCCTTCAAGAAAATTGTTTGCAGATGTGAAAACCTTCATGCAACCAGCTGAAAACAAAATTATCATACGAACGCAACAATTTTCGTTCAGGATTCTTGCGACTTTCTATCAAGAATGAGGTTAGAGACGGAACTCGGGAGATATCCGTTAGCAGACTTACCTTTCTATAGATTTTCGGCACAAACGAGCGCGAATACCGGAATCTGCCGCACCCCACAATTAGCAGCTGCTATCTCTGATTACGTTCGATATTTCGCGACAATGGACACTATTAGAAGACGACAGCCACGAAAAACCAAGCCGACATGTGGCTGTCGAAAATTTCGGTTGTCACCTCGGACAAAACATCTGTGTGTGGAATGGCACTTCATATGGCGGCAATGTGCCTCTCCAGATGTCGCCAGTGGCATAGTTTTCTCGATGGCCATGGTGGGGGGGCATTTCCAGATGGCTATGTCTCGAAATGTGCCGGGGTTGGATTAATTCTATATTTCGAATATTTATATCCACGGGTCTAAATATTTGGACAGAAAAAAAAATATTTTCTGCACAACGATATCCGCACAACAGATGAAGTCCGCTGGCACTTCGAGGACATATCCATCTGGCCGGTTACAAGGGTTCGGGATCGGAATCACTTCGATTCCTGGGGTTAGGCGTCACATTACAGTTAGCCAGATGAACCAGAAGGGCGACTTCGCATTCATACATGCTGGATTGAGCAGTATAGACAGGATGATGATGAGCGCAGATTAGTTCAGTCTCTGATAAGTGCAGGCATTTTCCACGTTCTTCTGCCGAAAATGGAAAGAAATGATCTCGTTTGGAGTTAACCGCTAAATATTCAGTAGAAGGCTGTAATGAAGCTGAAATATTTTTTATGATTGTAGGAACAGAATACAGTTTAAGAAGCTGATATTCTTCTATTGTAGTGAGCGGTATTTGCATATCGAAGGTGATATTTGATGCCGTCGTTCTGGTTCGAACTGTAGCTAGATTGTATATTTTATGGAAGGCGTCTGGAGAAACAGGTAGCATATGATTTTTTGGTAGATTCTCTCGTATTATTTGCAGTTGTTTTCGCAATTGTGTTGGTGTTATCAATAATGGATTTATTTTTCCTTGGTAAGTGTTGGTAATTACTTATATGAGCACATCTTGTATACTTTTGAAGTTGAAGAGTAAAATTGTGGTTTGTACTGCTAAGGAGCTAAAGATACTGGAAAGTGTTTCGATTTTGAGCGTTGTGTTTACCAGGTGCTCGT
Source organism: Odontomyia ornata (assembly GCA_963969285.1). Taxonomy (NCBI): domain Eukaryota; kingdom Metazoa; phylum Arthropoda; class Insecta; order Diptera; family Stratiomyidae; genus Odontomyia; species Odontomyia ornata. The sequence continues at coordinate 165,499,643 of OZ017738.1, read as the reverse complement.
ACTGGTTTTCGATAAATTTAAATTGTTGATTGATGTGTCTATTTTCCTTTTCCAAAATATTTGATGTGCGAACGAGTATCATCGTTTGGTTTTTTATTAACTTTAGTAGATAGCCTTCATTTTGCTTGATTTTTCTTATGTCGTCCTCATATTGGTTAGCAAAGTCTTCATCTAGTACTCCAAATAACAGATAAACGGCTGAGCCAACGATGTTTAGCGGAGATCTTCGAACTTTTGCTTGGTGTTGTTGTAACAGTTCATTTTTCTGCTGGATCTCGTTGTGTAGTCGAAAAAATTGCGATGTTAGTGTACTACAATATTGGCCAACATGGAATAGTTTATCTTGTGCCGAGCAAATACCAATCAGCTTAGTTATGTGCCTTCCCAGACCATCGTACTCCGCCCAATAATTTGTTAAGTCGTAGTAAGTCACAATTTTCCAAGTGTTATCAGTTAATTTAATTCGGTTAACTTCTTCGAAGTAAATACCAGGGTTGTTTTTGAATGGGGTTATTTCTGCGATTGATTGATGTTGCGTTACTCTTTCGTCCCCAAAAATCAACGGTACCAACAAAATAACGAGGAACATTTGGAGGAGGGAGGTTCTTCCTCGTTTTGGCGTGGACGCTGAATCTTTGGTTTCTGCTCTCTTTCAGGACATATTTTGGGCGGCTGTTATTAGGTTAAAAGCGACAGGAGCTATTTTTGGACGGTTGGTGGGTGTATTTTTGTTTTCGTCTTCAGTTAGAGGATGGTTGATTTTTGTACTTGAGGCTTCGCCTTGAGTAAGAGGCTCGTAGGTTGTTCCACCTGTACATGGCAAAGGACAATTGCCCGTGAAGTTATGCCTGTTGCCGTTTTTATTTCCACCACTCTTACTCTACCGTCTAATCCCTTATAGACTTTTGTTATTCGTCCCATGCGCCAATTCATTGGTGGCAAATTCGCATCCTTGAGAATTACTAATGTCCCGGGCTCTAGATTTTGCTTGACCTCTTGCCACTTAGTCCGTGGTTGCAAATCCTGTAGGTATTGTTTTGTCCACCTCTGCCAAAAGTCCACATGCAGTTCTTTCACCAACTTCCATCGAGTTAGAAGAGGAATCGCTCCGGGCTTGATTTCAATTTCAGGAATGGTCGCTAACGGTTGTCCAGTTAGAAAGTGGCCTGGGGTTAGCGTTTGAAGATCGTTTGCATCTGCTGACATTTGGCAAAGTGGTCGAGAGTTAAGGATGGCTTCTATTTGACAAATGACGGTGTTGAGTTCTTCGTAAGTGAGTGAAGCACTTCCTATCACGCGTTTCAGGTGATATTTTGCTGACTTTATTGCAGCCTCCCAGAGTCCGCCAAAATGAGGAGATCTCGGTGGGATGCGCAACCATTCGATTCCTTCACTAGTACACGTTTCTTCAATTGAGTCGAAGTGGTCATTGAAGAGTGAGTATAGTTCTTGAAGTTCTGAGTTTGCTCCAACGAAGTTTGTAGCATTGTCGCTAAATAGTTTTGAAGGTCGCCCTCGTCTGGCAATAAAGCGTTTGAGGCATCCTTTGAAGGCCGCCGAGGTTAAGTCCGTAGCTAGCTCGATGTGCACTGCCTTTGTGGAGAAGCATACGAACACTGCTATGTATGCTTTGGACGGCCGTTTTCCTCGTATCTTGAAGTGGATGTAGATGGGCCCGCAAAAATTGACTCCAGTGTGGAGAAACGGCCTGGACTGTTGGACTCTTTCCGCTGGCAAATCTCCCATAAGTTGGGTGAGGAGTTTCGGTTGTTATCGAGCACACAGCATGCATTGCTGGACTATCTTGTTGGCCATCCCCTTTCCGTTGATACACCAGAATGTTTGCCGCGAGATGTATAGCAGAGCCTGTGGTCCTGCATGCAAGTGCTTATGATGAAGGTGTGAGAAGATCAGCGGAGTGAATTCATGCATAGACGAGATCAGCATTGGGTGCTTTGTACTGAAGGGTAGCAGACTATTCCTCAGTCGACCATCTACTCGTATAATCCCGTGTTGATCTAAGAAGGGCGCTAGCGAGCGGAGATTGCTGTTATGGGCAACAGAATCCTTCCTCGTGAGGTGTTTGATGTCATCTGCGAAGTCGTCTTGCTGCATCACAAATATGATTATGTGTAGTGCTCGTTTCATTTCGTCTGGGTTTGGTTTACAGCTAGAATTCCTTTTTCCTTTCGGAAGTTTGCAATTTCCCATAAAGCGTAGTATGAAGGCAGTAACTTCTTGCAATCTCTGAAAATTATTATTATGTTGGATGTTTCGAATGATTGATAGTGGCTGAGTATGAATACTAATCAACACCATTTTTTGCTTTCGTTGTTCAGGAAGTTCGAAAACAATTTCTTCGTTTTTAGTAGCTTTGCTTGAAGAATGTTGTAACAGAAAGGTTGGCCCTTTAAACCACAGCGTACTTGAGCATAACTCAGCAGGAAACATGCCTCTGGAGATTATATCTCCTGGGTTTTGTGTAGATTCAACGTACTGCCATACTCCATCTTCTGTATGTTCTTCTATGTATGCGATTTGGTTGCCAACGAACGTGGTAAATTTTGATGATGGTGAAGAACCGTTTGAGAATTGCTCCAGTAGAAAGTTTTATCGATAGTAATTTGTAGAGAATTTTTCACTCTTCACATGAGTTGTGTTAATAATTTTGCAGCGCAAAGTTCCAGTCGAGCAACTGTGGTTTGTTTGTTTGGTGCAACTCGGCTCTTCGCACATAATAAGGTGACATCAATTTGCCCACCGAGGTCTTCAGTGCGTATATAGATACATGCTCCATATGCAAGTTTGCTGGCGTCTGAAAAACCATGTAGCTGTGTGCTCTGGCGTTTCACGGAGATCATGGCATAACGAGGTAATTTTAAATCGCTAAAGACAGAGAGCTGTGATCTGTAATCTCTTTTTCCGAAAGTGGGGTGTCCCAGTCAATTTTCAATTCCCAAAGTTGCTGCATAAAGACTTTCGCTAATACCACTACTGGATTCACTAGCCCGAGGGGGTCGAATAGTTGTGACATTTGGGCAAGGACGACTCGTTTCGTAACTGCCTGTTCACTGTCTTTAATGTTGATGTTAATATTGAATTGGTCAGTAGATGGATTCCATATTAGCCCCAATGCCTTGATAGCACAATTTTCTTCGAGGTTGGTTACATCAAATTCAGTAGCTCGATCCTTGAGGGCTATGTGACGCAACAGATTTAAGTTATTGGAACACCATTTATGTAGGTGGAATCCCCCTCGTTGAAGCAATTGAATAAGCTGTTGTTGTAGACATAGTGCTTCTTCCAAGTCATCGCTGCCAGTTAACAGATCATCGATGTATAGATCTTGGCGTACTACCTTTGCTGCCAAAGGGAAACCTCTTTCTTCATCATTAGAAAGACGCTGGAGACACTTCAACGCTAAGTATGGAGCACTCCTGGTTCCATATGTAACGGTCTTAAGCCGGTAAGTTGTTGGGCGTTCACCGAGTTTATCTTGCCACAGGATAAGCTGGAAATCTTGGTCTTCTTTATGCATCCAAATTTGTCGGAACATTTTTTGGATGTCAGCCGTCATTGCGTACTTGAAACTTCGAAATCGGATTAGAATGTTGAATAAATCGTGTTGAAGTGTCGGACCCGTATGCAAGATATTTGAGTGACAGATTAGTAGATGTTTTTGCTGAGCCGTCAAAAACAACGCGTAGTTTTGTTGTCAAGCTGTCGGGTCGTAATGTCGTATTCTTAAAATCTAATAATTCAAAAAAGACAGCTTATAGAAGCCTTTTGGTTGTTTTCTTTCTCGATTGTTTACGTGTTTAACAATTCGCTGTTTTGTTACTTTAAATTATTCAAGGAAAAAATTTCCTAACAGTATTAAATTAACGACACTTTAATAACTTTGATTTTGTTAAAAATGAAAAATGAAGGAATAAATCTGTTTAGCCACCCGATTGATTCAGAATATTTCCTCTTTTCAAAGGTTTTTATTTCTGCTTTTACGATCAGGTTCACATCAATTTGCATGCAAATTAAGGTTTCAAACCAATTTGACGAGAATTGGAGTGAGAGAAAAAAAAATATTATTCTCCTTTATAGACACTTCTTTACAATTGTTATGCGAAGACCATTTTATAAGTTTACAGGTTATCATAATAGCGAATTTAATGAAAATGAGCTCCACTCAATGATGTTACGTAATTGCTTAATATGTATTATGGAGGGCATGTTTAATGTTTAATAAGTAGCAGGCCGAAAAAATATAAAAGTGGTTTAACAATTCACAAAAGTAAATTATGTTATAGACTCTTTTCCCCGCGTTGAATACGTTAATTAGTAAGCATTCTGCTGTTTAATTGTGGGTTTGTTTTTACATAGAAAGTATTTCTAAAAATGTCGTTTTCAAATATCAATAAGTTTTTTTCTTTTTTCTAGATATGACATTAAATCCCCTGTACCACATTAGCTTACGAGTTAAAAATATGTTTCTTCTACTTGCCAGCGTATGTGGGACTCTTAAATGTAGATTTTGCTTGTTTGTAGGTTGGGTTTTGGCTCGTATCCCATCTAGCACTTGCTCGATCCCTCATGTGCCACACTTGTTAGCGCCACTGCGTGCTACGATTTCGGCTGCCACGCGGACTTCCCGCGGGACTGGAAGAAGCCGACGCAGGTCCATCTTGTACGTTAGCGAGAGCTCGCCTGTCGTGGAATACCCAGATGGTGCCGGTGGATGCGCAGCCATCCGCAATCTGGGGTGGTGTCCAGGAGTACCCGGGAACTGTCACGTGCGCAACGGTGTGAGATCGCGATCCGCATTCCCCTAACACAAATCTCGCTGAATCTCGTCGTCTCGCGACTACGGCAAATGCACCTGATTTCCCTGGTTGAAGATAAAAAATTTCCAAATCAGTTGAGAACTGTAGTGTTCACTTGTAATTAAAAGACGACCGATCTTAATGAGTTCAGTTTATTGACTGACTTCTTTCTTAACACTATGTGTTACATTACGAATAATGAGTATGTATATACTATGGGATAGAGCGGGAGAGAACGATACTCCACATCTCCCCCGTAAATTATTAATGTTAACATAACCTTAATTCATTTATTTTCTTTCCTCATAATATAAAGATCAATATAGAGTTATAATGTATTCATGGTATATATATAAAAAGATGAAAATAATATTATATTTTGGTTTGAAACAATTACATAGCTACATATTAATTCGTAAGTAATTTTTGATTAGTAAGTCAAACGGTCGGGTTGTCTTGATATTCTTCCTGACCTTGTCGTGTAGTGGCCTGTAGATGTTGTAGGTTGACATGTTGTTGGGATCATTTTTGATTCACTTTGAATATTCACACCTTCATCTCCCCCTTCGAAGGTTTTGAACTTGAAGCTCCGAGCTCTCCTTCAGTTACTTCTTCGGGAATATATGGCACGTTCTTCCTGTGGGCGTTGTTAAGATGAAACACATTTTTTCGGTAAACCCCAGAATTGGTTTTTATATAGAAAGAACGGGGGGCATCGGCTTTGGCTGCAATGCGACCCCACTGATGTATGTCTCTAATCCAGACAACGTCACCGATTTTAAAGTTAAAGTTTCCGCTGCATACACCATGGCGTCTATCGTAGTTATTTGTTTGTTGTTGTCTTCGTTGTTCCTCAGCCATTGTTATTTTGTCCATATTGAGAGAATTTGGCTCATATCATTCACTTGTCATCGGGATGGTTGATCGAATTTTCCGACCCATTAAAAGTTCTGCTGGACTGTAACCGTTATTAAGTGGTGTGGCTCGGTACTCCAATAGCGCTAATTCAGGATTTTCTTTATTTTTCTTTAAAAGCGTTTTAACAATTTTAACCGCCGACTCAATGAATCCATTGCTTTGAGGGAAACGAAGGCTGGATGTAATGTGCTAAAATCCCCAGGAGTGTGCAAATTGTCGAAACTCTGATATGTGGACCGTTGCAAACTGGGGCCCGTTATTAGTTCTAACAATTTCCGGAATGCCAGATCTCGCAAAAATCGATTTTAAGTGTGTGATGACGCATCTGGCAGTCTGTGATTCCAAATAAACTGTCTCCGGGAACCTGGAAAAGTAGTCACTTATAACAAGAAACGTCTTACCATGACATACGCAGAGGTCCATTGCTATGGTGAACCAAGGGCGCTCTGGCATTTCAGAACTGATGAGCGTATCATGTCTTGGAACTAAAAACTGTATACAGGTAGTACACCGCCACCAGACAGACTGGCGCATCCTGCTTTTGCACTTTATAATTCCCAAATGCCCGATATGCATCGTTTCTAACATCCCGTGTTGTAAGGCCGTTTGGATGACAAGTCTCTTACCGTGCATCAAAAAATGGCCATTAATTGAAATATATTGGCGAACGGTATAGAATAACCTTGCTTCTTGTGATAGTTTTGAACGATGTGGCCATCCGTCTTGGCAATACTCCTTTACTTCTCTGATGATGGGATCATCTTGCTGGGTTTTCCGAATAGTGTTTAGTTTGTCGGTTGATGCTGGTAGCTCTTCGATAATGCTGTTGATGAATGTTTCGATTTTATCGTCATCGTCCGGTCCTGTTCCTTGGATAGGATGGCGAGATAGTGTATCAGCTGCTATAAGATCTTTTCCAGGAGTATAGATTATGCTAAAAGTAAGACCCATCATTTTCATACGAAATCTTTGGATCCTTAACGTCAAGTCATCGAGGTTTTTCGTAGTAAAAATTGGAATCAACGGCTTGTGATCCCTCTCAATTGTAAAATGATTGCCAACGATGTAGTCCCAGAATTTTTCACATGCCCATTTGATGCCTAAAGCTTCCTTTTCTTTCTGCGCATACTTCTTTTCGCTGTCAGACATCGTACGCGAAGCGTATGCTACGGGCTTTCAGATACCGTCCACATCTGTCTGAAGGCACACCGCTCCCAATCCGAAAGAAGATGCATCAGCCGACACAAGGGTTCTTTGTGTATGATCATATGTCTTCAATACCGGAACCGTTGTTAGTGCTCGTTTCAGTTTTAAGAAAGCCTCCTCCTGAACTAGCGGCCATAGAAAATCAGCCAGGGATTTATAAAGCTCATTAAGGGAATAGCAGGCAGCCTTTGGAAGCAGAATCTTCGAAATGGAGTTAGAAAAGTTGTAAAGAGCTGTGATTTTGGAGATAGCTTTATCTGCCAAAATCCATACTTCGCGTCTAACTTGGTGAAGTACTTTGCACCTTCCGATTGCGCCAGTGAATGGTCAGCAACTGGCATCGGGTGTATACCTCGTTGAATGGCTGAGTTGAGTTTCACGAGGTCAACGCAAGGATGAATATCACCGTCGGGTTTGTAAACGATTACCATTGGAGCGCACCAATCTGTTGGCATATCTACACGTCTGATTACATCAAGTTTTGCCTTGAGCTTTTCCTTTAATGGAATCGGGACTCGTCGAGCTGTTGCAATTGCATAACGTTTCGCGTTTGGTTGCAATTTAATTTCGTAATCCTCCAACAATTTTTGAATTGTTTCGACACGCGGATTATCAAAGGTGTTAATTCATTGTATAATTTTCAAATTTTGGCAAGATTTTAAACTCAAAAGTGGTGATTTTAAATTGTTCACAATGTAAAGTTCAGATTTACAGAATATGTTTCTATATTTAAGCACGCAGTTCATTATTCCCGTAACGTCGAGACGTTCACCCGAAGGGCCACATAATTTTTTATTCGATTTGTTAATTTTCGCGTCAGGGAAATTTATTTTAAATTCTTTAAGTGATAAGACATCTACCGGAGCTCCCGTATCTAGCATAAAATTAATTTGCTTTTCGTTGACCGTTACTTTAGCGGTCCACCGTTCATTGTTATTGTTTTCGTCTGTCATCGTGCCTATGAAGAGTGTCTCGTCTTCTTCTTCGACATGAAATATCTTGTTGTTGTTGATTTTAATTTTCTTTTGACAAGCCTTACTAAAGTGGTTCCACTTCTTACAGAAACGGCATTGTTTGCTTCTAGCGGGACAGTTATGTTTGTTCTGCGGCTCTTTCGCACCGCACCATGGGCATTGACATTCTCTAGTCTTTGCAGTCTCTCGTACGCTTCGTCTGAAGTTGTGTGAAGGTGATGATGATGACGTCTTTGGTTTATGAGAACGCAAACTATTAACGGTTGTTGCATTTGCACTAAAAGGTGTTGTTGCCAAATCTACTTGCTGCCGTCTCACTGCCTCGTGTTGCCTTACCGTTTGTACCGCTTTTCAAGCGTTAGGCCTGCTTCTAGTTGCAACCTTTCTGATAACCTTCTGTCTCGTACACCTACCACCAACCGATCCCGTATCATCTCTTCACGCAAGCTTGAGTATGAACAGTTCTCAGAAAGCAAATATAATGATGTTATAAAGTACTCAATGCTTTCTCCTTCTAATTGGCATCGAGAATTAAACTTAGCCCGCTCGTAAATCACGTTGTGTTTCAACACGGAAGAATTCTCAAATTTACTTATGCAGAATTGTATTTCTTTTGGTCGGGAGGAGAAAGATTGAATGACAGAAATATATCATCTGCCTGATCACCCATTAGGTAGACTAAGGTGTTAACCTGCTCCTCTTCATTTCTTTTGTTTAGCCTGGAAACAATTCTAAAACGATCAAACCGCCGTTTCCAACGTGGCCAATCCGTAGGGTTAAATGTAAAATGTTCCGGCGCTTGAACAGTAAAGTTATTACCCGATAAACCCGCCACCGCAGGCTGTTGTTCCGAATCGTTTACCATTTTATTGATTTAAATATTCAGCGAACGACCTAATTTTTCTTTTCTCTACTTTCCGACACCGCTGCCACCATGTAGTGTTCGCACGTTAATTAAAAGACGACCGATCTTTATTGACTGACTTCTTTCTTAACACTATGTGTTACATTACGAATAATGTGTATGTATATACTATGGGATAGAGCGGGACAGAACGATACTCCACAAGAACCACAATTACTTGGTCGGTTTAACTGGCGACTGCCACTCTCCACGCGTTCAATGGCACCCCGCACAACAAATGTGTTAAGAAGTCGCAATAAAGCGAAAAAGTAATTTGGACGATTGTCCACTTGAGTGGGAACCACTATTATTTTCCTTTTTTCGTTTTTTAATTATTTTCCCGACCAATTTCCACACTCGGAGGTATTTTTCACGCCTCTTCTTGACGGCACCCGCTACTCCCACACTCTGCTACCATGTGGCTGTCATTTGACTTTGACATCCCACGACAAAACTGACGTGGGATATGAAGCCGTCACAACAAACATGAGATGGAAAGCCACATGGCAGCAGGGTGTATTGGTAGTGGTCGCCAGCGGCGTCGCATGATTCATTACAACTTGACTTAAAGTCGTTTCACCCGTTCATCTGTCACGGCAGTTTCCGCCACAGTAGAAGCTGCAGATATTAAATTCAGTGTGCCTATCATAAATACTGTGATCTGAAAGTTTGGGAATCAAAATAGTTTCCGATGAATCTTCAGGGAGTTGTTATACTCAAATTAAGTTCGCATTCATGGTTACAACTCAAATTCACGATGTTCCGGCGGGTCCTGCGGACACGGGTAAGTTCGTTCGGAGGCAGACGTGGGGAGCGCCACTTACTTTGCCATAGGGGCCCAAAGATGTCATCAAGCGAGAATATGGCTCTTGAAATTGACTTTCGTCCCTTTTCCTGTAAGGCTCCTGAAAAAAAAAACAACTTCAACATAAAAAGACCCCAATCTTCCGACCACCTCTCACTTCTCATCGATATCACTAACATTTCGAAAAAATACGCTAAAACGTGCAAGTACACTCCAAAGCTTCCAACGTTTTTATTTAGCAACGCGAGCTTCCATGCAACCGTGTTTAAATAACACAGTTTCCAAATAAAGCGAATGAAAATAACACGGATGAAAAATAACCATTGTGAGAATAACACAGGTGTACGGTACTCAGCTGTCGACACGGTAAACCCGTATTCATAATTTGCCGTTTCACGCTGAACGTGTGTGAAAAAAACACGGTTCCTAGAGATTCACAAGGAAAACTAAATTAACACTCGAAAATGTGAAACGGATATGAAGGCAACACGGGAGCTGTCAAATATTGATTTCAAGAAAGTTGTAAGTGCCCGCGGACATCTGTTAAGGCTTGTCAATTTGTCCGTTTGTGAGTCTTTTTTACATATTCTCATGAAAAATGTATCAAAGTTATAATTTAAAAAAGTGTTTCGTTGGTTAAGTTAGCAAATCAGATTCACCAATCGTGTAAGTGTGACAGCATGTCAAATGAAAGGAATAATTTCAGAATTTATAAATTTCATTTATTATAATAAAATTACATTAATCCTAGTTATTTAGCCGCAAAACCCACTGCTTTTGTGATTGAGCAAGCAAACATAATTACAATACTGAGTTTCAATACAAACTTTTTGAGATGCAAATGTTAACTTATTATAAAGTAGAATATTTTCTACTTTTGGTGCAAGCTTTACTAAAGACTTTGCGTTAAAATCATCACCAACTGATGATGTTCGTAAGTGCCAGTATACAACATATGCATTATGATTAATGACAAAGATTTCTTTGATCTGCTTAAAAACCGGTAAACTATCATTATCACATTCTAAAAGTATAATAGAATTTTGTTTGAGCTCTTTACCATAAGTTTCTACTCTATGTGCGGTTACAACCGCGGAAGTCACCGCAGTTGCAGACATTAAGTTTCAGCAGAGGGGTGCGTAACCCGGGGTGGCATACTGAGGCCAGGTAGCACTCAGACGTGTCGCGGGTCTTCCGGGACACCCTCTGCTATTGCTGAGCTATTCTATATATAAACACTAACACGAAAGAAAAAGACGGGAAAGGGGGAGGTCATTTTAAGAAATGAAAAATGATTGTTTTTACGATCTCATAATTTTGTATTTTTAGTTGAATTTAATTACAAACCATCGATGAAACAAATAAATTTAAAAAGGCAAAAACAAATTCCGTTAAATAAGGCCCCTTTTCAAATTTCCAAAAGAACAAACTTAAAACAAATTATCGCATAAAAACAGTAAGAGTGAATTCAAATACAGAATGTAAAAGAAAGCATATAACAATGAAATATTAATAAAATAGAGAGAATGATACATAATTACTTACCCCTTGTACGGCTGCGGAGCGCTCTGCAACTGGACCGGCACTACTAAAAGTTATCAAATTATTAAATTAAATTTCCTTGTTTTTTATTTACACACAAGTCGTTAAAATTGCTGATAATCTTTCTAATAATTCGGCGTACTATCGTCGTGCAATAAAAGGGCATAAGGAAATTTATTCACCATCGGTCACTGATTATAACGAAAATTCTCCTCTTCAGCGTTTTCACTTATTTTACGCACTATTTGCTTTTAAAAATCCAAGAATTTTAATGTAGAGGTGCAATATTACTACACAATGGAAGGGCGCCGCAGGATGTTATCACACTTATCGCGGACAATCCCAGAACTCATATAGACAAAATTTTTAGTCACTCAAAACTCTTTTTTTCTCCCCCTACCAACTCTCAATTCAAATCTTTTCCCCGAACACATCCCAAATCACTCAACCACACCACCATCCAATTCTTAATTCCCATCCAGTAATTCAAATTAAAATCACTTCCAATTTCTAAATTCAAATCACTTTTTCAACTTCAAGATTTAAGTCACTTCTCAACTTTCAAGATTAAGATCACTTCTCAACTTTTAAATTAAAATCAGTTCTCAATTTCCAAATCAAAAAAATCTTCTCCACACTGCCAAAGAACTTCTCCCTCTTTTAAAACCCAAAACCGAATCAAAAAATAACGTACTGGCAAAAGTACTCCCTCTTATTTTAAAGTCAAATACTGACTGCCCTCAACTTCCAAAAAACCAATCCCGCAATCCTTTCATTCGCAATTACCGCTGCCGTACCCGAGTAACGTAATCGAAGTTCAATACACTCCGATTCTGCTACCCACACATCTTTTCATATCGACAAATGCAACAACTTCCATTTTGCATATATGGCGATTTGCATAATTATGATGGCGTTTGGTTACATGCAAATTGTCATATACGAGTATACGGAAACAACTGCTTTTGCCGATATCCCAAAAAGAGTGTTTTCCTGCACTCGGGAGAACTTGAACCCCCGGTCGAGATTCCAAAACGCTACCAACGGAGCCACCTTCTGTTGATTTCCCATTCATCGAACTAGCAACTTCAACTATGCACTTTTCTTAATGGACATGGAAATGAAATTTGTAAGTAGGAAAGCGTGAATGAATTTTGTTAGCATAACAAGTAAAATTTTGCTAGTGGGAGCTAATGAATGAAATAAGTTAGTATGAATGAAGGAATTAGGCTTTGTTAGGGTAAAGGTACCGAATGAAATTTTGTTAAGGGGAAGTAATGAATGGAGTGTTGTTAGTAGGAAAGCTAAGATTATTCTTATATTACTATGTTTTTTGTAATTAAAAATGGGGTAAGAGATTAGGAGAGAGAGTAGTCTGTATGGTATAGTGATTAGAGCATGAACAGTCTGTGTGGCCTAGTGGTTAGAGCATGAACGCATAAGCCGAAGGTCCCAGATTCAAATCTCGTTGGGAGCAACGTGATTTAGTTCAGGGGATTTTTCGGACAGACTATGAGTGTTCACTCAGTGGTGATATGTACTAATTTAATCAGATCATGTCATACCTGAGCAGGCACACGGGAGCATGGTACTGACCAAACCAACTTCCGAAAAAATCAATACGGTCATGAAAATGAAATACTTTAACTATCTCTAAGCGAAGGCCCGCGAGGAGCTGTAGTGCTACAAAGAAGAAGAGAGTAGGATTAAGATGATGGGGAAATAAACATTATAGGGAAACTGGTAAGATGCTAATAAAAACAAATAAATATACAAAGGTATATGTGCCTAAAAGAAGGTGGAGATATAACAGTGGCAATTTGAAGTTGCGAATGGGAGAACGCGGATACGTGGGAATTCGCGACAGCGCTCCTAAGAATCTAAAGTTTCCGTGGCATTCCTCTTGTGTTAACGGATAAAATAAAAAACCATATGGTAAATTAGTTAACTGTTTTAGCAACATGAACTTTGTGACCTTGAAAAATATAGTTTGTGCTTGTGCCTCGAAATGTTAGCTTGTTGTCTAGAGGCGCAAGTAAATACCATATTTTTGAAACAACTTTTTATGTGTTTCCCCTCCACATGTCTACGTTGTAGCAGAAATGGCCAGTTTAAGATCATTTTTCAATGTTTTCATCAATACCTTTCATTAGATACACATATTGACTTTCTTCAGCAAAAACCTTATAAAGAAGTCAATCATTCTATTTATTTTATATTCGCCGGCCAATTCTTTTTTCCTTCTAAAGCTGTCGGGGCTTACTATGTTGTGTGAGCAGACGCGTTTCGACTTCTTTGAGTCACCCGGATGCGTTGAAGGGAATGCCTTTGTATAATTGTAGGATCTGTTAAGCAGGTAGTACTAAATTAGGTCAGGTACTAAATTAGGTAAGGTGGAGAGATATTATGTTTTTGATTTTGGATTGTTGGATGGCCGTTTGTTCTGTTTCATCTCGTTTCCGTTTTTGTCGGAGAGTGTAGTCTAGTAATGAGAAAATTGCGTTGGAATTTGTAATAAGTTGTTCGTTGATAATGATACCGTCTGTTTTTCTATGTTTATATATTTCAAGCCTTTCAAGAATTTAAAGTCTCGGTCCTATGCTTTGTTTGTAGAACTATGCCATAGAGTTTTCCAGAGCGTCAGGCTCATGTGCGTGGTTTTGTAGGTGTGCCAGTTTAGTACCTGACCCAATTTAGTCCTACCTGCTCAACCCACTCTATGACTTACAAGGTTATTGAATAGTGAAGATTGTAACAATTCTGCGACTGAATATCGCTTCCGTGCCCTCTGGTGGAGCTCCTGACTGGGGCCCTTGGACCCGGTTAGCCCAATGGAGACGGGCAGTGCGCAACTCGCTTTGCCAATGGGCCCTACAGGAGTCGCCAAGCGAGAATTACGACTCGCCAAAAGGGTCACACCGACACTGTCCGCGACACGACGCGCAATGCACTCACGCGCCGCGTATCCTCCCTAACCGCGACCACAACTAAGGCGGGGGAACCTAAGACAAAGGATGAGCCCTGACGAACCTCGGAGTCACACCACGTGGCGGCGAAGCGCCCTCGAGCCTTCCACACACGGGGCATCGCTCCTACGGGAACGCCACCTCGCCTCCCGAGCCAACTTCACAATTTCTAATTCACTGCTTCACCCAAATGTTTTTCTTTTTTTTCTAAATCACAAAAAAATTTAATTTTACGGTTTAATAATATACAAAGGATATTTAAAAAAGAAATATATGTAAAATTATACCAAGCTTGCACCCTTCAACCGGCTTGTTCGACTCGGGGGGCCCCCAATCTTGCTGCCGCCAACTTCTGCTGTCGATCCACCTCGGTCGTAGAAGACGCTCTCCTCGCTGATCCGAAAACCTCCTTGATTGCTCCGATCAATCCTCGAATTCGTTATAACCTCCAAAAATTCCGCCCAAAATTCGTGCTCCCTTTTGGGAAAATGCCAAGTGAAAAAAAGCTTCCCATGCTCCATCCGGGGTCTTATATCCCCTCTGGTGGCCACGCTTACATACAAGGGAGCTTTTCGATGTTTCACCAGTTCATCGCATTCACTGCATTACCTGCGTGTCGTGTCAGCTGGCATCTTGCGAGCTTTAAATGTCATAATATGGTGATGGAACGACGAAACATTTGATGAGCTATGACGCGATGATGGTTGATGTTGTTGTTGTTGCTGCTGTTGCTTCGATGCAGATGACAGATTCGATTTATGTTGCTCAACATATGGTATACCTGCTCCCCCACTTCCGCCTACATTTCTACTGCCGTCCTGATATCTGCTGGACACTTTTTCCGATTGTCCTCTATTGTGTTTGCGATCGTATCCAAATGTGCTATGTGTTGGCGGATGCTGCTGAATGTGTGGCTGGTTACTTTGGGCTTGCTTCTGCACTTGAATATGCGATTGATTGTAATATTGCTGCGGTTGCATTGCAGCTTGTTGCTGGCGCGTAGTTGCATTTTGTTGAGTAGATGCATCCACAGGTTGATAATTATTTATGTTTACAACATTTCTATGGGATATCGCATTCGAAACATGTCCTACACCTGTTGATCCATGTCCCATATCGAGTTCCGCTTTAATGTCCATACTTGCAGCAAACTGCATATTGCTACTGTTTGGTGTCGCGGTGATAACTGGATGTTGAGCGCTCAATTGCGCTTTGTGTCTTGTGGTAACCATACTCTTCTGGCCGGAAGGAGGTTGAAATTCATTTTGAATTTACTGTGGAAGTGTCTTACAGCTTCTCGGTTGCTGTTGTTGGGTTGATACAGGAGAATTTGTATTTACTGAATTGTTAATTTGTATCCGTTGGCTAGGAGGAGTATTGAATACGGTAGGTCTAAACGTATAAATGCCTTACAATAATTCCGGCGACTCATTACATATATTCGTGCCAAGTTGATTATAAGCGTATTGTGGCTTTAATTCTATATGATCTGAGCTTGTTTGTTCTATCGCATTAACTAGTTGCCTTACTAGATTATCATCACGAACCGATAATAGGTTTTTGGATTCATCAGCTACAAATGTATGGAACAGTAACGATTTATTTAGGGATGTTACACTCGTCATGGAATCTGATACAAGAAGCTCGCTTAGTAAATCTGATAAACTCGTCAGCCCGGCTAAAGTTGTAACCGGTACACTGGGTATATCGCGATCACTCATTATGCTTCAACTTTCATTTACATGTATAATTTGATCTTTCAAATTCCATGAAAGTTGTAAGGAGATTTCAATCCACTCAATGAGTTCAATTAAGTAACTTCTAGGGTAAATTTGTCAATATTCATCAATGGGATCATTCCTCTGCAACACTGCACTTTTATCCACCGCTCAGTCGCCAACAACTCTCCAGCATCTAAACAATCGTCCTCAAATCCACTTCCGCAGAATGTTCGCTTGCTTATTGCCAAAATACCCGTGTAATCGTTTCCATTTTCCTCAGCGCCACTCACGAACCTTTTTGTCAAAACGGCTGAAAGAATCTATGGAGTGAGCAACTTTCCGCGGACGTGCACTTTCCGATTAATCATCACTCGTCTCACATTCATTTATTACTTTCCACACTTCTTCTTCAAGTTCCAATTATTAGCGGATTGCGAGCAAAACTTGGCTGACAATATCCGAATTGTCGTGCTTTTGAATTTTATTTTGAAAGAAATTAGAAATGGCGACGTCCGAACAAACACCAAACATATTACAAAGCTACGTTCGCTCGTCAGAATTTGTCTCCAAAGTTCGATTTGATTTTATCTGCCCATTTTTATACGTCCACGATGTTTGCTGGCCATTCTTTTCCGCTCTTCCTACTCCTTTAAACGGAATGTCGCCATCTTCACTTAGCTTCTGCATAAACCGCAAAACAGACATTTGTAATCCTACTAGTTCAATGACTGTGCCATCACGCTGTGTACTAGGTTTGCCACGACTTCCTGCTTTGTCAGATGAGCCCATCTTATCTATCCAAATTCCTGATTTGAGCTTGGACGTAAATTGTCCATACGCTTATTTCCCATCACGCTCCAATGTGGCTGAGCTAGTTTCATCAGTATTTGCCGGTCCGATTCGGTGAAATTAATTGCACCCTTTCGACATTTCAGCACAATGATTGAATGCATTGTCAGCGAAGTACTCGTTGATCTGCTTAGAACCTACTTAATTCTAATTTCTAAGTGTGATACAAAATATAAAGCGTTACATACATCGTTAAACCTCGACTTCAGTTGGCTCGGGAAGTTATCCTCGCGGAGATTTTATTATATTTTTTTTGTTGTTTCTTTTTTTTAGTTTGTTTGTTTTCTTGTGTGTGTGGAAAGCTCCCGTGACAAGATGACTCAAAGAAGTCGAAATGCATCTGCTTACACAGCAAAACAAGGCTTGATAGCTTTTCAAGAAAATAACCTTATAAGCGTTTTAATATTATAGCTTTCAAGCTGAGAAGTAAGATTCAAGCCATCCTGGACATTAAAATTTTCCTTGAAATTTCATCGAAACTTTAAGATCGCGATAATCTAATCAAACCTTCATTTGAAGTTTGGATTGATTGCATATACGCTTGTTAATCCGGAATTAGAGACTATGCTTTTGTTTACACTGCTTTGTAATGTAATTTTCTGAAACAAAAACTATTCTTTTCAGTTGCTTGACATAAACATTTCGGGGGAAAAATGACTCCCTTCTTAAGTGTTTATTTAAGTATGCATTGTAAAATAATACGAGATAAGATTATGTTTAAAAACAACAGTATAAACAAAAATTGAATTTCGAATCTTGGATTTACATGTGCATGCCATGTTAAAATAACTCATGTACCCCGTGTGAAATGAGAGTGCATTTTCCGTCTATAATTAACTTGTTTTTCTATGTGAAATTAACACGCGTTTCCCATGTAATTAAGGAAAATGGATAATGTGCCACCTCGTTCCATTTGTCAACCGATCCAAGAATCACCACGGCAATATCATCGGGAGTGAGCTTTCCTGTCTCCCTGCAGAGGTCCCACCAGTTTTGTCGAACAACAATTTGTGACAGGCTTCGTATTCTTATCCTGGACAAAACTGACCATCAGGAGACTACGACTTACTAATCTTATGCAGGAAAAACGAAAAACACCCATCCCCACTCAAAAATAGTCATGATGCCTTCAATTAAGCTACGGCCTCAAATCCAGGACGAGGCACGCACTCCACCTTCATCTTTTTCGTAGCATTTTGGGTAGTCACTTCCTGCAACAAGCGCCTTCAACTGTCTCTTTCCATTGACCGCGTCCTCTATTTTTGAATTCACAGCAGGTTTGAACTGTCTTCTTCGAATGAGTCAGACCAGCGTTTTCTCAGTTTCCCCACTGGTCTCCACCCTTCAGTTCTCCCAACGATTACCTTTTTGGTTATCGGTTGTTCATCTATACGTTTCACATGGCCAGCCCATTGCAGCTTCTGCAGTCTTACAAACGCTAAGACTTCCAGCTGATAAAAAAAAAGTCAGCAGTCTACTTTCCCTTTGTGCAATTCACACAAGACTGCTGCCAATTGTTGAGTGAGCGATATCTCTCCTTCCGGGCAATAGTCTCCCCCACATCCTCGCTTCGACGCAGGTAAATAGTGCGGAGTTCTCTAGCAAGAAAGGCAAAAGGTATGACGCTTGCAATAACTGTCACCAATGCGTCAGGAACTTTCAAATATGACGATGTAATCCTCAGTGCTCCTCCTCCAGTGCGTGTTACGTTGAGGTACCTATGAGAAAAAACCCTGCATATTGCACTCACTGTCTAGCTTAAATAAATACGATGCTGTTTAAACAATTTTGAGGAAACCCCAAACCAAGGTGTTAGATTAATTTGGCATAAAATTTCAATAATTAAGATCAAGTGATAACCAGATAAAAAGACCTTAAATGTGTCCATGTAGCTTGTAAGTGTAGATTAGTTCAAGAAGCACAACCACAGCCACAATCGCCGTTGTTATCAGCATTACAGTCAACCGCCACAATTGCAAGCAGACGAATCGAATTCCGCGAACAATATTAATACGAACATTAATCATCTCAGCAATAACCGCAGCAACAATAACTACAATAGTCCCACTACTAACCATAACAACAAAAGAATGATATTCTCGTTAAAAGGATCTCGTCACCACCGCCTTTTCTCATGCTGAGCCAGCTACCGCCTGAACGACACCAAGCGATGATCATACGAATACGGTTGATGAAGATCGAGATAAGTGCTGGAGGACAATTTTCCACAACCCTTGGCGCTGAACCGCGAAGACCGTCGCAAAATGCTTCAACAAAACCGAAATCTGTGGGCAAGATGGAAGTCAATCGAAATGTGAAAATCAAAAGAAAAGTTGGTTTTCTTATATTGACGGGGTGTTTAATGAAAATTTTATAAATAATCATGAATTGTCGAGTACAAAGCGTCTAAATTATCATCGAAATGCTTCCAGATGGCCCTACAGCATTGGAAAGTCAAATGTGACAGCCGGCTAGATAATTTGTACAAAATAAGGATCTTTCAGCCACGTCATAACTATCCACTCGACAAGAGAACAAATCAAATCAAATACTCGTATTCTGGCATCTGGCACTGGACCCAAGATAAATTAAGATCACATGGCTCCACACATATTGTCTACATTGACCCGAGATATGCAACAAAATTGCAAATACCAAATTGAAAGTCAACAGTACACCAGAAATGAATGCTATTGAAACGTCATTATCACCTACAGTAAATGGCCGGGCAACAATAGCATCAATTGTCTCCATCAATAATAATGACAACAACAATTGACAAGAATCTTATTTGGATGGAACACAAAAGACAAACGATGGTGGGTGTGATAATGATATCAATCGTATTAAATCATCGTTCAATACATTAAACATTTTGGAGAAGAGTCATTTTTAATTACCGTTTTGCCGAATGCTTCACAGGATGACCTACTTACATTTCTGATACTTCCGCGGAAGACCAATCGAATATCTTCCTACAGCTGCTCTACTACTTGCACTTTCCTTGCGCACATGTCGTCACATCACGATACGATCTGCAGATTATTATTAAGAGAAAACCGGTGGGGAAAAACAATACCGGACGGAATAAATAAGCACTTTTCAATTCACCCGGGACGGCCATCAAAGTGATTCCCGGTGGATACGAGGTATAGTGGAACCTCGGAGTGATAGTTTAGGTCTGTTTTACGAGCGGTGTAATCAAAGGTGGTAACGTGGATTATTACTTTAAAGCAAAGATACTTGCTGGGCTCTGTTTTTCTTTCATTAGTGGCGCACTCATCTATTGGTTTGGAGTTCGAAAGTGGATACTAAGCGAACAAATTGGAGGTGGTTTGCTAACGTTGCAACTATTGGTTTGGAGCTCATAAGTGATTACAAAGGGAGGGTAAGTATACTAGTAGCCTCAAGAAATCTTTATTCAGCGAAGAAGCAAGCATCACCAGAAGAATAGGAGGACGAGGTAGTATTTTTGATGACATGGAAAATACCTGGCAGCGATAACATTTTGGGGGCCCTCCATTGTTGTAAGTAGATTTAAGTTTCTTATTCCATTTGTGATTCTGTGTCAACAGATTGCTATTAAACAAGTAAAGCGTATCATTTGAGTTCAATTTTTTGAATAGTGATCGATTTACTTGAAAAAGCTGTGAACCTCGGTTCGGTTGGTAATTCCACGGGGAACACAATTTTCTGATTTCTTAGCGGAGTACCTTGCAAGTGTTTTCACGAAATTGAAATTCCCCTTGGTTGCATTACGGAGTGCTCCTTTGGGAAATTGGCTTTAAATTAGGTATCTCAGTGTAGCAGAAATTCGAGGCTAAGAAGGTCGTAGAAGTGAGTAATCGTTCCGTTAGTGATTTGCTTGAGTTCTGGTGGGTCACGTTCTCGCTTGGTAGCTCAAAAGGGGCCATAGGCAAAGCAGATTGCGCTTGCATCCATCTTGCTTTCCAGGTCCGTAGACCCTGGCTTGAACTTACCCGCTCGCAAAGGGGGTAACAAGCGTTGCCCCATACTTATACTCCGTACCTTAGCGCTGACCCGACAGCACTTATTAAGAGGCATCTTCTTGATGGGCTGGGTCCCCGTACGTTAGCCATAAGCCGAGTCAGAGCGGATACGCCCGAAGCGGCCTTCTCAGCCGCTGCCCTGATTTCCACAGAGAAACTCATCTTCGAGTCGTTCAGCAGCCTCGGGTACCTCACCACTGGCTTTGATTCGATTAGGTTGTCTCCAATACTGATCGTCCTTACTCTAGGGATTCTCTTTTTTGTCAAGATGATCAATTTGGTTTTCTCCAGTGCTAGATTGAACCCACAAGAAGTCATCCAGTCTCTCCCTCAGCGCATTGCCGCCCGCCAACCGCGAGTCTCTAGTAGTGTTCTTTTGGGTAGCCGGTTCTCTTCCACTCTTTCTACATGACCAAGCAACTGCAATTTACGTAACTTATGCAAGCAGATACAGGTAGTTTGTGAGATAACTCATATAGCTCATCGTTTGAGTATGTTCTCCGCTCTGTTCCTTGTTTCACTGGGCTGTAGATTTTGTAATGTGACGCCTACGCCCGGGAATCGAAGTGATTCCGATCCCGAACCCTTGCAACTGGCCAGATGGATATGTCCTCGAAGTGCCAGCGGACTTCATCTGTCGTGCGGATATCGTTGTGCAGAAAATATTTTTTTTTCTGTCCAAATATTTAGATCTGTGGATATAAATATTCGAAATATAGAATTAATCCAAACCCCGGCACATTTCGAGACATAGCCATCTGGAAATGCCCCTCCACCGTGGCCATCGAGAAAACTATGCCACTGGCGACAACTGGAGAGGCACATTGCCGCCATATGGCGTGCCATTCCACACACAGATGTTTTGTCCGAGGTGACAACCTGGGATTTTGACAGCCACATGGCGGCGAAGGAAACAAAAGAACTGTTTGTGGTGATCGATGGTTCGTGATCGTAGGTTGTGCGGTCTAGAACGTTTCAAGTGCTTTTCTACCTCTTAACATACTTTCGTGACGATCGTTTGTGTGTAGGATTTGGTCGGAACGAAACGTACTCAAGAAAACTGCAAAGGGAACATCAAACACTTGTGAAATTCACCGGAACATTGCCTCAGGCTAGAACAGGGAACTCTGTCAAACTCAGCAAGAAGATCAACAGGCTCCAATCATGAAAGAGGTTAGTTTAGTTAAGAAAGACTTAGAAAATATTAGCAATATTTTGTCTAGGTGAGCGGAAAGGCACCAGAAGATAATAGTCAGGCGAAAGGTGACCATGCGGGCGAAAGCAGCAGTGCGGTAAAACCATCAGCAGTGGCAGAAGTTAAAGGCAATTTGTAAATTTATTTTGCGTGCGCGAATTGGATGCAGCCAGTTAGTCCACCATCCATTCTGGCTTTGTGATCGGCTTTATAATTGCCAGGTGTTGCAGTTGCCTGTCGCGAAACACTTTCCTGAGTGGCCATATTGGCAGAACGATTTAGCGATACTTATTTGTTTTCCGAAGCTCGCACGTACAGACGACTCGTTCAATTTGTTATTGTATTTCTCACCTTTACCGCTATGAAACGGTGTAGACATACAGAGTAAAATTTATTGTCCCGAATCTGCCTCAATTACAATATAATACGCGTAACTGATTGCTCGCATATCCTTTTCAACGCGGCAACCTCTTCGCAGACCAAATGTCACTACCAGGCCAAATATGTAAAAGGAAGAAGTGTTCGACTTGATTGTAAATGATGAAGTCAGATATCCTAGATTTTTACCATTAGAAGCTATTGCAATTATGCGTAGGCTGCTTCACAAGAATCATCGGAGCGGGATGCTGAAGATGTGAAGAAGCAAGCATTCTTTAGATCCATTCAATGGGGGTTGATACTTATTACATAGGAATTAATTTAATTTTTATTTCGCATATACACACACACCCACTATTACTACGATACTATACTATTATGATGTTATTATTTTTAATGAAACAATTAATATTATGAACAATAATGTTTTTCCGATTTCCTGTTTTTATCTTATTTTTGCGTAATTTTAAAGAATTTATTTTATACGGCTGCAAAAGCATATCTACTCGTATAAGGTTGATTATTATCCATGCATGTATCTTATGAAATATATATATTTTGTGTTTGTTATTTCAAATATTGTCTCTTTGACCATTTATATACTATAGACAAAAAAAAAAGATTTGATAATGAATGAAGTAAAAATAATTAAAAACAACAAGTGCATAATTTGCTAGAGATGTAGGAACATTTTTTAAGACAATTTTCTTTTAATAAGTGGGAATTTGTCTGTTGTTTTTGTTTTGAGTAGTTACAAATACACACGTTCTTTTCAACAATTGCAAAACGCGTTTAAATATTTCTTACGCTTTAGTAAAATAAATTCTCGTGTAGCAAAATAAAGGGAAATATTTTTTTGGTGAAATTATTATACAGACACATATTATAAGAGAGAAAATTGTTAATATTTTTAACGGGGATAAACTCCGATTCAAAACAAGATCTAGTTATGAGAATGGATGAAAATTATGAAAACATAATTATCAAATCTATTTTAAGGAAATCGTCTTCGTAATTTTTACCCTTGAGAATTTTTAAATGAAAACATTAAAAAGTATAGAATTCAATGAAAATAAAGTATAAATGAATAAAACGGAACAGAAGGAAACATTTATTGTATTTTATATAAATTATTCTTAATACGTTTATCGATTTAATACTATAATATTATTATTGTATTTGCTCTTATTTTTAATAATGGCAAGGAAATTTGAAATTTGAAAAAGATAATGATTAAATATTACATTTTATTGATACTAATGTTAAATTGATAAGGCTAAGAAAATAATATGAATTGCTAAAACGTTAACCACGACTTTCCTTTTCAGTGACTCGTTCTTTTTCAGTGGGAACCGAGAGTGTAGGGTAAGTATGCCGTCGCGAGGGTAGGGTTTCGACAAATCCGCTGAAGTCGGTTTCGCGTCGCGCGCGGTACGCGGTACCTTTGATTGTTTCGTTATGTCATTAGAGTAGTTTTCGTCGGTTTAATTTCGAGTAGCATATTTTTCGGTACCGCGTCGGTGATTCGGTAACGCGCCTATAGGATTTCGTAGCGTTTTTGATTTGAGATCTGTGGAGAGATCACATCCAGAATTAACGTAACGTAGGTTTCCCGTTCTGGATGAGTAATTGTTGACGCGTTTGGAAAACGGGCATGTTCAGGTGACTGAAATATTGTAATTGAGCGTAACCCATTCGGAGACCCGCGACCGAAATCCTCTCCGAACTAGCTGGCCGACAAGCAGTCACCGCGTGAATGGGTTACGGTGCACGGATTGGTTGACCTGTTGGTACCATCCGTTGGCACTACTCAGACTTAACGTCTAGAACCGATGAGAGGTCGGTTCCGCGTTCGAACTTGAAAAGGAGAAAATCATTACAAATGGCGCCCAACGTGGGGCCTAAAACATCCTAAGGGGGAAAGAACTTCGCGTCTTCTGACGAGTTGGTCCTTTACGGAGGATGTAAGGTACTTTGGTACTCGAGTCCCACTATCAGGAGCAGTGGAGTTGTGTGATACACATTAGGAGTCGCTTCACGTGAGTTGTAGCTTCCGCTCTCCTTTGATTGATTTTTTTTTCGCGACAGATTCCTTCCGATGTGTTGTCCCAGGTTAACCCCTGTAAGGACCTTCTATTTTCTTGATGGAACTGCCAGTCTGATGGGTTTACCTATCAGCATGGACTCTCAAGAAAATAGAAGGCTACCTTGCCTTTATGTCGCGGAAGGATTCTAACTATTTCTTATGCGTGTTAGACGAGTGGTATCGGTTCAACGTTCGGTGGCGTATGCTGGAGTTGCGAAGCCCGGAATGCTTCCACGCGTCGGGATATTTTGACCGCGTACTAAAATCGTTACGGTAGCTCTACCACTTGTCTCGTCGAGTCACTTTAACGTAGTTTAGAGACGGTTTTTTGTAATGTATGTGGGTTTAGGGGATAAATTTCGTAAATCGACCGAAAGCATCCTTTCTTCGGCTGATTACCACGCACTCTCTTTTCCCGTTGGAGGAGTCGACCACTGGAAAGGAAAGGTATATCACATAAATTTTTTTTCTATATCTTATCGGAATAGCTCGCCACTATCGGCCACTAAAATATATTTCTAAGTTTCCATATATATTAAGTTAGTAGTAGGAGTAACTTACCTTGTTATTTTTTTTTAGGAATACCCATTGGCAACACACCCAGCAAAAATCAAAGATGGCAACGAAGCGGACCCCAGACAAGCGTTGGACCAGATCCAAAACGGTCCAACCAGCTAACTGCGGGATCTGCTTCGAGGACGTAGTGGAGGGGGTACACAGCGTGCGATTGGATTGTGGACATCTATTCCATCGTGCCTGTGTACAACAGCTCCTCCTCACGTCAGAGAGTTGCCCATTATGTCGGCGACCCATCGAGCGGTCTGCCCTAGACGTCCCCATCGGAACGCCCCTACCAACGCGCGGAGCAGTGGCGAAAGGAGTTCCAGAGGCCGAACAGTCCCAACCACTTTTAGACCTGCAAGGAGCCGTAGGCGGTGAAGTTCCGGCCGCAAGTGTCGTGTCCGAGGTGACACCCATGCCTTCCACCCACTCCATTGACGCCCTCGTGGCGTTGATGAGGGATATGTCGGAGAGGATTGGCAACCTGGAGGGAAAGCTCCAGAATCTCCCTATGAGCCAACCACCCAGTCGCGTGAGAACTCCGCTTGGCTGGGAGCCAAATCCCAGTGTGGCGATGCCCCACTCCCGACAATCCGAGCAATGGGTCCCACCTCCAAGGAACTCGGGAATGGATCCCAGAGCTCCCGAATATAGACCACGACACAGTACCGGACCCCCGTTGGTACCTCCAGCCCCCGAGGCCGTTCAGTTCAACAGGTCAATCGAGGATGTGATTCCCCCCGGGAACGCATTGGCACTTTTTCGAGACCCGACGCCTCGTATCATGGAGAGTTGGCGCCTGAACTTTACAGGGTTCAACGATATGATATCGGCGGACCGGTTCCTTTTCCGGATTCAGGCGTTGGTATCCAGCACCCTGGGAGGTGATTCCTCGGCCTTCCTCCGGCATGCACATCTTTTGTTCAGCGGCGACGCTGCCGACTGGTACTGGAGCTTTAAAGAGTCAACGCCACGTCCCACTTGGCACTCTTTCAGTGCAGCCTTCCGCAATCGATTTGAGGATGGCTTCACTGAGAGAGAGCTAAGGGAGCAAATAAAGAAACGGAAACAAGGCGCTCACGAACCGTTCGACCAGTACTACACAAGTATAGTGAGATTGAGCACTCGCTTGCGAAATACCATGCCCGAGGACGAACTGGTAGAAATTATCAGAGAGAACATGCGCTGGGATCTCCAGAACAGCCTTCTGCATTTTCCCATCAACACCATACAGGGATTGCGCCTCCATGCCCGTAGACAAGAACACTTGGATGAGCGACGAGGTACCTTCCGTCCACAACCTCGCATAACGGGACCGAATCCCCGAAATCATCACACCGCGGAGTTGATGGCAGCTGACCACCTGCTTGCTGATCCAGTACCAGTACCGAGGAGCGGAGCACCACCGGAACTTGAGGACCCAGCCTTGATTGATCGACCCTCCCTTGAAGCAATCACAAGCCCGACGGTCTGTTGGAACTGCCGACAACCGGGACATCGGTTCTATGCATGTCCAGCGGAGCCGACGCTTTTCTGCTACCGCTGCGGGAAGGCCGACACATACGCACCTGATTGTGCAAATTGCAAAGGGCGAAAAAACTTGCCACCGAGTGCCGCGACCACCCGTCGGCACTCCTAGACCCCGGACGAACCAATCCAGACCCCATCACCAGCTATGACCCAGCTCCCAACATGACTCCAACTCTGCTGACTCGCACCGCTAAACACAGTTCTCCCGAAGTTCCACAACCGACGCTGTCCTTCGCCGAGGCCAATGCGCAGGGAAATGATAGCGAGACGAAAGTTCCTTGGCATGTAAAACCTTTTCATGTCAGGCTGCGGAATTACTTGGCTACTCGACAGCGCATCTTCCATGAGGAGTTGGCCACAAATATCCCACCGCGAAGCAAGCGAGCCACGCGTCGGATGCGGAGCTTCTGGAGAAAAGTCAGGCAGTCGAGGAAAGTGTTGAAGGACATATACTTAGACGAATTATTGAGGGATGATGTTCGGCCATATGCGTCAGTACACCTCCTGCAAAAACGAGTGTCAGGCTTAGTCGATACGGGAGCCAGTGTGAATTGCATATCTGGCGAGTTTGCAGGGGAGGTACTGGCAAAGCACGCGGACCAAATCCGTCATTTCACCTCCTGGTTAAGCACGGCGGACGGAACTCGTCACTCTGTAGTGGGAAAAATTATGACGGATGTCACCTTTAAAGGAGTAACTAAACCTATGGAATTTTTCATCATACCTCAGTTAACCCAGAATCTTTATTTAGGAGTGGATTCCGTTCGAAAATTTAACTTGGCCCCGGCACTATTTTCCGGTTCGACCCTGGAGTCCGTCACCACCGTTCCTGACCAATCTCAACCCACTAACTTATTACGGCATACACTGGATGTAACTCAGCAACTGCGTCTTGACTCGGCTATATCGGCTTTTCCATCGCACGAGAAGGAAGGTCTCGGGCGGACTGCCCTGGTGTTCCACACTATAGATGTGGGGGATGCTAAACCCATAAAACAGAGACATTTCGCCATATCTCCGGCGAAGGAAAAATCGTTATACGCCGAAGTGGATCGAATGCTAGCATTAGGCGTAATCGAAGAATCACAGAGCGCGTGGGCTTCCCCAGTCACCTTAGTGGTCAAGCCGAACAAGGTCCGGTTATGCCTAGATGCCAGACGCTTGAACGCCGTCACAGTCAAGGACGCATATCCTCTACCGTTGATCGAAGGCATTTTGAGTCGATTGCCTAAAGCCCATTTCATCACGAGCTTAGACCTCAAGGTCGCCTTCTGGCAAATTCCTTTAGACCCCGGTTCAAAGGAGAAAACAGCCTTCACAGTCCCAGGCCGGCCCTTATATCAATTCGTGACCATGCCATTCGGATTGTGTAATGCCCCCCAAACAATGACGCGCCTTATGGACAAGGTGATACCACCTCATTTGCGGCACCAAGTTTTCGTTTACTTGGACGATCTGTTGCTTATAACCGAGACCTTTGATGAACACATCGACCTGCTTCAGGAGGTGGCTCTACACATCCGGAGGGCAAGATTAACCATCAACATAAGGAAGAGCCAGTTCGTGATGACGGAGGTGAAGTATTTAGGTCACATCATTGGGCATGGCCATATCAAGACCGATCCGGAAAAGACTCAAGCGATTGACGTTTTTCCACTACCCAAGACCACCAAACAGTTACGCCGATTCTTAGGCTTATGCGGATGGTACCAGCGTTTTGTACGTGACTATGCCACCATTACCACTCCTTTGACCGACATGCTGCGTAAGGGACGTAAATTCGTCTGGGAAGAGCCCAGCTTGCGAGCCTTTGAAGAGCTAAAGAAGAGTCTGACTACAGCCCCCGTACTGCACAGCCCGGACTTTGACAAACCGTTCTCAATCCATTGTGACGCGAGTCAACATGGGGTGGGAGCAGTCTTAGTCCAGGTTGCACAAGACGGCGAGGAGAGACCTATAGCCTTCATGTCTCACAAGCTGAACCCAGCCCAGCGAAATTACACGGTCTCCGAGCAGGAATGTCTAGCTGCGGTGTTGGCAGTGAAACGCTTCCGAGCCTATGTGGAGGGACACACATTTGAAATCGTTACGGATCACGCTTCTCTGAAATGGCTAATGAGCCAGACTGATCTCAACGGCAGATTGGCCAGGTGGGCACTGAAACAACAGGCATTTGACTTCACAATTCGCCACCGAAAAGGAAGCCAGCATGTAGTCCCCGACACCCTATCCAGAATGTTCGCCCCTGAAGGAGCCGAGTTGGTCCAAGAGGACGACAGCCCCCAATTGATCGATCTGGACCATCCTGCCTTCAAGTCAGCAACCTACACACAACTGATTCACACTATCTAGAACCAACTGCCCCAGCTTCCTGAACTGCGGTTGACGGATGGATTTATTTATAAGCGGATGGGACACGCATCCGGAGACCCCATACAAGAAGAAGAACAGTGGAAGTTGTGGGTGCCCGAAGAATTAACCACTGATCTTATCAGACGGGCTCATGACCACCCATCAAGTGCGCACGGCGGATACGGTCGTACACTTAGGCGGTTGAAAACCTGTTTCTTTTGGCCTAAGATGGTACAACAGATAAAAGCATACGTAGCCTCTTGTGAGCTATGCAAGTGCACTAAAGCGCCCAACACCATTCTTCGGCCACCCATGGGTAAAGTTGAGGTCCCCGAACGCGTGTTCCAGCGCTTGTACATTGATCTTATCGGTCCTTACCCTCGATCTGCTTCTGGTCACACGGGAGCTGTCGTGGTCCTGGACCAGCTCTCTAAATTCCCTATCATAGAACTACTACGTAACATGCACACTGGACCTATAATCAGCTTTTTGGAGAACCGAGTCTTTCACATGTTTGGAGTTCCGGAGAAACTTGTCTCCAACAATGGGGTCCAGTTCACCTCCAGCAAGTTCCGAGACCTAATGTCCAAATACGGCATCATCCACCAACGAACTGCCGTCTATTCACCACAAGCCAACGCATCCGAACGACTGAATCGTACGCTCATAGCGGCCATCCGCGCCTATGTCCACCCAAATCAGAAGGACTGGGATCGCAAATTGTCCGCCATCACTAGTGCGCTGCGCTCGTCGTACCACGCCACTACTGGCATTTCGCCGTATTTCGCAGTGTTCGGCCAGTACATGTTCTGTCATGGGAGCGCTTACCGGCTATTGCGGCAGCTGAAATCGCTAGAGGACCCAATCGTGGTTCTAGAACCGCACGAAAAGCTCCAACTTCTGCGAGATCAACTGCGGGAGAAGATTGAAGAAAGTAGACGGATGGGAGAGGAGCGGTACAACTTGCGATCTCATCCTTCTGGCTTTAAGGCAGGCGACGAAATATATCGTCGAAACTTCCGACAGAGCGATGCCACCCGACATTACAATGCCAAACTAGACAAGAAATTCGTGAAGTGTCGAGTCCTACAAGTAATAAGCCCCACCCGATACCTCATCGCGGACATGACTGGTAAAACCCTGGGAATTTACCACGCAAAAGACCTTAGACGATGAAGTGCAACTATTTCCCACGAAAAACCTTGGCTTACCCCAATCTTTGCCTAGACGAAGACCTCCGAATAACACCTGACTCCCTACTATATAGTCACTGTCGAGTCTTCATGAACATGGTTGTAGCCTATCCTTCGAAACCGACCTTCGACCCGCCACGGTCCTAGCCAAGACCTTTTATATAGGAGACGGGATCGTAATTACTTCGATTTTGGGGGGGGGAATGTGTAATGTGACGCCTACGCCCGGGAATCGAAGTGATTCCGATCCCGAACCCTTGCAACCGGCCAGATGGATATGTCCTCGAAGTGCCAGCGGATTTCATCTGTCGTGCGGATATCGTTGTGCAGAAAATATTTTTTTTTCTGTCCAAATATTTAGATCTGTGGATATAAATATTCGAAATATAGAATTAATCCAAACCCCGGCACATTTCGAGACATAGCCATCTGGAAATGCCCCTCCACCGTGGCCATCGAGAAAACTATGCCACTGGCGACAACTGGAGAGGCACATTGCCGCCATATGGCGTGCCATTCCACACACAGATGTTTTGTCCGAGGTGACAACCTGGGATTTTGACAGCCACATGGCGGCGAAGGAAACAAAAGAACTGTTTGTGGTGATCGATGGTTCGTGATCGTAGGTTGTGCGGTCTAGAACGTTTCAAGTGCTTTTCTACCTCTTAACATACTTTCGTGACGATCGTTTGTGTGTAGGATTTGGTCGGAGCGAAACGTACTCAAGAAAACTGCAAAGGGAACATCAAACACTTGTGAAATTCACCGGAACATTGCCTCAGGCTAGAACAGGGAACTCTGTCAAACTCAGCAAGAAGATCAACAGGCTCCAATCATGAAAGAGGTTAGTTTAGTTAAGAAAGACTTAGAAAATATTAGCAATATTTTGTCTAGGTGAGCGGAAAGGCACCAGAAGATAATAGTCAGGCGAAAGGTGACCATGCGGGTGAAAGCAGCAGTGCGGTAAAACCATCAGCAGTGGCAGAAGTTAAAGGCAATTTGTAAATTTATTTTGCGTGCGCGAATTGGATGCAGCCAGTTAGTCCACCATCCATTCTGGCTTTGTGATCGGCTTTATCATTGCCAGGTGTTGCAGTTGCCTGTCGCGAAACACTTTCCTGAGTGGCCATATTGGCAGAACGATTTCGCGATACTTATTTGTTTTCCGAAGCTCGCACGTACAGACGACTCGTTCAATTTGTTATTGTATTTCTCACCTTTACCGCTATGAAAAGGTGTAGACATACAGAGTAAAATTTATTGTCCCGAATCTGCCTCAATTACAATATAATACGCGTAACTGATTGCTCGCATATCCTTTTCAACGCGGCAACCTCTTCGCAGATCAAATGTCACTACCAGGCCAAATATGTAAAAGGAAGAAGTGTTCGACTTGATTGTAAATGATGAAGTCAGATATCCTAGATTTTTACCATTAGAAGCTATTGCAATTATGCGTAGGCTGCTTCACAAGAGTCCTGAAAGAAGATTGGGCTCATCAGAGCGGGATGCTGAAGATGTGAAGAAGCAAGCATTCTTTAGATCCATTCAATGGGGGTTGATACTTATTACATAGGAATTAATTTAATTTTTATTTCGCATATACACACACACCCACTATTACTACGATACTATACTATTATGATGTTATTATTTTTAATGAAACAATTAATATTATGAACAATAATGTTTTTCCGATTTCCTGTTTTTATCTTATTTTTGCGTAATTTTAAAGAATTTATTTTATACGGCTGCAAAAGCATATCTACTCGTATAAGGTTGATTATTATCCATGCATGTATCTTATGAAATATATATATTTTGTGTTTGTTATTTCAAATATTGTCTCTTTGACCATTTATATACTATAGACAAAAAAAAAAGATTTGATAATGAATGAAGTAAAAATAATTAAAAACAACAAGTGCATAATTTGCTAGAGATATAGGAACATTTTTTAAGACAATTTTCTTTTAATAAGTGGGAATTTGTCTGTTGTTTTTGTTTTGAGTAGTTACAAATACACACGTTCTTTTCAACAATTGCAAAACGCGTTTAAATATTTCTTACGCTTTAGTAAAATAAATTCTCGTGTAGCAAAATAAAGGGAAATATTTTTTTGGTGAAATTATTATACAGACACATATTATAAGAGAGAAAATTGTTAATATTTTTAACGGGGATAAACTCCGATTCAAAACAAGATCTAGTTATGAGAATGGATGAAAATTATGAAAACATAATTATCAAATCTATTTTAAGGAAATCGTCTTCGTAATTTTTACCCTTGAGAATTTTTAAATGAAAACATTAAAAAGTATAGAATTCAATGAAAATAAAGTATAAATGAATAAAACGGAACAGAAGGAAACATTTATTGTATTTTATATAAATTATTCTTAATACGTTTATCGATTTAATACTATAATATTATTATTGTATTTGCTCTTATTTTTAATAATGGCAAGGAAATTTGAAATTTGAAAAAGATAATGATTAAATATTACATTTTATTGATACTAATGTTAAATTGATAAGGCTAAGAAAATAATATGAATTGCTAAAACGATAACCACGACTTTCCTTTTCAGTGACTCGTTCTTTTTCAGTGGGAACCGAGAGTGTAGGGTAAGTATGCCGTCGCGAGGGTAGGGTTTCGACAAATCCGCTGAAGTCGGTTTCGCGTCGCGCGCGGTACGCGGTACCTTTGATTGTTTCGTTATTTCATTAGAGTAGTTTTCGTCGGTTTAATTTCGAGTAGCATATTTTTCGGTACCGCGTCGGTGATTCGGTAACGCGCCTATAGGATTTCGTAGCGTTTTTGATTTGAGATCTGTGGAGAGATCACATCCAGAATTAACGTAACGTAGGTTTCCCGTTCTGGATGAGTAATTGTTGACGCGTTTGGAAAACGGGCATGTTCAGGTGACTGAAATATTGTAATTGAGCGTAACCCATTCGGAGACCCGCGACCGAAATCCTCTCCGAACTAGCTGCACGGATTGGTTGACCTGTTGGTACCATCCGTTGGCACTACTCAGACTTAACGTCTAGAACCGATGAGAGGTCGGTTCCGCGTTCGAACTTGAAAAGTATAAAATCATTACAATTTTCCGGAGTACTTTGTGTTTAAATGTATCCGCCCCCTTTTTGTAGTCGTTTGTTTGGGTCTATGTTTCATTTCCGTGTTACAGCACAAGTTTGATAAGTGTATTGTAAATGCAGGGTTTTTTGCCTGCACATAACTCTTGACCTTAGAATGGGAAGTACGGAGTAATTGGGTTTATTTGTGGTGTTTCTGTTTGGCGTCAAATATCATCCTTTTTTGCACCTCTTCTATTTAAGTTGGTTCCAAGGCAGACAAAATTATCTACAGTTTCAAAGATATAGTTGCCTATGGTCAGGTTTTGTTAAACTGAAGTTTTTTTTCTCATTAGAGTTATGAATTTAGTTCTTTTATATCGAAACTTTCTTTGGTAATACGAGTAAAAAGTTATTTTACAAACATACTACTTATATTTAGAGTTATTTATTTTAATTCATTGCATCTATGGTTTTAAATAATTTAGCTCTGCTGATGTCGGTTTGTTGTTTAATTGTTAAAACATGGTTACAGGAAACAACCTGTCATGAACTTAAAGCCAATTGAAATTAGAGATGGGACATCGACGATGAAACATCGATGTTGTGAAACATCGATGCTGAAAGTTACAAAAATCGATGGCAAAAAACATCGGCGAAAAAACATCGATTTTATGTTTCAGGGTTTTTGAAAAACACAATTCTATTTCATTCAAAATGGTTTGATTACATAAAATTCATTTTGAGGTCAATGTTTGCACATTTTATTTGAAATCAATGGAGTTAACTGTT
The DNA here is from genome assembly GCA_963969285.1 of Odontomyia ornata. Lineage (NCBI taxonomy): Eukaryota > Metazoa > Arthropoda > Insecta > Diptera > Stratiomyidae > Odontomyia > Odontomyia ornata. The sequence continues at coordinate 165,465,763 of OZ017738.1, read as the reverse complement.
TTTATAATTACTTCAAATTGTTATCCGATTAATTCACATTATTATTCGTAAAAGTAAATAAAATCCACGAAAGTCATCTATAAGATGGGCAAGAGAATGCATTTTAAATTTTCTTCTTCACAGTGCACGTCAGATATATTCTAGCAATTACAATATATCGCCATATGTTGTAGCAATAATATAATTTTCACAAGCACCAGAACCTCCTATCTACAGTCTGCAGAAATAGTAATTTTCTGAGGTTTTCACTCTTAAATCGGTTTCTTTTGTCAGAAACGATATCGCCAGTGGTGGAGAAAGCTCTTTCCAATGGGACCGAAGTTGCCATGACACAGAGATATTTTTTGGCCATTTTCATCATTGAAGAATCCTGAAGCATTTCTCCCAAAAGAAGAAACCTCTCAACTATATAGTATGTCGAGTTCCACCTTGTAGAGACAGACTGCACTAGCTTCTTTTTTCCATTATGATCTGTTTTTTTTTGCGCAGCTCTTCACTTGCATTACGCTTTTCTTAAACCATTTAAATATGGCTTTAACATCATTATTAATTTTCACGACCTCTGGTATTGCATTAATTGATTTTTGAGCCATTAAATTTAACAAGCGAGCAAAGCAATAAGTGTGTTTTTCTTTACCGAATGCTTTCTCTACTGCACTAATGATATTGCTTGCTCCATCTGTAACAACGTCTGTTATACATTCGGGTTTAAGGCCCCAATCTGAACACACTTCTAACAGTTTTTTCGCTAAATTTTCACCAGTATGGCTCTCATTTAATTCGCATACTCCTAGTGTCACAGTCTCTAGTCTCATTTTTGTATTCAGCGATGTGAAATGACATGTCACGGCAAGAAAGCTTCTCATTTGATGAGTTTCGGTCCAAATGTCTGTAGTAAGGCACACATATTGAATGCTTGACAAAACATTCTCAAATATGGCTTTTATTGCCTCATATTTTCTATCTCATGGAAGCTATAGTCCTTCTTGAAGGAACGTTATAAAGCGGAGTAACAACTTACAAAAGCTGCCTAAATCCCTTATCTTCCACAAGTGAAACGGGTTGGCTATCCCCACATATCATGAAAACAATTGCCTCGGTGACTTGGCCATACTTGTCGCCTCCTTCTTTGAACGAACTTATTTTCCTAATAGTTTCTTGCAACGTTTTCTGCTTGGAGAGACCCAACCCTCTCGAATGAGTTTAAGTATCAGGATTCAAATTTCTAGCTCCTGAGCATTCACCATTTTCATTGCCTTGGTATGGCCCTACTTCCATTGCTGAACTTGAAGGAGTTGGCGATAATGCCACGATTAACGTGCTTGGTGAAACCGAAGTGGTCGGTATTCATCTTTATTATTTAATTAACAACTTACAGCAACTTACTAAAGTGACTTGCGTGCTCTGCACAGTAGATGGCCCAGATTTATTGCAGAAGCATACATCGAAAGCACTTCTGTGTTTGCTGCTGATGTGTCCCATAAGATTTGATGTGTTTCCATCCGTTTTAATAATTTTTGAGCACAACGAGCACTGCCCCGACTTGTCATCAATTTTCTCGAAAAATTTCTACACTTGACTTTTGGGAGGCATTACGAAACCAAAATAATGAAGTTTCCAAAGAATCATAAAAAAAAACATACACTTGCTCGCACAGTACACGCACGACAAGTAAATGCAACTGCAAACGTATTCCAAATTCAAATCGAAGTTCACGTTTACATGCACTTGCACTATTAAACGCTTGACGATACGAAGTGAAGATAAATTGCGAATGATGAATATCAACATCAAGCTCTCTCTTGTTTGCAACAGTGGCAAAAAAACTAAAAATTAAATCGAACAGGCTGAGCCCAGCATATTGATATGGACAGAGGAAAAACCTTGAAAAGTAAATAAACGGTGAAAAATTCGACGCTAGATTCAACACCAGTGCATTGGCACGGTACATAAGTAGGCAGAAGAAAACCGAAGATTGATGAAATGACAGACAAAAAACATCGATTGGGTTGGGACATCGGCGCGAAAATATCGATGTGAGAAAAATATCGTCTTGGAAACATCGATGTTGAAAAGAGTCGATGATTGAAGAAAACACTGATGGTTTGAAAACATCGGCATCGATGTCGCATCCCTAATTGAAATCTTAAAAACTACCTCTTATCTCTACTTAACGTCTATCCTAACCAACATGTTTAAACCAACTTCCAAAGGAAAGAAGATTATCAATTCACCACGTATAGTTTCTTTTGTTGCTTTTTTCGGGTTTTGTAAAATAATTTTACAAAACCCTACTAAAATCGCGTCCTGTCTGTCCGCCTGTCCGTCCGTCCGTGTGTTACAGCACTTTTCCTCGCAAACTACTGAAGCTAGAAACATCAAATTTTGTATGCAAGTGTGAAGTGGTGCTCTCTTCAAAGTTCAACTACAAAATAAATATTATAAGGAGTTTAAGGGGAGTGCCTCCCGAAAAAAAATTTCATCAAAGGTAGCCGACATGGGTGTCAAATGAAAGGTCTTGATGAGAACTTTTCAAAACAGGTCTTAAACTGACACTTTTTGTTTCGAGGGGCGCACAGGGAGGGGAAATACACGAAAAATTTGTGGTAACCCCCCTCGCGATTGGACACGGGTGATCCAAAAAATCTGTAAAAATTATGGAGGTAGGTGTTTATGAGTACAATAACAACAAATATCTTAGAAGTCGAAATTCACTCAACTTTTTTAATAATAGTATGATCTTCGAATTTCACATTTACCCCAATAAAATCGTAGAGGTACCCTTAAACTGAATGAAATTTGATATTTGAGTAGTCCTAGTAGTTTGATAAAAATCGAATAGTAGCCACGGAAGTTATAGCCATTTAAAATTTCTCCACTTACAACTACAAAAACACATGATTTTCGTATTTTAGGGACTTCCATCGAATCAAATGCTGGAGTTTTGATTCGATCTTCTTGAAATTTGCAAATAAGGTCCGTAACATTAATGTTTTGGGAATTTTATTTTTATTTCGTTTAAACGTGCACACCTCTTTGACATATTTTTTGACTTTATTCGTTGCTGGTGACTCCATTTGTGAGAAGTTTGATACAAAACCTTTCTGACATGAGCATAGGTCTGTCTACCCAACTTGTTTTTAAGTATGTTCACGCATAACTTTTGAATGGAGATAGATAGAAGAGTCCTGTTTTCAGCAAGTATTACGTCTTCCTTTCTATTAGACCCCATTTCAAGGACGAGAAATTCAAGTAACGGTAAAGGACTTTTACCGTTAAAACTGAAAAATTTCTGACTTTCATCCCGATTTTGTAGCATAATTGATCGATGTGTTGTTACTAATCTTTGGAGGTATATTTAAAAACACATCATCTAAATATAAGACTATGAACTAAGTGACTAATCGGTAACCCCCGTAGCAAAAAGGTCCAATAGAAATCGATTGAAATCTACAAGAGAATATTATAAAAAACTTTTAGAAAAAAAACGGAAACCAACTCCGAAATGCCCTTAAAAGGATAAAATAAATTTTATGGAAGCGGTGCCATATCATTTTTCCCCCCATCCTTTGGTAATGATATTGTAAGTATTTATGTTGAAATAGGGAAATTGATTTGGCACCGCTTCCATAAAATTTATTTCATCCTTTTGAGGGCATTTCGAAGTCGGTTCCGTTTTTTTACTAATCGTTTTTTGTTTCACCCTTTTTGGTGGCAATTTTTTTCATTTCAAACCTTTCAAAACTCAGTTTCTTGAATAAATTGTACCATGTTTATTAAAATATAATTTCTTAGTGCAATATACTACGGCTAAAATCTACGGCGTTCATATGAATCAAACTTAATTCTGATATATTTAATACATGATCTCATCAACAACTACCTTGATTTTAGGTTTCATAAAAGTCGAATAGGAGATGTGGCTTTCAGAAATTTTCGTATTTCGTACTTTGCCTAAACACCATTTTGATTAGCTAAACTTTTTTTTTTTTTTAATTGGATCATTTCACCCTTTTCACATCAACTTAATGTAAATCTATACGACAATTTTGCTCTACATTTGAAGCTTATCTAACGTCGCGCGGATATCCATCACTCTTTCGGATGACTCCGACAGCTTTTTAAATTACTTTTTATGGAATTGTTTGCAGCTACATATAAATGAGTTGAATATAACTTGCAGATACAAAAACATATTGAGTTTGCATAAGTAGAAAAATAAAAAATTAATTCTCTCACCTCTGAGCATGGTGGTCGCCATCACCGGTGTGTATCTAAGAGTGATGGCCTGAGGAGAATTAGTGCACACGTCGAAACCACCTTCTTCTCACATTTTTCTTCTCTAATAATTTTTCAGAAAAATTATTATTCAAAATATGCAACTCATTTATATGTAGCTGCAAGCAATTCCATAAAAAGTAACCATTTTGATGTTCTGACCTAACCCTGAAGTGCTTTTTTCTTGTTCAACTTTTTTCGCGCTTTGAGCGGCCTCCATTTTGTTTCAAGTTGTTCGACTTTGGATTTTTCATTGTGAGCTTTATCATATACTTGAATAAATCTTTGTACCAGTTTTGGTACAAACCGGAGCTATACTTTGGCCGAATCAGAAATCACGGGTTTTCATCTAAAATATCCTCTACTTTGTTTTTGCTTAACCAATTTGAATGATTGACAAAACTGAAAATTTGGCGAAAATTGAAGCAAAATTGCGACCTTCAGGCACGAATTTCGTTATATCCCATGTATGCTCACCCAGACACACAACCACACACACACACATACACACACATACATATATATATATATATATATATATATATATATATATATATATATATATATATATATATATATATATATATATATATAAATAAATATATATATATATATATATATATATATATATATATATATATATATATAATATATATATATATATATATATATATATATATATATATATAAATATATATATATATATATATATATATATATATATATATATATATATATATATATATATATATGTATGTGTGTGTATGTGTGTGTGTGGTTGTGTGTCTGGGTGAGCATACATGGGATATATATGCATTTATATGTACATGGAAACCCCGCAATTAATCTCAAGAAATTTACTTCAAAAGATCATTCTTAACCGTATCACTCGTTCACGTTTATTCGATACCTGTCTCCTCCGTTTTCAGTTAAGAATGGCACATAATTTTCATGAAAGTTTAATGAAATTTATACCCTACGGTTCAATGAAAACTCGACTATGCATTTTCATGTTCATCTTTAAAGTTATGATCAGTTATAGAAGGAAAAGTATCGTCTTGTCAGGTTGCAATTCTCGCCGGTCTTTAGTATGGAAATCATTAATTTTAGATTTCTGGGCATACGAGTATAATGTGTAATATCCACTGGAAAGTAACGAAGCAAATGTATAATTTGCAATCACTCAATCCTTATTATTTGTTTGGGGAATTTTATAAATCCTATGCGTAACGTTTACGTCTAAGGATTTAAGAAGGATTCTTTATTAATTTCATCAATAAGAAAAGAATGAATACGGAAGAGGGAAGCATCCTGAAATGTTCCCTCTTAGTATTGTTGAAATGTATTTATGCTGCACTTAGAATTAATTTATTGATTATTTCAGGGAGAAATGATGGACTAAAATGTACCGTTTATGCAGAAAATTAAGAATACAGATAATTTTTATCATTCACCGCCAAAAGATTTGGTATCTGATTCAAATCCTTGAAGAATCCAAAATAATTTGCACTTTTCGTACGAAAGATCGTTTAAATTCAATTTCTCGATATCAAAGTATCATATTGAACTATTAATATCTAGAGAGTCCTTGAAAGGATTACAATTCTGTACTGAGCCATTTTAGATCAATATGTTGTCTTTCATTTGAAACCTCTACGATCTAAATCCGTCGATCAGTTATGCTGAAAAGTCGGATTGAAAGTCGGAAATTTTTTAGTTTTAACGGTAAAAGTCCTTTGTCGTTACTTGAATTTCCGCGAATTGCCAAAATATACGTTGGAGTCTAATACACTATGGCTAAACCAACAAACTTCGAGTTAAGATAGAATCCAGTTGGTGTAAACGCGCCTCTTGCACATCGTACAGAATTCTGAAATTTTAATTTAAAATAAAACGCCAGAATTACTTGCCTCAACTAATTGCATATATCTTCGGAAGCTTCCACAACACAGTGGTGATTAAATGGCCGTCTCAAATATTCCATTTGGGGGGCACACATTACGGGCTCTCGATGTTTGGCTCGACCAATAATGATGCGTACCATTTGCCCTTAGAAATGTCTAAGTGAATCGACCCATTCAGATCCACATTCAGATGAAAACACACTGTGAGGAATTTCGCTAGAAGCGCTGAGTAAGGATACGAATTGGGGAACTCGAGCATATGATTATCTTAAATGGTCACGGTTTTTTACCATGTTTTATTGGGTTCAATAATTCAGGATTGATATTTTGGGCCACTTACATTACAGGAAAGGAAATTACAACACTGAATATATTTTCTTCGATTTTGCAACAGTATTTAAGTCGACTTTTACTAACTTTTCAATGTCTTTTCACACTATTAAAAGTATAACTTAGTTGGAGAGCTCGTAATATAATAAAGAACTTGCGCCACAATAATGTCATAAGTATGCAACTAACAAATTCGATGCAGAGACACCTCTATTCAGTATATCTTTTTTTTCCCAAGCACTTTCAGCCCGCAATGGCCATTGTTCAATCACAAACTGACGCACCGCCGACGCTTCCTTTTCTTTTCTCGCCCGGATAATGCGCTTGAGACTTTTCAATTCAGTATTGGATTGCATCATCCCTTGCGTCGTCCCCGCATAGTCTGGAGCCCGTATAAGAGAGGTGTTTTTTATTTTGAATGAAGGCGGGAACGGTAATTGAAACTGTCAACTATAAGCTTAATCACTTATCAAAGTCAAAGGTATGTTTATGTGATGATTAATTAGAAACTAGAGATAAGATAAATGTAACAAAATAAAGGGAATCAGCAGAGAGATGTTAAAGGTAAGTATTAATGTAATATGATACGCGAATTATAACGATAACGATACGGGAACGCGGTACGATAATTATATACGATAATGAATATGATCGTTCAATACGATAGCGATACTTTAAGACGGTATGACCGTTATGGATTAAGCGAAAAGGGTAGTATAACGCGATAAGATAAAACAAAGGATAGTCACTATATCTTGTTAGTCATTAATCCTAGATTTAATATTAATTAATCGGTCAATACACCTAATATTACTAGATACACAAAAATTGAATTATAGGATTGTGATAACGTAATAGTGTTTAAGGATTTTGACTGTAGAAGTATCAAACGAAGGATGGCATATTAAATCAAAATGCATCGGTACAGAATTGTAATCCGTTCAAGGACTCTTAGGTATTAACAGTTCAATATGATACATTGATGTCGAAAAATTGATTTTTATCCCATTATAGCGTAAACTTTATTATACGAGCTATTATGATTTTAATGAAATATAAGGGGTTATAAGGGGTATTTTGAAAGCCCAATCCGTAAAAATGTAGCATATATATATATATATATATATATATATATATATATATATATATATATATATATATATATATATATATATATATATATATATATATATATATGGATATAGTTTTATGGCCCGTCCGATATATCAGACCCTATGCACTATGGATCCATAACTAAATTGGGTTGAGTATAAAATAAAACGAATAAAACTGTATAGGTATTTCAAAGTCCGTGAAGGACTGCAGCGATGGTCTGCTGCCTCGGCAGAAGAAGATGTAACTATCCGCCGAGAATGCCCTTGCCTGGGAACGCGTGAATGCGCTGGCAGGCTAGCATTGCGGTGTCGTGGGGAGGGTTCATTCCCCCAGCATAAGGAACCACTTCAAAGGAATTTCGCATTTACGAATTTCTGGGGTCGAAAAAGCAAGGCGACCGAAGTCGCAAAAATTGTAGGCAACTACAACAGGGGTAAATGACTTGTTCAGAGAACAAGTGAAACAAGTAAAAAGGGCGGAATTAGGGTAACTTCGTCTTTACCCGAAGAGGCTCATGGCCCACAAATGAGAGAGGGGCAACCGCGTGGTGATGGAGCCCCCGCACACCCGCCCAACCGGATCAAAATCCATGAATGTTGCAGTGGCCAGGTATTTCCCTTCTGAGTGGAAAACTCATACAACTTAACTTACATGAGCCTTCCCATCAGAGGAGAAGTACCCCGGTGACCAATGTAATGTGACGCCTACGCCCGGGAATCGAAGTGATTCCGATCCCGAACCCTGGCAACCGGCCAGATATGTATGACTTCGAAGTGCAAGCGGACTTCATCTTTCGTGCGGATATCATTGCGCAGAAAATATTTTTTTTTCAAATATTTATATCTGTGGAGAAGTATTTTCTGTCAATGGGATCCGTTGAAATTAAACACCGATACATTTCGAAGCATATCTATCTGGCAATGCCTCCCACAGTTGCCATCAAAACGTCGAATAGATAGAAAAGTGGAAACTGGTTGGAAGTGTCATTCTTGATATAACCTTCAAACTGTCGGCATTATTCTTTTTAATTGATTCTGGTGTTTTTTCGAAGAATTTCATTAATCTATTAGTCCTAGTTAATATTGTGAATTTGGCCTGTATGTTGCTGTTTTAGAAGCTGCGTATCCAGGATTATATTGATGAAAAATAAACGATCTGTGTCCTACTGGAGGTGAGGTAAGAGAAAAGTAATAGTAAGCTGCGTTAATTGTTGAAATTAGTTGCAAAATGGATATGCTCTAGGTTGTTCAGAAAAAACCGACCATCAACAAGTTTCCTGACTTCCTATCCAATACAAACAATATGTAAGATTTCATCATCAACATTGTAGCATTTGCTACTGGTGTGGAGCTCCACGAGGTTACAAATAGTGCATGGGGCTCGCACGTCCACGTTTGTGATATAAACGCGCCTTGGCATACATTTTTTGCACACTAATGGCGGTAAATCCAGTGCACGGGGCCGAGACTATTTGCTGCCATATGGTTGTTTATTATGCTTTTGCATGTCAAATTGGTACAGTAAAACAGCAAATAAATTTATTGGAGCGTAACCAGCACCAAAGAATTTTAATAGTTTTAATACAACCGTCGCTATACCATAAAGACATTAGGTACGTCCCCAGCAAAGGAAATCCATATTTCGAAATCCAAACGGGTTACGCAGAAGCTGGTTCTTTTGAATCCGTTTAACACAAAAAAAAAATATTAACTCGAAAGGAGTACGGAAATCTGATCAACTTACGAAGAAAAGGACACCTTCGAAATTGCATCGGCCTAAAATTGAACCACCATCCGCGAAGAAAAACTGATTGATGCTTACCGGCAAGCAGTGCTTGTGTTCTACCGGGTAAATTGCATAACCTATAGTTTAGCTTTCAGTTGTGATTTTATGTGGAAAGACAGTTTTAATGAGTTGTTTAATACATATTTGGATACGAATAATTGTAAGACTCCAAAAATCGGAGATAATTGCGCAATGAAATTCATGTCAACTGCATGCGTGGAAATTCAATTTAAACCGACCAAAATAACGGATAAATTTTGATTCTTGCTGTCGGAAAAATATGCCTTTCATTTTCATTGGCCGTCCTTATTTTGTGGATTTCTTTAAATTAATTTACTATTTTAATTATTGAAAAACAGACAAGAATGCATTATCAGCATTTATGATGAATATTTTCAAAGTAAGTTTGATCCAGTATTCCTGAAAAAATTAAATAAATTGGTCGTGAATGTTGACAGTGCATTCTATAACTTTTAGAAAATTTAAATAAATTAATTTTTATAAGAAAATCACAAATAAGTTCAGTTAGTTAAAGTGAAAGACTCGATGTTAATACAGTGTCGGATCTGTGGTCGTTAAACGAAAATGAATATTGCATACACAGTGTTGTGTGGGTTTTTAATTTTGAATTAGTTGCTTCCTAGAAGGTAGTTTATTGAATTTTGCGAAAGTTATCCGCTCGCATTTGTAAATTCTCAGAGAATTTTTCCTTCTGAAATCATCGAATATTCGTATTAAGTATGAAATGAAAGCCAATCAAAGCAACACTCCTCAGCCCCTATTTGCAATATCTATCTCGTATCCTTCTTTTTGCCTCAAATAGTGTAAATTATCAGTGTTGAACAAAGCTCGTGAAACAGCTGTGTAGATTTATAATTAAAAATTAGAATGGAATGCCTGAGAACTATAAAAATTTATCAAACAAATGAATTTCACTGAACATTTTCTAATGCTCGAAATCGCCTTAGATTTTTAAATATTAAAATTATAAATTCTTAGAAATAAGACAAATCAAAACAAAAGCGATAATGGAGATCATGTTATTATCAGCACACTTTTGAAAATCGGAAAACAAAATCGTTAAAAATTTAGATCCACTATTTTTGTAACTGGTATACTCTAATCTCGTTGAAATTTGGCCATAATTTCGGATACATTTAAAATTCATATTGTAATTTACACCCTACGGTTTATTCTATTTATTTTCATCATTAAGATTAATTAATTACGAGTTGAAACATTAAACAGTTGTTTCAAACTAAGCAAATATAATAGTTTGTAGAGTTGAAGTTGATGCTTACGCTTTGTGCAAAATATTTGAAATGAGTTTTTTTTTAAAAGGATCTCAAATATTGTGCACATAACCATTTGTATGATAAGAACGATAATTATGAAGTATTATAACAGACAGAATTATTTTTATTAAATAATTTGTACAAAAACAAAAAAAAAGTAAGAGACGTAGAAAGTCAAAATGTCTATATTAAGCAAAATTTTTACACATAAACTAATACTATAAGATAAACTAAACACGTTGCAATAGATAAGAAAAACAATAAACATACAAACATTAAATATGCGAATTAAAATTATAAATTGTATTGATTAGAGCAAAGAAAAATTATCACTGTCAGGCTTTGAATATTGCAAAATTATTATAAAAAATTTGAAGGCTTAAAAAAGAAAAAAATTAAAATGAATTGCTAACCTTAAAAACGACTTTCCTTTTCAGTGGTTCTTCTTTTTCAGGGGGAATGAAGTGCAGGGTAGGTATGCCGTCACGAGGGTAGGGTTTAGAAAAAACCGCTGAGGTCGGTTTAGCGTCGTGCGCGGTACGCGGTACCTTAGTTGTTTTTTGGTTTTTCCTTAACGTAGCATTCGTCGGGTTGAGTTAACGTAGTATACTTTTCGGTACCACGTCGGGAATTCGGGAGCGCGAAATAAAAGTTTAGATTGTGTTCTTTTTGACTGGTCATGAGAAGAAATATGGAGTAACGTAGAATAGGTTTCCTCTCCGTATGGTTTTGCTTGTAACGCGTTTAAAAACGGGCGTGTATAGGTGGCTGAATTATGTAAATGAGCGTAACCCATTCGGAGACCCGCGACCGAAATCCTCTCCGAACTAGCTGGCCGACAAGCAGCCACCGCGTGAATGGGTTACGGTGCACGGATTGGTTGACCGGTTGGTACCATCCGTTGGCACTACTCAGACTTAACGCCTAGAACCGATGAGAGGTCGGTTCCGCGTTCGGACCTAAAATGAATATAAATCATTACACCAATTTATGCCACAGAATTATGTAATTTGATTACATAACCCTATGTCATAAAGAGGCACCTTGCTCGGGCCACTCAACCTGCAAAGTCACCTGAAACAAAGGAGGTTAGTCTGTACCCGGTGACTGGCTCATGTTTGGTGGTGAGAGCCTGCCACCGTACCGGGTCCTATACCCGGTCAAAAGAACAGAAATGGAAATGCTGTTATACGTCTAACACTTCATTTTATTCATGTTTAAAAAAAATACATCAATCAATCAAAAAAAGAATACTTATATTTTCTCTTTCTGCAAATTCTTTGGCGTCTAAAATGCAAATAAAATAAATCTGAATTATAAAATATTTGTATTTGTATAGTCTTTTAGTTTCCATAAACAAACTTGTTTAATTTTTTTTGTTTTCTAATTTTTCAATTGTCAGTTTCTGTCCTGTCTCTGTTCTTTTTTTCCCCTTTCTTTTGAATAGCGTTTGTTATGTTATACTATCGTCATGTTTAGGAACTAAGTGACAATATTAACTTTTTTGATCAAGTTTCAACCAGGTTATTGATATCTAGGAAATTTCTGCTGGATTGATAATTTTTCTACTATTTAAAGGAATGATTTGCGCAAAGAAGAGTTGAAAATAGCAATGACAAGGACCCTACGAAAAAATTATGTTCAATTGATAGAATTTAAAAAAAAATTTTATTCTTTTATGGTTTTACTCGTTAATCCGTTGTATTTAAAAAGCTATAAAAATATATTCCACTCTCTATACGCCTTTTCCATTTCTGATTTTTTTCTGTTTTCATGCCTTAAAGTTGAAATGAAGTTTAAGTAGAAATTTAGATAAGCGTATCAATTATTAAATTTTACGGAGGAGAAAGTTCATCCGCCAAGATTCAGTTAATTAAAAATGTTTATCATTTTAAAATTGTCAATCACATCCACACAAAAATAGCGACTTTGCTAGAATGGAATCAATTTCAATCGTTGTTTTTAGTGTGCCATCAGCATTTCACGTTATTTATTCATTCAAATAAAATTTTACAAGATTGACTTCCAGATTGTTGAATATCAAACAGAATCCAATACAATCAATTAGAGTCAAAGTTGTAAGAGAGAAAAGCCTACTGGAAGAAAAATGCATATCTTAGATGATTGCACCCATAATAAATATAACGGAATTTCTGTTTAACCTTACGCCAGTTTCATCTTCCATTTAGCGCACTTCCAGCTAGCACAATAGAACCTTTAATAAATCAAACCAATTTCCAGAAAATGAGCAGCGAATTTCTCCACTAACATCCCCCATAATGTACACTCATTCCTGATAGAATTAATAATTGAATCGCTAGTTGCCCTAGGTTTTACGAATTATTTTACAATATTTTTTATATTTCTCAAATTGATTTCTACGCACCGTTTCTATTTGGTTGCTCTAAAAACGTTTTATATTTCGACCGTTTCTATAAAATGTTGTTTGATATTTAATTATCTTTTCTACAATCTCGAATCATTTTTTCTCTTCTCGAGCTCTTTTATTTAATTGACTTTAGTAAATTTCAGCAACTCTTTCTTTTCCCCTTGAATTTGTTTTTCATATCATTATAGTTGGTCTAAATGAATTTATTCTTTTCTTTTCCAGTCATTATACTTTGCAATTATTGTATTTTCTTCTAACGTTTTCTTTTCATACTCATTGTATTTATATAAAGGAGGAAAAGTGATAACTACTATTTAAATCTGAATTTAAAAGGAAAAGAAAAAAATAAAACATCATTATTTATATTTATATATATATGGAATTTCTGTTTATAATAAAATTATATAAATTATCATTCATCTTCTCGATCGTCGAACCCTGTTAGATCGGCTGATTGTAACATACCTCGCGAGACGGCATATTCAATTGATGCTAAATGACAAAATACATATTGATCGGGCATTTGTATTGAGTAAGCACGCTGTGAACGAATTTTTTCCACGGTACCCTTAATATCAGCGGTACGAACATCTTCCAGTCGGGATATGCATATGTCGAGGGTGATAAATGTGCCTGTTTGGCCTATTCCTGCGCTACAATGTACAACTACTGGTAGTCCTTTTGGATGTCTCTATATTGCCGTTCCCTGCTATATCTTCCGTCTTATATACTAAACGGTAAACAAAACTATATTTTCCCACACAACGTGTTTCGTTCACTGTGTTTATAGAGGACCACTACACACGCGCGGTCAACGTACATAGCCAATCTACACAAGCTCTTTAGGGGAAACGCTGCCTTTTACTCGATTTTCACACCAAGCTAAACAAAGGAAACACACTCGCACTGGCCTATGTGTTCAATTTTCGAAAAATTTTACATTTCCTCATTTCGTGTGAGGGGAATTTCTGTTTCAATTTCTTATCTTTTAACTATCCGTTGACTTCCAACAAAATTCACGGTTTACTATGAGCATAAACAAATGCATTCGATTTTCAATCACTAAATTGCTTGGCTATCCCCCGAAAATTGACAGCAATTTTGCCGGGAACGTATCATTATTGCTCAACACTGCGGTTTGGTCAAGAATTTAGACGACTATCTGCAAAATCGCAATTAATATTGCGGCGCTAGTTGATAACGCTAAATACGTAGCTTAGGCGAGTTTGTGAAGCAATTCCTTAAATTTATTTACACTTATTAAGTAAAAATATGTATTTTTTCTCGCACCGCGCGAAATCACGCCACCTCACACAAAGCTTGCCGCCTGACTCCCCGCAGCGTTCCGTGCTTATTTGCGAGTTCAAGCCGACTCCCCCTGTGCATCTGCCGATGGGATCCATGGAATCCCAAGTTGCGTTGAGTAGATTGTTCGCCGATAAGAGCTGTTACTCACACAGATGGATCGTAGTAGTCTTTGCGTATAGACGTCTTTTAAATCGCTCCTGTCAAAAGTTTTCAAAAAAAAAATTAATTTTTTAAAAAACGTTAGTCCGAAGTTAATTTTTATCGGAAAAAATTTTAAATTGTCGAAGTAATCGACTCAGGAAATTTCTATCGAATATTTTTACTTCGATTGGTAAAGAAAAACAAATTACCAAAGAAAATTTCGCCGCTGGTATGGAGGAGCCCGACGGCTTCCCACCGTTGGGACAACCTGGGGAAGCGACGAATACGAAACTGGCAACAATCACCAAAAGAAAACATAACGAAGAAAACTCCGCAGATGGAGGGTGCAAGCTGCAAATAATAGTGGACAATCAACAAATGGCCAAATTGCAGAAAGAAAATGATGAACTAAGACAAGAGATACAGTCTCTCAAGGATCTCTTTAAGAAAGGGATGAAGCCTCAAAAGACGCAGCAACAAAATCAATGGCAACAGGTAACAAAGCCGAAGAAAAGCACAAAGCAAGCAATTCCAGAAGAAGTTCCAAGTGTTGGTGGCAACAAGGAGAGCCAAAACTATTTTGCAGCTCTGGAGGGATCACCCGAAGATATGGAAATCGAAGAAAACATCGGAGGTAATTTTAATCAAGATAATGACGTTAATTTTATTGAATATTTAAAGAACAAAAATAAGGAGAAAAAACCAGCCCGCCGTTCTGCTGGTTCCTCTGAAAAAGCTTTGAACAAGATAGAAAAAGTTCCGCCAATCAACGTGTTCGGACAAACCGGGAAAGATATGGTTCGGCTATTGGCAGCCGAAAATAAACTGGCCAATTTCGAAATAAAAAGAGTTAATGCCGAAAAATTAACTATAAGCACAAAATCACTGGTTGATTTTAAGTCAGCAAAAGATGCGCTGATTTCTGGGGAGGTTCCACACTTCACCTATACCCCAAAAAGTGAATAGAATCAGACCTTCTTGTTGAAGGGTTTGGACAGCGGAGAGGATACGGTCGATCTTCTTCAGGTTCTCAAGGAGGCTGCACCAGATATTGATTTTGTTTCGGTCAAAGCCTTTGCGACAAGAAGGTCGACCATAGAAAGGAAGAATTTACCACTTTACTTGGTACAAATTGCAAATAAGAGCAGTCCAAGTGCCATTCAACAAATAAGGTACTTGAATTTCAGAGTGGTGAGGTGGGAATGCCTCCAGGAAAGAGAAGTCAACCAGTGTTACCGGTGTCAAAGATTTGGACATTCGGCTGCCAATTGTGCCATGCACTATCGTTGCGTTAAATGCAAAGACGTTCATGCTCCCGGTGAGTGCAAATTGGCTCAGACGGAGCCTAAAGAAAAATTATACTGCGTTAACTGCGGTGTTTTTGGTCACCCAGCATCATATCGAGGATGCTCCCGATATCAAGATGCAAAAGTTAAATTTGCTCCAAAGCAAACACAAGTACACCGTAATATCATACCTCCCAACTTCGTCAAGACCGGAGTATCATTTGCACTCGCCGCTAGAGGACCAGCAGAAAATGCTGGAAATAATGTAAATAATGTAAGTGGCAATAATGAGCTGCTTCTCAAAATTTACCAGCAACTTAATTCTTTATCGGAGAGAATCGACAAACAAGATTCAAAAATTAACTTTGCTTTTCAGCGTTTAGGTCTTTCAAATGCCTAATAATAACTTGGCATCCAGTCATATTCCCATGGATAGGCTTCGCCTCATATCGATCAACGTTAACTCGATTGTTGCTATACATCGACGTGATTATCTCCTTGAATTCGTTGTTAAGCAAAAGCCTGACATCATACTTCTCACTGAAACCCACCTCAATTCATGGCATTCCATGGAATTCAAAGATTTTGCATTCGTAAGAAACGATAGGGTAATAGGTGATGGGGGAGGTGGCACCGGGATATTGGTTAGAAGACCCTATCGTTTCCAAAATATTGAAAAGGTCGAATCAAAAACTTTGAATTTCTTGAAGTGTCCGTCATCAAAATTTCACTGCCACGTGGGGATAACCTCTTCGTTATCTCTGCCTATGCAACTGGTCAAAATGTTCTCAAGTTCAAGGAGGAACTCAATTCCTTGTTTGAAATACTCGAATTGAACAGGCTGCATAGTTATTATATTCTTGCTGGTGACCTGAATGCCAAGCATACATCATGGCTAAACGCCACCAATAATCCAAGAGGTGTATTCCTGAAATCATGGATAACAGAGAACCAAATTGAGTACAGGTGCAACCTTTATGGTTCGAAGTTCCCAACATACCCTAGGACAAACTCATATTTGGACCTCTGCATTGGTGACGCAAGACTTGAATTCAGCTTTAATAGTCCTCAACGGAAACTGCAGGTGCTTCCTTACGATAGCGACCATAACGCAATCGTAATGGAAATCAATCATCAAAGGGATGATTTCTTCCTCATTCCAGTTCAACATGAAAACCATCGGTTGAATTTCAGAAAAACAGACTGGGGAAAGTTTCAAAAGAAGTTTAATCGGGAGTACCAGGAGCAATGTCCTCCTTCTGATGATGGCAACGCTTGCTCAATGGTTCCTAATAACAGAAATCTAACTGACGATGAAATAGATGTCTATTTGTCGAAGTTAGAGAAGCTGACGTTGGAAACGATTGAGAAAGTTGTTCCCAAGATTAAACATCGAAACAATATGGAAGGATATGAAACACCAACCATCGCAAGGTTGAAAAGATTGAAAAGTCTTCTTCCCACCCGCGTCAACAATATTTATCGACGATTTTTGGACTACAACCATCCCTCGTTGGCTTTGTTGAAGTTACATCTGAAGAATGTCCGGAACTTAATCCGGTCATATTTCAGGAGTGAGGTCAGCAATCAATGGGCGGAAAAACTGAGGGGTATTAGCCCACAGGACCCAGATGGCGTTTTCGCGAAAGTGAATAGCTTATTCCACAGGAAGTCTCGAGTGAAGGTATCGAATCTTGAAGTCGCTAGTGATGAGATAAATCTTCTCGATAGGGCTGGTATCGGAATTGATAGTACGACTCCGGATAGAAATGGAAACAGGATTATATGTGATGGCTTGCAGAAGCTTGCCCTGATTAGAACACATTTTGAATCAGTTCATCTGCCAAACCCAGAGAGAAGGAATGAAATATTTTCGGAGGTCGTTGGAGTAAAAGTTTCCGACTTCAAATCAAGCCTGAACGGCCAATCAATTCTTCATTTCAATGAAACATTAACATCTGACCTCATACCGACCATGAATCTTATTGATTATTTTGTCAGCTATGAAGACTTGTCTTTCATATTTCGCAGAATAAACAACAAAAAATCATGTGGTACTGACGGTATTCCAAATATAGTTCTCCGACATTTGCCGAAGGTTGCTATTAGGAATTATTGCATATTGTTCAACAACATGTTGAGCAATTCATATTTCCCAAATGAGTGGAAAAAGGCTAAGGTACTTCCGATCTTGAAGAAAGGAAAAGAATCTTCATGCCCTAAAAGCTATCGCCCAATCGGCTTGCTGCCTAACATCAGCAAGGTGTTTGAAGTGATACTCAACAGAGCATTAAACGCCCACATTGAGAAATATGAGTTGATGCCGAATTGCCAATTTGGTTTTCGTGCCAGGCATTCGACCATACATGCAGTAACGAAAGTAACCTCAGACATTTGTTGGAAACTAAACAACAAAGAATGTGTTGGAGCATGTCTCATTGATATGGAGAAAGCCTTCGATATGGTGTGGCTAGATGTACTAGTTTTCAAACTTCTTCAGGACAGGTTCCCCAGACACCTTGTCGCCATGATGTGTAATATGTTATACGGGAAATCATTTGTTGTAACTGATGGAAATCTGACAACAATGCGCGAATTCAAGGTCTTGAATGGTCTACAGCAAGGAACAGTTACTGCGCCCCTGCTTTTCTCAATATTCATTCGCAAGCTATTGAACAGCTTTGATTTTAATGTCTCTCCAACGCGATCATTGCTAGCGTTTGCTGATGATCTGATCATCTATACGGCAGACCGAAAACCTACAATTGTTCAGAGCAATCTTCAAAAAATGTTTAATGATGTGCAGCTCTACACCGACAATTGGCGAATGAAAATCAATGCGCAGAAGTGCGAAACAATTTTGTTTCGAACAACGCTGCAGGGGGCCAGTCAAGACCTGAAACGTAATTGGAAGGATTTCCACAACATGGCTCGTGAGGGTAGTTCAGAACGGGTTCCACATAAATCCTGTGTTCGATACCTCGGTGTTCATCTCGATCAGTATCTGTACTATACTGAACATGTGAAAATCATGCTCAGTAAAGCACTCAAAGTAGTCATGGCTCTTCGGCGACTCTTTCATTCCAGATACATTGATCAAAAATTCAAAGTTATTTGTTACAAGACCCTGGTTAAGCCAGTTTTGACATACGGATGCCAGATCTGGTACAACCAGAGTGCTAGTACAATGGAAAGATTAAGAGTTTTCGAAAGGAAATGTCTTCGTGCATGTACTGGTTTGTACAGGAAGCCTGAGACGGATTGGAAGCACTATATATCGAATAGAAAAATTTATCAAACCGCTCAAGTGACAAGAGTCGATATCTTCATATTGAAACTTCTTCGGAATCATATCACAAGATCTGTAACTGTGAGTGAAAACCCTTGGATTTCACAGCCGTTCCACTCTACAGACGGGTATATAGCGACTTGCCTCGCTACTGGATTCATTCCTCTAGAAGCATTCGTGTATTTGGACATGAATCGATACGTTTTTGATTCTGACGGCGTCCCAATCATATACCACATATACGAGTATAGACGGGCCACCGATAAGAAGATAAAATATCCTCCGAATTTGAGTTCACGAGATCAACAATTCGAATGGAGATACTCATTTGCTAGGTTCGTTGAGGCTGGTCGAGCTGAGATGGAGCAATCTAGGTATTGGTGGCTGAATGACAATGTCTAAATTATTCGTGTTTATTTTCTGTTTTTGTGCTTTTTCTCGTTACTTAGTTTTTTAGATTCACCTCATTATTGCTACATCTAGAGTTGTTTATTTGTATTATAAATTAGGTATAGGTTTCAATATAAGGTAACGTTTTTTTTTTTTTATTGAACTTATTTAGAATTAGGGTGTAGCATATTAGGTATAGGATATAAGTTCATTGTTGTGTTAGTAAAATAAATAATTTTTGAAGAATGCTGGTTGGTTTTTTCTCCTTTTTCCAATTGAATCAAAAAATATGTAATAATCTTAATTAATTTAAATTTGCTAGTGTATTTTTTTTCATTAAATGTGTTTAACTGATAACGTATAAATTTAGAGAGCCATTCGGGCCATTAAGTTTTTTATAGTTTTATTGTTTGGAATTTGCTTTGTGTTCTTTTAAAAATTTATAACGATTGGTATCAAATAAAGCGCTTTTGACTTTGACTTTGAGCTGTTACTCACAGTTCGATGAGTGTAAATGTATATTTTGTGTGTCTAGGTTTACGATGAGCGGGAAGCGAGAATGTGTATTTTACATACTCTCAAGTCATCGTAGGATTTTCTATATGGAACTCGTTTGCTGGTTGTGCAGTGATTTAGTAGATCTGGTCTATATTGTGCATGAATTTTCTTTAACTCTTTGCCTGCACCGAATTCGAATCGAGCATTTTTATTTAATATATAAGATATTAAATATATAATTATACCCTAAAAATAAAATTTAAATTTTATATAAAATTATTAGATAATTTAAATATAAAATAATAAATTAAAAAAAAAACTGCTCTATTACTACAAAACATTTGAAATGCAATTTTATACTAGAAAAGTAAGCAATTGAATTACACCTGAATATTAGGATGAATGACCAATTACATGGTAGTCAATGAAACATTTATGGTGAAGACCCACACCACATTTCAAGCATTCGAACTTTGACTTCCCTCCACACTGAATTTTGACTGGCCAAATCTTGCTAGGGTATTGGTTATATCGGGGATCGGGTAGGTTTCATGTATCGGTGGTAAAGTCTACCACCACCTTATACTGTTTAGGTGCATTGTACGGACTTTCCGAGGGACGTATGATACCATCTCGAAGCAGCCGTGTGATTTGGGCCTCAACTTAGGGTGACAGGATAGGGATACAACTTCGTGTAGATTGGGTCAGGAGTTTTTGTATGGATCTCTGTTATAATGTTGGTTTTTACCAGTTCGTCATCGCAAACTGGACGAAAAATGGATGAAAACCTATTTAAAATTCCTTGCAAATTTTTAACAAGCTCGTTTGATAAATGGTCACATTTGACGTTTACGTGATTTACCTGTGGGGATATTTTGGATTTCAACGGTATTTTGATGTTTTGGGGTGATTTTAAGAAAGTTGTTCTTTCTGTCCATGACAGCTTCTAGGTTTCTGTCCATGACAGCTTCTAGGTCCTTAAGCGTTTCCTCCCAAATGATACCGTCAAATGGCTCTTGAGGCCTGGCTAAATGAAAAAAATCCAAAATTTTTTTGTTTTTCAGGCACTGAAAAAAGGCTCCGCTAACTTCGAGAGTGATTGGAATGTTACCAGTCGCTGATTGAATAGTGAATAGTTTCCTCATAGGCTTGGAATTTCTGGACAGCTAAGATGATATAAAGTTTTCGTTGGCACTAGTGTCTATTAAGAATTTTAACCCCTGGTGATTTTTGGTGGTGTATTGTATGTAAGGAACGCTAGAGAGGCGTCCTCCGTGAAATTTAGGTCCGATTCAGCATAGTGGTCTGCGAAGTTACCGGGCAGATTATTATCTTCAATTTCATGTTCATCAACATGGTTTTGAGAATCAAACCCTTCACTGCTACTTTGGAGATCAAAGGGGTGGACGCATTCTGAAAATTCCTCAATAATTCAGCTGGAAACAGCTGAATTACTCGTACAGATAATTGAATATTGAACAACACGTGAAACTGTGGGGATACGGATTTGCAATGGTTCTAGACATTGCATATATGAAGGAAAATTGATCAAAATCTTAGAAAAGGTTTGTAACATTAATATGTTATCATGACTGCTCAAACAATGAGTTCAATGCACTGAAAATAAAATGGCAGGGAGTTTAAATATATAATAACCGTGTTTTAATTTTTCAAACTCAAGTTATGAAATCTGTTTTGATATTCGGGAGATGTTGTTTGAGTTACTAACGCTTCTGGTATGAGCGCTCTTTTACTACTTTGACTTGTTTTCATTGGGGAAGTTGGTTGTTTATTTAACTTCTACTGTGTTATACCTAACTAGTATATTATAATATTATAAAAATATTCTAGGTAGGCTTTCCCAATGACCAAAAATTCCTTTGACATTTTTTTGGTTTGCATCAAAAATCAAGTTCTGGATTCACTACGATGAATTAAAGGCCTTGAATTTTACTCTTAAAATTACTCAAACATACTATCTAAGCGAACAATTTTCTGTGGAGTACTTTACTTTAATGCTTCCACAATTTGACTTATCTTCGCATGAATCTGCACTAGAAATTGAATTTCAGTATCAAACAACTTCCTAGGAGAGATTAACATTGACAACGTTATCCTTGTATTCCATTCAGCCCGCCCCATCTTCCCGGAGTTACTTTCTTTGAATTTAATCTTAAAGTCATATAATTGCTATATCCTCGTGTTGCGTAACACAGATTGATGCATCGTACCAGTGAAACTTGTAATTGTATCTATTTTCATAACGATTTTTCCATTAGCTTTTTCGAGCATGTTGCGCGAAAAATCCGCTTTGCCACCTACGTGTATAAATCAGTCTTGTGTTCTCAATAAAAACATCCGTCCACTTACTCCCAAAAGGAAAGAAAGCTTTTGGATAGGTGTGCGTGAGTATTATTTGCGTTTGTAATCTAAGGCATAAAGTGGGATTTTCGGCTTGTAATCCCAGTTCTTTTTGCCTTTGGAATTTTTTTTTGTGGTAATCTTAACTTAATTGGTGGTTATCTTAATGTGATGGTGACCTCAATGAATAAGCAGAAGAGATAAGTATCACTGAGTAGCAAAAGCGAATACTGATGGAAGTAAAAGTAGAGACAATTGGATTTTTTATTGTGGGAATGGCTATATCAGAGTATTAGGGGGCAAGGATAAAAAAGGATCAGGCTTTAATCAGTATTAATTTTTGAACAATCTTTAAAGAGTTCCAAAGTTTTTCGGGATGTTAAACAAATTCCGATCATTTCACAACGGGTAAAAATCATCACGACAAACACAGCAATATCACAGCATCTCAAATTAAACTCTGAGCGTAATTTATTAAAATACACTGTGATGTTCGTTTGTGCTGAGGATAATTTGCAGGTCTGATAAGGATGCTGCTACTTCATTCATCTTTATTTTCTATTCAAGCTTATTATGCCATCCTCAGCAAGGAAGTCTAAGCAGCTATTATATGTAGCCAAGGCGAACAAACCATATAAAACTATCCCAGACAATTTCTGCAAAACTAACACAATTATGTCTCAATTAATTGTGTTGGTATAACAAAGGCTACCGTAAGTTACGGTATAACCATTACGCTCTGACTCACCGCCGAAGCCGCATTTACCAGCAAATAGGCTGCAAATTGTTTTTTTTACGTTACCACTACAGCCCTTTTGGGGCCTTTGCTGAGAGGCAGAGTATCTCATTACCTAGGTCGAATGCACCGGCACTCGAGAAGGTGATATGGTCAGTGTGACCATGTGTCCATCCACACAACTGCAATGCGCTCTGACTTTAAACCAGTACGTATCATAGCTGAACGCGCTTATAGGCCGTCCGGA
Source organism: Odontomyia ornata (assembly GCA_963969285.1). Classification (NCBI taxonomy): domain Eukaryota; kingdom Metazoa; phylum Arthropoda; class Insecta; order Diptera; family Stratiomyidae; genus Odontomyia; species Odontomyia ornata. The sequence continues at coordinate 165,442,410 of OZ017738.1, read as the reverse complement.
GAATCACTAGAAACAAATATCGTTCTCACAAACTGGACTCGAACTAGGGACCTTCGGCTTATGCAGTGAGTATTCTAAGCACTACACTTTGGGGGCTGCTATCAAATTTATATGAACTTGTTGGCAGCCGCAAATTGATCGGGTGCAAGTTCCGTTTATTTCATTTTCCAACTCTTTTCTAACCTTTTTTCCTTATTGTGCATATCGAAAATATACAGCAAATTATAGTGAAGCTATTTTTCAAAAGATTAGACGATTATTATAATAATTATTTTCAATTATAATGGACATCTGCAGAGTTTATTTCAAACTCTGCCACTAGAAATTATACCCGTTTTCTTACTCACTTGCATATCTGCCTCGCCGAAGTAAGATTATGGCTCGATGTAATTCACTCTGATATATTGTACGATAGGTTGAAACATAAATAGACCCCGGCGGATCTGCTTTCAGATGGCTGTTGTAAGGGGGTCCACTGATTTTTGCAGCAATAGTTGTGGAATGACTGGTTTAATAATAATTGACTTATACTCCCTCTCAGAAAGGTCCGGAATATTAATAAATAAATCGAAATGTTTAAAAATTATAAAAAAACTCGATTTTTTCCTATTTATCTCACTTCTAACTTCAAAACGAATCGTGTTACAACTAAGTTGTGGGGAAACAGAAGCTGTGTAATGAAATTTTCTATAAGGTATAATTAGTTAAAATAAGAAAAAAAACAACCTTCTTTTATTTAATTTTTTTACCATTTAAAATGCACTTATAACGTTCATAATCCTTTGGGAATATCTTTATTATAAAGTAAAACAGCACACTAATTTTAATCAAAATTGATTCAGCAGATTTCGCATAATAATTGTACAATCTATATTTATTTTGAAAAAATTCATAATTTTTAAAATTCTGAAGTCAGAAACAAAAACATATAAACATTCAATTTTCTTTTGCTTACAAAAAATCACTCCATCTATCGAACGCACTTTATAACATTAAAATCGGAGCATTAAGGTGGCCTCAAGAATTTTTCGAAATACATGATAAATTTTATATCACGCAGATCGCATCGATATCATCTTTTCGAGCCAAACTTAAAGCTCTAGAGGGCACTGTCTCGAGCGCAGAGGGCAACGTGCTCGTTGGGGGAGACTTCAACGATAAAGCAATCGAATGGGCTATGCCCCAAACAGATCCGCGGGGAAACGAATGATGGAAATGGCGGCCAAGACGGCGCTCGTCGTACTAAACACCAAAAATACGCCACCTTTCCGCCGTTTTGGCTGTGAGGGAACCATACCGGACTTCACATTTGCCTCGGTTTCTTTAGTACGGAGGAAACACACTAGGGAAGTATTAGAGGACTACTCAGCTAGTGATCATCAGTGCATTCTGCTTGAGATCAGTGATGTTGTCTCCTGACGTCTGTGCTCTCGGCTTTCTACAACTGGGTGGAACATTGGAAGGATGGACGTTGAGAGGTTCGTCGAGGTGCTCACAGCAGGTGAGCCGCTGCAGAGAGCTTAGGAGGGGATGGAAGAGTTGGCAGCTCAACACGTGCTGAACTCTACGACTACTTGCAATGCTTCTATGCTTCTAAGGTAACGAAGCATGCAGCTAGGTGGCAGTATATAAGTCGGCCAGGAAATGCCTTCACAAATTAATTAACAATTGTAAGGCTCACTACTGGCAAGACCAAGTGAACAATGTGAAGAAGGATCCGTGGGGCCTGGGCTACAAGCTAGTTATGAGTAAGCTTGACGACATACGGAACCCTTGTATGCATAATGCGGAAATGATGGATGAGATAGTGCGGGGGACTCTTCGGCGCCCATCCTGCCCATGTCGACGATGTCCATGGTGAAACAGCAGTCGAGTACCCATTCACTTTTCACACAGCCAGAACTCGTGGAGGCAGTCCTTTCATTGAAAGCGAAGAAGGCTCCAGGTCCCGATGTTGTTTCGGCTGAGGTGGTGCGGCTCGTCTATCACCATTGTCCTGAATAGTTGCTCAGCACAGTCAGCGCTTGCCTACGGGATGGAGTTTCCCCGGTACGATGGAAGGTGGTGAGCTCGTGCTGATCAGCAAGGAGAAGGGAAACCACGAATCGCCGTCTTCATACCGCCCGTTATGCATGCTAGACATGGCTGGGAAAGTGGCAGAGAAACTCATCAAGGGAAGACTCACTGACGCAATTCGTGCTGCCAGGGACTTATCTCCCCAGCAGTCCGGCTTTATAGCAGGACGTTCTACTATTGATGCGATTGCAGAGGTGGTGAGCACGGTCCAAAAGGCAGAGGCAAACAGTCGCACCAAGTGATGGATCGTTTTCTTGGTAACACTCGACGTCAGGAACGCCTTCAGCTCCGCTGGATTGATGGATATTCTGGAAACGCTGGAAAACTCTTTTCAACTTCCAGAATATCTCGTGAGAGACTACCTGAAGGACCGAATCCTGCTCTACGACACGACATAGGGCCAACGAAGGATGGAAATTACATCGGGTGTTGCCCAGGTATCTATCCTTGGTCCGGACCTGTGGAATGTAACTTACGACGGGCTACTGAGAGTAAAGATGCCAGATGAATCGCGCTTGATCGGCTGTGCGGATGATGTTGTTGCTGAACGCTTCGTTGAACAAGTGAAATTAGGCTAGGTATGCTAATGCGTCGAGTGAGGGACTGAATGATAGATTGCGGGTTCAGTTTAGCACTGGAGAAAACCAAATTGGTCATCGTAACAAAAAAGAGACTCCCTAGAGTAAGGATGTTCAGTATTTGAGACATACAAATCGACTCGAAGATGAGTTTCTCTGAGCGAATCAGAGCAATGGCTGAGTAGGCTGCTTCGGGAGTGTCGGCTCTGAGTCGACTTATGGCCAATGTAGGGGACCCAGCCTATCAAGAAGACGCCTCTTAATGAGTGCTGTAGGGCCAGCGCTACGGTACGGAGCATAGGTACTAGGCGACGCTTTCAGTAAGGAGTTATACCAAAAACGGCTGGCACAGTTACAGAGAAGAAGAGCCTGAGGATTGCATCTTCGTATCCAACAGTCTCTGATTCAGCGGTGAAAGTCATTGCAGGCGTAATACCTCTCAACCTTCTTGCTATAGAGTATTGCTATATTTATCTGCGTTCACTCAACGATTGGCAGCAGTCTTGGGTGAATTGCATGAAGGAAAGGTAGACTCCGCGCCTCATCCCGGATGTGAGACCTTACCTTAATTGAAGGCATGGTGAGACTTACTTCTATCTGACCCAGCTTTTGATCGGACATGGGTGTTTTCAGTCTTACCTGCACAAGATTGGTAAGTCACGGTCCCCTGATTGTCGGTATTGCCCAGCAGAGGAGAAAAATGCCTACCACACATTTTTTGCGTGCAGAAAATGGGTCAGGCTGCGAAGAGACCTCTTCAGGGAGACGGGAGAGCTCACCCCGGAGAATATAACAGGCCAGTTGAAAAGTCCCTGGTGTAATACACAGATGGCGGTGCTAGTATTAAATCCATATGATTTTTAGTTAGTATCAACCTTAAAACGATATGTGTCAAAATTTGACAGCAGTGCAACCATTAGTTTGTGAGATATTGCGTTGTGAGTGTAGCTAGTTTTGTTATTTGAAAAAAGATGGAAATCAAAGAATTTGATGTGCTGATAAAATATTGCTTTTTGAAGGGAAAAATACAGTTGAAGCAAAATCTTGGCTTGATAAAGAGTTTTCGGGATCTACACCAGGAAAATCAACCATCATTGAGTGGTATGCTAAGTGAAATGAGCACCGAAGACAGCGAACGCAGTGGCCGCTCAAAAGAGGCTGTCACCAACGAAAACATCAAAAAAGTTCACAAAATAATTTTGAATGACCGTAAAGTGAAGTTGAACGAGATAGCAGGTATTATGAAGATATCGTCTGAATGTGTACATCATATCATTCACGAATATTTGTCCATGAGACAGCTGTGTGCAAAATGGGTGCCGCGCAAGCTCACAATTGATCAAAAGCAACAACTTTTTAATGATTCTGAGCAGTGTTCAAGCGCAATAAACCTGAATTTTCGCGTCGATATGTGACAATGGATGAAACATGGCTCCATCATTTCACTCCGGCGTCCAATCGACAGTCAGGATGAACCGATTCCAAAGCGAGGAAAACACAACAGTCAGCTGGCAAGGTTATGGCATCAGTATTCTGGGATGGACAAGGTATAATATTCATTGATTACCTCCAAAAGGGCTAGACCATCTACAGCAATTATTATATAGCATTATTGAATCATTTAAAGGATGAAATCGTTAAAAAACGGCCCCTTTCGTCGAGGACTTTTCAATTGGGCTGTTAGTTGCGGTGATGTTCAAATCGGTTGACAATTGAGGTGGCACATTATGCTCCTTCTTCTTCATGGCACTACAGCCTCTTTCGGGCTTTCACTTCCCGCAAATAGTGCCCCCAACTATCTCGGTTTATTAACCGTGTCCTCCAATTCCAAAATCCGAGCAGCGGTGAACTGTCTTCATCTATCGAGTCGAGTCAGACCAGCGTTTCCTCGGTTTCCACACAGGTCTCTGGCCTTCAGTTCTCCCAAAGAATACCTTTTTGGGTATCTATTGTTTGTCGATACGATTCATGTGGCGAGCCCGTTGCAGTTTCCACCATCTTACAATCATGGAGATCTCCAGCTTGTCAAAAATTTCATACAACTCATGGTTGCATCGAATTCGCCATTGGTCCCCATCGAGCTTTGCTCCGATTATTCGCCTCATGAAACGTGGCTCAAAGGCGTTCAATTTATTTTCGGATGCTTGGGTTAGGGTCCATGTTTTACACCCGTAGCGTAACACAGGTCTTATCACATATTTGTATACTTGGAGCTTTGTTTTCCTGTGTATGCAGCTGGTCTTCAAGATCATCAAAACTCAATAAAATATATTATTTGCGAGCTGTTTTCTTCGGCGTATTTTGCCTCTTTCTTTGCCCGTTTTCGTTATTTTGGTGCCTATATACACAAATTTGCTCATATTTATGATACGCCAAGTGTGATATTTTGTGTATTTGAGGTATTTTTCCTCGACTGCGTCATAAGCTTTGTTTTATTTTCATTGATTCGTAGTCCTTATAGTTTTGCTTCACTGTTGAGTTTGAGGAAGAGTTCTTTGGCAGTTGCTAATGACCATGACAAAATGTTTATGTCATCCGCAAAGGCTACTATATGGCTCGACTTGAATAAGAATGTACCATAGCCAAATTGAATAGCAATGGGGCCAGCCCATCTCCCTGCTTTAGTCCGATAATTGTGTCAGAGGCATGGGTGAGTTGGTTATTGATGCGGACTTTGGGGGACGTCGATGTCATTGTCATTTTGGTAAGATGAATTAATTTGGCTGGTATGCCAAAGCAAAGAATTATTTGGTACAGTACGCTGCGATCAATGCTGTCGTATGCTTGCTTAAAGTTAACGAAAGTTTGGTGTATGTCTATGTTGACCCCCAGGGCGGAACTGATCTGGTAATTCAAAGGGGTGCAACTGCTATCGTTGGGTTGTCGTCTCCGATTCCAGTGAAGCCGACGGGGACTGGCGTTCCCGGGGTACCCGAATCGCTTAGTAAAAATACTAGGATTGAAACTGGATCCGAAACATAGTGGCTTTGTGATTGTTTGATAACAAGATCAACTCATTGCTGCGAACCTCAACCCTGGAGGTATATTCAGGTACCACGGGCAGCTGATGAGCCTCCATCATAAAGATGGTCAGCTGATTGGTTGCGGACCTTCGGGGAGTTTCGTGGTGGCTTGTGGTGCAAACAAAGGTTGGCGTTAACCTTATAGCGTCAGATACAGCTGGGTCTCGGATCTACCAGTATCAAAGTTGAGAGTTTCCTCAATGTAAACTGGTACCGAACTTGGGGGCGAATGATTGGCGCTTAAACCAATCGCTGTCTAATGGTGACCGTGAGATTAGGCCTATAACAGGCAGGTGCTCACGTTAATCAAAACGACACATGTATGTCTATGTTGAACTCCCAGCGTTTTTCAAGTACCTGGTTGGCAGTGAACTATTGGTCTATTGTTGATCTGATTTTATTTTCTAAGATTTTATGAAACATTTTGTACGCCGTACAAAGTAGTGATATGCCTCTATAATTTTCGCGCTGTAGCTTGTCACCTTTTTTGTGGGTAGAGAATATAATTGATTTGCTCCACTCTTACCGTATATGTTCTTGTTGCCAAATGTGCTGAATGACTTTGTGAATAGCTTGATGAACACTATACATATTATGCTCGGGCAGTCCTAAAAGATAAAAGGGACTCACTGCAGCCAGGGGTGTTGGGGCTGGGCGATCACTTGTCTGGTACTTCCTCTTGTCCTCTCCCTTCCCGCTAGAAAAGGGATCCCCCAGCTTATAGGCGCCTCACGGCGTAAAAAAATGAGACGTAGCCCGAAGTAATGAGTCAAACGGTTCCAGGATAGGTTCTAAGATTGACAGGGGAGGTGTTTAGTGGGTAGTCCAGTCGCCTTCTTGCGACTATGGAAGTCCCACACTCTGTGCGTTAATGGGCATTCACCTCCCTACCACAAAAAAAACCAAGAAGTATATTATGTACTATGAATCACCAGGAACTAGGCTTCGAACCTTGTACATTAGTATGAAAGCAATCGCGGTTGGACACCAAAAAATTGAAGATCAATGCAAAGCGAAATTGAACCCGTTCCATATGTACGATGTTGTTGTATATTGTTGTATTCTTCTTCACCTTGGTTTCTGCCCAGCGAGTGACTTGTTCAAGCTTGGAAACAAAAAGAAGTTGCAAAGGGCCACATCTGAAGAATATGGTGGATGACCAATTTGGCCGTGGCAACAGCGGAAGTGCATTTTCATGGTGGAAAAGCACTTTTTTCGTTGCCAAGTGTGGCATTTGTTCTGCAGTTAGTCATCAAGATTTCCCAATAATTTGGGATAGTAGAGCCCTCTGACTCTTTTACCCTTCTCCAGTTAGTCGATGCAGATCACAACTTGTGAACCTCAGAAAACGGTGGCCATCACTTTTCTGACCGATAGGATAGTCTCCGCCTCATTTGGAGCGCGTTCACCGGATGAAGTCTACTGTTTGGACTGCTCTTTGGTCTTTGGTGTATACCAGTGGCGCCATATTTCGTTGGCAGTCACGAGACAAAATACGGCAGAAACCTCTTCATATTGCGCTTAATTAGCGCAAACACTGCTCCGAAGTGGTCTTACGGTGGCGTTTGTTCTCCGGACTGAGCAAATGTAGCACTTATTGCGCCGGCAGCCTTCTCTGGCCCAACATTTCATGCACGATATAACCTACGCGGTCTTTTGAGATGCTCACTATCTCAGCTATCTCACGCACCTTGAATCAGTGGTCGGCGAATGCAGGCTCGTGAATTTTTGTCACGTTATCCACCGTGGTAGTCGTTTTCGGAATACCTGGGCATGGCTTATCAAAAACCGACGTGCAACAGTGTTGAAACTCGGTAAGTCAATTTTTCACATTCACCATCGTAGAAGGAGAGTCATCGTACACAGCATCCACGCGCTCTTTGATTACGCTGCGCGATTTCCATTCCAAAAATTTGACCCGAATCCCGGAGCCATATTGCTCTTTCTCCTTTTTTCTAAAATCCAAGAACACGCCCACTTCCATACGTGGTCAAAATAAAACTACGAGTCCAATTCAGCTGAAATTTTGGCAGTAGCCGTCTCAAAGCGTGTCCTGCCTAATGGTGAATCTTCTTGCCATAGTGGTCTCATGGAGCGGTGAGATTAAGGACGTAGAACGCTCTCATATAGCATTGGAAACATTTTTAATAAATGAAAGAATAAAGGTTTACAATATCTTTGATACAAAGAAAATTTAAAAAATTACAATCTCACTCATGTCTACTCTAAAACTACAATTGACGAGTGAGAAGCTCTCTATTCATGCCTTATTTTTCCTCAATGACCCTGACTCAAAGCTCTCATATCAATAATTTTTTGCCCACAATGACACAAGTAAAATTACCATGAATTCCTTAGTTGTACCCTCATCATACCTTATTCATAAAAACAGGACGATGAAGATAATGGCCATCATCGAAGAATGTACATGCATACATACGAGTATATACATCTTACGACACGAGAAGCGAAAGTCTCACTTTCCCAGAAGTTTGAATGACTATCGAACTTTGAGTTTGCAAGAATAGTAGCAATCAGACATCCGACCACTACTTACTATACTTCAATCCTTACCAGCTGGAACATGTGAACCAGGCAGAGTTGAAACATAAGACCGAGTATGTGCGTTCCACTCCTTGTTGTTGGTAACTTTTTTGACCCTTCATCCAGAACTGGACTGTCTTTGTACGGTACCTTACGTACTTGTTGTTTTCGTGTGCTTGTCTGTACGTAGAGCGTATGTGAAAATTGTGCTTATTTCTCTTAATATTGTCTTGTCCTTCCCTTTGGCCACGGAATTCGCCTCATATAGAGATAGTATAGAAGTTTGAGAGAAAGTTCTTCACTGGCACAAACTTCTATTCAAATGGGGTTATTAACATTTCTTGGAACATCCCCAACATTTAGGATAGTGAAACCCTGCTTCCTTCTTCCTGTTCTTGATGCGAATATTATATGGTATTATCGTTAGTTTCAAGACGCAACATATTGTTGCACAATGGCAGGATATGCTTTGTTACAAGTGCCTCTAATATCTATTGCTCGCATACATGACTCTTAGTGTAACGGAATGGGCACTTGAAGACGAAATAGGAAGCTGCATTTGTATTTTAAATACTTCTTCTGCTAACTGAAGCTTGCTCACATGACTAACTCTATTAAGTTATTTGTAATCGTGGTTTCAATTTCAAGGAAAAGCCAACCGTAAAATTGAAATCTGATTCAAATTTTATTACTACTAGATGGAAGAAAATCAATTAGTGGTTCTTGACGAAGGATATTTTGCCAACATACATCCATAGAAAAGAAGATAATCATTTTCACACGAATATATTTTTTTTGCTACTATTATATGGGCAGGTAAACGGATAATAATTTGATGTTATTAGGTCCCATTTGAAGGACATTTAAATTAAATGAAGGTAAAGTGTGGTGATGCCAAAAATGATTATAAACGCCCCCACATACCTGAGGAAACTCCGCAGGGGGAATGCCGGTCGACAAGACCACTCTTGGAGGCTAACATTCTTTGGGGAGTTCCGCCCCCACGGACCCGAGGATATGGGGGGTGCCGTGAGGTTCCCTCCTGGGATGACAGGTAACGACTGTTATTGTATCTGGACTACGCTTCAGACAACGAACTGGAATTGACGCTTTGGGCTGGCGGATGTGATGGTTTGGACCTAGTTGCTTTGCACAGTAGCGCCGAGGTGAAACTCGTGTGTGAACGGCTCCAATTCAACTATCATACCGTCTCCGTCCCGGTAAAACCTTGGCAGGCCTCGGAGTACGTTCAAAGTTCGCACCATTGGGTTGGTGGTGTAGGTTCGGTTGAGACGGACTCCCGATTAGCGCTGGTCTGGCTCTGAGCACTTGTCCCCATAAGGGCTTGTGCCAACCCTCGCATGGCCTCCCTGCTCTGCAAAGATAACCATGGGACCAAAAAGGCGACTACACACACGAACGGAGATAGCGGCTCCGAGGGGGGACCCAATAAAATGGAGCAAATAAAATCAACAGATCAAAAACATCCAACAAATGAAACCACAAGCAAACAGGACGCTAGCACGGAGAACCCTTTCAGGCAAAAACCGCTGTTGGCAAGAACACCGATAAAACAAGTCACCGTTTGCGGGGGGAGGCAGCAAACCCCAGAAACACTGTCAAAGTCAACATCACAGGTTAAATCATCGG